>OU342741.1:21106567-21706567 GCA_910589775.1 Avena eriantha | reverse complement strand
AACATGCAGAATTACAAATAGATGATTTTGATCATGAACGGAGCTCACAAGATCTAGACATGAAAGCACAAAGGAGGAGAACCAGCCATCTAGCTACTACATGGACCCGTAGTCCAGAGATGAACTACTCACGCATCACACCAGAGGCTTGCATGATGATGAAGAAGGCCTCCAGGGTGAATTCCCCTCTCCTGTAGGGTGCCGTGAAGATCTTCAGATCCCTCCCGATCTAGGGATAGAGACGACAGTGGCTATAGTCTCTTTCGTGGTTTTTTGATCGGGTACTTAGGGTTTTCATCCCGAGGGCAATATATAGGCGGAAGGAGAGGCCGAGGGGGTGCTGGGGTCGGCCAGACCACCCCCTGGCGCGGGCCAAGCCTGGTCGCGCGGTCAGGTGGTGTGGTCGGCCCCCAGCCCTTCTCCGTCTCGTATTCTCGTATTAGATGTCTTCCAGAAAAATAGGCACTTTGGCTTTTGTCCCGTCCAATTCCGAGAATATTCATGTTCAAACCAGGGGGTGTGGCTGGCCCCATCCCTTCTCCGTCTCGTATTCTGGCATTAGATGTCTTCCGGAAAAATAGGCACTTTGGATTTTGTCCCGTCCAATTCCGAGAATATTCATGTTCTGGCTTTCTTGGAACCAAAAACAACAGAAAACAGGCAGCTGGCACTGTGGCTCTTGTTAATAGGTTAGTCCAAGAAATCATATGAAAAGTACTCCAAAGTGTGGACAAAACACAAGAAAGTAGATAAAACCAAGCATGGAACATCAAAAATTATAGATACATTTGCAATGTATCACACCCTGCCGGAGAGGGGAATTCACCATGGAGGCCTTCTCCATCATCATACAAGCCTCCGATGTGATGCATGAGTAGTTCATCTCTGGACTACGGGTCCATGTAGTAGCTAGATGGCTGGTTCTCCTCCTTTGTGCTATCATGTTTAGATCTTGTGAGCTCCGTTCATGATCAAGATCATCTATTTGTAATCCTACATGTTGTGTTTGCGGGGATCCAATGGATATTGAGATGCTATTTCAGATTGATTATTGATTCTATCATGTCTTTGTTATTTGTGATCTTGCATGCTTTCCGTTGTTAGTAGCTATCTTGGCCAAGTAGATGCTAGCAACTCCAAGAGTTAGTATTTATGCTCGATAGTAGGTTCATGCCTATAGTAATCTGGGGAAGTGACAGAAATCTCTAAGGTACTAGATGTGTTGTTGCTACTAGGGAGAAAACAACAATCCTTTGTTCATAGAACAATCGTATTGTTTCCTTTACATGCAATTCGTAATGCAATTATCTGTTGCTTGCAACTTAATACTGGAGGGGGTTCAGATGATAACCTGAAGGTGGATTATTAGTCATAGATGCAGTTGGATGGCGGTCTATGTATAATGTTGTAATGCCCAATCAAGTCTGAAAGGAGTCAAGATGAGTAGTATATGCATATTGCTTTCTCGATATTTGTCCATTGCCGAGCTGTAATTTGTTCACCCAACATGTTATTTATCTTAAGGAGAGCCACCACTAGTGAACTATGGACCCCGGTCCTTTCTTTTACCATGAATCTACAACTGTTTACTACTTTGTGTTTACTTTCTGCAAACTATTACTTTCTTCCATTCGATACGTTTAATCCTTTGTTTTCAGCAAAACCGGTGAGATTGACAATCTCATCGTAAGTTGGGGACATGGTTATGTGGTTGTGTTGTGCAGGTCTCCACGTTGCTGCTGGCACCGGTAGTGCGCCCTACCAAAGTTCAGCTAGCAACACCTTTGGGGTGTTTCCTTGCTCCTACTGGATTGATAACCTTGGTTTTATAACTGAGGGAAACTTACTGTTGTGCTCATCATACCTTCCTCTTGGGGTTCCCCAACGAGCTCGTTAGTATACGAGCCAGCAAGTGATTTTCTAGCGCCGTTGCCGGGGAGTCAAGGACATCTTCACAAGGGGAGTCCCTCATAACCAATCTCTTTACTTTGTTATTTTTGTTTTGATTAGTTTACTTTTTGTTTTGGTTGCTTGTTTTCTTATAAAAACACAAAAAAATTAGTTTTACTAGTTTGCTTTCTTTATTAAAAACACACAAAATTTAAGTCTTCTATAGTGGTTACCTCTTTCTTAGCTCACCATGTTGATCCCTAAGTTCACCCTAGAAGACCTTTCAATAGGTAGTGGCTCTATAATTGGGAAAGATAATATTGAAGAGTTCTTTAATCATGTTAGTAAGCACGAGGATATTGAGGATAGTTCCCTTGCACAACTTGCTCCAAATTATGAAATTGCTGCAGTTTATTTAGTTCACATGTTGGAAGCTAGGTTTTTTAACCTTAACCCCTTAATGCATGTGATGTTTCTAAAACTTAAATAAATTGATGACCCTGAAAAGAGGGATTTTATTCTGGAAACTTTGCTTTAGGAATTCTATGATGTTGCTAAGGAAGCTAGAAAAGTGTTTGGTCGTTTTAATATGCTAGGCTCATGTGTAGATGTTATTGGTACACAAGAAAAGATGAACAAAACTTAACCTAATGAGGAGGAAACTAAGATACCAATACCTTTTAAACTTGTAGCAATGAATGAAGCCATAGAAAAGAAGCTTGATTGGATTGTTCCTGAAAACACGTTTGATGAAAATAGTGAACCCAAAAGCGTTGAGAGAAGATCCTCTAGAACTTATTTGGATGAGATACCTTTCCTTGTTGAACATATTTCTGCTATCAATCTTAATGCTTCTTCAATTAAGAACACTTGATTCTTTTTCTTGCTTCTTATGCCTAACTTAAAGGCGTTAAAGAAAAGTACTTATTGGGAGATAACCCAAAAGTTTTAGATGAGTCTTGGAAGTTATTACCTCTGTAATAAATTCTCCTTATCCTTTTTATTTGCTTTTTGTGCCAAGAGTAACCTCTAATGAGAGAGAAGTAATGATTGGGAAAGTTGCTGTCCCGAAACATATTTATGTGCTTCACCATAAACATTCGTGTAAAATCTCTGTACCTCCTTTTGAGGCGTGAATTTTTGTGCTTCTGCCCCAGGTTGTTATCTAACTTTCGTTATATTAACACTTTTTGATTTGAGCAACAAAAGGTCTTAGAAAAAATTCATCTTTACCTGCTGGTCTGTTTTGACAGATTTCTTCCTTTATTTGCATTTGCTTCTTGTTGGTTCCTTTTTGAGTTCTTATGGGGAATTGAGCTTTTTGAGGGAAGTGCTACAGTATCTTGTGTTTTAATGGAAATTTTATTGGTGTTGAAACTGAACCCGAAGACTTATTATCTTGAGTGCACTAATGTTGCTAATAAAGATTGTGTGAAATTTTGTATGAAGGAAAAATTTCAGGTGTATGGAAGGAATGAGTAATGAGATGAAGAATGGATTAAAGCTCAAGCTTGAGGATGCCACGCGTGTCACCCTAAGAAATATCCAAGAAGTACAAGCGTCAAAGCTTGAGGATGCCCAAGGCATCCCCTTCTTCATCAATAAAAATCCCAGGTTTCTTCCAAACACTTCATTTTTATTGTTTCATGCACAGTTATGTTGTTCTTGGAGCATCTTCTTTTTGTTTTCGTTTTGGTTTTTCGTTTGCTTGGTTTTATTAATTTGCTTAATAAATTGGTTGGACCCCCTCTTTCATTCATTGGTTTTCAAATAGTGTGGTTTGGATTGGAAAAGAGTAGGAAAGTTCATGCTTAAGTGGTAAAGAGAGCTTGTTTTTGACTGTGGCCTATGCTTTGACACGCCACGCTTGATATTGTTTTGGCTTTATGATTAGTATTCTTTGCTGTAGCATGACATGTTGTAAACAATTGAGATTGTTTAATGTGCCCTGGAAGGATTATGCGTTGTTTTAGCATATTAAAGCACAGTATTTTGGTATTCTCCTTTAATGCTTTATTTGAGTTCACTTGGCACATGCTCACAACATGTTATGACTATCCCAAGTCACCATAGCCTTGATGATCCTTTAGTTTTCAACTTGTAATATCACTTTATGCGTTGATCAATGATGTTTTGTCGCTCTGCATGATTATGGCCATTATTGCTCTCTTAGTTTGTCGCTCCCAGTCTTTTGCTAGCCTCCGTAATCAAGTATGAGTTCCACTCATGCTTCCAACTTCTTAAACCAAGTTATTCCAAAAAGTCCACCATACCTACCTATTAGCAATTGCTATTCCAAGTATATTCATGTTTTTATCTACCTTCCGAATTAAACTTGCTATGTAAAAATTAGTGATTAAAGCTCTCACGAACTTGATGGCACACTTTAATTTTTTTGCCCTTAATAAACTTGAATCATTGTGTCGTATATGTTGTATATGCTTGCACTTATTTGTTGGGGATTAGCAGAACCATGTTGTCATGTGGAACGCTTTCAACATTGCACTTGTACTTTGTACCTAGTTGATAGCATGCTCTTTTGTCTATGGATGTCGTCGGTGTGAAATGAAAGGGGAGCTTGTAAGTCCATGGAGTTATGTATATGTGTTAGAGAAACGCCTGGGCTGCTGGTCTAATCCATGCTGACATGGTGGAAACCTGCAGCGTAAGCATAATGAGCTGTCTATGAAGCATTCTTCTTATAAAAAAAGAGTCCTATATTGAGAAAAAAGAGAAAAATAAAAAAATGAGATTATGAAAAGAGGAAAGATAGAAAAAAGCACCATATTCCCATGGTAAATAAGAAGATTGTTGAGATGCTTGTTGTCTGCTTGCCTTGTCATTTTGATATGGGGATTCTTCCGTATCATCGGGCAAGGGGTACCCCGTTGGCGGTTCTCTATGATACACATGTACTTACGATGAGAAGAACTTACCGGTAACTAAACTTGAGTAGCATGAGGAGCGAACCTTGTATTCAAGGGACATGAGATTTCCAACTTATACTTCGTCAAGCATATACTTCATAGTTTGTTCACTTTAACCTTAATCACTTCAAGATGCTTATGATAGGGGCAATGAGAGCTGAAAGCTAATAAGTACCATAATTTTTGGAAGCTCTTTATGAAACTTGAATCTCTGCTTCCTTCTATGAAGGCCTTTTCTTCCACTTTTATATTGAGTCTCCACCTTCTACCTTTATGCACCTACTTTGAGAGCATAGTGGTCATTCTTAGTTCTATGTGCATTGTCCCGAGACTTGTTGATTGATGCATAACTTTGATATTTCTTGTTTTAATCTATTTGTATCTAGTCACTCTTATGAACATTGAAGGTGTTCTATGCATTTATATTTGCTACTCTATGAGGGACAAGCTAAATGCCACTATGATATGTTTTCTTTATGTGAAACAAACAAACATCTTCCAAAGCACTGTTATTCATGAATCTCGTGTTTGTACCTTTTCATGTTGCAACATAGTTGCTTTGTCTTATTGCTAGAACCTTGTATTTCATGTTATGATTGAAGTACTATGATCCCAACTTTGAATGTTTTACAAATACTTTGATCAAGTTTATGATGGTGCATGTCACCTCAAAAATTATTCTTTCTTTTTATCACTTACCTACTCAAGGACTAGCAGGAGTTAAGCTTAGGGATGTTGATATACTGCTAACGTATCCATGATTTTTGATGTTTCATGCTTGGTTTTATCTACTTTTTAATGTTTTGTTCCAGCTTTGGAGTACTTTTCATATGATTTCTTGGACTAACCTATTAACAAAGAGGCACAGTGCCAGCTGCCTGTTTTCTGCTGTTTTTGGTTCCACGAAGTCAGAAAATGAATATTCTCGGAATTGGATGGGACGAAAGCAAAAGTCAGTTTTTCACCGAGGGACACACGGAGCCAGAATACAAGACGGAGAGGGGCCAGAGGGCCGCCACACCACCTGGCCGCGCGGGCCAGGCCTTGTCGCGCCAAGGGGTGGTGTGGCCGCCCCAGGCACCCCCTCGGCATCTCCTTCCGACTATAAGATGCCTCCGATACAGAAACCCTCAGTACCCGATCAAAATTCCACGAAACAGTCTATAGCCGCTGTCATCTCCATCCCTAGATCGGGAGGGATCTGAACCTCTTCCCGGCACCCTGCCGGAGAGGGGAATTCACCCTGTAGGCCTTCTTCATCATCATGCAAGCCTCCGGTGTGATGCGTGAGTAGTTCATCTCTGGACTGCGGGTCCATGTAGTGGCTAGATGGCTGGTTCTCCTCCTTTGTGCTATCATGTTTAGATATTGTGAGCTCCGTTCATGATCAAGATCATCTATTTGTAATCCTACATGTTGTGTTTGCGGGGATCCAATGGATATTGAGATGCTATTTCAGATTGATTATTGATTCTATCATATCTTTGTTATTTGTGATCTTGCATGCTTTCCGTTGTTAGTAGCTATCTTGGCCAAGTAGATGCTAGTAACTCCAAGAGTTTGTATTTATGCTCGATAGTGGGTTCATGCCTCTAGTAATCCGGGGAAGTGACAGAAATCTCTAAGGTACTAGATGTGCTGTTGCTACTAGGGAGAAAACAACAATCCTTTGTTCATAGAACAATCATATTGTTTACTTTACACGCAATTCGTAATGCAATTATCTGTTGCTTGCAACTTAATACTGGCTAGGGTTCGGATGATAACCTGAAGGTGGATTATTAGTCATAGATGCAGTTGGATGGCGGTTTATGTATAATGTTCTAATGCCCAATCAAGTCTGAAAGGAGTCAAGATGAGTAGTATATGCATATTGCTTTCTCGATGTTTGTCAATTGCCGAGCTGTAATTTGATCACCCAACATGTTATTTATCTTAAGGAGAGCCACCACTAGTGAACTATGGACCCCGGTCCTTCCTTTTACCATCAATCTACAACTGTTTACTACTTTGTGTTTACTTTCTGCAACCTATTACTTTCTTCCATTCGATACGTTTAATCCTTTGTTTTCAGCAAAACCGGTGAGATTGACAACCTCATCGTAAATTGGGGACAGAGTTCTGTGGTTGTGTTGTGCAGGTCTCCACGTTGTTACTGGCACCGGTAGTGCCCCCTGCCAAAGTTCAGCTAGCAACACCTTTGGGGTGTTTCCTTGCTCCTACTGGATTGATAACCTTGGTTTCATAATTGAGGCAAACTTACTGCTGTGCTCATCATACCTTCCTCTTGGGGTTCCCCAATGAGCTCGTTAGTATACGAGTCAGCTGCAGTTTTGCAGTAACGATGGTATGATCAGGCACCACACCATTCCTTATACTCCTCAATGGAATGGCGTGGCTGAGTGCATGAATAGAACCATTATTTCGAGGACTCGATGTATGTTGTCCAATGCAGGTATGCATAGACATTTCTAGGCTGAAGCAGCCAACACAGAATGCTATCTCATCAACAAGTCACCTTCTATTCCACTTGAGAAGAAAACTCCCATTGGGGTATGGTCAGGTTCGCCTGCTGATTATTCACAGTTGAAAGTTTTTGGTTGCACCACATTTGATCACGTTGATAATGGAAAGTTAGAGCCTAGAGCTATTAAGTGCATATTCCTTGGTTATGGTTCAGTAGTTAAAGCATATAAACTATGAAATCCTAAAACTAAAAAGATCTTGTTGAGTAGGAACGTTGTTTTCAATAAATCCGTTATGTATCATGGCAGCTTTGCCATCAGATCCCTCTCCTGAGGGAGTTAGTGTGCAGGTGGAGCCCCTACAGAAAACTGTTGATAATGATACTGTGGTTAATGATACTCATGAGGAAAACATTGATGATCATGTTGTTCAGCACTCACCTACTGTTTTGCAGCAACCACAGGAGTTTATTGCTACTGATAGACCGAGGCGTAACATATTTCCACCTTGTCACTTAATTGAAGAATGTAATCTTGCTCATTATGCTTTGAGTTGTGCTGAACAGGTGGAACATGATTCTGAACCTGCTACATACAAGGAAGCTGTTGCATTCGTTGACCACGAGAAGTGGGTTTCTGCTATGCAAGAAGAGATACAATCACTTGAAAAGAATGGCACATGAAATGTTGTGGGCTTGCCTAAACAAAAAAAGGTTGTCTGCTGTAAGTGCATTGATACGTCATAAACGTATCTATAATTTTTGATATTCCATGCTTGTTTTATATCTACTTTCTTATGTTTTGTCCACACTTTAGAGTACTTTTACACATTTTCTAGAACTAACCTATTAACAAGATGCCGCAGTGCCAGTTGCATGTTTTCTGTTGTTTTTGGTTTCAGAAAAGCTGGAAAAGAAATATTCTCAGAATTGGACCGGACAAAAGCTAAAGTCGATATTTTACCGGAAGACTCAGGAAGCCAGAAGACGAGACAGAGAGGGGGCAGGGGATAGCCACACCATGTGGTGGCGCAGGTCCCCCCGGCCACGCCACCAGGTGGTGTGGGCCCCTGGTCCACCCTCTGACATCGCCTCTTCGCCTATAAGAAGCCGCCCGATGAGAAAACCCTAAAGAATCCAGCCTCCAGCCACAAAAAGTTCCGCAGCGCCGCCGCCACTGAAGGGGAGATTCGGGGGACAGAAAGTATCTGTTCCAGCACCCTTCCAGGACGGGGAATTTCCCCTAGAGCCATCTCCAGCGATCTCCACCACCATCTCCATCGCCGTTGTTGATTCCCATGATGATGAGTAGATATGTTACATGTTTGCTTGCTTCAATCTTTATTTCAGATTGCCTTTAGTCTCTTCCTACCCGTCAAGCTCTTTTCTAGCACCATTACCATTTATAATTATCCATACCACTTGTATTTCACAATCTCTTCGCTGAACTGGTGCACCTATACACCTGACAAGTGTATTGGGTGTGTTGGGGACACAAGAGACTTCTTATATCTTGATTGCAGGGTTGCTTGAGAGGGATACCTTTGACCACTTCCTCCCTAAGTTCGATTAACTTTGGGTAATCCACTTAAGGGAAACTTGCTGCTGTTCTACAAACCTCTACACTTGGAGGCCCAACAACTGTCTAGAAGAATAGAAGTGCGTAGTCATCATGGATATACAAGAAGAAAGAAGGGTTGTCTCCTAATGAGCCTCAAAGGTTTAAGGCAAGGTTAGCAGCAAAAGGTTTCAGCCAGATTCCAGGTATTGACTATAATGATATTTTCTCTCTGGTTGTGAAGCATAGTTGTATTCATGATTTCTTTGATATTGTTGCTATGCATGATCTTGAGCTTGAGCTGCTAGATGTAAAGACTGATTTTCTGCATGGTGAACTAGAGGAGGAGATTTGCATGGACCAACCTGAAGGGTTTATAATTCTTGGAAAAGAGGATTTTGTGTGCAAATTGAAGAGATCGTGTTATGGTTTGAAGCAATCTCCAAGACAGTGGTACAAAAGGTTTGATTCATTTATGATCTCACAAGGTTTTAAGAGGTCTCAGTTTGATAGCTATGTTTACATAAAGTTTGTTAATGGATCACCTATATACTTGATGTTATATGTTGATGATATGTTAATTGCTGCCAAGAGCATGGAAGAAATCACTACTTTGAAGGCATACCTAAGTAGTGAATTTGACATGAAAGATCTTGGTGCTGCTATGAAAATCCTAGGTATGTAAATTAAATGGGACAGAAAATCTAGATTGATATTTCTTAGTCAGCAAAGTTACGTTGAGAAGGTTCTCCAACGTTTTAATATGCATGATGCAAAGTCTGTTAGTACTCCTATTGCTCCTCACTTTAAATTGTCAGCATTGCAATGTCCTAGTTCTGATGAAGATATTATGTACATGTCACGAGTTCCTTATTCTAGTGCCGTTGGTTCCTTGATGTATGCCATGGTTTGTTCTTGCCTTGATTTATCATATGCTATGATTTTGGTGAATCGTTAGATGGCTAATCCTGGTAAAGAACATTAGAAAGTTATTCAGTGGATTTTCAGGTACCTCTGTGGCACATCCAATGCTTGCTTGAAGTTTCACAAGACTAGTGAGGGACTCGCATGCTATGTGGATTCAGATTTTGCTGCCGATTTGCATAAGAGGAGATCCTTCACAGGTTATGTGTTCACGGTAGGTGGATGTGCTGTGAGTTGGAAGGCAACGCTGCAGCCAGTCGTTGCTCTATCTACAACCGAAGTAGAATATATGGCTATTGCTGAAGCTTGCAAAGAGTCTGTTTGGTTGAAATGTTTGTATGCTGAACTTTGTCAGGATGATTCTTGCATTAACCTGTTCTGTGACGGTCAAAGTGTCATATGCCTTACTAAGGATCAGATGTTTCATGAGAGAACAAGCACATTGATATCAAGTACCATTATGTTCGTGATGTTGTTGCACAAGGTACAGTAAAGGTATGCAAGATAAGCACTCATGATAATCATGTTGATATGATGACCAAGCATGTTCCTGTTGCTAAGTTTGAGCTATGCACAAGCTTAGTTGGTATAACTACTTAGCCCAAGTGGTTGTTGGCACCGAAAGTGTTTCTTTATTTGTTCAGAGAGATGATTGTTGTTGATGCTATAAGAAGAAATTTGTCTTAATGTGGAGTTTGTTAAAGTATGATCCAAATTCTATTAAGAAGACTAACTTTTGACGGAGCGAAGCGAGGCCCGTCGCCCGAAGGATTAGGCCGATAAAAGAATCTGTCCAAGATAAAACACCTGATAAAAGAATCTGTCCAAGAAAAAACACTAGTGTCCAGGTCGAAGAGAAGCTTCGTGGACAGCTAGCGCCTAGCGGCAGCCGCCGCCTTCCCTACTTTTCTCTCTGACGTTGTAAGTCGGTCGCTCCGGTCCAAACCGAGTGCAGTCACCAGTACAACCGGTAGCCTGGAGAAAATAGAATAAATCCTAGGTTCATCTGGACAAATGCTATCTAGCTAGTAGGATCCTGCCTGCAGCAACATACGCCATTTCCGGATACTTTCTCAGGTTCCAGAGTCCACATACAGAGAACCGAGGCTGCGGTTTATTTAGTGCAGATTATTCCAGTCAACTAGAATAACAAAAAAAAAACTTCTACCGAACGTTCTTTAGTGACTTCTATCATTCTATGTCTGAGGACAGCTGCTTTAATTTTTGCATCAGTATGTGCATGTATAGCATCTGTTGCAGATAAATTGCTTCTCATGCTGATATGAGTAATAGTAGTATTTTTCGTAGAAACATATGGATTTGTTCTTCGCTTCAGAATTGTAAAGGCATCTACGCTGAAATTCGGCTTCACGAAACAGAAAAGTTCAGCTTGAGCATATGTTGACTTTCCTTGCTCTTGCGCCTTGACTTGGCTATCTACATGTGGTCAAAGCTCAACATTCTTAGTCAGAGAGAGAAGAAATATCCCCTTCTTCGTCTTGGTCGTGGTCTCTTGAGATGAAGAATGTTTTCTCGGAAAAAATAGATGAAGAAAAAAATTCAAAACCAATATTGTTTGACCAACAAATTTAGCAGTGTCTTACGAACCATCTAGGTAGGTTCCCGGACCAGATATTTTAGAAGCAAGTTGACATGATCCTCAGTTAAATAACAACCAAGCGAGTTGTATTATATCGATTAATATCAAAAACATACCAATTACACTTGGCCGCAAGCTGTATAATGAGTTCAAAAATAACTCATTCACCGCGAGAAACGGATATGGGCTTCTTTGACTTCTACGATCTAGGCCACTAGGATGCATATTACAAGAAAGGGTAACACGCATGCTTGTGTTTCTTAACCTGGTGTTAGGCGGAAAACTATTGCAGTTCCAAGTATATTGGGAGACCTATAGCTCAAGTTCCTACCTGGGAAGAGAAGAAATATCCCTTCTTCATCTTGGTCCTGCTATTTTGAGATGAACAAACAAAATAAATTAAATCCAAATATAGTTTGACCTGCAATTTTAATAGAATTAATCATCATATGAATCACTTAGGTAGGTTCCAGTACCATATATTTTAGCATCATCTAAGTAGTTTCCTATAAAATATATTGTGGAGAAAGTAGTACACATTCTTCTCTTTTAAAGAAGAGGAAAGCCAATTGTATAAAAATAACTCATCCACTAAGTGGGCATGATTTCCGGTAGGACGGAAGCAAAGAGCTGCTAAAAATAAAGCTATACATAGTGTGCATGCCTTTCCAAACTGGGCCTTGTAGGCATGAGTGCATGGCCCATATGCCCAACAAGTGGTGAAACCCATTATCTATGGAGCATTTTTATGATCACTTACATCGTAAGTGTGGTGAAGCAAGTCTCTAACAACACAACAACAAACTAGAAAGAGTTTCTAAAAACACGTTTGGTATGCAAAATCACCCTTTAGCAAGATTTCTAGTCTTCACTCGGTCGACCAATTTCTCAAGTTTGACAAGCAAACTAATGGAGAAGCATGTAATCAAGTAATATCCCCCAAACATGTCAACTCATCTGGTAGATTTCATGTCAATAAAGGATTAAACAACAAAAGAAATTCAAAAACCCAAACAAAAAAACTAGTTATGAAATCATGATGTCGTATTTGTACACCGGAGCAACCAAACATGGTTTCCAAATACGTTGGGTGCGAGTTTTCCGTCACTGAGCTACCACAATGTTTTACATCATTCCTAACCACTAGTGGAAAAAGGGCCTATAGTCCCGGTTCATAAGGGCCACTGGTCCCGGTTCGGGCACGAACCGGGACCAATGGGTCTCCACGTGGAAGCGCGCCCACGTGGACGCGCGGATCATTGGTCTCGGTTCGTGGCACAAACCGGGACCAATGGGTCTCCACGTGGACGCGTGCCCACGTGGACGCGCGAATCATTGGTCCCGGTTCGTGGCACGAACCGGGATCGTTGGTCTCTATATTTCGGGCTATTTTTGTACCGCGGCAGGGTTTTGTGTTTTTTCCATTTATTTATTTGGTGTTTTGTATTCAATTTAATGGTGTACGCTCTAATTTGGTGTTATGTCTTCATTTACGTGGGGAAGGCAACATTCCACGACTTGGAGCCTGGTGTGCCTCGTGTTCGTCCTTTGTGTTCATGATTTTTAAGGGCGCGTGTGAGCTCGTCGTTCTCTCTATCGGGAACGAACCGTCCCGCTGCAACATCATCTACTGCATTTCTAATATCGTCGATGGCCAGTAGGGGATGATCTTCGTGTTTCTGATTATATATTGCCCTTCCTTCTTCGTCCAACGTGCCCCCATGGCCGTAAAACCAGTTTCTCGCCCGTGGTGTCCATGTTGTGGGCTCTGGTCTGATCCCAGCAGCAATGTAGTTGACCTCAAGTGCATCCCACTTAGTCATGCAACCGGCGTAGCCAGCAGACCCCATATTATGATGGTACACTTTCTTACCAGCGTTCTCCGTATTTATTCTAGACCTTTCCAAAGCTTTCTCCAATGTCTTGTACTTCACAAAATCAGCCCACTGGTGTCTTAACTTAGCATAGCCGCCTTGATTGAAATCCGGAGTCTTCTCTACCTTGACAAAGTTATTGTACAGTTTCTTCTTCCAGTTCTTGAATGCATCGGCCATCTTAATGAGAGCAAACTTCTTGACTCTTTGCACAAGCTCCATTTTTGCTCTCTCCTCCTCATCTGGATTCACATCTGGCCTCGGCAGGAGGCAATTAATTATGAGCTTGTCAAAAAGCTTATCTTTGGCGATGTTGCCGATATACAGGACTCCACCGCCGCTTGGCCGATTCTATTCTTGAACGGTGATCGGGATGTAGTCTCTCACAAGAACTCCGCATTGCTTGACAAATTTTTTTTTGCGACATCGCCGGGAGCTTGCGGTTCGCCGTCTACACCGACCACTTCGATCCTATACCTCACAGTGTCATCCAACTTTTTTGTTGGGCCTCGTTTCGTTCTTACGGAAGAAATTCTCGATCCGGAGGGCTAAAAAAAGAAAGAGTGTTAATATATGCATGTATATATATAGACAGCAGCATTTTAATTACAAAAATACATATATACACCTCGCCGCCGTTTGCGAGATTTAAGGTTCCGCTAGAGCCATCGCCTTCTCCCTCGTCGGCTTCTCCCCCATCCCAGGCTTCGCCTTCTACCTCACCGGATCGGTCTTCTCGGTTGAGAGACTCATCTCCCTCACCAGATTCGTTCAGAAACTTCTTGGTGACATCGACATCGATAAATTCATTTTCGCAGAACATTCCGTGGAGGATGTTTTCCTGATGTTCTGGATTCATAGTATCTTGGTATGTTGGATCCATAGTATCTGCAAATTAAGATTTGCAAGTTACTATAATGCATAATACAAAACACTATGCACTTATTTTCTAAATGGGTTCGGAATGCCCTAGGTGGACAAACCATCGAACTCATGGTACTTCGGGGGTGTCGGTGTTCCTCTATGTAAAGTAAGGTTCAAAGTTGTATGAATATGAATGCTTACATTTTTAAATGGTAGAGCTCATTTTTCTGAACATTTTGATATATTATACACATTTTTCTGATTTAAAAAGAATTAGTTATGATTTTTCCCAATTTTAATCCATTTTTAAATCATTTTTAAATCAATAAACATTTTTGGAATTATTAAAATTATTTTCCATCTGGCCCCACATGTCAGACTTTTATTAATTTCAGATAATATTTCCAAAAAGAATAAAAACCTGACTTGTGGACCCACCTGTCAGCATTTTCAATTAATAAAACAATTACAGGAAAGATTAACTAAAAGAAAAGAGAGAAATGATGTCATGATGACGTCATCGATGCCATTGCTCCCAGGTCAAGCACGGATCCATCGATCCCGTGTGCGCCTGGACACGCGGGTGGGCGCGTTGGACGTGTCTCGTCGTGGGGAACCAGAAAGTGGCGGCGCTGCTTGCAAGAGGTCGCCGGAGCGACGACACCGACAAGGTTTGGCGGCGCCGCTCGGTGGTCATCATCGGTAGCACGAACCAAAGCACGAGGGAGAGGACGGAGAGGTGCATGGGCACCGGAATCTCACCGGGGTTACGATGGAGGGGTCGGGGAAGCAAGGGGAGGCCAGACGGAGGCAAATCGACGGCGGCCGGAGCTCGGGAAGGTGACGACTTCGGGCTCGCTTCCGGCTAGAGGAGAGTGTCTCGATTCCGGCCGTCAATAGTGGTGGCGTGGCGGCGGCGGGCGTCGACGGCGCGAAGCGGCTCTGGATTTGGGCAGCCTAACGGCGTGAATTTGCTCCGCCGCAAATTTTCCTTAGCCACGCGTCGATGTCCTCTGTGATTTGGGGGAGTTGGGGAGGAAGAAGGGTAGGCGTTGTATACTGTACAGGCCTTTGGTCCCGGTTTGTCCCACCAACCAGGACCAAAGGATAAACAGTCCCGGTTGCTGGGTCGAACCGGGACCAAAGGTTTGGGCAGGAGCGTTGCTGGGTCGCCACGGGCAGCGCGCGCACCCAGGGTCATCGGTCCCGGTTTGTGGGACAAACCGGGATCTATGACCCGTTTTTCAGATTTTGGCAAACTTTTGATCTTCCCGCCATTTTTAAATTTGTTTTTTCTTTAATTAATAAGATGTTTCAATTTAAGATGATTATTTATTTGGAATTTCAAAACACTTTTAACAGAAAAAGTGCTTTAATTTAAATAACTAATCAAAAACCATTTTCTGTTTTCAAATATTTTTATTTTAACTATATAATTTTACTATTTTCAATTAAAATTGCATTAACAAATATTTATTGCATAATTTGGAATTTGAAAAAACTTTCAATAGGAAAAGTGCTTCAATTTAAATAACTAATCAAAAACAATTTTCTGTTTTCAAATATTTTTATTTTAACTATACAATTTTACTATTTTCAATTAAAATTGTATTAACAAATATTTATTGCATAATTTGGAATTTGAAAAACCTTTCAACAGGAAAAGTGCTTCAATTTAAATAACTAATCAAAAACCATTTTATGTTTCAAATATTTTTATTTTAACTATACAATTTTACTATTTTCAATAAGAAGCTTTATGTCTGTCGTTTTGAATATAGTTTGAAACAGGCATAACAAATATAAAAACGATCCAAACAACGTGAAACCTTCGTGTGGTGTCATATTATGTGTTATAGTTGCAAGGAAAAATATTGAACTTGAAAAATTGCAAACATCATAAACAATCCTTCACAAAATGACCTATCATGTTCGTGGTTTTATGGCATTTAGGTGAAACCACCAATGTTATGGCTAGAATCAGGGCATAGTTTGTGATAATGTGCCCATATTGTGCACACATGTGCATCTTGGGATGGCTTACGATATTACAGGAGGAAGTTTTCCTTTTTGATGCACGAAAAAGCCAATTTTCATTTTTGTGGTGCCGAAATCGGGGTGTTCTGTGAAGCAAACACCAAATTAAAGTTTGGCATTGGTACCAACTCATTTTTCAAAAATACTAAACCGCCTTAGATGGACAATTTCCCAAGCGGTGTATCTAGAACCTTTCCGTCCATCCCTCATGAAAAAGACAAATTCCTGCCGAATCGGTAGGAGGTTGCCCAGATTTAAACTACAAGTACATTACATAATGCTTGTGAAATTTTTTAAAAATAATTTATAGGTTCACAACATGCTATTTCATTAGAGATCCACTTCAAGTTCAGCGAGGCTCAGCCCTGAGCTAAGAAGCTCCATCCCTGCCATTTTGAATATAGTTTGAAACGGGCAGAACAAATTCAAAAACGATCCAAACAATGTGAAACCTTCGTGTGGTGTCGTATTATGTGTCATAGTTGCAAGGAAAAATATTGAACTTGAAAAATTGTAGACATCATAAAAAATCATTCACAAAATGACCTATCATGTTCGAGGTTTCATGATATTTAGATCAAACCACCAATATTATGGCTAGAATCAGGGCATAGTTTGTTATAATGTTCCCATATTGTGCACACATGTGCATCTTGGGATGGCTTACGATGTTGTAGGAGGAAGTTTTCCTTTTCGACGCACGAAAAAGCCAATTTCCATTTTTTGAGGTGTCGAAATCGGGGTGTTCTATGAAGCAACCACCAAATTAAAGTTTGGCATTGGTACCAACCCATTTTTCAAAAATAATAGACCACCTTAGATGGTCAATTTCCCAACTGGTGTATTTGGAACCTTTCCGTCCATCCCTCATGAAAAAGACAAATTCCTGCCGAATCGGTAGGAGGTTGCCCAGATTTGAACTATAAGTACATGATATAATACTTGTGAATTTTTTTTAAAATCATTTATAGGTTCACAACATGCTATTTCATCAGAGATCCACTTCAAGTTCAGCGAGGCTCAGCCCTAGGCTAAGAAGCTTCAACCCCGCCGTTTTGAATATAGTTTGAAACGGGCATACAAATTCAAAAACGATCCAAACAACGTGAAACTTTCGCGTGGTGTCATATTATGTGTCATAGTTGTAAGGAAAAATATTGAACTTGAAAAATTGCAAACATTATAAAAAATCCTTCACAAAATGACCTATCATGTTCGAGGTTTCATGGCATTTAGGTCAAACCACCAATGTTATGGCTAGAATCAGGGCATAGTTTGTGATAATGTTCCCATATTGTGCACACATGTGCATCTTGGAATGGCTTACGATGTTGCAAGAGGAAGTTTTCCTTTTCAACGCACGAAAAAGCCAATTTCCATTTTTTAGGTGCTGAAATCTAGGTGTTCTGTGAAGCAACCACCAAATTAAAGTTTGGCATTGGTACCAACCCATTTAAAAAAAATACTAGACCACCTTAGATGGAAAATTTCCCAACTGGTGTATCTGGAACCTTTCCGTCCATCCCTCATGAAAAAGACAAATTCCTGCCGAATTGGTAAGAGGTTGCCCAGATTTGAACTACAAGTACATGATAAAATGCTTGTGAATTTTTTTAAAAAAATCATTTATAGGTTCACAGCATGCTATTTCATCAGAGATTCACTTCAAGTTTAATGATTCATCAGAGATTCACTTCAAGTTTAATGATCCAAACAATGTGAAACCTTCACGTGGTCTCATATAAAGTTTTCATACATCACATAAAGTTTTCATACATTACATAGATTTACATAGGGTTTAGGGTATGAATCCTTCGTCGCGTATGTCGATCCCTTGCCTATGATCGCTTCTTAGGCCGTAACCATGGAGCATCTTCTTTGCTTAACGGGATGCTTGGGTCAGTTTTCACGGTGAAGGGCGGAATTTCATCAAACTTATCATAATCTGCTGACATGTCTGTCTTGTCCTCGACTTCCGTGATGTTTCTTTTCCCTGAAAGAACTATGTGACGCATGGGCTCATCGTCTGATGTATTCGTTTCCTTATTTTTTTTTATTTTTTCGGTATAGAGGACATGTCCTTCACATAAAAAACCCGAGCCACATCATTGGCTAGGACGAATGGTTCGTCTCTGTAACCAAGATTCTTGAGATCCACTGTTGTCATTGCATACAGTTGGTCTACCTTTACCCCTTCTCCATTCATATTGACCCAACTGCACCGAAACAAAGGGACCTTAAAAGTAGGTCCATAGTCAAGTTCCCATATCTCCTCTATGTAACCATAGTATGTGTCTTTTTTTCCATTCTCCATGTTGCATCAAAGCGGACACCACTGTTTTGGTTGGTGCTCTTTTTATCTTGGGCAATCATGTAAAATATATTTCCATTTATCTCGTACCCTTGAAAAGTCAATACAGTCGTACATGGTGTCGCGACCAACAAGTAGAGCTAATCTCCAATAGTGGTGTCATTCATGAGATGTAACTGCAACCAAGTACCGAAAGTCTCCATGTGATTTTCTTTAATCCAGTAGTCATCCTCCTCCCGTGCTTCTGGTGTATCTTTTGTCTTCCCATACACGCCCAGGAAGCCTAGCAGGTTCACGCAAAGATTCTTCGTCACGTGCATCACGTCGATTGAAGAACGGACCTCTAGGTCTTTCCAATACTCAAGCTCCCAAAATATATATTTCTTCTTCCACATGGTCGTGTGTCCTGTAATGTGGTCTTTCGGAACAGATTGACCGCCAGGACCCTTTCCAAAGATTACTTCTAGGTCCTTCACCATACCAAATACATCAGCACCTTTAGGGAGCTTAGGCTTCTTCCGGTAATCTGCCTCACCGTTGAAATGCTTGCCTTTCTTTCTTACTTGATGATTGGTCAGAAGAAATTTACGACACCCCAGGTACACAACCTTCTTACATTTATCCAAATATATACCTTTAGTCTTATCTAAACAGTGTGTGCATGCATTGTATCCCTTGTTTGACTGTCCTGTTACTAAGAGCAGGCAAATCATTGATGGTTACAAACAACAATGCTCGTAGGTCAAATGGCTCCTATTTGTGCTCATCCCACACCTTTACACCTGGTTCTTCCCACAACTGCAAAAGTTCATCGACTAATGGCCTTAGGTACACATCAATGTTGTTGCCGGGTTGCTTCGGTCCTTGTATGAGCACTGGGATCATAATGAACTTCCGCTTCATGCACAACCAAGGAGGAAGGTTGTAGATACATAGAGTCACTGGCCAGGTGCTGTGACTGCAGCTCTGCTCCTCAAAAGGATTCATGCCGTCTGTACTTAGACCAAACCATAAGTTCCTCGCGTCACCTGCAAAGTTCAAGTACTTTCTCTCGATGTTTCTCCACTGCGACCCATCGGCGGGGTGTCTCAGTTTCCCGTCTTTCTTACGCTCTTATTTGTGCCATCGCAACAACCTGGCATGCTCTTTGTTTCTGAACAGGCGTTTCAACCGTGGTATTATAGGAGCATACCACATAACCTTAGCAGGAACCCTCTTCCTGGGGGGCTCATCATCGCCCTCAACATCACCAGGGTCATCTTGTCTGATCTTGTACCGAGATGCAGTGCATACCGGCCATTTATCCATATTCTCGTACTTCTCACGACGGTACAGGATGCAGTCATTAATGCATGCATGTATCTTCTCCACATCTAATCATAGAGGGAAGATAGTCTTCTTTGCTTCGTACATTGTCTCGGGTAGCTCGTTATCCTTTGGAAGCTTCGGCTTAATTATTTTCAATAACTTCTCAAACCCCTTGTCAGATAAACCAGTCTCTGCCTTCCATTTCAGCAGTTCAAGTGTGGTACCAAGCTTTGTGTTGCCATCTTCGCAATTTGGATACAACAACTTTTTGTGATCTTTTGCATGGCCTCCAACTTAAGCTTCTCCCTTTCTGTATCGCATTGTTGCTTTGCATCAGAAATGACCCGACCAAGACCATCAGCGGCTCATCTGATGCCCGTTGTTCTTCTTCATTGCTGCCTCCCTCTTCTTCATTGTCTTCCATTGCAGTACCATCGTATTCTTCAGGGGACATAGGATAGTTGTCATCATCCTCCTCTTCTTCATTTTCTTCCAGCCTAACCCCTCTTTCTCCGTGCATGGCCCAACAATAATATCCGGGCATGAAACCTCTCCGAAGCGGATGGCTTTGAAGGATTCTCGGGGCAGAGTGCTCCGCCACATTCTGACAGTCGATGCAGGGACAAGGCATAAAATTATCCACTTTGTTTGCCTTAGCCACATCGATAAATTTATGCAGTCCTGCAATAAAATTGGAATCGCGTCGGTCGACGTACATCCATCGCATCCGCGTATCGATCTGTGTCATAATAATTAACCATTACAACGACATCGTGAATAGTGAAATGACCACCCTACATGGACACATGCAATATTTTTGTATCAGTTACAGATAAAGAAGATAAGGTTGCTAACATCGGCCGAGGATACCGTGTTGTGCGAACTTAAGTGTGGCTCGGACATTTCGTCGAACACCTTGTGTGCAGTGTGAAGAAAAAACCTAGCATCCACCTCCCACACAAAATTCTAGAAAAAATAAGTGGATGGGCTGGCCTTATTTATAGCCAGGGGAGGGTTTTTGGTCCCGGTTCTTGGCATGAACCGGGACCAATGCTCCGCAGAGTACCACGTGTGCGTCGCGGGTTTTTGGTCCCGGTTAGTGGCATGAACCGGGACCAATGCTCCGCAGAGCGCCACGTGTGCGTCGCGGGGAGGGGCTTTGGTCCCGGTTCGTGGCATGAACCGGGACCAATGCCCCTTGGATATTCCGCCCATTGCTTCGCCGTCCTCGTGTACAAATAGGAGGCGCCACAGCGCGTCACTTCGTCGTCCATCCCCTCCCTCTCCAATCTCCACCGCGATGTCCCTTCGTCGTCCATCCCCTCCCTCTCCAATCTCCACCGCGCTGCCATGGAGATGCCCGCGCTGAACTTCTACGAGCGGTGATGTTCGCGCACTTCGACGTCGTCGCATCGCTGGCCGCAACGGTGCCCCACGGATGGCGCATCAGCTATACGGGGGTGCCGGTGGCTCCACTCCCTGGCCGAGCCGAGATGGAGAGCGAAATCGTGGCGCGCCATCGCCAGATGCCTGCGTGGAAGAGGGCGCTGCCCCGGTACGCGGTGGCTAGCCCGTACTGGCCGGCGCTGTTCAAGAAGGAGCGGGAGGCCAAGATTGGCAACCGCATCGTTTACGGGCGCGTTGTGCACCGGGATCTCTGCAACCGAGAAGGGCAGGAGAGGTTCTGGTCCGTCCCTGGATGGACCAAGTACACCGTCATCGCCGCCGCTCGCCGCGAAGAGGTGCTCCGTCTCGCGAACAATGCGGAAATCATGGAGGTTCCGTCCGACGACGACGAGGAAGCCGACGGCTCGGAGGACAGCGGCAGCGGAAGTAAAATTGTTGACTAGTGGTTGAATTAATGTACGGATGTGAAATCGCACCTTTGTTTAGGAAGAATTTGTGGTTGAATTAATGAAATGCCCCGGATTTAGATCAATTTCTGCCTCGATTTAAATCTTTGTCCCGGATTGGAAACGTGACCGTCGAGTGACCATCGAGGGTTCAGGGTTTTTGGTCTCGGTTCGTGGCATGAACCGGGACCAATGCTCCGCAGAGCGCCACGTGTGTGTCGTGGGGGCATTGGTCCCGGTTCATGCCACGAACCGGGACCGTAGCTTAGATATGAACCGGGACCAATGCCCAGGCGGCATGAACCGGGACCAATGGCATTTGGGTGCTGGACCAAAGACCCTTTTTCTACTAGTGACCTCCACGACGGTTGTGGGAGTGTAGGGCCTAACATAGGGCAGCCCAATGAGACAATCTTGTCTTCCTCAGTGACCTAGCTCCCTAACGGTGCCTCCTAGAAGCAAATCAAATTGCTTTGAATTTAGACTCGATTCTGTGAAGTATATACTTTATTAAACTGTAAATTGAATATGCGTACCTCTCTTGATCTTAAATGCAAGGTGTGCCTAATTTTCTAAAGCAGATATTTTGTTGTAGCGTAAAATTAAATTATGTTTACAAAATTCATATAAAAATATGAAATTTTGTATCTGGAAGACAATACAGCAATACTATGTATACATGTTTGGATATGTTCAACCGATTGATTTTTTTGCTTAATTTCAGGTGATAACTCAATCAAGTTTTTAAGCCTTGAGAACCCTCGCCTCTCGCTAATGAGGGTTCACGCTCCTTGTTTTAGTTAGTTGTTGTGTCTTCGTCGTGGTGGTGTGAGGTGGTGGCGGCATCTCCGGTGGTGCGGACGCGCAGTCTTGTTTGTCCGGTAGATCACTTGGGATCCGGTCAGTTTTTTTGTTTTTGATGGTATGGTTTTGCAAGTATGTTTTTTTCGGTCAATGGTTTTAATCTTTGATGACCGTTGATGATCTAATCCTTTGGGGCCTTAGCACGACAACTTCTTGTCTATGTACTACCACAAGCTCTAGTACGATAAGTGACATGGGTATACCCTATAGGTACTCGAGTTTGGTATATACGGCCTGGATACAGTGGAAGCTCACAACGTTGCCAAGGCCCAAATGGAGAACTCAAGTAGCCCACGGACTCTCGATTGCTTGCGAGACAAGAAGAAGCTAAAGATAGAAAGTTTAAAGGGAAAACCCTAACCTGTAACCGAGTCGACTTGCTACCCGAGACCTAGCCTGTCTATATAAAGGCTAGGAGGGGCAGCGAGGAGGACATACGCAACCCTAGTTTCCACAACCCTCGCCAGATTGCATCTGCGCACCATTGTAATCTTCGAATCCTTCGTTAATTCCAAGAGCAGACAAGCAGGAGTAGGGACCTCTACGAGGCCTGAACTTGGGTAAACCTTGCATCCGTGTGTGCTTGTTTGCTAGCCGACTGATGCCTCCAGCGCTCCCTCCTTCTCCAAAACCCAAGACCATAACGATGGGCATTGATGAGTTAAACCCTCGTCAATTGGCAACGTCTGTGGGAATTGGGAGTGCTGATGTTGTGGCTTTAGGCCCTATCAACCGCGATATACAACTCCGAAACAGCGGAGATTCGCCAGCTCTTCGGCGCGTTTGACTTCACTGTCCATACACCAGCCACTCGCCCGGCTTTCGAGTCCGTGGGCGATGGAATCAGCCTGGCGATCGGGAGCTTCCACTTCCAAGTTGATCAGATGGGCATGCTTCGCGTGCCTGACCAGCCAACGGTGCCCGCGATTGCTCCAGCATCGTGGTTCCCGCCATCGATCGGTACCCTCAGATCGACACCCTCAGCAAGCTTAACACCTCAGCAGCAGCTGAGAGCACGGACAGCAACATCAGTCGTGAATCCGATCTGGGTGACCTAGCAACGGAAGATGGAGTCTACGGCTCCAGATCCGAAAGTTGCAGAAGCAGCAGCTTCCCCAACCACTTCATGTGCGCCATCATCAATGCTGGCGACACCAGTGCCACTCGCGAAAACGGTGGCAACGGATCTGACCCGCCCAATGGTGGCACACCTAATGGTGGAACGCCCAACGGTGGCCCCACCAAAGGTGGCAATGGCGCACCCGTCAACAACAGAGGGGCAGTCGAACCGCCAACCATTGTGAACGAAAACACTAGAGAGCGCGTGGTGATCAGGCTCAACGACAACGAGTGGGCCCGCTGTCGAGAGGCCCTACGAGGCAATCCTCTGCCTTTCGACTCCCCGCAGAACATGCTGATGGGTTACCATTGGCTGCTGAAGGAAGAATTCAGGCGCCAGGTGCATGCAGTCCCGCAACTCAAAGCACGCAAAAAGGCGGCAGACGAGTCGAGTCTTCAACGGGCTAGGCTCTCCTCCCAGGGAGGATCCTCCTCTAAAGGCAACGAGTACGTCGCTAACAAGAGGCGATCTCGAATGGCCCATCTCACCGAGCAAGAACGCATAGAAGCTGCAAAGGTCCTCGACTTCAGCTCTATGACAGTCGACACACGGGGCAACATGGTCCCGAAGACACCGTAAGCTACGGTAACAGCGGCCACAATGTACCTCCTCAACAACCAGCCGCCAGCTGGAGATCCCCGAGCCGCCATGCACCGATCCACGATCGCGGGCTTGGGGCTAATCGAGGCCGCTCTCGACAAAGAGCCGACGCCGGAGCCGAAGAAAGGCAAGGCCCTGGCAAAACGCTATTCCTCACCCTCGTCCAGCACGACAGTCACGATCTGTCTCGGCATCGCTGCTCACGGCGACACGATCACGATTACGATGCGCGCGATGACCTCACGCAACGCAAAATCGACAAATCAAGGGCATGATGTGCCCGTTCGACTGACTCAGAGGACGAAGACGTAGAGCTCTGCGGCGCCAGATGCTTCAGCAGAGCCATCAGACAGAAACGCATGCCTAAGGGGTTCAAACTCCCATCGGAGAACCCAAAATTTGACGGTCAACAGGATCTGAAAATCTGGTTGGAGGACCACATCTCCTCCGTCAAGCTCCATGGCAGGAGTCGAAGCACGGCCATGCAATGCCTACAGCTACAGCTGCAGGGCGCCGCTCGCGCCTGGCTCAATAACCTCCCGCGTGGATCCATTCGCAGCTGGGAAGAGCTGATCTACACCTTTGTCCGCAACTTCAAGGGCATCTACAAAAGGCCCGCATCAATCGAAAAACTAAGAAGTTGCCAACAGAGATTGGGCGAGTCATTGCGCTAGTACATCCAGAGGTGGTCTATCATCAAGAACTCCGCAGAAAACATCTCGGAGGATCGCGCGATTGACGCGTTCAACGGGGGTGTTCACCGCATAGAGCTCAAGGAGGAGCTGGGCCGCTCGAAGCCCAAGACAATCGACCACTTGATAGAAATCGTGAATCGATGGGCGGATGGAGAAGACTCGGTGAAAAACCGCGTCCACTTCAACGAGGAAACAGAACTCGAACGCAGACGCGACCGCCAAAGAAAGCGTCGAATGCGCATCTATGATGACCGCGACGATGTCAACATGGTCGCAGCAGGCTACGCCGACAAACGTGATGACAACCACAACAGCGGCTATCGCAGCGGCGGATACCGCGATTCTGGGAAAACCACGCAAGTATGGCAACGCCGGACTCACGAAGAGGCACCCGTAGCATCTATCGAGGACGAACTGTCCGGGCCGTGCAACGTGCACTTTTACATCAACAAGCACGAGGACTGCCGCGAATTCCTCAAGCTCCATGACGGTCTGGCTCGGATGAATCGTGACGCGGTCAACAAGGGTTATGGAACCGCCCCAGGCGCTGTAGTACATGGAGCTCCTCCACCACCGCCCGGACCACCACCACCCGCAGCTGCACCGATACAGCATCACGGAGGCGAGCCGTACCCACGGTCCTAGGCAACATGATGATCCAAAAGGGACGCCCCTCAAATCGGGTGCAGAAGGCCATCACTCGCCAAGTCAATAAACTTTGCCCGATTCTAATTAATGAGGAAGGGGCAAGGACAACGGCAGTCTTCCGCTGGCTCAAATGCTTGTAGCCATTACTAGATGGTTCAAGCAATTATTTGTAATTTTGTTACTTTTGAGTTTTTCTTCATGCTGCTATTTATGATTATCAATAGACCATTGTACCTTTTCGCCCAAAAAAATCTAAGCACTGAAATGGATTAATTGTAGTTGTTGCTAGTGTTAATTTTGTTATCTAAATATGTTGCAATTAAGCATGACTTTCTCCACACAAAACAACTATACATGATCGATCTATGTTACTATCTCTGTCTAACCCAAATTATAAAATATGCTTGAATTTTTCCGCCCCCTTTTGGACGAAATTGGTGGCAAGTTTGTCGGATGTAGGCTCGGGATGCTCACAGAGGGAAACAAGCAAGCGTGTGTCTGCTTTGTGGCACCAATCTACGGAATTGATATGCCGAAGTGAGTAAGTCGAAATAACTTAAAGGAGTTTCTTCCAAAAGGGTTGCGGATAAGCTAGAGATAATTATGTCATTGCCCGTCTGGATTTTTGCCAACCAATTAATCTTGGAGGCTTGTGTTGGAAATATGTCCTAGAGACAAATAATAATATAGATTATTGACATATTTCATTAAGTTCATAATAGGTTTTATATCATGCTATAACTGTATTGATAGGAACGTCAATACACGTGTGATATGTAAACCACCAGAGTCCCTAGTGATCCTCTAGACACTAGTTCATTGGTCAATAGATGATCGACGTTTCCTGATCATGAACATTTATGTCAATTGACAATGGGGTCACTTCATTAGGTGAATGTAAATGATGGACATACCCAACACAGGAATTATAACACGATCAAGTCACATAGTTCATCGTTACAATGACTAGAAACATAGTAACCAATTCCTTAGACCGTGAGACCATACCAATCAATGTCACCCGAGAATACTTAGATAGCATCAAACGTCACTCGGTAACACGGTGATCATAAAGGTGTGTTCAGGTATTCGGAGGGGCACGTTGAGGCATTATGTGTCAAAAGCGGGATCTGTTCATCCGCGTGACGGAAAGATACTCTAGGCCCACTCGGAGACATGTCATCCATAAAGTTGCAGCGTGTGACTAGGTCACGGGGATGTCATAGCGCGGAACGAGTAAAGTTATATTTTTTGGTAACGAGATTGAACACGACATGGCGATATCATTGATCGAATCTCGGACAAGTAAAGTATCGAAGTAACAAGGGAATTGACACTATCTTTCACGGTTCAAACGACGAAAGATTTCGTGGAATGCACAGGGTCAACATGGCCATGCAAGTCCCTCTGTCGATCATTGGTGCGAGAGTGATCTCGACCATGTCTGGAGTATTCCCGAACTGAAGGGGTCACACGCTTAAGGGTTTGACAATGCTCAGAGATCATTCCGGAATAATAGGAATCACCGAAGAAGAGAGAAGGGAAAACCGGAAGGGTTCCGGGAAAGTCCGGAGAGTGTCTAGAGTTGTCCGGAAGGAGTTCCGGTGCAAGAGGGGAATTGAATAATATGTAAATATATGTTAATTATTGAATTATACATGTATTTATATTTATTTAATATTGAAATATGATTTAATGGGCATCCCACCTAATGGGCCAATTCCCTGAGGGGAAAAGGGCCTAATAGGGGGGCACCGCCCTAGGAGGGGCCAAGGAGGGGCCTCCAGCCCTAGTGGGCTTGCCCCCCACGTGGGGCCATGTGGGGGCTGGCCGGCGCGCCTCCCCCCACCTCTCCCCCTTGATTGGTCCCACCCCGGGACTTTGAGGGAAGGGATACCCCCTTTTCCCCTATATAAAGGAGGGCATATAGAGGGATTTAAACACACCAATAAATCCTAAGCTTGAGGCTTCTCCCTCCAAGTGCTCTCCTCCCTCTCTGTCGTGAGTGCGGCCCCACTGTAAGGGATGCGCGAATGAGAGTGTTCTTCACCGTGGAGCACCGTCGCGCTGCGGGGATTCCGTATCCATGAGATCTACTTCTGCAACTGCTGCTGGATCGGAGGAGCGAGAGTCATTGTCAAGCACCGGATGTGTGGATCATCCTACGAGGTGCAACACCTGGGGCACTAGAAGTCGTTCAAGCCGTCAAAGTCATTGAAGCTGGTGGAGCTGGAGCTGGAGCTGGTGGAGCATCCACGACCTTGAGGTCGGCGTCGGTACGACTACATCAACCACATTCTCTTGAACGTTGACAAGGTTTTTCGGTCTTCAAGGGTAAGTTTCAAAAATCCCCTCCCGTTACTGCATTACTAATAGATAGATATGGGTATCAGGGTTATGGTCGTAGGGAAAATTTATTGTTTTCAGGCGCCGAACCCCAACTGCGGTATCAGAGCTAGATCTATACATAGTACTATATACTGATCTAGCTAGAGAAGATATAAACTGAAAGATGGTGTGCGAGAGTAGGGACACCACTATGGCAGAGCTTCTCGAAGATGTCTTAGGATCCCGTCCTCGAACATCTTCGAGGAGCTCGCCATAGAGGCACTTCCTAATTTAATTTGGTAGCTCCCTGACATGTTCATGTTTTTGGTTTGCTTAAACGGTCGATGATTAAAATGCTAGGGCGCCACTATATATATGTATGCCTTCATAATTTTGGTTCTTATTTTTGGTGCAATGGATTTTGTGACGGCAGGTAGAAGAAGAAGAAGGATATTTTAATGCTCGACGGCGGCATGATGCATCTGTGAATCGTCTGAATTTTGAGACTATGTGCCAAACCAAGATATATAGATAGGATGAACTCATGTATCTCTGTGCTTCGATGAATCAAATGAATTTCGAGGACTATATGTACCAAATTAACCAGATATATAGAGATAGAATCCACACAAACCCCTCCATTTCTAGAGCATGAAATGAGGTAAAACTAGCAATGAAATATAGAAGGATGAAGTCGCTAACCTTTTAGGACCCTTAGATAGATGTGGAGCCAAAAAATCTTCACAAATCTTGAGAAAAATCGGCAAGAACTCGAGCTTGAGGGAAGAAATTTGAGGGAGATGCTTGTGTGAGCTTGAAATGGCCCGGGCAGAGGAGAGAAAGAAGATATAGTCAGGCCATTTAGTCCCGGTTCATTTAACAAACCGGGACTAAAGGGCATCCGCTCCTTTCCGGCGCTAGACCCTTTAGTCCTGGTTTGTTAAACGAACTGGGACTAAAGGTCCTCTACGAACCGGGACTAATGTTTTCTGGGTTCTGTGGCCATTTCTAGCCATTGGGACCAGGGCATTAGTCCCGATTTGTACCAAAACCAGGGCTAGTGCTCTGGACCAAAGGTCCGTTTTCTACTAGTGAACACTCTTAATAAAGAACCTTTATAAGTTTTGCGGGAGAATCTACCCAGGATATCCTATTAATGATTGTGATGAGTAGATAGTCTGGATCACATAATTTATATTTTGATCGCTAGTATTCTTCTTCTGCTCATGTTGAATCACTAGTCGAAGTTGTTCTCGCCAGATATATATATATTCCTCTCAATCACTAACCGAATTTAGGAGGACGTCACATGCCTCGAAGAAATTTAGTTTTGTTAATTGCGCGAATAATTTTTCCATGTGTCAAGATACTAGTAGTACCATTATTGGGGTCAGTAGGGCCATGGCCAACCACTTGCAAGCACTAAACTAAGACCTCAGGCATTCCCCTTCTGGTGAAGATCGAAGACGGCATTCCCCTTATGGCTCGGTGTCGGGGAAGAAGTGAACTATGAACATCTCTAGAG
Organism: Avena eriantha; assembly: GCA_910589775.1. Lineage (NCBI taxonomy): Eukaryota > Viridiplantae > Streptophyta > Magnoliopsida > Poales > Poaceae > Avena > Avena eriantha. The sequence continues at coordinate 21,677,177 of OU342741.1, read as the reverse complement.
ACGATCTCGGCGGCACGGCACAGTAATTCAACTCAAATTCAAAGCACACGACATTTTGGATATATACTCAGCTGGACGATCGATTGGCAATGTGGTAACACTTCACCATAGTGCACGAACGCAGCCGGTACTTCAAGTTTGGAGCGTGTCGTCGACGGAGATTCTGAGGAGCTCCTCCAGGTAGTCGGCGCCCAGGTCCTCCAGCTCCACCACGAACCGCTTCTCCTCGTCGGCCATTTTGTTACCGATCTTGTAACTCCTCCTGCGCGTCGTCCCCGCCGCGTCGTTGGCTATCTCGGCCTTGCTCCGCCTCTTCCTCTTGCAGTGCCGCCGCTTGAGCGCCAGGACGGGCGAGCCGCCTGTGCCCGTGGGCGTGGACACGGTGCCGACGCCGAGGGCCAGGGTGCGGAGCGATTCCTGGACGCGCTCCACGGGGAAGTTGAGCACCGTGGCCGCGCCGCGCGAGGAGAGCGCCGCCTGGTCGTACGCCATCGCGGCGGCCTCGGCGGTGCCGAAGGTGCCCAGCCACACGCGCGCCCCGCCCCGCGTCGAGTCCCGGATCTCCGCCGCGAACCTGCCCCACGGCCGCGTCCGCACGCCGATGTACGACGATGGCTCCGCTTTCCGCCGCGGCTCGCGCCCGTCCCCCGCGTAGACCATCTCGCCGCTGGTCATGTCGGACGGGAATGAGTCCGAGGAAGAGGAGGAGGAGCAGGAGGGATCGGCGGCGACCATGCAGCCGGTGTGGCACATGCCGTCGCCGCTGCTCAAATCGGACGAAAATGAGTCCGAGGAGGAGCTGGAGGGATTGGCGGTACTCGTGCCGCCGCCGGCGTAGTACATGCCGCCCGCGTTGTTGTGATGCTGATGATCCATGTCTGTGTGTGGGTGGAAATGGCGGTGCCCGTCAGGTGGTGCTTGCTGTCCGATCCTGACCAAGCTTACGGAGCTGAGCGTTGAGAAGCAGTCTAGCTAAGCGGGTGGGTTAATATCGGTTTTGCTAATTCTCAATCGACTGAGATTTCCTTAATTCTCAGTCACCTAAGAAAAGTGTAATCGTCTATTAAAAAAAAGTGTAACTGAAACCTAGTTGTACTTTTCTGAAAAATAAATGCAATTGCACTTTTCTTCTAGAAAAGTGCAACTGGCACGAGTTGCACATTTCTTTTAACTACAGTTGCACTTTTCTTAAGTGACTGAGACTTAAAAAAATCTCAGTCGGTTGAGACATAGACAAACCCGGTTAATATAGGAGCTGATCGTTCGAACGTTGGGGCTTGACAAAATTTTGTACGTATTTGAAAGATTATTTCCCAAAATACCCCTCAGCCCGAAGCTACCCAACCCAAGACGGAAATAAATCTTACGAGACCTGGTCTATATTCTTGAAGGACAGACCCACCTCATGCATAATGACAAGAAAAAAAGCTAATTAACAGATGAAAAGAAACTAAAAAATTGAAAAGACGGACATGTGTCAGGCGTAGGAGAGGGTCTATCAATAGACCCGGTGATGGCAAAGTACCGTCAATACGTGGGAGTCGATTTAGGTGGAAAGTTCGTCTGTTTTCCGAGCGTGGTAGGGCGGTCCGGCAACAGCACCAGATCGGTCGCTTTGGGACATCGTCACGAATAGCTGTCTTTGAGGCACGTTTCTCCCTAGCCTCCCCGCGTACGCCTAAGAAACCAGTGAGACATTTACTTTAAAGTTGACCGGTCGGTTGATACGGTGTTGAGCAACACGGACCGTCATTGCCAGGGCTAGACCACACAATGCGTCCAGAAAGCTCCTAGTGGCGTGGGAGGGGTCTGGGCATGCCAGACAACCTATTGGGCCACGCCGTACAGAACGCGATCTTTGGGGACACGGATGGGCGCGATTTCATGTTCAACGCACCCATTTGACGCTTGGGGGGCCATTTAGGGCTCCCTCCCGGCTAGAGATGCTCTAATGTTAATGTGCATTGCCCCTCCATACCGGCTGAATTCAATCTCAAAGATTATGATTAAACCAATAGACAGGACATTAGATCCCATATTTCACTATAAGAAGGAATTGCCTCATTTTTTAGAAGTTAGAAAAATGAGCTCAGACACCGAGATTGTCAACTCTGGCTCGTGTATCGTCATCGAAGGATAGACGCGAACGACAACGACAAGAGTCCTGCAAACCTAGAAATGTCGGTCATGCGTCACCGTGTAGCATATCTCACTGATTTCTCTAGGGCCATTGCAACTTGCCACGACCACCACAACCAAAACAAACTAGTAACTCCCATAAAACCTTACAACTGCGCCCCGACACATTTCTAGACCTACCACCACGCGAGACAAGGAGCATTAAGATGGATTATCCAACAATGCAGTATTAACTGGATATCCTAGTGGCCGTTAATAGTGGTGATGGCTGACACGACTGTCATCCCTTTTTTTCTTGTTCGTGAAACTATGTCAGTGTACTAAGTATCATGAACCGAAGAGAGAAGAAGCCGGATGGCAATTAGGTTTGTTGGCGGAGCAACCGTAAAATGTTGTTTTTTCTTTCGAAGAAAACAAACTCTTACCTCTGCACCAATAGATGCACACTCACCAATTAAAATGTGGTTGCACTGGTGAAGCCATTTATATGTTGGTGGTGTACTATCTTGTGTTGCGTACAACTAGAATAATTGTGCATGTTTGTATCTATAACTAGTTTTTGTGTGCTGAGTGGTGTTGTTGTGGCCACCAGTTTGTCGTAAGTGACTCGATCTGGGTGTCTACTCTAATCAATCACTAACCAATTAATCATAATATATAGGACGTCACTCACCGACGGAAGATGGTTTTTGTTAATTGCACGACTAACTTTCCATGAAACAAGGAAAATTGTAATAGTACTAGTAGTAGCATTATTGGGGTCACTCCAGCTATGGCTGACGATCCCGCTCGCGAAGGAACGCAACCACTCGCTACAAATTCTCAGGGATTAAACTAAGAACTCATGCCTGTTTGGTATTGGTACTAGAGTTTTTTCTATTAGAGGGGATAATACGTAAGGGATTGGGTGAAAACCCCTTTAATAATCCCATAAAACCCCAATCCTCAATCCATTAGGTAGGGGTAGTAAATTGGATATTAGAAAAAAAATACACTAGTATTTGGTGAAAAGTAAGAAAATGTAGGGATTAAACTACTATCTCAATACTCTAGAACCAAACATAGTTTTAACAACAAGTGGGGATCTGAAATTTGGAGTGAATTATCCTTCTACACAAGGAGTACTACCAAACAAGGCTTAAAAGAAATGGAAAAAAAGGCTGTCTAGGTTGAAGAGAAGCTTCGGAGATGGCTCGGGGGCGACGTCGACAGCTCTCAGCAGCAGGCAGCCGTACGTCGCCTTCCCTGCCTACTTTTCTCACTGACGTTTGCACGCCGTGCCAGGCTAAATCGAGTGCAGTCACCACCAGCAGCCAAAACTTTCCTCAACACCTGAATAAACCATAATACAGGTTCATTCACGACCTGAATAAACGATATCTAAAGTACAGTATGTCCCCAATCCAGGTTCATTCGATCGGAAAGTGGTATCTACCTGAAGGAAGCAGCACACGCCATTTCCCACCTCTTTACAAGGTTCCAGGTACACGGCACCCATGATTATTCCAGTCATCTTTGAGTTTGTTGGTCCTAGCTAGGCCCACACAGATGAGACACGACCGGTGCGTCTGAACGTTCACGGTACATAGGATACTACTCTACTGTCTACTACCTCCGTTCCGAAATATAATCCTTTTTAGAAGCTATAATTTAGCTATCTAAAAAAGCTTACATTTTGGAACGGACATAATACTTTAGTTCCCCGATCGAGTGATTTGGGCAGATGGAGTTTACTCAAACCACCTTGCGATGATGGATTCGATCAAATTATTATTATTATTATTATTATTATTATTATTATTATTATTATCATCATCATCTGACTAGTATAATATAGATCTTTTCTTTGATTAATATTATTTCCATGAGAAATATAGGATCTACTGTAGTACTCCCTCCGACCCAAATTAGTTGAGTTAGATTTGTCTAGATTCGATTGTATCCAGACATAGTTTAGTATTAGTTCTATCCGTATCTTGACAAATTTGAGTCAGATGGAGTGTTATTTAATGCCAAATTGGAAGGATCTTTGTTGAAGTTCCTCCTGATGAACTAGAAAATTAAGTTCAGCTTGTCCATACGTTGACTTCCTTCTTCTCACGCCTTGAATCCTCTCTCGGCATATAGTCAAAGCTCAAAATTCTTAGTCAGAGAGAGGAGAGAAATCTCCCCTTCTTCGTCTTGGTCGTGGTGTTTTGAGATGAAGAACAAAAAAAAATCAAAAACCGATATTGTTTGATGTTGGACAAACAAAATTTGACATCATCTCTTGAAACACCTAGCTAGCTGGGGAAGGTTCCTTGTACTATGATGAGTTCGAAAATAACTGGTCCACCGCCAGAGACTAGAAGTGGGCTTCTTTGCCTTCTGTGAGATAGGCCACTAGGGTTATCCTTTTCATGTTTCAAATTTGTTTTTCTCGAGTATACTACACATACAGTTGAACCCGAGTGGCCAGGTAAGTAAAATCTAACCACCTCTACCACTACTAGACAACAGAGATTGGCTCGAGAAATACTTTCTAAATACACTACTGACTTTATTGGTCGTTATGTTATACACATATTGCAATAGAAACCAGTGGTCAATGTTATATTTCCAAGAACAATTTTGAAGAGACTGTCAATATCACAAAAGGTATCACAATCTAGAAGGACAAAAGAAGGATAGAGATATCAAGAGCGTCAATCAACTTTTTTATATACTACTACCTCCGTTCCACAATATAAGACTTTTTAGCAAACTGTGTATTTCGCTTGCTTATTTGTTGCCGCAATATCTCCTACAAATGACTTTGGCTAACCCGGAAGAGGGTTTGCAGTGTCTGCCCCGAGCCCTGACCACCGCCAAGAACCTCATACATATTGAATTACAGCAACAGGAAGAAGGAATTATGTGTACGTTTCCAGATGGAATTGTAGCAGATATAACACCGTCAGGGAAGAATTACATATGTACTGGTACTAGACTGTTTCAGGCCTTTAGGATGTCGTAAAACGTGGAGGGCTGATTCCTTCTCTTCAGACACAGCTCCTGAAAGAAGGGAAAATGATGTCACGTGTTCAGTTTACAAGGATCCTAGAAACAGACAAAGGTTCTACTACACAAAATGCTCAATCCGTATTTTTCCCTCACGATAATATGGTGATTTTTCAGATTCAGTAGGCATCGTAAATTTACCCTGTTCAATGATTACTGTTTGTTTGCTAACAGTTATATTTTCCGCGGCGTCTTTTCCTCTTAAATGTGACTCAAAGCAATCTGTGGCTTAAGTATATCAATGTCGCGAAATTGGAGAAGTCCAAAGATTCAGTCAGTTCCACACTGAATGCAACGTTAAGGGGCAAATCGACTCTTATAAAAAATGACCATATTTCTCAGCTGGAAAACCGCAAATACAAAACTCTTATGATGGATGTGAACAGTACCTCTACTGCCGAAGCCACCCTCAATAAGCTAGCCTCGCCCCATGGACGACCTATCAGTTGCAAGCCGATAGGAAGGCCCTGCTTGTCATGACCAACCTGAGTACAGGACAGAAGTAGCAATATATCAGCGAATAATACTTTTTCTGCATGTTTTGAGCTATATCATACTAGAACCCTGAATGTTTCCCATGATCGTATTTAAGCCTTTCAAGAAAGTAGTATGTTGGAAAGAGCATAAATGTTATTTTGAATATTTATACATCAATAACTCAAAATGTATCAGTTCATACATAATGCAAACTACACAGTGCAAAATAATCAGTCGTGAGGCACCACTTACCGGAACAGTAATGGCAGGCAAACCAAGAAGGTTCGCGGCAAAAATGAATTGCATCAACTTAGCTGCAGTAAAGAGGCACAATCAAGAACAGATAAGATGTATGAACAGTTGTTATTAGCATTGAAATAGGCCCATAGAGTTTGCTTAGCAAACTGCTGCAGCCATATAAATTATGAACTTAACCGATGTATTTTCACATTAGATAGTTAATTTCTGCTACTGCACTCCAAATAGGATGAAATGTCTAGACTCCAGCAAGCTTCTGAATAGCTAGTGATTGCCTTAGTGTCGTGCCTACAGAATCGTGAAGACCACAATTTATATAAATAGCTAGTGATAGTTCCCCTACAGCTTTTGGGGATCTTCGCCATGAAGGTGTGAAACCTTGATTGAAAACCTTGAATGTCCCCTACAAACTTCACCTATAGGGCTGATTATTGTAAACTGCTTTCTCAATACAAGGCAGTGACAACACTAGCTGTGTCAAATAACAATTGTTTCACATCAAGATTTCTACAGTTTTTATCTAATATGTTAACATGGTTCAAAGTTGAGCAGTTGAGCTTGAGATAAGCTGTAAATCCATATGTTGAAGAGCTAACGAAGATACACAATTTCGTGAAAACAATCTACCTGATACAACATAATCAGACTCTCCTATCTTCAGAGCACTTGGTGGTATTTTTGGCGCAGTCATGCTGGGGAAAACAGAACATCTCCTTGTTATAGCAACAGGTAATACATGTGATAAGAGGCAAAAGTACACCAAAATATGTCAATTCAGTAATTCCCAGATATTAGCTCGCATTTGAGCCAGAAACCGGTATGCTTGTATACCTTTATATATCCTCAAACTATAGGGATTGCCTAGAACTACTAATCATCTACTGGAAGCTTGAAAGAAGAATTTATCCTCATGCAATAGACTCATTGACTAGACAAAAACAAGTACGGAGGAGGAGGAAACATGCATATACACTCTTAAGCAGAGACTAGTGAGATCATATATTTACATCTATGGGTCAATTGTAATAAGCTTCAAATCTCTTACCCGGTTGTAGGGGTTGCTATGACATCAACCTTTTTGAAAGCTTCCATGTGATAGTACATTATCCTTCTCCTATTCAAGCCACAGATACAGTAAGCACACAATTTGCAGTGGCCTATATATGATTGTATAATATTGGGATCGTTCAGTTACATGGAACTGGAATTGAATTCAATAATACTCAGGGTTATTACTAGCTATAATTGATATTGTCGAATTAAATCTGACGAAAATACACTGGATTTGGCTTGTGGAAACCTGTGGGATCATAAGAATAGAGATCTTTTTTTTCTTGTAGTTTGATTGATCATTTTTATGTGTTACAACCTAAATAGATTTTAGTCTACCTTTCTTATCTAAAATCAGTCAAACTGGTTCCATAACTTCCCAAAACTGAATAAGACTTGAGGACAAAAAAGCCTACTTTCATACTTCTAAATGAGTGCTGTAATGAAAACATAAATGCATCAGCTGTATTTATACTCATATTCACCTGAGACGCTGAGAAGCAACATAATCTGTTGAAGTGAATGACCCAAAAAGTGCCAAACTTGCTCGAGTATCAAATGTCAGTTCAGTTCGTCTCCTGGAAGATATTAGTAGAATAGTAGTAGAATGAGATTGACTATCTAACAAAATATTTCCAGCCTCTTAAGGAACAGAACTTGAAAGGAAATTTTTCAAAAACTCTAGCTGAGAGAAACATTGGGAATCTGGTATCTGTGATATGTACCCTTCTTGGTAATGAGCATTCAGGTCGCACAATGCTTCTGAGCCAATAGAGACAACATGGGCAGTACGCATCTCTTCAAGCTCTGGTAATATTATCTCTTCTATCTTGAAAAATGTTAACAACACTAATCAGCTGAGATATAGAGAAAGAATAGAATATGCATATTATAGTAGATACTACATCGTCAGAAAAGGCATCTTATCATAATCATTTAGCAGCTGGAAATAATTAAGCTTAACTCCTACTGCCTGTTGGATACCTAGAAGCTCCAAATTGTGAAGATCAATAATCAATTACAACTAACAGAACTTGTTAGTAATAGTCATTTTTTCTAATTAACACTTCACAATTGTTTTAACATAACCATCAACAGAACTATGGTACTCCCTCTGTCCAGAAATAAGTGACTTGAATTTGTCTAGATTCACATGTATCTACACACTAAAACACGTCTAGATTCATGCAAATCTAGACAAATCGAAGTCACTTATTTCAGGACGGAGGGAGTAGAAGCTATTGGTGAGCACAGAAGCATTCACTGTACACACTGAAAACCTGATTAATGTGCAAATGCTTTCATCTAAAACAGGGATTATATATTCAAAGGTACAAGACCTAGATAGCTAATATACCTACACAAAATTGTGATAATTAAATGGTAGAATACAATCATATAGGAAATGTTGGGATAGTAATGGGTATACCTGACATCCGAAGGTGCTGCACAGGAGGTTAAGTGCATCCTCACATGTATTTGAGATCTCAATATCAGAAACATCATGAAACCACTGCAGCAGCCGATTTTATATAAGAAAATGCACATATGTACAAAGATAATATTTCATGTAAAAAACCGTACCTCTGTATATTTTCCCACTTTCACTGATTGCAGTATATTGCTGTTGTCAGAGGACACCAAGTTAGGAACAGACAGCGGCGACTGTACAGAGAAAAAGGAAGGAGATGTAGAAGCTGTGAGCCTGATGCTGATGCAGTAAAGTCAGCTTGAAATCATAACTTACGACCATCCAGGAAATAGTGGAGAATGTTAACATATGACTGTTGCTGTATTATGATTACCGTACCATGAAGCTTAAAATTTTACATTTCGTTTCAGTAAAAACTATCACATTCATGTTGGCTACAATTCAGTAAAAGAGTAATGACTGACATATGTACTGTTTCCCATTCAAAAGAAAAAAACTGACTAGTATAGTGCAATGCCATAGATGTGACATGAAAGATATTTCAGACTTCTTTTGACACTTCAGTGTTTCAGGTATTTAACAGATGGGAAATGTTATAACAGGCAATATCTTACAGGTCTCAGAGTAATCCTATCCGTAGGTCTACTGCCCGCAACAGCAGAATACCTGAAATGATATACGACAGTGTGTAAGTAGTAAATACATTACCTACAAGCAGAGCGTGTTGGCTGTTGACTGTTCATAAATGACAAGTATTTATTGTACCCACACTACCACAGATAGTTAGATTTATATCTTATAGTATCGTTAATGCAAATAAGAAAGTTGACAAACTTGGAAATCAACAAGATAGCTAAACCTAACAGACTTATGCAATTTCACGATCTCATCTAGCAAGCCAAACTGCTTACACTAGCATAGAATCCTCCACTGATGCTGTAAGAGGTGAAGCAACTTCAACAGTCCCAGCATCACAAAGTACCCTGCAAAATAAGATATGTAATTATGCATACTGACAATTACGTATGTTGATGAACTTTCTAATCAGATCCAGTGCAAGATAATAGCAAGAAATTTAAATTTCCATTTGATTGCTGGATAATGCCATAATATAAAAGCAGTTCGAAATTCAAATTTCTAATAGATCAAAATCAAAAACTGGGCTGGCTGAAACTTCTTTTGCAGTCTGCGGCACACCTAACTTACCACTTGGCAGCTAGGCAATTCTTTGTTAGATGGAGCAATCACATAAATTTCACATAGCTACCAAGAAACTTTCATTCAGGAAACCCAAAATTTAAGGTTCATACGTCACGGTGCAACAATATTGATGAACCTGCATCACCTCTCAGCCACATTGCAACATGTTACACCCTTGCTGAAACCTCCATTACAGGTAGGTACTACTAGGCCAAGAGGCTGACAGGCGGGATGGGTAAGCTCCAACCTTAAAACTGGAGTCTTGTGAAAAAAAAATCAATTCCACAAAATTTACTCTATCTTATAAACAAGAGCTGGTGAGGCGAGGTTCATCGACATCTCCCAAAATCTTATAACAATGACAAATTAACTAACAGAAACACAATGGATCTCCCCCATAAACCGACTTAACGAAAATGGAGCATGGCAGGAGCAAAAATGCAGAGGCATGAATCGAGTGACACCGGCCTACATGGGACCCGTGAGAGCTAGGAGGCATGGCCCAGGTGTGGAGCAGACTGAGACGATGACAATGAGTTAACATATATTTGTATCCGTAGCAAAGCACAGGCTAGTAGTAATTATCAAGTAGGAACTTTCTTAGTTACCCAGTCAAATCTGTCCGTCCGTACGTTGTCTTCAAACCAACAATGCCACATAAGGAAGATGGAATTCGAACAGAACCTGTAGGAAAGAGAAGGTAGCAGCTACAGACTAATACTGAGAAGAATGTAGAATCTCACAACATTATGTGTACAAACCTCCGCCGTCTGTTCCAATTGCTGCTGAGCATAACCCTGACGAGACAAGTGCAGCTGGACCAGATGAAGAACCACCAGTATATCTATCAATTGAATGTGGATTTCTTGCTGTCCTGCAAAATTAATTACAAAGACATGAAAATTAAGTGACGATCATCAAAAAAAATATAGAGTGGATCGACAATCTATGATGAATACAAGTTCCAAATCCCTTTCTTCTATTTCCCCTTCATAAGGTGGTTTTCAATATACTGCTGTGGCATAGCGTTTGTATGCATTCCAGAGTTCTGATTCATTGTCAAGCTTCAAGTAAGCTGAGTTTGATTATAGGTAATGGCTAGTAAATATTGTAATTTCACTTTTCCTTTAGCAAACTTTTGACAATGGAAAAGAATCCCCTAGATGTTGTTGGATATTCATGTTTGCAGCTTGTCAAAGAAAAGGAGAAAAGTTATCGAACCAGGTAAAACTCGAGTTCCACAGGGCCAACACAAGTGTTTGATGAAAACATGACTTGCCTTTTAACAACTCCAAAAGAAAACTCAAGGGACCATGGAATCCATCAACATAATCAATTCGAACAGAACAAAAGGAGGAGGAGCCACACAGTTATTAACCGTACCCATAGTTTGCATTGTTTCCAGTAACCCCAAGGCCTAGCTCGTGCATATTTGCTTTGCCGATAAAGATTACTCCACATTTCCTTAGACGAGCAACACAGACTGCGTCTTTCTCAATGGGGCGGATTTTGTCGAAAAATGTAGTAGCACCTGCACACAAAAGAAAGACCATAATGTATGCTTCCCGGGCAGAGGAACAAATGGTTACTTCAGTCAAGTGAACTAACTCTTTGATGGATATGGGAAGCAGTCGATGTCATCTTTAATGGCGAAGAATATCCCATCCAAAACGGAGATTGGGTTTCCTGGGTACAAGAAGCAACACATATCCAGAAATTGGAACAGAGGTTGGTCGAATTTACAGCTGAAGCCAGTTCATTTCAATGATGGGGAGGTAAAGCAGCAAAGTGGGTGGGAGGTAAACCTTGTTCAAATCTCTTTGTGGAAGCATCAGCTTGCTTCCTCAGGTCATCCGCATTAAAATAGACCAGCATTGGCATCGCAGGCTTCTTACTGTTCCACTCTTCGACGCCCGCAATGACATGCTCGGCAACCTACGCAACAGATAAAGATTGAACACCACAATATGCAAGGAGAGGTACCAAACCATAGAATCAAGAAATGCTCTGTTAATTCTTCCATTGAGCTACTCACAGCTGATGGCGTTGTGATACCGGACCGGTAGGCGTAAGCAAAGTCTCGGATCTTCCAGTAGAGGAAGGGATTTTTCTCATCGGCTGATGTGAAACGTGTGGACGGGTCATACGGAGGGAGGCACTGCAGTGCTTCCTCAACTCTGTCCACAGGGTCTCTGTCTTCAGCCACGACCACAATCCCTTGCTCCGGCTCTGGAAAATCAGGAGAAGCAGCAATTGACAACAGCACGCCATAATTCGTCCAAAAACACACACAATGAGAGAGATTATAAGGGGCCCAAATATAGGAGTGCATCAAAATGTCAGATGCAACAGTTGAGTAACTGAACTGATCAAATTATTCAGGTAGATTCTGCAGCGAACAGGCTTCATGCTGACAAAGGGAGAGGTGTGCGAACTATCTGTGCATTTTTCAGTCCCCGTAGAACTCGATCGAATGAAAAGAACCAGAACATGTTCTAATTATTTTTAGAACAGGGGTACATCAAAATGCCAGCTGCAATAATCGAGAAACCGAACGGAGCAGATTATTCAGGTGTGCTTCTTCAGTAAGCATGCGTGATGCCAGCAAAAGTAGCGAGGCGCTATCTTTCTGTGCCCTTTTCAGTTCCAGCAGAACTAGGCCGAACGAAAGAAGCAGAGCATTTTTTTTTCTGAACTACTATTAAAAAAATTCAAGTAGTAGTAGTATTTTTCTCCATAGCTGCTTGCTTCTGACGCCGGCTCAACACAACAACGACAATTGACGAATTGAAAGGGAAGGAGCACATAGAGAGAAAGAGGAGGAAAATGATTGGCTAGCTTACCCTGCGGTGGGAACTCCGGGTAGTACATGGGCCGCTCGGGGATCACCGTGTTCTGCAGCATCTGCAAGAAAGAAAATCATAATTGTGATGAGTCCAATAATGGAAGCAAGCAGACAATTTTCTGGCAAGCAGACAAATAGGAATCGTGGGAGGGAGGAAAGTGACCTGCGTCATGTTGTTCTGTTTCTTGAGGGCGGAGGTGACGAGGGGCCCGAGGAGGCGGGACTCCATGAGCCAGACGAAGGCCCTGAGCCCGAACCCGGTGAGGTGCGGCGCCTGCATCGCCTGCGGCTCGTACCGCACGGCGGAGATGTCCACCTCCTCCACCGGCGTCATCGCCCGCGGCGTGCCTTTCCCCTTGGATCCGCCGCCCATCTCGGCTTTCCGGAGCAGAGGAGTAAATGCGAAACTGCGAATGCGCGGCGGGAGCTGGGGAAGGAAGGAGGGAGGGAGGGTGTGGGTTTTATGGGGGAGAGGTGGGGTTGGAGGGAGGGAGAGTGGAGACGACGACCAAGGAGGAAGGAGGAGGTCAGGAGGAGGGTGAGAAGTTAATGGCCGTTGCCAGCCAAAACTGCTGTGGGGATTTTAGTTAGAAGGGAGGCCGGTCCAGCCAAAAGTAGGGTACACATGTATTGGATGCACGTACCAGATAGTAAACTGGTGGACAGGACGATTAATTTTGCTAGAGAGTAAACAAGTTTTACTAAGAACAGCCAAAGGGGAAAATGCACTTCTAAACCTTGAGCAATTGTCTTGTGACATAGCCAAAGGGAACAAATTGCACTTCTTAAACTTAGCTATTGGCCGAATCAACCTTATGCTCAAGAGCCTCAAATTCTTTTAATTTCTTTTGCGAATGAGAGCCTCGGATTCTTAATGGTGAATTTCTCGAGGAAATGCCAACTTGTGTGACAACAACCATGGTAATTTTTGGTTTGCATTTTTATCATTTGGTTGTTGTCAAGTTTGTCTTTCAACCTCAAAGTCGAAGCCTAGGTTTTTAATGTATTGTGTTTAACTTTCCATGGTTTTGCGGTATTTCACTCATGTGGTTGCTTTTGACATATTATCATTGCTACTTTATGATGTGGCCACGCCAATCCATGTTGAGCCCCATATCGCAGCCGTCTCAAACCATGCAGCCATGGTAGATGACACTATGGCATTTGATGTGTGAAACGGGAATGTGGGTGCACCGGCTCTCTCCAGTGTGAAGCTGAGTCATGAAACAAGAAAGGTAGATTCCAAAGTGGATGTGATGGCGAAGAATGTGATCATGCATGCAAGGGTGAGTGAGAAGGGGTAAAAGCATAGGTTTTTCCAACATGTGAGTAAGAGATAGGGAAAATGACTCGTGTGTCTGCAACTCTATTAATTAGGAGCTGGGAATATGAGAGTGATAGCAATGAGCAAAACGGGGTCTTGGGGAGTTAGGGACGGCCATAGGAGATAAACCTAGAATGATAAAGAGAATCTTAGGTATCCTTTGATTCCAAGGAATTGTGTAGGATTTTTTCAATATTTGGATCCTTGGGATTTTTCCAACAAAAGTTGCTTGATTCAAAAGATTATAATTCCTTAGGAATTCTATGAAATAGTTCCTTTGCACTCTATTTGAGAGGAAAAATTCCACTCACTCTAGCCTCTTTTTACACTTTCCTTGCTTTTCTTGTGTAAATGCTATTTGAACCAATATCATGTAGTTTTCTAATTTCATAGGGCTTAAGAGGACATGTCACTCCAACCCTACGGGTTTCCTACTCCCGCGTTTTGAGAATCCTATAAATCAAAAGAGCCTTAACTGCATCTTTGATTCAAAGGATTTTCATACGAATTCAAAGGATTCAAATCCTTAGGGACTTTTCTATGTTGGTTGTTTGATTTGTAGTATGGAATCTCATACGAAGCTTTTCTTAAGAAATCATTTATACTACTTTTCATAGGGAAATCTAAGATTCGATAGACATTCGTATGAGAATCATTTGCTTTTCATGTGATTGAATTAAACAAACATATGTGCAAATTATGTAGGATTGAAATGGACATGACAGTGTAATCATGTGGTTTTCCTATTTCGACATTTTAAAATCATGTGAATCAAAGAGGTCTTAACTGAGCCGAATGAGAGAAAAAAATGGATGGCTAAATTTGATGGTCCCATTAGTTCCTAAATAGATGATTTAAAATCAAGACCTAGACAATATACCCCCCCCCCCACACACACACAATGAGTTTAAGATCGAAGACCATTTTTTTTACCTCGGTTGAAGTTTTTTTCTCTGGCTAGGTCACTGAGTAAGTGATTACATTCTTGTACAATACAACGGAGAGAACATCAGGTTGCCAAATAATATATGTAATATTATTTATCTACTTACTCAACATCGCACTCCTTCTCTCTTCAAGCTACTCCGGTCCCTTCCGATTTATAGGTCCTACCATTGTATCCCTAGTCGTTAAATATGAGTTGTATAACATAAAAGTTATACCATTAGTAAATATAACATCTTAAAAATATAGCATCTTAAGTTTGTAATGATATATCTTTTGTAATACATACATCGAATTATGTTGGTCAAATTGATGATCTAGGTATACACGCAGAACCTATAAACCAGATTGTAGGGAGTAGTTGTGTTGTATGTCTGTCAGATTTATTTTCATGTCGGTTTAGACGTTCATTGATCCACAAGGCGAAAAGAATGACAATCGGGTTAGAGAAACTTTCAAAAAAAATATGTGGATAAATATATCGAACAATGTCTTATCTGGATCACTTTGAACATATCTTAATTAAAAATAGTATTGCGTCAATATGTACTCCCCATTATCAGCTTCACCATCTAGGTTTCCCAGGGCCAAGACAACATGATTGTGGGAGGTGGTCCGTGGGCGTCCACATCTTGAGAGTCTGTATGGGATCGAACGGGAGGCCACCGGTTTGATGTCCAGAGTAGAGGCCCGCAGGACATTCGGCCCGGGAGCGGCGTATGCGGAAACAGAGTCAATATCGGATGGCTAAGAACGACCAAAACACACAATCCGGCAAACGTGTCTGATAGCCTGAGAGTGCTCCCTTTTGGCTCAGTTATAATGTCCCTAATATGGTGAGGCTTAGACAACCCCCCCCCCCCCCTCCCACACACACACACACCACCACCACCTTTTCTCTCTTCCCACATTTTGAGAGTCGAGAGCCTATCCACGCCTTTGTCTCCCTGCTCCGCTAGCGGCGCCGTTGTCCGGCGTGGACATGGGAGACTAGAGCAGGTTGTATGCGTAGAAGTAGGGTTTGTGGTGGTCTGCTGGTAGTCGATTTTATGCCCAGCAGTTGAAGCGGAGTTCAGGATCTTGGCAGCCAGAACCATGGTGTTCTAGGGTTTTCATCTTTGTTCTGCGACTCCTCTGGTCAGAGCAGGGCGTGGAAGGGAAGAACATTGTCTAATTCAATGAAGGTGTGGCTTGTGGCCACCTCGGGGTATGGGCTGATGTGTGGTGGATCTTCTTCTAGTTAGCCGGGGAGGCGAGGGGAGGAGGCGAATGGGCCGTTGACCTCTGCATCTCTAAGGTGGTGGGACCAGTACCTGCTGCTACAATGAGCGAATCACGCAAAAGCTATGTATGCCTCCATGATCTTTGGCCGAAAGGGCCACCCATCTAGGCGCCTAGATGACGTTCTTCACCTCTAGAGCGGAGGCCCTCTTGGAGCTTATCGTCGGAACAAACACCATCTCACCGCCAAGTGATGCGTCCTCGACGGTGTCAAGGCGGACGACGATGGAGGATCAGCCCCGGTGGAGACGGTCAAGGGCTTGATTGTTTTTTCTATTCTAGTTTCAAGGTTCTTTGTGCAAAAAAGCCATCTTCTCACAATGACAAAACATACATTGTGTGTTATGCAAGGGTGCCATTTCAATACTTCATATGCCCAAATCTAACGTAACGTCCACTTTTGTCGTTAGAACATGAACGACATAGTGCGTATGTACCTCTCCATCATAGATGAACACAACCACATAACTGTAGAAATTCGTGGCTTGCAATTTTCTATATGTGCACTGTATTATACTTTCGGAATCAAAATCTCGATGTAAAAGTATTTATGAAAATAATAAGGAATAATTGATGTGGAATTGTACTTAAGAAAATATACTTAAGGAAACCGGTACAATTATATTAGAAACAGTGTATAGGAATACACTAGAATTATATCCAGGAACAATATAGAGTAGAATGCCAAGTTGTCTATAGAACTTGGCGTCCTATGTGAACGCCACTAACCTCACGCAACTCGTATGTCGTGGCGTCCTATGTGAACGCCACCTTTACCGCTGTACTGGTGGCATTCGGCCTGAACGCCACGACTAGGAGACACAGTGGTGACGTTTGGCACAAACACCAGTACT
Organism: Avena eriantha; assembly: GCA_910589775.1. Lineage (NCBI taxonomy): Eukaryota > Viridiplantae > Streptophyta > Magnoliopsida > Poales > Poaceae > Avena > Avena eriantha. Next base: position 21,660,333 of record OU342741.1, on the reverse strand, counting down.
ATATGTACTGTTTGTGGCGTTTAAACAAACTCAAACGCCGCAAGTATATTTTCGATTTTTTTTAAAAAGGTACTGTATGTTGTTGATTAAAGACTGCAATATAACAACAATGTAACATTATGAAATGCATATTCACATAAACAGGAAAATAACGATTTGGTTCACCATAAATTATTAACAAGCGGTTCAAAATATCACAAGTTGCATCTACACTGACGAATCATCACAAGGAACTAGCTAGTCGCTATGAATGATGATGTCAATAACGAACATTATCTGAAGATGATGCGGCCAACTTGTAGATTATCATGAGTTTCAACAAAGTTCTTTCACTCCTGAATGTTGAAGATGATGCGGTCATCACTCACTGTCTTGTACGAAATAGCGTTTACGGCACCTGTTGTTCCAACGTGTATTCCAGCCAAGCCTTTTTCAGAAATTTAAAGAGGAAAAACCATTCTCGACAGTAGTTTCTAATTAAGATGCATAAATTAGAAATCTTATAACTATCATACAATACAAATACAATAGGAACTAAAGAAAGAATGATAAGTAAAAACATACCATATCATGCAGCTGAATATGCGTCATGGTCAAGCGAGTGACAAGTCCTTGGCCGATGTAGGAATTTTTTTAAGGAATGTTGTGGACGAGATAGCAATCTTCACTCTAGGTAAGCTTGCATCTCTGAGCGACAATTGTATAATCTAATGGTCATGTTTTCTCCTTATCGCTCTCATCCTTGTCCTCCTCCTCATCGCCCTCATCCTCGTTGTCACCCTCATCCTTATCGCCCATATCCTCATCGCTCTCATCCTCCTAGTCATTCATATATACATAATAGTGATTCTTGGACCAGGAGCCCCTATTGCAAAAAAACAGGTACACACTAGAGGGGATTCGATTTTCAGAAATGAACCTTCTTCATGAAAAACCTGCAAGGCGAGTCATTGCTCGCTCTGTGTGCACGTCAACAATATATATTCGACCAAGAGCTTCAAACTCCATACTTTGTCATGTTATTCTATTAAAGTTTATCCTTAAATTGCATGAGATAGTCTAAACATGAAAAAATCTAAGTAAATAAATGATACTAGTATGGAAAGAAAATTCAATAAATTTAAATAGGAAAAATTATACATGCCAATGAACGCTCAAATCGACCCGTATGAGACGGACACTGAATAGCGAATCTAACATAGTATCATCACTACAGTCCGTGAAACAAACTTGACACAGCGCCATGTCCTGTGCATATGCACCAATTATTTATTTATGCATATCACAAGTCTCACTCACACCACCCCTGACATTGCATCCTCGTATTTTAATCATCGGCCTAAAATCACTTATTTTCTACATTACACAAGAATCATCTAGGTTTTGTACCCCTGCTTAATTTTCTACCCCTAAAATCATGTACATTTGCTACTATACTAAATCATCTAAAATCATCTACACTAATCTATCTAAAATCATCCACACTAAACCATCTAAAATCATCTACTCTAAAAGAAATAAAAAAGAGGGAGAGAGGGAGAGAGGGGCTCACCAGCGGTGGCTCGAGGCGGTTGCGAGGGGCAGTGGACATGGGAGGTCATGGGTACAAGGATGAGGCGGCAAGGTGGAGACGAGGACGAGGCGGTGACGGAGATGAGGCGGCGATGGGGGGACAGGGACGAGGTGGTGACGTGCATGAGGCGGCGGGTGGAGGAGCAGATGCGTCAAGATAGGGACGAGGCGGCGACGGGGAGAGGGGGACAAGGTGGCGACGGGGAAGAAGCGGTGGGTGGAGGAGCGTATGCGGTGGAGGCGGGCGGCGGTGGCCGATGCGGTGCACGCGGGGTGCGGCGGCGGCCAGCGCAGTTGGGAAGAGAGGGGGAGGTCGGGGAAGAGGGAGAGGGAGTAAATGGGGGAATATGCGGGTTGGGGCGACGCGGGGAAGTTTTTGAATCTATAGCTAGGATAACATCGGTGCTTCTTTCCTGTGAACGCCACTAGAACTGTAGGCATTAATGATGTTTGCAACTTCTAAACGTCACCCCTAAATTTGGCCCGGTTCCACCTGTGGGTCCGATTTATTAGTGGCGTCCGGAGTACACTGAACGCTATAATTAAGATCTAGTAGTGGCATTTGGTGTATTCGAGACACCACTACTATATTGGATCTTAGCAACAGCGTGTTGTTTCTATGGCACGCCACTGGCAAAATGATTGTTATAGGCATTTTTCTACTAGTGATGATTCAAACTTGCGTGCTTGGGACCTAATTGATTAACAGTATTAGGCTCGGTAATTGACTATTAATGATTGTGATTGATTTAACAAGTCACGAGTCATAACTGAAAACATATAGAAATATCTGGAACTTGAAGTCCATATAAAGGTCCCACCCTCTAGTCTCAATATACATTTTGTGAGAGGTACCCCCAAAAAGTCAGAGGAATAGAGGGTAGGCCGATTAGCTCCAAACCTTAAATTTCTCACATTAACAAGAGAAATTGCGTTCGAGCAAGAAATAAAACTCTTTGGTATCCAGACGTTGGGCACGCATAGAAAAAACAATTTATTTAAGGAAGAATAAGGACTAGGGCTGGCCCATAGGACGGGACAAAGGGGAACTTGCCCTAGGCCCCAAAGAGGTAGGGGCCAGGTCCAAGACTTGTGCATGTACCTATATTAATTCTCTATACTCTTGAGGCCTCAACAAACTAGAATAATTTTAGAAAATATGGATGATCTAAGTTGCAGTCTATCATATTAGTTCTCTATACTCTTTCTACTCTCTACTCTGACTTGACTTCTCTTTCCCGAGAAAATACTTCAAAATTTTGTATAGAAAAGAGAACATGTGTCGGTTCCATTTAAGAAACCCGCAGAGATACATCGTTCAATTTTGATCGCAGAGAACAACATTAACATCCCCAACAAATACTTCAGTATTTCTCAATATTTTTCTGGAGGCCTCTCCAAATATGCAGAACAATAACAATCCTTATGTGCCTTTACAAAGTTGTGAGTATTCATTAGTGGAGACTAATAGTGCAATCACATAACTATATATTTGCACAAGCAACTCTTCTTCAATTCCTGGAAAATTCTATTTGTCCCTGATGAGTGCATATTTGCATCATGTTTTACATTATTATTTTACATTGTAGATGTAGGATCTTGATATTTTACGGCGCTCGCGCACACATTTTTTGTCTGTTTTCACCAGGATCAGGACATATGGTGGATCCAATGGATACAATTCTTGGAGAAGTTGTACTATGGAGAAAAGGAGTCAAAAACAACATAAATCGCTTATTTGGGGAATATTAATAATACCAGAAGAAAACCAGAAGCGAACAAAGGAGGCAGAGAGTTCAACGACTAACTATATGACCGGAGCAAATTTTTCGGCCATATAGCTCCGGCCGTATAGTTGGCGCCGCCTCCGCCTCATCAAATAGTTTCACTCCGTGCAACTGGTTTGGGGAGACGACATACAGAACACCTAGAAATTGCCACAACCTCACCTCCGAAAGGCATCTGGAGGGGAACTCATCCACCAAGGATCCATCTTCACCCTGCATAGATCCGGGAGGCTAAGACATCGATCTTCATCATCCACCACTGCATCACCGCCATCTTCATCCATCCCATCTACATCTTGTCTATATCTTGTTGTAATTCCCGTACTCGTTGTGGATTTACACAAGTACTATTCATCTATGATTGTTTCCATTACCATTGCTATGATGTTGATTATCTCTATGTTTGAGTAGATCATTAGTTTTTGGGGAGATGGAGAAACCCCAGTATGAGATTGAAATAAGATAAAATCTATTATGATATTCATTACTGTGACCATGTGTTAGATTTTCTACATCTTGATATTGAGAGAAGTCGACCTCTCAATATTTGCCTCTCGTGGGGACTTGATGGAGGAAACTACTCATTGGTAGACGGAGGTGTGCTAGCACTTACAGTGACTATAAAGCTGTTGGCACCCCTTACGTATCAACTTGGGAAACCGAGGAAACTCACAGAACACTATCCATATCATGGGATACGTCCTACGGGATTACGTCCCTTACTAGCGTAGTAATTCGATTGATATCGATTGCTGATTGTTGTGGTTATGAGGATGATGTGAGCAGCAGTTGCTGTCTATTTGTGCAAATACGGAGTTCCTTCCACACATACATAGTTGAAAATGTTCATGATTATAATCTTTATCTTATATCTTTATAATACTAGTGGTGTATCCGCTACTCCCTGAGAACGATTTTCCCCTACTGTCGTTCCAATCTCTCTTACATACATGATACTTACTTTATGTATTCGGTTGTTTTACTTTACTCTATTATTAATCTTATACCTAAAACCTAAAAACACCTTTTTACACAATACTCGCATTTTATCTTGTCACTTAGAACTTTATCTAGCATTTCTATCGTATTATTTCAAGAGTTATTAGACTTCAGACTCCTACTCCATGTGGGATCTATATCTTTATTTCGAAACTAGCTACAAACATTATGTGCACTTGCAGTCATCAAGCTATTTTCTGGCGTTGTTGCCAGGGAGCTAAGCGCTGTAGGTCTTTTAGTTTTTGCTTATTTATTTTTGTCTTGCTAAATTTTGTTTTGAGTTACAGGTTTCCACCAACATGATGGAGTTTGAGCATATGACTAGTGCTAACCCACTCAGCCACTTTGGGAAGCCCTATTTATAAAAGAGACAACTCCAATAAGAAAGGGGGTTTGAAATAAATCCTCTACTACTTAGTATTCTACATAAGAAGCAATTTACTGGAGATGAAGAAGATCCTGATCCATATGAGCATATTGCATGTTTTAAAGATATATGTGGCACTTTTCTATTGACGGGATATACCGCTGATGAGGTAAGGGTTAAACTTTTTAGTCCGACTTTGGCAAGTACAGCTCTCTCATGGTATAGATCTCTACCCCCTGAAGCCACTACTACTTGGGATAATCTAGCCTATGAATTTCTAGCAAAATATTATCCGTTATCAAATTTTTTTGGAATTAGGCGTCTTATAATGACTTGGAAGAATCGCTCTAATGAAGGACTAGTAAGAGCTTATATTAGATTTAAATATTTACTACGACTATGTCCTCATCATGATTTGCTTGAATCCTATTTATTACATATCTTTTATGGCTGTTTAATTGAGCCTAATAAAATTGAACAAGACTCTTTCGCAGAAGGAGCCTTTATGAATCTTCCTATACCTAAAGTTTGGGCTTTACTTAATAGAATTCGTGATCATAGAGTTTCATGGAATTTTGGTCTAGGAAGTGAAGGAGGCGTAGAAATAGAACATGATTATATTCATGACTATAATAAAAAGGGACATGTTAAAGAATTATCCAAAGAACTTTATTTGGATTCAGATCTTGTGTTACAAGTTGTTAAAGCTTTTTCCGAACATATCAAAGCTCCAAAGGAGAGTCCAGTCAAGTATGATCCACCACCCGAACCTGAAAAGAAAAGAGAAGATAAAGTAACACTGTCCTCCCTAGAACCAATATATGAAATGCCTTTCCCTAACACTGCACAAAAGCATATTCTTGAATATGAACAGGTCAAAGCAATACAGGAGAAGAAGGAAGAGGAAGGCATACCAAAAGTCGTGGAACATTTGGAAGAAACTAAAGATGAAGAGGTAACCAAGGAAGCAATTATGGCTATGTACGCACATTGTAACATAGTTGAACTTGATGAAGAGACTTTCGTATTGGTTGAAGGTAAAACAAAGGTAAAAGATGTGGGTAAGCCTATTCTTCCTTGCATATTTGAAGAAACCTCGCATTACGTTTTATGTGATCTTGGTACCGAAGTAAATGTTATATCTTATGACTTCTACCTAGAAATAAAAGAAGAAATAGAACCGACTACAATTGAAAATACTGATATGATAATTATGTTAGCTAATAAAAACCTTAGAATTCCAATGGGATTAGTTGAAGATGCAACTGTCACAATTGGCAACAAAAACTTTCCTATCGATTTTGTAGTTGTTGATATGCCAGCTGACACTCTTTGCCCAATTATATTTGGAAGGAACTTTTTGGGTGGTATAGGTGCCTATGTTAATTTCAAGAAGGATATTGTGTCTCTTAAGCTTGGGGGAACGAAAAATAAATTCCACTTTTCCAAATTTAAAGACAAGCCTCCACAAATACAAGAAGAAGAGGGAGAGAGAACTATTGACGAAATGGCTGCTCTTTTATTTAGTAATCAAGAAGAAGAAATAAATAAAGGTCCAAATTATGAAGAAATAGTTATGGAGGACAAGTCCTTGGAAGAACTAGAAGATGAATTCGATTCACTTCCCATTATGGGACCTCCAACTATACCTGGGCATTTTTTGGGCCGGGCCGGGCTCGGGCCGGGCCTGACAAAGCCCGCCCGCGCAAAACCCAGGCCCGAGCCCGGCCCGGCCCGGCCCGGCTGTCGGGCCTGAAACTGGAGCCCGAGCCCAGCCCGCCATGCACATTTTCCTCTGGGCCGTCGGGCCTCAGGCCGGGCCTTTCCCTATTTTGCCCATTCCTTTGGCCCGAGCCCGGCCCGTGAGGGTGTCGGGCCTCAATACTGCAGCCAGGCCCGGCCCGCAGGCTTGAAAAGCCCGGCCCGGCGGGCTTTTTTCGAGCCAGGTCGGGCCGGGTCGGGCTGCCCATGCCCAGATCTGCCTCCAAAGGATGAGGCTTTTGAAGAGCCAGAAAAGAGAGGGGACGAGGAACTGCCACCCCCAGAGTTGAAGACTCTACCAGAAAATCTTAATACAGTTTTTTAGATGATACAAATAAATTTCCTATTATTATTAGTGATAAACTTTTAGGAGAAGAAGAACTCATGAAGATACTTAAGGAGCATCGCAAGGCCTTTGGGTACTCAATGGATGACTTGAAGGGAATCAGTCCCATGATAGCCGTCCAAAGAATATTCATGGAAGAAGGTGCTAAACCAGTTGCAGAATTTAATAGAAGATTGATACGTTGTAAACGTATCCATAATTTTTGATGTTCCATGCTTGTTTTATATCTATTTTCTTATGTTTTGTCCACACTTTGGAGTATTTTTACACATTTTTTGGAACTAACCTATAAACAAGATGCCATAGTGCCAGTTACCTGTTTTCTGCTGTTTTTGGTTTTAGAAAAGCTAGTAAGGAAATATTGTCAAAATTGGACCGGACAAAAGCCCAAGTCAATATTTCACCAGAAGGAACACGGAGTCCGGAGGGGAGCCGAAGAGGGGCACCAGGGTGGCCACACCCTAGGGTGGCACGACCATTCCTAGGTGCACCGCCACCTGGTGTGGCTGTTGGGTCCGCAGCATAGAAAACAAAAAAATTCCTACGATGAGAACTATACGCCAAGATCTATCTACTAGATATAGAGCAACGGGTGGACATACATCCATGGAGAACTTACCCTCGAAGACAATGAGTTTTGTTAACGAGTAGGAACTCGTGGTTGATGTAGTCATACGCTTGCCGATCTCAAGATCGTGTGGAAGTTCGAGCGCCGCAAATCAGCAGCGCATCCGTCCTCGCACACACGTTCAAGCCACCGGACAACCTCCACCTCCTCGCTCCAGCGAATCAGCGGAAGCAGCAACTCCTTCCAGACGCAAGGCCACCAGGAACATGTATCTCGCTAATCCGAGACCATGGGGAAATATCTAGAGGGGGAGAGAGATCCTTCATGAGGAGGTGTGTGGATGAAGGAGGGAATGGGTGGCCTTTTATAGGAGGAGGGGGGTGCCCCCTCACTCCATGGCCGGCGCATGGGAGGGGTGACCCTTCACCTCCCCCATTCATGTGGTGGTAACCCCTCCACATTAAAATGCCCCTTAACATTCTCTTTTAAAGTCTCCACTTTAAATGCATTAAATTTCTCCAAATTTAATGCTCTCTCATTTAATAAAACTCTTTTATTTATTTTATTCAGAATTTTCTTAATTACTTTAATTAACAAACATTCACATAAAACCCCTTGCAACATTTCAATATTACATGCAGAACCACTTTCTGCAATTTCACCCGAAACAATTCCGGTTTCTATCGAAACAATTCCTGTTTCTATCGAAACATTTCCTGCGCTTTGCAAACCTTTTGTCTGGAACATATGTGCTCCTAAATGGTGTCCGGCAACCCTTAAGTGTGTCACCCTACGGTTCGCGAATAATGCAGACATGATTGAGACTCCTCTCAGATCAATAATCAGAAGCGGGACCTGGAGATCCATACTGACTCCTGCATATTCAACGATGACTTCTGTGATCGTGAGAACCTTTAACGTCAGCAATTTAATCCCTTTGTCTCATGATATAATACATGTCCGAGATTCGATCATCGGTATCCAAATACCTAGTTTGATCTCGTTACCAACATACACTCTTTTCTCGTTCCCGTGATATAACATTCTAGTGATCACATCACTTGCTTGCAAGCTATCTTAATGTGATATCACCGAGAGGGCCCAGAGTATATCTATCCGCCATCTAGATTGACAAATTCCACTCTTGATCCATGAGCCTCAACATAACAACTTCGTAGTACTGAACCCATCTTTATAGTCACCCTGTTACGGTGTGACGTTTGATGTTATCAAGATACTCTTCCGGTGTTAGCAATTAACATGATCTCATGGTCTAAGGACTAAGACTACTTTGTATGATGTTATAGCAATATAAACATAATTACTTGATCGTAATGCTATACTTCGAATGAATGTTCATCACATCATTTCACAAATGGTGTGACCTTGTTATTAACAATATCCAATGTCCATGATCAGGAAACTTTGATCATCTTGTTAATCAACACGCTAGTCTATAAGAGAGGCATAACTAGGAACCCTTTTTGTTTATTAAACACACATGTATTGATGTTTCCTATCAATACAATTATAGCATGCAAAATAAACATCTATCATATACAAGAAATATATAATAACAACTTTATTATTGCTTCTTAGGGCATATTTCCTTCAGTCTCCCACTTGCACTAGAGACAATAATCTAGTTCACATAGTGATAAATCTAACACCCATGGAGTTCTGGTGTTGATCATGTTTTGCCCTAGGGAGTACTTTAGTCAACGGATCTGCTACATTTAGGTCTGTGTGCACTTTACAAATCTTTATATCTCCATCCTTGACATGCTCGCGGATGGAGTGAAACCAGCGCTTAATATGTTTGGAATTCTTGTGAGACCTTGGTTCCTTTGCGTTGGCTATGGCTCAATTGTTGTCACAATAGATAACCATCGGGTCCAACGCACTGGGAACCACACCCAGTTCTGTAATGAACTCTTTCATCCAAACTGCCTCCTGCGCCGCTTCTGAAGCAGCAACATATTCCGCCTCCGTTGTTGATCCAACCACCACAGGTTGTTTGGAACTCCTCCAACTAACTGCTGCTCCGTTCAAGGGAAATACGTATCCGGATTGAGACTTAGAGTCATCCGGATCAGTGTCAAAGCTAGCATCGACATAACACTTAGCGACTAGCTCTTCTTCACCTCCGTATATAAGAAATATATCCTTAGTTCTTCTCAAGTACTTGAGGATGTTCTTTACCGCTATCTAGTGTTCCGAACCTGGATCAGATTGGTACCTACTAGTCAAACTAATAGCATGTGCCACATCCGATCTTGTACATAGCATGGCATACATAATAGAGCCTATGGCCGAGGCATAGGGGATCTTATCCATCATCTCTCTTTCTTCCGCCGTAGCCGGACTTTGAGTCTTACTCAATGTCTTGCCTTGCAACATAGGTAAGAACCCCTTCTTACTTTCATCCATATTAAACTTCTTTAATATCTTATCAAGGTATGTACTCTGCGATAGCCCAATTAGGCGTCTTGATCTATCTCTATAGATTTTAATGCCTAATATACATGAAGCTTCACCAAGGTCCTTCATCGAAAATTTGTTGTTTAGATTACTTTTAACACTGTTTAAAAGATCTATATCATTTCCAATCAATAATATGTCATCCACATATAATATCAGAAATGCCACATTGCTCCCACTCACTTTCTTGTAAATACAAGCCTCTCCATAAGTTTGGACAAATCCAAACTCTTTGATCACCTCATCAAAGCGGAGATTCCAACTCCGGGATGCTTGCTTCAGTCCATAGATGGATCGCTGAAGTTTGCACACCTTATTAGCATCCTTAGGATCAAGAAAACCCTTTGGTTGTATCATATACAACTCTTCTTCAATATTACCATTGAGGAACGCAGTTTTGACATCCATCTGCCATATTTCATAATCGAAATATGCAGCAATTGCTAACATAATCCTAACCGACTTAAGCATCGCTACGGGAGAGAATGTCTCATCATAGTCAACTCCTTGAATTTTTCGAAACCCCTTTGCGACAAGTCGAGCCTTATAGATGGTTACATTACCATCAGCATCAGTTTTTCTTTTGAAAATCCATTTATTCTCAACGGCCTTTCGATCGTGAGGTAAGTCCACCAAGGTCCAAACCTGGTTTTCGTACATGGATTCCATCTCGGATTTCATGGCTTATAGCCATTTGTTGGAATCAGGGCTCATCATCGCTTCTTCATACGTCGCAGGGTCATCTATTTCATCAATCATGAAATTCATAACAGGATTGCCGTACAGTTCAGGAGCTGCACGTGTCCTGCTTGACCTGCGAGGTTCGGTAGTGTCCTCTTTTGGAGTTTCTTGATCAATATCATTAGCTCTCTCTTCATTAGGTGAAGTCAACTCCGAAACAACTTCCGGTGCTGCGCTACTCGCTGTTTCATGAAGAGAAGGTTCAATAACCTCTTCGAGTTCTACCTTCTGACTACTCACACCTTTCGCGAGAAACTCCTTCTCAAGAAAGGATCCATTCTTGGCAACAAAGACCTTGCCCTCGGATCTGTGATAGAAGGTACACCCAATCGTTTCCTTAGGGTATCCTATGAAGACGCATTTTTCTGCTTTGGGTTCGAGTTTATCCGGTTGATGTTTCTTCACATAAACATCACATCCCCAAACTTTAAGAAATGACAGCTTAGGTTTGTTTCCAAACCATAATTCATACGGTGTCTTTTCAACGGATTTAGATGGTGCCCTATTTAAAGTGAATGTAGCGGTTTCCAGTGCATAACCCCAAAATGACAGTGGCAAGTCAGTCAGAGACATCATAGATCGAACCATATCCAATAAAGTACGATTACGACGTTCTGACACACCATTACGTTGTGGTGTTCCGGCAGGCGTGAGTTGTGAAACTATTCCACACTCTTTCATGTGTGTGCTAAACTCGTAACTAAGATACTCTCCTCCACGGTCAGACCGTAGAAATTTGATCTTTCTATTACGATGATTTTCCACTTCATTCTGAAATTCTTTGAACTTTTCAAAAGTTTCAGACTTGTGTTTCATAAAATAGATATACCCGTATCTACTCAAATCATCCGTGAAAGTAACAAAATAACGATATCCACCTCGCGCCGACACACTCATTGGTCCACACACATCAGTATGTATGATTTCCAATAAATCTGTCGCCCGTTCCATTGAACCGGAAAACGACGTTCTAGTCATCTTGCCCATAAGGCATGGCTCACATGTATCAAATGATTCAAAATCAAGTGATTCCAAAAGTCCATCAGAATGGAGTTTCTTCATGCGTTTAACGCCAATATGACCTAGACGGCAGTGCCACATATATGCAGATATATCATTATCAAGTTTAATCCTTTTAGCATCAACATTATGAATATGCGTAATACTACTATCGAGATCCAATAGAAATAAACCATTCAACACAGGTGCATGACCATAAAAGATATTATTGATATAAATCGAACAACCATTGTTTTCAGATTTAAACGAATAACCACTTTACATCAAACATGATCCGGATACAATGTTCATGCTCAGTGCAGGCACCTAATAACAATTATTCAGGTTTATAACTAATCCCGATGGCATATGGAGAGGCAGCGTTCTGACGGCGATCACATCAACTCTTGATCCATTGCCGACCCGCATCGTGACCTCATCCCTTGCTAGTTGTCGCTTGTTCCGCAGCCCCTGAACCGAGTTACATATATTAGCAACCGATCCCGTATCAAATACCCAGGTGCTACTACGAGTACTAGTCAAGTACACATCAATAACATGTATATCACATATACCTTTGTTTGCCTTGCCGGCCTTTTTGTCCACCAAATACTTGGGGCAGTTGCGCTTCCAATGGCTAGTCCCCTTGCAATAGTAGCACTCGGTGTCAGACTTAGGGCCAGCTCGGGGTTTCTTTTCAGGCGCGGCAACAGATTTGCCGCCCTTCTTTCCCTTCTGCTTGCCTTTCTTGTCCTTCTTGAAACCGGTGGTCTTATTGATCAGCAACACTTGATGTTCTTTCCTAATCTCCACTTTGCAGTCTTAAGCATTGACAGAAGCTCGGGAAGAGACTTCTTCATGCCCTGCATATTATAGTTCATCACGAAGCTCTTGTAGCTAGGTGGCAGAGATTGGAGAACACGATGTATGCCTAAGTCAATGGGAATCGTTATTCCCAAGGACACAAGCTTATCGGCGTACCCAGACATTTTGAGTACGTGCTCACTAACGGAGCCGTTCTCTTCCATCATGGAGCTAAAGAACTTTTCAGAAGCATTATAACTCTCTACGGCAGCATGGGTATCGAAAATCATTTTCAATTCTCCCATGGTATCAAAGGCATTGCCATTTTCGAAACGTTTTCAAAGTTCTGGTTCTAGCCCATACAGTATGCGGCAATGAACTAAGTTGTGGTCCTCCTGACGAGTTATATAGACGTTCTTTTCCTCGTCAGGGGCATCAAGAGCTGGTGGGGGGCCTAGCGGCGCCTCTAGCACATATTGCTTTTGTGCAGCATTGAGGAGAATCCTCAAATTCATAGCCCAGTTGGTGAAGTTGCTACCATTCGCAGCAAGCTTCTCTTTCTCCATGAACACATTGAAATTAAAAGCAGGTGGTGCCATCTACAACAGAATTTGTAAAATATATTTAGACTAAGTTTATGATAGATTGAGTTCAACTAATCCAAATTACTAATGAACTCCCACTCAAAAACGACATCCCTCGTGTCCTTTTGGTGATTACATGAACCAAATCCACTACACCAAGTCCGATCATCACGTGAGTCGGTGTAGCTTCAAAGGCGAGTATCTATATAGGCATCATATCAACTATATGACTCATGCTTAACCTTTTGGTCCGTGTTCCGAGGCCATGTCTGTACATGCTAGGCTCGTCAAGTAAGAACCTTAGTATTCACGCGTGTAAAACTGTCTTACACCCGTTGTATGAAAGCGTAGAGTCGAGAACACCCGATCATCACGTGATGCCTCAAAACACGATCCACAAAACGGTGCATACTTAAGGAAGAACACATTTTATCTTGATATCTAAATGAGGGATCATCTTATAATGCTACCAAAAGCGCCAAACTAGCAATATAAGATGCTAATATCTAATGTGTGAAGTGAGGTGATATGGTCCATGCATTTGATCTCTATCATTTGCATCGTGGTATGATCTCTATCATTCCTTTGTGTGTAAGGCCAAGGTCTATGGAACTTACACGTTAAGTGAGTTGTAAGAGTATCTATCATACATCTACTTACAACAATACCATATCAAGACACTAGCCCAGCAACGATCTAAACTAGACGCCTCTAATTTATCAATTGCAAGTTTTACGTGGCTTAGGGCTTTCAGAGATAGAACCGGTCCTACCTACGAACATGAACCACAACAAGGATAACCAAGTTATTAGCAACTCGTTGTAAATTAGATATTGACTATAGTAGGAGAGACAGACACCCGCCAGCCACTTATGCAAAACAAGTTGCATGTCAGTCGTGGAACCGGTCTCATGTACGATGACATGTAAGGTTGGTCCGGGCCGCTTCATCCCACTATGCCACCAATATCCAAAGCACATAGAAGATGCAATAACATGATCATCATCGCCCACATATAAACATATGTGTACTACCCGTGCAAAGCACCTACGCATAGATTAGGCTCTGATACCACTGTTGGGTCCGCAGCATAGAAAACAAAAAATTTCCTTCGATGAGAACTATACGCCAAGATCTATCTACTAGATACAGAGCAATGGGTGGACATACATCCATGGAGAACTTACCCTCGAAGACAACGAGTTTTGTTAACGAGTAGGAACTCGTGGTTGATGTAGTCGTACGCTTGCCGATCTCAATATCGTGTGGAAGTCCGAGCGCCGCAAATCAGCAGTGCATCCATCCTCGCACACACGTTCAAGCAACCAGACAACCTCCACCTCCTCGCTCCAGCGAATCAGCAGAAGCAGCAACTCCTTCCAGACGCAAGGCCACCGGGAACATGTATCTCGCTAATCCGAGACCATGGAGAAATATCTAGAGGGGGAGAGAGATCCTTCACGAGGAGGTGTGTGGATGAAGGAGGGAATGGGTGGCCTTTTATAGGAGGAGGGGGGGTGCCCCCTCACTCCATGGCCGGCGCATGGGGGGTGACCCTTCACCTCCCCCATTCATGTGGTGGTAACCCCTCCACATTAAAATGCCCCTTAACATTCTCTTTTAAAGTCTCCACTTTAAATGCATTAAATTTCTCCAAATTTAATGCTCTCTCATTTAATAAAACTCTTTTATTTATTTTATTCAGAATTTTGTTAATTACTTTAATTAAAAAACATTCACATAAAACCCCTTGCAACATTTCAATATTACATGCAGAACCACTTTCTGCAATTTCACCCGAAACAATTCCGGTTTCTATCGAAATAATTCATGTTTCTATCAAAACATTTCCTGCGCTTTGCAAACCTTTTGTCTGGAACATATGTGCTCCTAAATGGTGTCCGGCAACCCTTAAGTGTGTCACCCTACGGTTCGCGAATAATGCAGACATGATTGAGACTCCTCTCAGATCAATAATCAGAAGCGGGACCTGGAGATCCATACTGACTCCTGCATATTCAACGATGACTTCTGTGATCGTGAGAACCTTTAACGTCAGCAATTTAATCCCTTTGTCTCATGATATAATACATGTCCGAGATTCGATCATCGGTATCCAAATACCTAGTTTGATCTCGTTACCGACATGCACTCTTTTCTCATTCCCGTGATATAACATTCTAGTGATCACATCACTTGCTTGCAAGCTATCTTAATGTGATACCACCGAGAGGGCCCAGAGTATATCTATCCGTCATCTGGATTGACAAATTCCACTCTTGATCCATGAGCCTCAACATAACACCTTCGTAGTACGGAACCCATCTTTATAGTCACCCTGTTACGGTGTGACGTTTGATGTTATCAAGATACTCTTCCGGTGTTAGCAATTAACATGATCTCATGGTCTAAGTACTAAGACTACTTTGTATGATGTTATAGCAATATAAACATAATGACTTGATCGTGATGCTATACTTCGGATGAATGTTCATCACATCATTTCACAAATGATGTGACCTTGTTATTAACAACATCCAATGTCCATGATCAGGAAACTTTGATCATCTTGTTAATCAACAAGCTAGTCTATAAGAGAGGCATAACTAGGAACCCTTTTTGTTTATTAAACACACATGTATTGATGTTTCCTATCAATACAATTATAACATGCAAAATAAACATCTATCATATACAAGAAATATATAATAACAACTTTATTATTGCCTCTTAGGGCATATTTCCTTTAGTGGCCCCCTAGTACTCTACCAACTTTGCCCCTTCGCCTATATATTGCCCCGGGCCGAAAACCCTAAGGACCCGATCAAAAATTCCATGAAATAGTCTATAGCCGCCGCCATCTCCATCCCTGGATCAAGAGGGATCTGAAGCTCTTCCCGGCACCCTGCCGGAGGGGAGAGATCACCCTGAAGGCCTTCTTCATCACCATGACTGCCTCCGGTGTGATGCGTGAGTAGTTCACCCTTGGACTACGGGTCCATGTAGTAGCTAGATGGTTGGTTCTCCTCCTTTGTACTACCATGTTTAGATCTTGTGAGCTCCGTTCATGATCAAGATCATCTATTTGTAATCTTACATGTTGTGTTTGCGGGGATCCGATGGATATTGAGATGCTATTTTAGATTGATTATTGATTCTATCATGTCTATGTTATCTGTGATCTTGCATGCTTTCCGTTGTTAGTAGATATCTTGGCCGAGTAGATGCTAGCAACTCCAAGAGGGAGTATTTATGTTCGATAGTGGGTTCATGCCTCTTGTAATCTGGGGAAGTGACAGAAATCTCTAAGGTACTAGATGTGTTGTTGCTACTAGGGAGAAACAGCAATCCTTTGTTCATAGAACAGTCATATTGTTTACTTTACACTCTTTGCTTAATGCAATTATCTGTTGCTTGCAACTTAATACTGGAGGGGGTTCGGATGATAACCTGAAGGTGGATTATTAGTCATAGATGTAGTTGGATTACAATCCATGTATAATGTTGTAATGCCGAATCAAATCTCGTAGGAGTCAAGATGATTAGTATATGCATATATGCTTTCTTAGTGTCTGTCAATTGCCCCGCTGTAATTTGTTCACCCAACATGTCATCTATATTAAGGAGAATCACCTCTAGTGAACTATGGACCCCGGTCCATTCTTTTACCATCAATCCACAAGCTATTTATTGTTTTCGGTTTAATTTCTGCAAGCAATTACTATCTTCCACACAATACGTTTAATCCTTTGTTTTCAGCAAAATCGGTGAGATTGACAACCTCACTGTAAGTTGGGGGTAAAGTTCTGTGGTTGTGTTGTGCAGGATTCCAAGTTGGAAACAACACCTTGGAGGTGTTTCCTTGGTCCTACTGGTTCGATAACCTTGGTTTCATTACTGAGGGAAAACTTGCTGTTGTGCTCATCATACCTTCCTCTTGGGGTTCCCCAACGAGCTCGATCTATTTTGAGCCAACAATCAAGCTTTGTCTGGCGCCGTTGCCGGGGAGTCAAGGACATATTCACAAGGGGAGTCCCTCATAACCAATCTCTTTACTTTGTTTTTTGTTTTGCTTAGTTTATTTCTAATTTGTTTGCTCGTTTCTTTATCCAAAACACACACAAAATTAGTTGTACTAGTTTGCTTCTTTATATCAAAAACACAAAACAAATCTTTAGTCCTTTTATGTAGTTGTCACTTTGTTCTTTGCTCACCATGTTGATCCCTAAGTTCACCCTGAAAGACCTTTCAATAGGTAGTGGCTCTATAATTGGGAAAGATAATATTGAAGAATTCTTTAATCATGTTAGCAAGCATGAGGATATTGAGGAAAGATCCCTAGCAGAACTTGCTGCAAATTATGAAATTGATGCAGCTTCTTTAGTTCACATGTTGGAAGCTAGGTTTGTTAACCTTAACCCCATAATGCAAGTAATGTTTCTTAAACTTAAAGATATTGAGGACACTGAAAAGAGAGATTTTATTCTGGAAACTTTGCTTAAAGAATTTTATGATGTTGTTAAGGAAGATAGAAAAGTCTTTGATCATTTTAATATGCTAGGCTCATGTGTAGATGTTATTGGTACACGAGAAAATATGGATAAAACCAAACCTAAAAATGGAGAGGAAATTAAAATACCGATACCTTTTAAACTTGTAGGAATGCATGAAGCCTTAAAAAAGAATTTTGATTGGATTGTTCCTGAAAACCCGTTTGATGAAAATAGTGAACCCAAGAGTAGTGAGAGAGGATCCTCTAGGACTTATTTGGATGAGATACCTTGCCTTGTCGAATATATTTTTGGTATTGATCTTAATGCTTCTTCATTTGACAATAGTTGATTCTTGCTTCTTATGCCTAGCTCAAAGGCGTCAAAGAAAAGCACTTATTGGGAGATAACCCAAATTTTGTTAGGAGTCTTTTTTTGAGTCTTGGAAGTTATTGCTTCAGTAATAACCTCTCCTTATCATTTTTGTGCCAAGAGTAACCTCTAATGAGAGAGAAGTAAGATTTGGGAAAGTCGCTGTCCCGAAACAGATTTTTGTGCTTCACTGTAAAAATTCGTGAAAAATCTCTGTATGTCGGATTGAGCTTTAATTGTTTGTGCTTCTGCCCCTGGTTGTTATCTAACTTTCGTTAGTTCAACACTTTTCGATTTGAGAAACAGAAGGTCTTCAAAAAAATTGGTTTTTACCTGGTGGTCTGTTTTGACAGATTTCTGTCATTATGTGCATTTGCTTCTTAATCTCTTTCTCTTTGAGTTATCTTTGATAACTCAAATTTTTTAAAGGAAGTGCTACAGTAGTTTGTGTTGTAATAGAACATTTACTTCTGTTGGAACTGAACCAAAAGACTTATTATCTTGAGTGCACTAATGTTGGTAATGAAGATTGTGTGAAGTTTTGTATGAAGGAAATTTTAAAGTGTAGGGAAGAACAATGTGATAACATGAAGTATGGACAAAAGATCAAGCTTGGGGATGCCACCTGTGTCATCCCAAGAAATATTTAAGAAGTACAAGCGTCAAAGTTTGGGGATGCCCAAGGCATCCCCTTCTTCATCAATAAAAATTTCAGGTTTCTTCCAAACACTTCATTTTTATTGTTTCATGCACGATTGTATTGTTCTTGGAGTGTCTTCGTTTTGTTTTTAGTTTTCGTTTGCTTAGTTTGCTTGAATAAATTGGTTGGACCCCCCCTCATTCATACATTAGTTTTCAAATAAGTTGATTTGGATTGGAAAAGAGTAGGAAAGTTAATGCTTAAGTGGTATAAAAGGAGCTTGTTTTTGACTGTGACTTAGACTTTATCATGTCATGCTTGATATTGTTTTGACTTTATGATTAGTGATTATTTCTGTAGTGTGACTTGTTACAAACAATTGAGATTGCTTAATGTGCCTTGAAAGAATCATGCGTTGTTTTAGCATATAAAAGCATAATATTGTGGTATTCTCCTTTGACACTTTATTTGGGTTGACTTGGCGCATGCTCACACCATGTTAAGACTATACCAAGTCACCATATCCTCTATGATCATTTAGTTTTCGACTTGTAATATCACGTTATGCTTTAATTAATAATGTTTTGTCGCTTTGCATGATTATGGCCATTATTGCTCTCTTAGTTGGTCGCTCCCAGTCTTTTGCTAGCCTCCATACCAAGTATGAGTTCCACTCATGCATCCAACTCCAAATAAAACCAAGTTATTACAAAGAGTCCACCATACCTACCTATTAGCATTTGCTATTCTAAGTATATTCATGTTTTTATCTACCTTCCGAATTAAACTTGTTATGTGAAAATTAGTGATTAAAGCTCTCACAAACTTGATGGCACACTTTACTTTTCTTGCACTTAAACTTGAAGCATTGTGCATCTATGTTGCTTATGTGCTTGCGCTTTATAAGTTGTGAATTAGCAGAACCATGTTACCATGGGGAATGCTTTCAACATTGCACTTTATTTGGTTGACATCATGTTCTTTTGCTTATGGATCCCGGTGGTGTGAAATAAAAGGGGAGCTTGTAAGCTCATGGAGTTTGTATATGTGTTAGAGAAATGCATGGGCCGCTAGCCTAATCCATGCCTAATCATGGGGAAACTTGCAGCATAACCATAATGAGTAATCTATGAAGCATCCTTAATAAAAACCTATGCAAATAGCAAATAAAAAGATCGCTGAGATGCTCATTGTCTGCTGATGGCCCAAAATATATCGAGCTCGTTGGGGAACCCCAAGAGGAAGGTATGATGAGCACAACAGCAAGTTTTCCCTCAGTTATAAAACCAAGGTTATCAATCCAGTAGGAGCAAGGAAACACCCCAAAGGTGTTGCTAGCTGAACTTTAGCAGGGCGCACTACCGGTGCCAGCAGCAACGTGGAGACCTGCACAACACAACCACATAACTTTGCCCCCAACTTGCGATGAGGTTCTCAATATCACCGGTTTTGCTGAAAAAAAGGATTAAACGTATCGAGTGGAAAAAAGTAATAGTTTGTAGAAAGTAAACACAAAGCAGTAAATAGTTGATTGTAGATTGATGGTAAAAGAAAGGACCGGGATCCACAGTTCACTAGTGGTAGCTCTCCTTAAGATAGATGACATGTTGGG
Organism: Avena eriantha; assembly: GCA_910589775.1. Classification (NCBI taxonomy): domain Eukaryota; kingdom Viridiplantae; phylum Streptophyta; class Magnoliopsida; order Poales; family Poaceae; genus Avena; species Avena eriantha. The sequence goes on along the minus strand of OU342741.1, from coordinate 21,640,210 downwards.
TGAACAAATTATAGCGGGGGAATTGACAAACATTGAGAAAGCAATCATGCATATACTACTCATCTTGACTCCTTTGAGATTCGATTGGGCATTACAACATTATACATAGACCGCCATCCAACTGCATCTATGACTAATAATCCACCTTCAGGTTATCATCCAAACCCCCTCCGGTATTAAGTTGCAAGCAACAGATAATTGCATTACGAATTGCGTGTAAAGTAAACAATATGATTGTTCTATGAACAAAGGATTGTTGTTTTCTCCCTAGTAGCAACAGCACATCTAGTACCTTAGAGATTTTTGTCACTTCCCCAGATTACTAGAGGCATGAACCCACTATCCAGCATAAATACTAACTCTTGGAGTTGCTAGCATCTACTTGGCCAAGATAGCTACTAACAACGGAAAGCATGCAAGATCACAAATAACAAAGACATGATAGAATCAATAATCAATCTAAAATAGCATCCCAATATCCATCGGATCCCTGCAAACACAACATGTAGAATTACAAATAGATGATCTTGATCATGAACGGAGCTCACAAGATCTAAACATGATAGCACAAAGGAGGGGAACTAGCCATCTAGCTACTACATGGACCCGTAGTCCAGAGATGAAGTACTCACGCATCACAGCGGAGGCTTGCATGGTGATGTAGAAGGCCTCCAGGGTGAATTCTCCCCTCCAGCAGGGTGCCGGGAAGAGCTTCAGATCCCTCCCAATCTAGGGATGGAGATGACGGCGGCTATAGACTCTTTCGTGGAATTTTGATCGGGTACTTAGGGTTTCTGTATCGGAGGCATCTTATAGGCGGAAGGAGAGGCCGAGGGGGTGCCTGGGCTGGCCACACCACCCCCTAGCGCGGGCCAGGCCTGGCTACACGGTAGGTGGTGTGGCCGCCCTCTGGCCCCTCTCCGTCTCATATTCTGGCTTCGGGTGTCCCTCGGTGAAAAACTGACTTTGGCTTTTGTCCCGTCCAATTCCGAGAATATTCATTTTCTGACTTTCCTGGAACCAAAAAACAGCAGAAAACAGGCAGCTGGCACTATGGATCTTGTTAATAGGTTAGTCCAAGAAAGTGTATAGAAAGTACTCCAAAGTTGGAACAAAACATAAGAAAGTAGATAAAACCAAGCATGGAACATCAAAAATTATGGATACGTTATCAACGTATCATCTGCTTGCCTTGTCATTTTGATATGGGAATGCTTCTGTATCATCGGGCAAGGGGTACCCCGTTGGCGGTTCTCTATGATACACATGTACTTACAATGACAAGAACTTACTTGTGACTAAAGTTGAGTAGCATGAGGTTCGGTCTTCATAAGTAAGGGGCATGAGATTTCAACTTATAACTTGTCAAGCATATCCTCATATTTGTTCACTTTAACCTTAATCACCTAGAGATGCTTATGATAGGGGCAATGAGAGGTGAAAGCTAATAAGTACCATTATTTTTGGAAGCTCTTTATGAAACTTGAATCCCTGCTTCCTTCTATGAAGGGCCTTTCTTTTACTTTTTATGTTGAGTCTCCATATTCTATCTTTATGCACCTATTGAGAGAGCATAGTGGTCATTCTTAGTTTAATGTGCATTGTCCCAAGACTTGTTGATTGATTCATAACTTTGATATTACTTGTTCTTAAACTATTTGTATCTAGTCATCCTTATGAACTTTGAAGGTGTCCTATGCATTTATGTTTTGCTACACTATGAGGGACAAGTTGAATACCATTCTCATTATGTTTTCTATATGTGAAACAAACAAACGTCTTTCAAAGCATTGTTATTCATGAATCTTTTGTTTGTACCTTTTCATGTTGTAACATAGTTGCTATGTCTTATTGTTAGAACTATATCTTTCATGCTATGTTAAAGTACTATGATCCCAGCTATCAATGTTTTACAAGTACCTTGATCAAGATTATGATGGTGCATGTCACCTCAAAAATTATTCTTTTTGATCACTTACCTACTCGAGGACGAGCAGGAGTTAGGCTTGGGGATGTTGATACGTTGTAAACGTATTTATTATTTTTGATGTTCCATGCTTGTTTTATATCTACTTTCTTATGTTTGGTCCACACTTTGGAGTATTTTTACACATTTTCTAGAACTAACCTATTAAAACGTGCCACAGTGCTAGTTGCCTGTTTTCTGCTGTTTTTGGTTTCAGAAAAGCTAGTAAGGAAATATTCTCGAAATTGGACTGGACAAAAGCCCAAGTCAATATTTCACAAGAAGGAACATAGAGTCCAGAGGGGAGCAGAAGAGGGGCACCAGGGCGGCCACACCCTAGGGTGGCGCGGCCAGCCCTAGGCGCGCCGCCACCTGATGTGGGACCCCTGGTACTCCACCGACCTTGCCCCTTCGCCTATATATTGCCTCCGAGACGAAAACCATAAGGACCCGATCAAAAATTCCACGAAAGAGTTTGTAGCCGCCGCCATCTCCATCCCTAGACCGGGAGGGATCTGAAGCTCTTCCTGGCACCCTGCTGGAGGGGAGAGATCACCCTGGAGGCCTTCTTCATCACCATGACTACCTCTGGTGTGATGCGTGAGTAGTTCACCCTTGGACTACAGGTCCATGTAGTAGCTAGATGGTTGGTTCTCCTCCTTTGTGCTACCATGTTTAGATCTTGTGAGCTCCGTTCATGATCAAGATCATCTATTTGTAATCTTACATGTTGCGTTTGCGCGGTTCCGATGGATATTGAGATTCTATTTCAGATTGATTATTGATTCTATCATGTCTATGTTATTTGTGATCTTGCATGCTTTCCGTTGTTAGTAGCTATCTTGGCCGAGTAGATGCTAGCAGCTCCAAGAGGGAGTATTTATGCTCGATAGTGGGTTCGTGCCTCTAGGAATCTGGGGAAGTGACAGAAATCTCTAAGGTACTAGATGTGATGTTGCTACTAGGGAGAAAACAACAATCCTTTGTCCATAGAACAATCGTATTGTTTACTTTACACACTTTGCTTAATGCAATTATCTGTTGCTTGCAACTTAATACTGGAGGGGGTTCGGATGATAACCTGAAGGTGGATTATTAGTCATAGATGTAGTTGGATTACGGTCTATGTATAATGTTGTAATGCCCAATCAAATCTCATAGGAGTCAAGATGATTAGTATATGCATGTATGCTTTCTCGGTGTCTGTCAATTGCCCCGCTGTAATTTGTTCACCCAACATGTCATCTATCTTAAGGAGAATCACCTCTAGTGAACTATGGACCCCGGTCCATTCTTTTGCCATCAATCTACAAGCTATTTACTGTTTTTTGTTTACTTTCTGCAAGCAATTACTATCTTCCACACAATACGTTTAATCCTTTGTTTTCAGCAAAACCGGTGAGATTGACAACCTCACTGTAAGTTGGGGGTAAAGTTCTGTGGTTGTGTTGTGCAGGATTCCAAGTTGGAAACAACACCTTGGAGGTGTTTCCTTGCTCCTACTAGTTCGATAACCTTGGTTTCATAACTGAGGGAAAACTTGTTGCTGTGCTTATCATACCTTCCTCTTGGGGTTCCCCAACGAGCTCGATATATTTTGAGCCAACAATCAAAGATTGAAGCCCGAAATGAAAGAAGTGGTAAGAAAATAAATTATACGCGTACTAGACGCAGATATAATCTATCCTGTTAAAGAAAGTGAATGGGTAAGTCATGTTCATTGTGTCCGTAAGAAGGGCGTTTTTACTGTTGTTCCTAATGAAAACAACGAATTGGTACCTACTAGAGCTATTGTTGGGCATAGGATGTGCATAGACTTCAGAAAATTAACTAAAGAAACTAGGAAAGATCACTATCCATTACCGTTCATAGATCAAACTTTAGAAAGTTTAGCAAACCATACTCATTTTTGCTACTTGTACGGATACTCTGGTTTTTCTCAAATAGTTGTTCATCCTGATGACCAACTTAAAACAACTTTCATTAGTCCTTATGGTTTACATGCTTACCGACGTATGCCTTTTGGTTTATGTAATGCTCCAGCTACTTTTCAAAGATGCATGACTGCTATTTTTGCAGATTTTATAGAACTTATAATGGAAGTATTTATGGATGACTTTTTTGTCTATGGCACTTCATTTACTAGTTGCTTGGATAACCTCAAAAGAGTTTTGCAGCGTTGTGAAGAAACTAATCTTGTTTTAAACTGGGAGAAATGCCATTTTATGGTCAAAGAGGGTATAGTCCTTGGACACAAAGTATCAGATAAGGGAATTGAAGTGGATAGAGCTAAGGTTGAGGCAATAGAGAGAATGCCACAACCTAGGGATGTTAAAGGTATAAGAAGTTTCCTTGGCCATGTGGGTTTTTATAGAAGGTTCATTAGAAATTTCTCTGGAATATCTAAACCTTTGACTAACCTCCTGTAAAAGGGAATAAGATTTAATTTTGATCATAAGTGTCTTGAAGCCTTTGATAGACTCAAAAATGCTTTATCTCGTGCTCCCATCATTAAACCACCTACCTGGGATACAAAGTTTGACTTAATATGTGAAGCTAGTGATGATGTTGTAGGAGTAACTCTGGGACAACACATTGGTCGCAGATTTAATATTATATATCATGCTAGTAGAACTCTTAATGGTGCTCAAAAGAATTACCCTAAGGAAGAAAATGAACTTTTTGCTGTATTTTTCTCTTGTGATAAATTTCGTTCCTATATAGTTGATGCAAAGGTGAGAGTTCATACGGATCATGATGGCTTAAAAGAACTCCTTGAAAGGAAAGACCATAAGCCAAGACTGATCCATTGGATTCTTTCACTTCAAGAATTTGAGTTGTAGATTATGCAAAGGCAAGAAATAATGATGCTGGATATAGTATCCATGTTTGCGCAGCAAGACACTAATCTTATTGAGAGGAACTATAGTCCTAGTGATTTTCTCTTACAAGAATTACTCAATGAACTAAGGTCAATTCCTCCAAGAGAGAAGAATTCTTTGTTGTTGGAGGAACTTTTCATCCCCGAATAAGCAAATGGTAAGTACAAGGTAAGTGTTCTTATCCAAATAACTGATTTATTTTCACAATTTTTACTTTTGAAAAATTTGCCTTTGAATTCCTTGTGTTTTTCTGAAGTTTTATAGGGTTTTACCAACTATACGGACAGAGTCATACGACCAGAGAGGGAGCTCCCGCTGTATAGTTGGTCGTTAAACTCTCTGTATCTTCTTCATGAAATTGTTTTCGATATCTGAGCCTATACGGTCGCAACTATACGACCGGAGCCAAAAATTCCGGCCTTATCGTTGGTCGTTAAACTCTCAGATAGTTTTGCTTTTTGGTGTCTGAATATATACGGTCGCAACTATACGACCGGAGCCAAAATTCTGGCTGTATAGTTGGTTGTTAAACTCTCAGACACTTTTGATTTTCGGTGTCTATATCTATACGGTCACAACTGTACGACCGCAGAAAAAATTCCGGCCGTACAGTTGGTCGTTAAACTCTTAGGCCTTTCGTTTATTCATCTAAAAAAACACGTTATTGTCAGTTCCAAGTCGTGATTTAATCGACCTGGACTTGAGATATTTGGAAATATCTGCCCAGAATCAACTATACGGCCGGAGCTATATGAGCGGTGCCCGTATAGTTGGTCGTTACGCGACAGGAAACTTCCAAATCCGTGATTTCTTTCCCTGTTTCATTTAGATTCTTTTCTTGGGCGACAATTTGGTGTTTCTCGCGAGTTTTACCGACCTATGACCCTCCTTATATACTTCCATTGTCTCTCCCTCTAATCATAATCTCCAAGAACCAATCTAGTGATGCACTATCCCGTCCCAGGCCGTGGAAAACCCTTGGGGCTCATTGCTCCTTCCAGGGACCGCTCTAGCAGCTCGTCCATGGAGGACGATGACAAGGAGGTGGAGAGGTTTAACCCGAAGTACAAGGAGTACGTCGAGCCAAGCTACTTCAACAACAATTCTGATGATGACGTGGTTGACGTCTACATTCCCCATGATGTCTATGATCCACTGGAGATTAACTGGGCAGCGATGAAGAAAGCTCAACAAGAGAGAGAAGATCGCAAGTCACATGGAAAAGGGCATGTGGAGACAGTCAAGTTCATCACCACGGATCCAAGGCCGCACAAGCGTAAGGAATTATCTAATATTGGTGCAGGTGCTAGCAAGGGAGCGGAGGTACCACTCTCGAAGCCAACCATTGGTGCTCGTATGAAGGTTAAGCCTCAAGAAGAGTGGAGGTACGGTTTCCACTTCCCTGATCCATCAATTATGGATGAGGAAGAAGTTGTCCCCAAGACCAAGGATCGCGTGCGGGCATTGGAGATATATCAGAAGCAGGAGCTACTCTATCGGTTGAAGTCTGTCACTATCTCAATGAGATGGAGAAGAAGGAAGACCTCCTTCCGTTGGTGAGTAAGCTCGCAGATAGAGTGGACACTCTGAAATCTGATTTGCGAAGGTGCTACAGCCGCATAACTGCTTTGGTGGAGACCAACAAGAAGCTACGCACCACGGTGTTACATGCTATGGCACCATAGTGATCTACAACAATCACGGTATCAAATAATCGCAAGGGATTATTTGATCCCGCCTGGCTTGATTCCAAGCTTGGGGAGATCTTTAACACCTTGTAATCTATCCTATAAGTTTTTATTACTATTTTCGCATTAGTTCAAACTAGCAATAAAATTTTGCATCATTAGAATTCCCTTCAGGAATAGTTAATCCCTTTTATGAAATTCCGAGTTTATTATCATATATGGAGCAATATTGAGTTTGTGTTTGCTTTATTGATATATGAATGGCTTGAGTATAATTTTACTTACACTTGATGATAGCAATAGGAGTCTTCTATACCATTGGTATTAATGGAACATCTCAATATGATGTAAGTCTACGGTTTGATTTACAAAGAAAAAATATCTATACAGTTAAGTTGAAAAAGAAACCTTGAACAAAGGAGAATGAAAGTGCTATCAAAATAGAGTGATAACAAGTCAAGGTAGAATCTTCAAGTCATAAGAATGCTTCATATACAATTGGAATTTGATAACTGAGATCGTTAAGCTTTGAATTACTACATGAAGTGGAATGTATGGCTAAATCCTTTGCACAACACTTAAACAAAAGTGTGAGCATATATACAAAAGAAAATAAAAAGGAAGAAGAAAAAGGGCGAGTATGCAAAGAGCAAGTAGGCATATACCACTGTATTGTAGTATGACAAAGATACACTTTTGAGATTCTCAATCCCAAGTGAATATGTTGATCCTAAAACACTTGGGACTACCTCGCTAACTCATTCGGTTGAACCGAATACTTTTGCATTTTGTTGAGACTCATCTTATATGAATTGTTGATCACTAAGGTGTGGAAGCCTGCTAATACTATTCAGATGGTTCGAGTAAGGTACTATTCATGAACTTATTCCTATGTATTGTATATGATAAACACATGTTGTAACTGCCTCATTTATTTTATCGACTCAGCTTCATGAATATGAGGATCACATCCATTAAGCTAAAACTTGCTCGGGACAAGCAAGAGTCTAAGCTTGGGGAAGTTGATGAGTGCATATTTGCATCATGTTTTACATTATTATTTTACATTGTAGATGTAGGATCTTGGTATTTTACGGTGCTCGCACACACATTTTTTGTCTGTTTTCACCAGGATCATGACAGATGATGGATCCAATGGATACAATTCTTGGAGCAGTTGTACTATTGAGAAAAGGAGTAAAAAACAATGTAAATCGCTTATTTGGGAAATATTAATAATAGTAGAAGAAAACTAGAAGCGAACAAAGGAGGCAGAGAGTTCAACGACCAACTATACGATCGAAGCAAATTTTCCGGCCGTATAGCTCCGGTCGTATAGTTGGCGTCGCCTCTGCCTCGTCAAATAGTTTCACCCCGTGCAACTAGTTCGGGGAGACGCATACAGAACACCTAGAAATAGCCGAAACCTCACCTCCGGAAGGCATCTGGAGGGGGAACTCATCCACCAAGGATCATCTTCACCCTGCGTAGATCCGGGAGGCTAAGGCATCGATCTTCATCGTTGATACATTGCAAATGTATCTATAATTTTTGATGTTCCATGATTGGTTTTATCCACTTTCTTATGTTTTGTTCCAACTTTGGAGTACTTTTCATATGATTTCTTGGACTAACCTATTAACAAGAGCCACAGTGCCAGCTGCCTGTTTTCTGCTGTTTTTGGTTCCAGGAAAGTCATAAAATGAATATTCTCGGAATTGGACGGGACAAAAGCCAAAGTGCCGATTTTTCTGGATGTCATCAAGTGCCAGAATACGAGACGGAGAGGGGCCAGAGGGCGGCCACACCACCTGGCTACGCGGCCAGGCCTGGCCCGCGCCAGGGGGAGGTGTGGCCAGCCCAGGCACCCCCTCGGCCTCCCTTCCGACTATAAGATGCCCTCGGGACGTAAACCCTAAGTACCCGATCAAAAATCCACGAAAGAGTATGTAGCCACCGTCATCTCCATCCCTAGATCGGGAGGGATCTGAAGCTCTTCCTGGCACCCTGCTGGAGAGGGGAATTCACCCTGGAGGCCTTTTTCATCGCCATGCAAGCCTCTGGTGTGATGCGTGAGTAGTTCATCCTTGGACTACCGATCCATGTAGTAGCTAGATGGCTGGTTCTCCTCCTTTGTGCTTTCATGTCTAGATCTTGTGAGCTCCGTTCATGATCAAGATCATCTATTTGTAATTCTACATGTTGTGTTTGTGGGGATCTGATGGATATTGAGATGCTATTTCAGATTGATTATTGAATCTTTCATGTCTTTGTTATTTGAGATCTTACATGCTTTCCGTTGTTAGTAGATATCTTGGCCAAGTAGATGCTAGCAACTCCAAGAGTTAGTATTTCTGCTCGATAGTGGGTTCATGCCTCTGGTAATCTGGGGAAGTGACATAAATCTCTAAGGTACTAGATGTGTTGTTGCTACTAGGGAGAAAACAACAATCCTTTGTTCATAGAACAATCGTATTGTTTACTTTACACGCAGTTCATAAAGCAATAATCTGTTGCTTGCAACTTAATACTGGAGGGGGTTCGGATGATAACCTGAAGGTGGATTATTAGTCATAGATGCAGTTGGATGGCGGTCTATGTATAATGTTGTAATGCCCAATCAAATCTCGTAGGAGTCAAGATGATTAGTATATGCATGTATGCTTTCTTAGTGTCTGTCAATTGCCCCGCTGTAATTTGTTCACCCAACATGACATCTATCTTAAGGAGAATCACCTCTAGTGAACTATGGACCCCGGTCCTTTTCTTTTACATACAATCTACAATTGTTTACTGCTTTGTGTTTACTTTCTACAAACTTTTACTTCTTTCCATTCGATACATTTAATCCTTTGTTTTCCGCAAAACACGGTGAGATTCACAACCTCATCGCAAGTTGGGGACAAAGTTCTGTGGTTGTGTTGTGCAGGTCTCCACGTTGCTACTAGCACCGGTAGTGCGCCCTGCCAAAGCTCAGCTAGTAACACCTTTGGGGTGTTTCCTTGCTCCTACTGGTTCGATTAAACCTTGGTTTCATAACTGAGGGAAACTTGCTGCTGTGCTCATCATACCTTCCTCTTGGGGTTCCCAACGAGCTCTACGTCAACACCGCCATCAAGCAATTTTCTGGGCGTCGTGCATTGAGCCATCAAGCGATTTTCTGGCGCCGTTGCCGGGGAGTCAAGGACATCTTCACAAGGGGAGTCCCTCATAACCAATCTCTTTACTTTGTTGTTTTTGTTTTGCTTTGTTTGCTTGTTTTGTTTTTGCTTTGTTTCTTTTTGCTTTGTTTGCTTGTTTTGTTATTCAAAAACAAACAAAAATTAGTTTTACTAGTTTGCTTTCTTATTTCAAAAACACACAAAAATTAAGTCTCCTTTAGTTGTCACCCCTTCCTTAGCTCACCATGTTGATCCCCAAATTCACGCTGAAACTCCTTTCAATTGGTAGTGGTTCTATAATTGGGAAAGATAATATTGAAGAATTCTTTAATCATGTTAGTAAACATGAGGATACTGAGGATAGATCCCTTGCAGAACTTGCTCCAAACTATGAGATTGATGCAGCTTCTTTAATTCACATGTTAGAAGCTAGGTTTGTTAACCTCAACCCCTTAATGCAAGTAATGTTTCTTAAGCTTAAGGAAATTGAAGACCCTGAAAAGAGGTATTTTATTCTAGAAACTTTGTTTAAGGAGTTCTATGATGTTGCCAAGGAAGCCAGAAAAGTCTTTGAACGTTTCAGTATGCTAGGCTCATGTGTAGATGTTGTTGGTACACGCGAAAAGATGAACAAAACCGAACTTAATAGGGAGGAACCTAAGATACCAATACCCTTCAAACTAGTAACAATACATGATGCCATAGAAAAGAATCTTGATTGGATTATTCCTGCAAACCCTTTTGATGAGAGTAGTAAACCTAAGAGCATTGAGAGAGGATCCTCTAGAATTTATTTGGATGATATACCTTGCCTTGTTGAAAATATTTCTGGTATTGATCTTAATGCTTCTTCATTTGAGAACACTTGATTCTTTCTTTGCTTCTTATGCCTAACTTAAAGGCATTAAAGAAAAGTACTTATTGGGAGATAACCCAAAAGTTTTAGATGAGTTTTGGAAGTTATTACCTATGTAATAACCGCTCCTTATCCTTTTTATTTGCTTTTTGTGCCAAGAGTAACCTCTAATGAGAGAGAAGTAATGATTGGGTAAGTTGTTGTCCCAAAACAGATTTCTGTGCTTCACCGTAACAATTCGTGAGAGAGCTCTGTATGTCGGATTGAGCTGTAATTGTTTGTGCTTCTGCCCCAGGTTGTTATATAACTTTCGTTAGTTCAACAATTTTTGATTTGAGCAACAGAAGGTCTTTGAAAAAATTCGTCTTTACCTGCTGGTCTGTTTTGACAGATTTCTGCCATTTTCTGCATTGGCTTCTTGTTAGTTGCTTCTTGAGTTCTTTTGGGGAATTGAGCTTTTTGAGGGAAGTGCTACAGTATCTAGTGTTGTAATGGAAGTTTATTTGGTGTTAGAACTGAACCTTAAGACTTACTTATCTTAATTGCACTAATGTTGCTAATGAGATTGTGTGAAGTTTTGTATGAAGGAAAATTTTCAGGTGTATGGAAGGAATGAGTAATGAGATGAAGGATGGACTAAAGCTCAAGCTTGGGGATGCCACGCGTGTCACCCCAAGAAATATCCAAGAAGTACAAGCGTCAAATCTTAGGGATGCCCAAGGCATCCCCTTCTTCATATATAAAAATTCTAGGTTTCTTCCAAACGCTTCATTTTTATTGTTTCACGCATAGTTGTGTTGGTCTTGGAGCGTCTTCTTTTTCGTTTTCGTTTTGGTTTTTCGTTTCATTTTCTTTGTTTAGTTTTATGAATAAATTGGTTGGACCCCCTCTTTCATACATTGGTTTGCAAATAGTTTGGTTTGGTTTGGAAAAGAGTAGGAAAGTTCATGCTTATGTGGTAAAAAGAGCTCGTTTTTGACTGTGGCCTATGCTTTGTCATGCCATGCTTGATATTGTTTTGGATTTATGCTTAGTATTCTTTGTTGTAGCATGACTTGTTATAAACAATTGATATTGCTTAATGTGCCCTGGATGAATCATGCGTTGTTTTAGCATATTAAAGCATAGTATAGTGGTATTCTCCTTTGATGCTTTATTTGGGTTGACTTGGCACATGCTCACACCATGTTATGACTATCCAAAGTCACCATAGCCTTTATGATCCTTTAGTTTTCAACTTGTAGTATCACATTATGCTTTGATCAATGATGTTTTGTCGCTCTGCATGATTATGGCCATTATTGCTCTCTTAGTTTGTCGCTCCCAGTCTTTTGCTAGCCTCCACAACCAAGTATGAGTTCCACTCATGCATCCAACTCCCTAAACCAAGTTATTCCAAAGAGTCCACCATACCTACCTATTAGCTTATGATATTCCAAGTATATTCATGCTTTTGTTTACCTTCCAAATTAAACTTGTTATGAGAAAACTAGTGATTAAAGCTCTCACGAACTTGATGGCACACATTACTTTTCTTGCCCTTAATAAACTTGAACCATTGTGTCTTCTATGTTGTATATGCTTGCACTTATTTGTCGGGAATTAGCAGCACCATGCTTTCATGGGGAACACTTTCAACATTGCACTTGGTACTTGTACCTAGTTGATATCATGCTCTTTTGTATACGGATGTCGTCGGTGTGAAATGAAAGGGGAGCTTGTAAGTCCATGGTGCTATTTATATGTGTTAGAGAAACGCCCGGGCCGCTGGTCTAATCCATGCTCACATGGTGGAAACCTGTAGCGTAACCATAATGAGCTGTCTATGAAGCATTCTTCTTATAAAAAAAGAGTCCTATATTGAGAAAAAAGAGAAAAAGAAAAAAAATACTATGAAAAGAGGAAAGAGAGAAAAAAGCACCATATTCCCATGGTAAATAAGAAGAATGTTGAGATGCTTGTTGTCTGCTTGCCTTGTCATTTTGATATGGGGATTCTTCCGTATCATCGGGCAAGGGGTACCCCGTTGGTGGTTCTCTATGATACACATGTACTTACGATGACAAGAACTTACCGGTGACTAAACTTGAGTAGCATGAGGAGCGGCCCTCGTATACAAGGGACATGAGATTTCTGACTTATACTTCGTCAAGCATGTACACCATAGTTTGTTCACTTTAACCTTAATCACTTCAAGATGCTTATGATAGGGGCAATGAGAGCTGAAAGCTATAAGTACCATAATTTTTGGAAGCTCTTTATGAGACTTGAATCCCTACTTCCTTTTACGAAGGCCTTTCTTCCACCATTACATTGAGTCTCCACCTTCTATCTTTATGCACTTACTTTGAGAGCATAGTGGCCATTCTTAGTTCTATGTGCATTGTCCCAAGACTAGTTGATTGATGCATACTTTGATATTGCTTGTTTTAAACTATTGTATCTAGTCACTCTTATGAACTTTGAAGGTGTCCTATGCATTTATATTTGCTACTCTATTGAGGGACAAGCTGAATACTATTATGCTATGTTTTCTTTATGTGAAACAAACAAACGTCTTGCAAAGCATTGTTATTCGTGAATCTTTTGTTTATGCCTTTTCATGTTGCATCATAGTTTCTTTGCTTATTGCTAGAACTTTGTCTTTCATGTTATGATTGAAGTACTATGATCCCAGCATTGAATGTTTTGCAAATACTTTGATCAAGTCTTTGATGGTGCATGTCACCTCAAAAATTATTCTTTGTTTTTATCACTTACCTACTCGAGGACGAGCAGGAGTTAAGCTTGGGGATGTTGATACATTGCAAATGTATCTATAATTTTTGATGTTCCATGGTTGGTTTTATCCACTTTCTTATGTTTTGTTCCAACTTTGGAGTACTTTTCATATGATTTCTTGGACTAACCTATTAACAAGAGCCACAGTGCCAGCTGCCTGTTTTCTGCTGTTTTTGGTCCAGGAAAGTCAGAAAATGAATATTCTCGGAATTGGACGGGACAAAAGCCAAAGTGCCTATTTTTCCGGATGTCATCAAGTGCCAGAATACGAGACGGAGAGGGGCCAGAGGGCAGCCACACCACCTGGTCGCGCGGCCAGGCCTGACCCGTGCCAGGGGGTGGTGTGGCCAGCCCAGGCACCCCCTCGGCCTCGCCTTCCGACTATAAGATGCCCTCGGGACGTAAACCCTAAGTACCCGATCAAAAATCCACGAAAGAGTATGTAGCCGCCGTCATCTCCATCCCTAGATCGGGAGGGATCTGAAGCTCTTCCTGGCACCCTGCCGGAGAGGGGAATTCACCCTGGAGGCCTTCTTCATCACCATGCAAGCCTCCGGTGTGATGCGTGAGTAGTTCATCCTTGGACTACGGATCCATGTAGTAGCTAGATGGCTGGTTCTCCTCCTTTGTGCTTTCATGTCTAGATCTTGTGAGCTCCGTTCATGATCAAGATCATCTATTTGTAATTCTGCATGTTGTGTTTGCGGGGATCTGATGGATATTGAGATGCTATTTCAGATTGATTATTGAATCTTTCATGGCCAAGTAGATGCTAGGAACTCCAAGAGTTAGAATTTATGCTCGATAGTGGGTTCATGCCTCTTGTAATCTGGGGAAGTGACAGAAATCTCTAAGGTACTAGATGTGTTGTTGCTACTAGGGAGAAAACAACAATCCTTTGTTCATAGAACAATCGTATTGTTTACTTTACACGCAGTTCGTAAAGCAATAATCTGTTGCTTGCAACTTAATACTGGAGGGGGTTCGGATGATAACCTGAAGGTGGATTATTAGTCATAGATGTAGTTGGATTACAATCCATGTATAATGTTGTAATGCCCAATCAAATCTCGTAGGAGTCAAGATGATTAGTATATGCATGTATGCTTTCTTAGTGTCTGTCAATTGCCCCGCTGTAATTTGTTCACCCAACATGTCATCTATCTTAAGGAGAATCACCTCTAGGGAACTATGGACCCCGGTCCTTTTCTTTTACATACAATCTACAACTGTTTACTGCTTTGTGTTACTTTCTACAAACTTTTACTTCTTTCCATTCGATACATTTAATCCTTTGTTTTCCGCAAAACACGGTGAGATTGACAACCTCATCGCAAGTTGGGGACAAAGTTCTGTGGTTGTGTTGTGCAGGTCTCCACGTTGCTACTAGCACCGGTAGTGCGCCCTGCCAAAGCTCAGCTAGTAACACCTTTGGGGTGTTTCCTTGCTCCTACTGGTTCGATTAAACCTTGGTTTCATAACTGAGGGAAACTTGCTGCTGTGCTCATCATACCTTCCTCTTGGGGCTCCCAACGAGCTCTACATCAACACTGCCATCAAGCAATTTTCTAGGCGCCGTGCATTGAGCCATCAAACCCATTTACATCTTGTCTAGATCTTGTTGTAATTCCCGTACTCTTTGTGGATTTATACAAGTACTATTCATCTATGATTGTTTCCATTACCATTGCTATGATGTTGATTGCCTCCATGTCTGAGTAGATCATTAGTTCTTGGGGAGATGGAGAAACCCTAGTATGAGATTAAAATAAGATAAATTCTATTATTATATTCATCATTGTGACCATGTGTTAGATTTTCTACATCTTGATGTTGAGAGAAGTTGACCTCTCAATATTTGCCTCTCGTGGGGACTTGATGGGGGAAACTACTTGTTGTTAGACGGAGGTATACTAGCACTTATAGTGACTATAAAGTTGTTGGCACCCCTTACGTATCAACTTGGGAAATCGAGGAAACTCACGAAACACTATCCATGCCATGGGATATGTCCTACGGGATTACATCCCTTAATAGCACAGTAATTTGATTGATGTCGATTGCTAACTACTGTGGTTATGAGGATGATGTGAGCAGCGGTTGCTGCCTATTTGTCCAAATACAGAGTTCCTCCCACACATACATATTTGAGAATATTTATGATGATAATCTTTATCTTAGATCTTTATAATACTAGTGGTGTATTCGTGATACGTCCATTTTGCATCACTATTCTATATCCTAATTTACTATTATTCATTGATATAATTAAGGGATGATACTTATGTTATTTTATCTGTTTTTGCATGGTTGATGACTTTTGGAGCATGGACCGCTGCAGTCAGGATTCTGATGGAAAAGGTGCTTTTTGGAGGCGAAATTCGCGAAGATCAGAAAATCCGGAAAAATACATGGAAAATTCTATTTTTCCAAAAGACAGAGGATGCCAGAAGGGGGAGTTGTCGTGGAAATGGCCACGGCAGTCACTGCAGTAGACAGCGATTGATTGAACCGGGGGCGAGAGCTGGCGGCCATCTGCGGTGCGAGATGGGGGCGGATGCACATGGATTTATCCAGGTTCGCCCCCAGAGGGTAAAGACCTACTCTTGCTGGATTGGATTGATGGAGAGCGAGTTACAGGGGTGGCGAGCTCAGCGTCTAAGCAATGAGTCGCTTGAAGGGGTGTATGATGGGACGTAAGTCCTCAGGATACCCTAGGGAGGTTTATATATGAGGCACCTTGCTAGGGTTTACAATTTACAACCAAACAGGATATGGATTCGGAGGCTTTGACCTAATCCGACTGGGCCTCGAGTACGCTTCTGGGCCTCCAGTCTCCAGTCGTCGGGCCTTCTCCTTAGTCGCATTCCAGTCGCCGTCCTTCGGGCCCACTCGTGGGACCTTTGGCCTAATCGGAACGTCCTGTCGGGCATACCCCATTCGGCATATCCCCATCAGGAGTGGAGATGGGCCACAGGGGGCCCACACCACCCCCTGACGCGGGACACCCTTGGCCGCGCCAGCAGGTGGTGTGGCCACCCTGGCCTACTCCAGGCTCTCCCCTTTGGCGTATATTATCCCCACGGAACCCTAACACCCGGGGAGCGACCACAAAAAGATTATGCCGCCTCTACGGGGCAGAAAACTACAAAGAGAGAAAGATCTCTCCGGCAGACAGAATTTTGCTGCGGGAATTCCTTCCCGGAGAGGGGAGATCGTCGCCATTAACACCACCATCAAGTTGGACTTCATCGGGATCATAATCATCATCATCATATCCACCAGCACCATCATCACCACTCCATACCGCTATAACAATTGGATTGAATTTTGCATGGTTCTTAGGGGAAACTTTCCCGGTGTTGATTACTCCTTGTAGTTGATGCTATTGAGTGAACCACTGAATTATTGTTATGTTCAGATTATTACTTGTCATTATATCATCTCTGATCTTGATCGATATGATGTCTTGTGAGTAGTTCGTTTAGTTCTTGAGGACATGGGAGAAGTCATGTTGTTAGTAGTGGAATTGTGTTGAGAAAGATTCAATAGTTTGTTATTTAAGTTGTGGTGTTATTCTTCTAGTGGTGTCATGTGAACGTCGACTACATGACACTTCACCTATATGCGCCTAGGGGAATGCATTGTGTATTTGGCTACTAATCGTAGGGGTTGCCGGAGTGACAGAAACCTGAACCCCCGTTAGGAAACCTTTGCACAAGGGATGTCAGGATCTTAGAGTTTAAAGTTGTGGTTAGGTTTCTATCTTAATTACTTTCTTGTACTTGCGGATGCTTACAAGGGGTATAATCACAAGTATGTATTAGTCCTAAGAAGGTCGGTACATTAGCACAGGTCACCCACACAACACTTGTCAAACTAAAGAAGATTAATCAACTATATGAAGCGAAAGCACTTGACGATATTCCCGTGTGTCCTCGAGAATGTTTGGTCATCTTAAGTAATAGAACCGGCTTGTCCTTTGCTATAGAAAGGATTGGGCCACTTGTTGCATTTATTATTATAGTCTTTTATTTACTCGTACTTTATTTATCTTCATTTTCAAAAAACCCTAAAAATCCGTTTGCTAAGTATTTACAGAGAATTCCTGCTCCAAGCCACTCGTCAACACCTTCTGCTCCTCGTTGGGTTTGACACTCTTACTTATCGAAAATACTACGATACACCCCCTATACTTGTGGGTCATCAAGACTATTTTCGGGTGCCGTTGCCGGGGAGTGAAGCGCTATTGGAGAGTGGAACTGGTAAAGGAAACTTCTATTGTGAGTATTGTTTACTTCTGTTAGTTGCTTCATTTCAATATGGATAATTCACTGAGTTTCTTATTTCGTAATGCTACTACCACTGCTAAGGTAGTAGATGAACCACCACCTGCTGAGAATGATACTTTTAAAATACCTACAAGAATTATTGATCGTGTTATGGGTAACTATTATGTTGGAGATGGAACTGTCCATCCTGGTGATCATTTGCTCTTTATACACAAATTATGTGCGTTCTTTAAGTGTGCAGGTATTACAACAGATCAAGTCAAGAAGAAGTTATTCTCATTATCACTAAAAGGAAGAGCTGAGGAATGGTATAAGCTGCTGAAGAATGGTCAAGCTCTTGAATGGGAGGAAGTAGTACATCTCTTTTATTCTAAATTTTATCCTCCTAGTGAGATTCATAAAGATCGGAATCAAATATACAATGTTTGGCCTCTTGATGGAGAGAGTACAACTCAAGCTTGGGGGAGATTGAAGTTACTGATGCTCAAATGTCCTATTCATGAGCTCCCCAACAATATTATTATCAATAACTTTTATGCAAGGCTTTCTCTTCATGATAAGGATCTATTGGATGCTTCTTGTGCTATATGATTTACACGCATGGAAGAAGGAGCTAAATGGGATCTTCTAGACCGTATTCAAGACAATGCTGAAGCATGGGAGAATGACAAAGGAAGAAAGTTAGGTATAAATTATGATTATGAATGCATTGAATCTTTTATGGTAACTGATGACTTTCAAAATATTAAAAATGCTTATGGTCTAGACTCTCAAGCTATTGCAACCTATTTAAGGCTTTTGCTTACTATATTAAAGTGCCTAAAAAGAAATGGAATAAGTATCATGAGCCATATAAAGATATTGCTAATTGTGTTCCGGCAAGAAATACTGAAGTCTATACTGCTAATCATGTTTTACCTGAACCTTACATTGAGAAAATGCCTTTCCCAGTTAAGATAAAGGAACATTCTATGATAGCTAGTATGGTTAATGGAAGTACAAATAAAGTTGTTGAACTTGATGAACAAAATAATGAACCTATAATAGCAAATGTGAAAGACTTTGTCACTAAATATGTAGAAGAGGGACACACTATCCTTTGTAAGGATATCCCTAATATTGTTTCACAAAGTAGTGTTATGAGAGCTAGTGTCCCTGTGTTTTCTGTTAGGATAAGTGATCATTGCTACAATGGTTCTTGTGATAGTTATATCATTAAATTTATGCATGATACTGAAAGTTATTATGAGAGAGGGAAGACTGTTCTAATGCATCTCAATAATATCAAGTTTTCCTCGTTCTATGCTGAAAGTTTTTATGTTGCACTTGTTTTGCCTTCATATGCTAGCAGTCCCTGGTTTCAACAACTTGTTTGCTTACAAAATTCCCTTGCATAGGAAGTGGGTTAGACTTAAACATGTGTTTTTCTTCTTCTTGATGCTCTCTTTTACTTCAATTCATATTCTTATGTGAGCATCATTAAAATTATCATGCCCATCCTAATGGCTATAAAGAAACAGCTTTTTGGGAGACAACCCAATACATTTTTGCTCTCAGTTTGTTTTTGTTTCTTTGAGTCTTGGAAGTTATTGTTTTGGCAATAACCTCTCCTTATCCTTATTGTTTAGTTTTTGTACCAAGATCAACCTCTAATGAGAGAGAAGTAATATTTGGGGAAGTTGTTGTCCCGAAACAGATTTTTGAGCTTCGCCGTAAAAATTCGTGAAAAAATTCTGTATGTCAGATTGAGCTGTAATTTTTTGTGCTTGTGCCCCAGGTTGTTATGTAACTTTCATTAGTTTTGCACTTTTTGATTTGAGAAACAGAAGTTTTTCGTAAAAATTGATCTTTACCTGCTGGTCTGTTTTGACAGATTTTTGCCACTCTTGCATTTGCCTCTTAAATCGATTTCCTTTTTGAATTATTTTTGGTTTTTCAGAAGGATTTGCTACAATAGCTTATGTTTTGATGGATTTCAGTTGAAATTGAACCTAAAAGGTTTATTACCTCGCTTGCACTAATGTTGCTAATGAGAATTGTGTGAAGTTTTGTGTGAAATAAATTTCCAGGTTATTGGGCAAAATGGTGCAATAAGATAGTGAAAGGTTTCATGACTCGAGAAATATGAGTATGAAGATGAAGATATTGATGTTATTCAAGTAGTGACTCCGGAAGAATCTTCTAAATGCCAAGTTCAGAGACCTGTAGAGTCCGTTTTCGAATAGGTAACAGATCTGGTAAGGAAAAGTCCACGAAAAATCTATCCAGTTATATTTTTGGAGTTTTTAGCTAATAAGGAAAGCAAGGAAGCGAAAGAGGGACGAAAACGGAGTCAGGGTGGCTCACACCACCCCTGACATGCCCCCCTGGCCGCGCCAGCAGGTGGTGTGGCCACCCCGGACTCCGTCTCCGACACGTTTTCTCTCAGTACCTTTCCTTTTGTTGTAAAAATCCGTAATATATAATCCCCTGGATCCCTCGAGGTTCGTATATCATGTTCTCGTCATGTTTTCGTTTCGATCTGTTTCTGCTAGGAACTATTCTTAAAGTTTAGAAGCACAATGGTCTCCGCCAAGGGTAAAGGAAAAGAGCCTGCGGAGGAGGATCCCCAAGACCCTGGGCAGGAGAAGGAGATCAAGAGTAAAGATGAAGAGGAGGCAAAGAAAAGCCAGCATCTGCACACCGGCACTACCATTGCAAGCATTAGAGTGTTGGCAAACCCTGCCAGGATCAAAAGGACTGCACGGATGTCAACTGGAGGGAAGCCTCCGCGTCACTGTTTGGCTCCATGGTCACCTTCCCCACGCACCAAGAATCCCTTCCATACCCTTATTCGTGAGCATCAATTCCAGAATATGCCCAAGGAGAAACTACCCTCCAATTGGCATATGCCTCATTCTAATCATGCAGGAAAAGAAGACTTCAAGGAGGAAGAGTGGGGAAAGAATCGTACGAGCTGGGAATCACAACCCAACATGATCATGAGCCGCATTGAGCAAAACTCATAGTTGATTTGTACTCTCACCCTCGAGATTGAGGACTTGAGGAAATTGATCGGAAAGCTCATCGAGAGAACACCACCACCACCGAAGGAGTAATTCATCATCAGGTTTTGGCATCCCCTTGGTTTGTTCCAAGCTTAGGGGAGTGTCGCGGTATCATATCACTATCTTCTATATTTTTACCTTTTTAAGTAGAGTCATATCATGAATAGAGAAGTTATCATGTAGGATGGTTTGCATTATGGAAGTGTCCCCCCTATAGTTAGATATATATGTATCCCTTGGTGTGAGTTGTCGTTATGGATTATTAATGAGAAGTTCTTTCATTTACTCTTTTGCATATCTTATATTAGTTTTCAATTTCTGTTATATGATTGATCTTGTTATTAGTATTGGTATCACTTTGGGATCATTGATTTAATTTAGTTGGTTTTGGCAAACCTGGCTCGGTCAGTAGCAATACTATTTTGAGAATTGAATGAAAAAGATAAAAGTACTCTAAAGAAATATAACTTCATCACCATCTTTCTTGAGTTGCTCATAAGCTTAGTATTCTCTAGTTAAGATCTTTTGTGCTTCCAAGGAAGATTGCATGTTTGTTTTTATCACCTATATGTTTGTTTGTTTCCTTCAACTCTTATGCTTGCTACCCAGTCTTGCTAGCCAAAAACCTGTACTGAGAGGGAATGTTTCTTGTGCATCCAATCCTTAAACCAAAACCTATGCCATTTGTGTCCACCATACCTACCTATTAGCATTATTGCTATTCCATGTAAATTAATGTTTTTATCTACCTTCTGAATTAAACTTGTTATGAGAAAACTAGTGATTAAAGCTCTCATGAACTTGATGGCACACTTTACTTTCTTGCACTTAATAAACTTGAACCATTATGCCCATCTATGTTGCGTATATGCTTGCGCTTTGTAAGTTGTGAATTAGCAGAACCATGCTGTCATGGGGAACGCTTTCAACATTGCACTTGTACATTGTACCTAGTTGATATCATGCTCTTTTGTTTATGGATGTCGTCGGTGTGAAATCAAAGGGGAACTTGTAAGTCCTTGGAGTTATGTATGTGTGTTAGAGAAATGCCTGGGCCGCTGGTCTAATCCATGCCTAATCATGGTGGAAACCTGCAGCGTAACCATAATGAGCAATCTATGAAGCATTCTTCTTATAAAAAAAGAGATAGAGGTTGAGAAAAAGAGAAAAAGAAAAAAAAGATGAGAAAAGACGAAAGAGAGAAAAAAAAGCACCATTTTCCATGGTAAATAAGAAGATTGCTGAGATGCTCGTTGTCTGCTTGCCTTGTCATTTTGACATGGGGATTCTTCCGTATCATCGGGCAAGGGGTACCCCGTTGGCGGTTTTCTATGATACACATATACTTACTATGACAAGGACTTACCGATAACTAAACTTGAGTAGCATGAGGAGTGGCCCTCGTATTCAAGTGACATGCGATTTTCAACTTACAACTTGTCAAGCATATCCTCATATTTGATCACTTTAACCTTAATCACCTAAAGATGCCTATTATAGGGGCAATGAGAGCTGAAAGCTAATAAGTACCATAATTTATTGAAGCTCTTTATGAAACTTGAAATCCTTGCTTCCCTCTACGAAGGACCTATCTTTTACTTTTTAGTTGAGTCAGTAAACCTATTCCCTTCTATCTCAAGCAAGTATTTTGAGTTGTTGTGTTTCATTCATTCATATGATGGTTTATTCAATAATGTTTCTTTTGTTCCTTGTTTTGCACTTTGCTCTTATCCTAGTGTTTACTACTTTGAAAGCTATCATGGAAAACCAATTATTTGTGAACTCCTGCAAATTGTCAACTATTCTTGACCAATAGCAAGTTTCGCCATTACCAATTATGATTTACTTTATGTATCTTTATTATGTTTCCTTTACTTATTGCAAGTTAAGTTATATAATAGTGAATTGTCTTCTATTATGATTTGTGTATTGATGAATGTGATGCTTCTTGTCCGTATTCCTTTATCGACTCTTCACTCCATAAACCTGAACACATGTTTATTGAGCTCAGTTTTTGCTTGGGGACAAGCGATCTCTAAGCTTGGGGGGAGTTGATACGTCCATTTTGCATCACTATCCTATATCATAATTTAATGTTATTCATTGATATATTTCATATTAAGAGATGATACTTATGTTATTTCATCTGTTTTTTGCATGGTTTATGGCTTTTGGAGCATGGACCGTTGCAGTCAAGATTCTGATGGAAAAGGTGCTTTTTGGAGGTGAAATTCACGAATATCAGAAAATCCAGGAAAATACATGGAAAATTCTATTTTCCAGAAGGGGGAGTGGAGATGGGCCACATGGGGCCCACACCACCCCCTGGCGCGGGCCACCCTTGGCCGCGCCAGCAGGTGGTGTGGCCACCCTGGCCCACTCCAGGCTCTCCCCTTTGGCGTATATTATCCCCACGGAACCCTAACACCTGGGGAGCGACCACAGAAAGATTATGCCGCCTCTGCGGGGCGGAAAACTACACAGAGAGAAAGATCTCTCCGGCAGACAGAATTCTACCGGGGGAATTCCTTCTCGGAGAGGGGAGATCGTCGCCATGAACACCACCATCAAGCTGGACTTCATCGGGATCATCATCATCATCATCATCATCTCCACTAGCACCATCATCACCACTCCATACCGCTGTAACAATTGGGTTGAATCTTGCATAGTTCTTAGGGAAAACTTTCCCGGTGTTGATTACTCCTTGTAGTTTATGCTATTGAGTGAACCATTGAATTATTGTTATGTTCAGATTGTTACTTGTCATTATATCATCTCTGATCTTGATCCATATGATGTCTTGTGAGTAGTTCGTTTAGTTCTTAAGGACATGAGAGAATTCATGTTGTTAGTAGTGGAATTGTGTTGAGAAAGATTCAATAGTTTGTTATTTAAGTTGTGGTGTTATTCTTCTAGTGGTGTCATGTGAACGTCGACTACATGACACTTCACCTATATGGGCCTAGGGGAATGCATTGTGTATTTGGCTACTAATCGTAGGGGTTGCCGGAGTGACAGAAACCTGAACCCTCGTTAGGAAACCTTTGCACAAGGGATGTCAGGATCTTAGAGTTTAAAGTTGTGGTTAGTTTTCTATCTTAATTAATTTCTTGTACTTGCGGTTGCTTGCAAGTGGTATAATCACAAGTATGTATTAGTCCTAGGAAGGTCGGTACATTAGCACAGGTTCACCACACAACACTTGTCAAACTAAAGAAGATTAATCAACTATATGAAGCGAAAACACTTGACGATATTCCTGTGTGTCTTCGAGAACGTTTGGTCATATTAAGTAATACAACCGGCTTGTCCTTTGCTAAAAAAAGGATTGGGCCACTTGCTGCATTTATTATTATTGTCTTTTATTTACTCGTACTTTATTTATCTACATTATCAAAATCCCCTAAAAATCCGTTTGCTAAGTATTTACGGAGAATTCCTACTCCAAGCCACTCGTCAACACCTTCTGCTTCTTGTTGGGTTCGACACTTTTACTTATCGAAAATACTGCGATACACCCCCTATACTTGTGGGTCATCAATCTGCTACTCCCGGACAACGCTTTCCCCCTACTGTAGTTCCAATCTCTCTTACATACGCGATACTTACTTTCTGTATTCAGTTGTTTTACTTTACTTTATTATTGTTCTTATACCTAAAACCCCAAAACACATTTTTACACAATACTTGCATTTTATCTTGTCACTTATAACTTTATCTAGCATTTCTATCGTAATATTTATTTCAAGAGTTATTAGACTTCAGACTCCTGCTCCATGTGGGATCCATATCTTTATTTCGAAACTAGCTACAAATGATCTGTGCAGTTACAGTCATCAGTCCCCATCATACATATTTTGAGACTATTTCATCCTCTTAGTAATTTAGTTCTTAACATGTCTACTCTTCTACTCATTTCTTGCACATGCATATGAATCTTTCTTTGATTAATTCTAGAGGTCTATATGTATATAAACGTGTAGACAAGACACCATTGGTATAAATAAGTATCATGGTATATAGTTTGCTCGATCAATAGAAATGGATAGTTTCAAATGTCTTCACCAAGATTCCAAAAATCATGTATCTATCAAATATATTGATTATCTAATTTGTTATTGCATTACAATAAAAAATTTCTTACTGAATACTAATATTTTTTCAAGTCTTCCTTGTCTGAACAAGCGATAGATCTTGACAAAAACTATTGAGAGGCTTAAAACCGATGCATCATACTTAAACTTTAAGTAATACTTAGAATTTTAGTATAAATATTAAACATATTTAAAAAAAATTGAAGCAAGGGGGCCATTGCCCTCCTGACCAATTGAAACTTCGCCAGTGTGAACAACAGGCCTTAGTGTTGTATTTCCTTAAGGCCCCAAAATTTATGCACCGACCTAGTATGGACGTAGGCATTGGTTGCATCGATCATGTTTACTTGAGAGAGAAGAAAGACGGGGTCAAATGGCGCTTCTTGTGTGCTGGCGCCCGGCGATGATAGCAACATAGGATCAGAGAATCTACACTCGGTGGCCCTAAAGCCCCCTAAAGGGCTATTAGGGGTGCCAGCGGCCGAATTCATGCCCATCCCACCCAGCAAATTTTATTTGGCGCCGGCGTGACACGTTTTGTTATCCGGCATCCCCAGGCCGAACCCAACCCACGGGAAGGCAAGCAAGGGCACCGGATGCCATATTTCTAGCAGGAAGGAGCGAAGAAGAAGGCGCACGAAACGGCTGGTCATCGTGAGCTACCATGTCAGTGTCAGCGGCCAACGCGCTCGGTCTATGTTCGGTTCGTTTTACTCCTCGCCTGTCGCGCCCCCGTGCATTTAATGGATGTCTCCCTTGCCTGGGTGTTAAAAACCCTTCTCCCCCGCTCATTCCACGCATTCCATCCTAAAAGCCTCCTCTCCCGTCTTTCCCAACCACCCACCCGCTAGCCATGGAGAGGTTTCCCGAAGATGGCGCCGCCACGAACGATTTCAGGCGGCGCTTACTGCGTGTCCACAATGCACAGGCGCTGTGGGTGGCAGGCTACCCAGTGTCGCCAAACATGCGGTGCCCTCACTACTGGTTCCGCACCGCTAGCAACCTACCCGTCCTACCGGTCCCCCGTGGCCAGACGGGGTCGGCGGAGATCTACCAGCACTATTGGGACACCCTCACGCTGGAGGAGCAGAACAATGCCGCATGGGATCCCGACAATGTCGAGGCATGGGATGCGTTCTTCAAGGACCAGTGCTAGGCCCGCCTCGAAGCCTACAGTGACAATGCTCCCCCCCACCGGAGGAAAATATCCTCGAAGGGCGGATTTGGTGGTGGAACGTCCCATGTAGGACGCTTGCCTGGGGCCTGGACTACATCGTCGTGGGCAAAAACCTGCCACACCATGCTGCCCACTCATCCTCGACTTCTTACTCCTCGAGGTCTTCGTTTGTGCCAGGCCGTTACTCCCTATACTCCATGCCATCCCCGCGCTTCTCCACTCTCCTCACACCGGAGAAGGACGAGTACAAGGAGACTCCGTCGTCATAGCAGTTGCGCAGGCGCTCTGACGGCGTCACAATTAGGGGGTGACGTGCGCCATCCCTTCCTCGTGGCCGCCTCCGCCTCGCCAGGCCCCAACTCCAGGTGAAGGAGTGGCCACCATCGGAGTACAAGGTGGACGCCCTCCAGCTGAAGATCGAGGAGAACCCGAAGGAGTTTCTGGGCCAGCGCGTCTCCTTCGAGGTCATGTAGCCAGCGACAGATGCGTTCACCGAGGCTTGGTCCGCGATGGAGTAGCAGCACAAGCAGGCCGAGCGCACGCGCCTTGGCCTGTTCATCGATCTGGAGGGCGACAATGATGGGGCCGGCTGGTCGGACTGGAGCGGCGGTGGCGGCGATCGGTGCCAGGGCTGCAGCACCATGCCGCCACCGAAGTAGGAGCTCCTCGACGACGACGATAACGTGGCAGCGATGTACCGTTATCTTGGATTGGGCGGGCATGGCGGGGCCGCCACTAGATTAAGGTTTAGGTTTTTTTAAAAGTTTTGTACAAACATGTTTAAACTGCTGTGAAATTGAGAGTATTTTCGTATTTGCATGAATTTCTAAATGTTTGAATTTTTCGTAGGGGGCATAGCTGGGAGTTAGCACCCCCAAATCATGAACCAATTTGACGTCCCCGTAGGCCCAAAATCGAATCGTGTTAGACGCGTGCAATTACGGTGTCTAGTTAAGGGGGAGCCGATGCCGCCTGCGAGTGTCCTCATCAATACGTGACATGTTTTTGTGACTCCAACATTATCAAGTGGGATATGATAGTGATCCACCGGGGATTGCAACTTCCCATCCTCTTGTGCTAGAGGACGCCATGCGTCCCGTGTCGATGGAAAAATAGTGGCAAGGCCCACCTCCTATCATTCTTAGGGCATCTCCACCGGGCCGACCCAACCTACTCAGGCGCGCTCGAATATGTCCGCGCGGACGTGCAGGGCGTGCGCCGTCTCCCTAGCTGCACAACCCATCCGGATCGACGCGTCCGGCTCGACCCATCAGCGCACCTAATTTGTGTGACCGATGCGTCGGCCCGACAGTGCGCGCGGCCTCCCGTGTCCTCCCGCGGGGGGCTGTGTTGGGTTCGCAGCATAGAAAACAATTTTTTTCCTATGATGGGAACTATTATACGCCAAGATCTATCTACTATATACAAGCAACATGTGGATATATATCCATAGAGAACATACCCTCGTAGACCGACAAAGCTTTGTTAACGAGATGGAACTCGTGGATGATGTAGTCGACCCCTTGCCAATCTCAAGATCGTGTGGAAGTCCTAGCGCCTCAAATCAGCAACGCATCCATCCTTGCACCCACGTCCAGGCCACCGAACAACCTCCACCTCCTCGCCGCAGTGATGCAGCGGAAGCATCAACTCTTCCAGACGAAATGCCACCGGGGACATGTATCTCGCTAATCTGAGACCATGGGGGAATAATTCTAGAGGGGGAGAGAGATCCTTCACAAGGAGGTGTGAGGAAGAAGGAGTGAGAGGGGGGCCTTTTATAGGAGGAGGGGGTAACCCTCCCCATGGCCGGCGCCCCATGGGGGTGACCCCTCACCTCCCTCATTTATGTGGTGGTAACCCCCTCCACATAAATATGCCCTTTCACATTCTCTATTAAAGTCTCCACTTTAAATGCATTGAATTTCTCCAAATTTAATGCTCTCTCATTTAATAAAACTCTTTTATTAATTTTATTCAGAATTATGTTAATTACTTTTATTTACAAACATTCACATAGACCCCCTGCAACATTTCAATATCACATGTAGAACCAATTTCAGCAATTTCACCCAAAACAATTTCGGTGTCTATTGAAATAATTCCAGCGCTTTGCAATTCATTTGTCTAAAACATATTTGCTTCAAATGGTGTTGGTATCCCTTAAGTGTGTCACCCTATGGTTCGCGAATAATACATACATGATTGAGATCCCTCTCAGATCAATAATCAGAAGCGGGACCTGTAGATCCATAGTGACTCCCGCACATTCGATGATGACTTCTGTGATCGTGAGAACCTTTAATGCTAGTAACTAAATCCCTTTGTATCATGATATATTACATGTCCGAGATTCGATCATCGGTATCTCCATACCTAGATTGATCTCGTTGCCGACATGTACTCTTTTCTTGTTCCCATGATACAACATTCTAGTGATCACATCACTTGCTTGCAAGCAATCTTAATGTGATATCACCGAGAGGGCCCAGAGTATATCTATCCGTCATCGGGATTGACAAATTCCACTCTTGATCCATGAGCCTCAACATAACACCTTCAGAATACCCGAACCCATCTTTATAGTCACCCTGTTACGGTGTGACGTTTGATGTTATCAAAGTATTCTTCTGGTGTTAGCAATTAACACGATCTCATGGTCTAAGGATAAAGATTACTTCGTATGATGTTGTAGCAATATAAACATAATGACTTTGATCGTAATTCTATACTTTCGATGAATGTTCATCACATCATTCACCAATGTTGTGACCTCATTATTAACAACATCCAATGTCCATGATCAGGAAACCTTGATCATCATGTTAATCAACGAGATAGTTTATAGAGAGGCATAACTAGGAACTTCCTATTTTTTTATTAAACACACATGTATTAAGGTTTCCATATTAATACAATTATAGCATGCAAAATAAACATGTCATATACTTGGAATACATATAATAACAACTTTATTGCCTCACAGGGCATATTCCCTTCAGGCTGAGGGCCCGCTTGCCAGCAACCCAACGGTTGCCTTCCACTAGCCATCAATGGAAGGTTGCTCCAAAGGCTGGCCGCGCCACTGCTGGTGCCACCCGACGCCTGCCCTCCTGCCATGACGATTCAATGTCGTCGCTTCGGCCTCCGCGCCGGCATCCGATGCTGGGCCTTTTTAACTGGCCGCCCTCGGCCATCATCTTTAACACCTAGCCACACTCTCCTCCTCCCTCAATCCTCCACTCCTAGTAGCTAGCCATGTCCGGCGGTATAGGATCGAGGGGAGGGTGTCTAGGATGACCTCTGGGTCCCGCCGTGGATGTCGAGGTAGGCACGGAGGACGCAACCAAAGAAGCGCGCCACCAAGCTCTCCCTCACCGCCATCGTCGCCCGATTTTCTCGACATCGACACCCAGTTTGCCGTGCCCATCCACTTCGGCTTGGCGTGGGACAGGTTGCTCCTTCCCCACAAGTTCACGTCACTGGTAGATGACATGCCACCCCAGTAGGTCATTCTGCGGGCGTCCGATGTCAATACCACCATGTACCCAGTGGAGGTGTTGTTCGACCGCCTCGGCCAGATGTTCCTCGCCAATGACTGGGAGGAGTTCGCCCGTTTGCACCAGATCGAGGTGGGCAACATCATCGTGTTCAAGTATGACGATGAAGGAAGGCTCGCCATCAGCGTCTTTGACGACACCATGCGTCGTCGCTACTACCACCCTGAATCCGACTCCGACTCCTCTGAGGAGTAGGCTAGGCTATGCACTCTCCATGTATGATGTAGAAACATGGAGAATGCAATTGAAAGTTCTATTTGAGTTTTCAAATATATTACAAGCAAACACCACTCGAACACCATGCAACACCACTCGAACTATGCGCCGCCTAGGGCTCTGGTGGCGCTAGTGGGTCGACAAGACCCTATTCTTCTTCGAGAGAATGGTAGATTGCTTTTTGCGTCTGCAACTCCTCTATAGCTTGGGCGAGGCGGGCACGCAGGTACACGTCGTCGGGATTGTCCTACACCGCTTCCCGGAGCTCATCGCGCATGTCCGCGAGCGTAACACTCCGCCGGTGCTCCGGCAGAAAGATGCGGCCCATCACCTCCCACAAGAAAGGCTCACTGGTGGTCTTGTTGCTATTGTAGTGAGTGCGCCGTCGGTGGTTGAATGTTAGTTTGTATATTTGCGGGCGCCCCAGAATCGGAGGTGGCAACACGTCTGGTTCCTCTAGTGGGATTTCTGGGTGGTTTTCGGGGGTGCCAGCGCGGCCGCGCGGACGGCCAGACATGGGTGCGATTTCTGGTTGTACCTATATCGGCTGGCCTCCCCTTTTATGGGCATGCCTGGACGTGGCGGAAAATGCCCAGAAGAGGCGGGAATCCACGGGAAAGAAAAACAGGAGGCGGCGGGAACGCAATGGAAATACACGGGCGCCGGTGTCGGTGAGGGGCCTTTTGCCAAACACGGACAGATGGGTCATGCCGTTGTGCGCAATTTGGCCGGACAGGCCGGACCACAACCCAAAAGCGACCTTGGCCCGACCCAAATAGACAGAAATGGACCATTTCATCACCCATTTGGGCCGGCCCGGTAGAGATGCCCTTATACCCTTCATTCTCCTTCTTTCCCCCACTGCATCTCTTTCCTCTCAGGCGGCCTCTTCTCCCGATTTCCTTGACGAACCACATCATGCAGTCCGTCGCTAACATGCTTCTCTCGATCTCCTCCCTACTTGCCGCCAGCCTTGCTCTGCCTCCTCGTACGACAGCTAATACCTTTGATCCGGATTCACGGATGTAGTATAATAGCTTTTTCTTTAGAAGACCAAGGTTTAATCGAACCTTGGAAAGCACTGCTAAAAGGTAATAAGAAAGGACACATCTACAAGACTTTGTTTGTTCGTTTTACCTTAGTTGACTGGACCAATCTAGTTTACTTTATAACGGGTTTGAATCAATGGATGAAGATAGGCCAGGGTTGAAGATCCACCTGCAGCTGCACATCAAATGGGATGAAAGATAATAATAAGCATAGTCATGTATCATGTTTGTATTGAGATAATATTTTGTGGGCAACACATCCTAATATTCTGAAGCCCTTGTGATGTAGCGGGCATAACAATAGACTTCTAATCCAACAGAGAACACACCGAAGCCACGGGTTGCAAACGATTATTAAGTGTAAACACATATCAAAGCTTTAAGTGGTGATGTTGTTGTTGATCCCGAATGGGGCGCGAAGCGAAGACCGTACTTCCCTTTCTGTCACTGAGTTTCCTATGAGATCGCCGCTAGCCAAGTATCTCACCTCAAACCTTTATCAATCTATGGGATCTTGGGTACCTAAAAGTCCACAGATCGAGGCAAGAGACGAAGATACAAAAGATACAAATCACGAATCCAAACAAAACACAGTTCTCCCATGATCTAGATGCACATAATTGATGCGAGGTTTCTCTCCAACCCGTAGCCCGTGAAGACTACTCACTCATAACCAATAGATCGGAGATAGAAAACATCATGCAAATACTTAGATTGAAATCAAATATTCTTACAATGGTCGCCAAATCACAAGGAGATCTAAAAGTACAAAGAAATGACTATGGCTAGTGGAGGGATGGATGGTGAAAGTGATGAACAATGGATGAACAATGGTGTGTATCTCCTTTGGGGGTGTTGTGATGCAATCTGAGAATGGCAGCCCTCTGGCCGGCGGTTGGAGCCTCAAAATATATAGGCGTCTTTACGAAAGTTGTAGGGTTTGATGAGACGGAGCCGTCGCCACCTGATACGGGCGGGCAGTAAGGGCGGACCGCGCCCGTACCAGTGGTCGTTAAGCACTCTGTCGCCTTGGAATTGCTTCCCAATTACTTGGCCGTGTGTACTTTCTCAAAATCCTTCATTATGACTCCTTATTTCGTCTTAAAAGCAGTGATTTCCGCACAACATAAATCAAAGAAGGGATTTGCACATTTTTGCAATTATTAGTCATTAGTGGCAAGGTTCAGAGTTTATTTGGCAATTGCTTGACCAAAAACAATGTTTAAACGCAGTGGGAGATGGCAAAAATCGGAGCCATCAACAGCCGACACCACCGGGCCGAGATCCATCTTGGTCGTGGACGTCCTCAACCCACTGCGCGTGCCAACATGCCCTCACCTCCGGCCGCCTCTAGAGCCTACGCCACTCATCTCCGGCCGCCTCTAGAGCCTACCCCACTCACCTCCGGCCGCCTCTGGATCCTGCATAGGGAGAAACAGCGGCGCCTCCGTGTTGCCGTGAGGAAAAGCGACGGAAAAGCGGCAGCAACTGCGAAAGGGAGGACGAAATTGCTCTCATGGCGCACGTTGTTGCTCCCTGCAACACCCGGATTTTCTACATGCGGTGGCTAGCTTCGCTCCCTGCGCGGCGTGCGACGCTTGCTCCTTGCGATGCTCGGGTTGCTACGAAGGCATGGCGGCGGCCTTGCTGCAGCGGCACGGTGGCGCTGCTACAGTGGGCAACCGATCTTGCTACAACGGCATGCAGTCCACGGTGGACAGCCATGGCTTCAGCAATCATGGCGCTGGATTCCGCAGCATGGTCTCCAGCGGCATCTATGCTACCTAAGCCGTACGGGCTTGCTACGACTGTCTCTCGAGCGTTTGCTACTTAAGTTGGCCAGTCTTGGTACATATGTTGGTTGTCGGTGCTACGAGCATGTGCTATCTTAGCATAATATTTATGCTACATATTCATTTTCTTTTTGCTACTTTCGCACAATATTTTTGTATAACCGCTCTACGATGTTCCTAGGTATCGGGCCAGAGATCTCCAGCGAGGTCGGATTTGTTACATTAGAATTTTTTAGTTGCTACAGCCATTTTATTGTTTTGCTACATTAGCGCAAAGTTTTTACTACAAGTTCTCCCGACGACATCTCCCGGCGGAAGTCTCCGATGATTCTCCGGCAAAGTCGATTTTGCTTCATTAGCTCAGCTTTTTTGCTACACAGTCTCCGGCGAGATCTCCGACAAACTCTCCGCGAGGTCTAGTCTCTCTGTCTTTTTCTAGACCGAACCATTTTTCTGCTACATGTAGCAAAAACGAAACAATTTGTAGCAAAAGTGGGACATAATATAGCAAAAGAAGGATTTCGGCTTTTTTTAGCGGACACGTGGCGGAGGGGGACCGGGGGATCTTGGGGATTATGCCCCGGGGACGCGTACTACTCCCCTTATCCAATGGAAAACGATTACCTTCCCCCGGGGGATCGAGCGACATCACCTCGTGCGCACCACATCGTGGGTGGACCCGTGCATCTTATCCTTTTCCGTGGAGACTCCCTCAGCCAACTACCACCGGTGCTCCCCACGATCTCCGCCCCATCTAATCGCCAACACGCCGCCGCTCAGCTTCCCGCCACCGGCCCCCACCCTAGGATCCTGCAAGCCAGCCGACCACCTCTTCCATGGGTCGTGCCGCTGCATCGCTCGCGCCCTGCAGCTTGCGCTCCCGTGCTCCCAACGTTGAGGTCTTGGGAGGCTGCCATAGAGCTTTTCTCCTGTGATTTTCGAGCCACGGAGCTTCCTCAGGCCTTCAATATCGGGGGTGCGCCGTGGAGGCAGCTGTGTGCGTTGGCCTTCTCCAAGACCTCCGGTGGTGGGTGCTACTACAAGGGCAAGCTGACGAAAGGGCAGGTGCGAGTGGCTGCGGCGTCTGCTACACGTGACACACTGCTGCAGAAGCCGCTGGCCGTAGCTACAAGCCCTAGACCGTGCTGCTACAAGCGCAAGGCGGCGAAGTTTCTTCTTTTTTTTCTCCACTTACTGGATTTTTTTGCTAGAATTATTTTGATATTTTGCTACAATTGTGCAAAGTTTTTGCGAGGTGTTCGGCGATGTTTGCAGGCGAGTCTTCGGCGAAGCTAGTTTTTTGCTACATTAGAAGAACTTTCTGCTACAACCGTTTTGTGATTTTGCTACAACAGTGTTATTTTTGCTACAAGGTCTCTGCCGAGAGTTACCAACGAGTTTTTTCCGACGATGTTTCTGGCGAAGTCGTTTTGCTATATTAGTACATTTTTTTGCTGCATGGTCTCCGGCGAGGTCTCCGAAGAAGCCTCCGGCGAGACGTTCTATTTTTGGAACGAACCGTTTTTTGCTTCGGAAGCAAAAACGGAAACATATATAGCAAAAACGGATGTTCTGCAGCAAAAGCGGGATTTGAGGAGTTTTTGGGACACGTGGCGCGCACAGAAGCAGGACGATGGGAGCTCCCATCGTCCAGGGGACGCCTAGCACTTTCCTAGTCCAATCCACGTTGCCTTTCCTGGAGACTTTTATGACATTCTAGAACGATGCGTTATGCACGACACACACCAACGTGGACAGTCGCAGTCGAGGATGCACCATACGGCAAGCCAACTCATCATGTTCTTGTACGTCCGTGAAGGTGTGACTGTTTTCCGGCCTACCTCCGAGTCGCCGTTTTCTTGTTCCAGATGTACCGGAATCCAGTCCAGTCGCGATTGCACCATGACCTATAGTGACCATTGCATATATTTTCTCTCTCGCTAGAAATAGCACGATCTTAAGTTCGGTCAATAGTAGTACAACCTCGTTTCCCACGGGGATACGCCATTCTTTCGACAAAGTTGTTTTAGTCATGACCACAAGAATTCAAATAAGAAGTGCGAGTAAAATGTCAGCAGTGCCCTACGTCTTTTAATCATTTTCATTTTCTTCCAATTTTTCTCAACGAAGACCTTAACTTATCTCCTTCCCAATTATGCTGCATACATGCACTTTTTTTGTTAAAGACACGCTCTCTAAAGTTTTGACCAAGTAAAGTGGAAAGATACCTGACATGGGTATACCCTACAAATACTCGAGTTTGGCATATACAGTCTAGATACGGCAAAGCCCACGGTGTCGCCCAGGCCCAAAGAGAGAACTCGAGTGGCTTAGGGACTCTCGATTGCTTGAAGAACAAGAAGAGGCTAAAGATAGAAAGTTTAAAGGGGAAAACACTAACTTTTAACCGACTCATCTGTCACCCGAGACCTAGCCTATCTATATAAAGCCTAGGGGGGCGAGGAGGACACACACAACCCTAGTTTTCCACAACCCTCGCTAGATTGCATCTGCGCACCATTGTAATCCTCGATTCCCTCGATAATTCCACGAGCAGACAAGCAGGAGTAGGGACCTCTTCGAGGCCTGAACCTAGGTAAATCTTCGAGTCCCCTGTATGCTTGTTTGCTAGCCGATAGATGTCTCCAGCGCTCCCTCCTTCTCCAAAACCCAAGTCCATAACAATGGGCATTGACGAGTTAAAACCTCGTCAATTGGCGCCATCTGTGGGAACTGGGAGTGCTGATGTTGCGGCTTCTTCGGCCCCATCAACTGCGATCTACAACTCTGCAACAACGGAGATCCGCTAGCTCTTCGGCGCGTTCGACTTCATCGTCCATACGTCGGCCACTCGCCCGGCTTTCGAGTCTGTGGGCGATGGAATCAGCCTAGCGATTGAGAGCTTCCGCTTCCAAGTTGGTCAGATGGGCACGCTTCGCATGCCTGACCAGCCGACAGTACCATCGATTGCTCCAGCATCATGGTTCCCTCCATCGATCGGCACCCTCAGTGAGCTCAACGCCTCGACAACAATCAAGAATACGGTCAGCGACATCGGTCGTGAATCTGATCTGAGCAATCTGGCAACTGAAGATGGAGCCTACGGCTCCGGATCTGAAAGTTGCGGAAGCAGCAGCAGCTTCCCCAACCGCTTCATGTGTGCCGTCATCAACGCAGGCGACACCTCTGCCAATCGCGACAACACGGGGAACGATCCGCCAAACGGCGGCATACCCAACGGAGGACCACCGCCAAACGGCGGACCATCACCAAACGGCGCCCCCGTCAACAACGGAGGGGTAGTCGAGCCTCCAACCATAATAAACGACCAGACCGGCGAACGCGTCGTGATCAGGCTCAATGAACTCGAGTGGGCTCGTTGCCGCGAGGCCCTATGGGGTAACCCTCTACCCCTTGGCTCCTCGCAAGAGCTGCTAATGGGCTATCATTGGCTCTTGAAAGAAGAATTCAAGCGTCAAGTGCAAACAATCGCGCAACTCGAGGCGCGCAAAAAGGCGGCAGATGAGTCGAGTCTCCGACGTGCTGGGCTCTCCTCCCATGGAGGATCCTCCTCAAAGGGCAACGAGTGCATCACAAACAAGAGGCGATCCCGAATGGCCCATCTCACCGAGCAAGAACACATAGAGGCTGCAAAGGTCCTCGACTTCAGCTCTATGATAGTCGACACACGGGGCAACATGGTCCCAAAGACGCCGCAAGCTGCAGTGACGGCAGCCACCATGTACCTCTTGAACAACCAGCCGCTAGCTGGAGATCCCCGAGCCGCCATGCACCGATCTACGATCGCGGGCTTGGGACTAGTCGAGGCCGCCCTCGATAAAGAGCCAGCACCAGAGCCGAAAAAGGCAAGGCTCTGGCAAAACGCTACTCCTCGCCCTCATCCAATTATGACAGTCACGATCTGTCTCGACGTCGTCGCTCAGGGCGACACGACCACAACTATGATGCACGCGATGACCTCACGCAGCGCAAGATTGACAAATCTAGGGCGCAACGTGCCCGGTCGACTGAATCATAAGACGAAGATGTTGAGCTCTGTGGCGCTAGGTGCTTCAGCAGAGCCATCAGGCAAAAACGAATGCCCAGGGGGTTTAATCTCCCATCGGAGAACCCAAAGTTTGACGGCCTACAGGACCTGAAAATCTGGTTGGAAGACCACATCTCCTCCGTCAGGCTCCATGGCGGGAGTCGAAGCACGTCCATGCAATGCCTACAGCTACAGCTGCATGGCGCCGCCCGAGCATGGCTCAACAACCTCCCACGCGGATCCATTCACAGTTGGGAAGAACTGGTATATAGCTTCATGCGCAACTTCAAGGGCACATACAAACGGCCCGCATCAATCGAAGAGCTGAGATGTTGTCAGCAAAGATCGGGCGAGTCGCTACGTTCTTACATCCAGAGCTGGTCCATCATCAAGAACTCCACAGAGAACATCTCGGAGGATCGTGAGATTGATGCATTCAACGGCGGCGTACGTCGCATAGAACTCAAGGAGGAGCTGGGCCGCTCGAAGCCCCAAACCATCGACCACCTGATGGAAATCGCGAATTGTTGGGCAGATGGAGAAGATTCTGTCAAAAATCGCGTTCACTCTGACGACGAGGCAGAACTCGAGCGAAGACGCGACCGCCGAAGCAAACGTCGCATGCGCATCTACGACGACCGTGACGACGTCAACATGGTCGCAGCCGGCTACGCCGACAGACGCGATGATAACCGCAACAGCAGCTACCGCAGCGGCGGATACCGCGACTCCGGAAAATCCACGCAAGTATGGCAGCGCCGCAGTCGCGATGAAGCACCCGCAACGTCCATCGAGGACAAGTTGTCCGGACCATGCAATGTGCACTTCTACATCGACAAACACGACGGTAAAAAGAAGTCCATCCACCTCCTCAAGGATTGCCGCGAGTTCCTCAAGCTGCATGAGCGACTAGTTCAGATGAATCGCAACGCAGTCGAAAGGGGCTATGGAGTTGCCCCAGGCGTCGTGGCGCATGGAGCTCCGCCACCACCACCTGGGCCACCCCAAAACGCAGCTGCGGACCAACACCACGGAGGCGAACCATACCCACGGGCCATGGGTACCATGATGATCCAAAAGGGGCGCCCCTCGAATCGGGTACAGAAGGCCATCACTCGCCAAGTCAACTTGGCCACAAACTCGCCACCATCTACCACTAAGTACCTCAGTGGGAGCGAGACCTGCATCACCTTCGACGGGCATGACCACCCACGCCAAGTACCTCGCCCAGGCCATTGTCCCCTCGTCCTCGAGGCACAAATTGGAGGCTTCGACATGAGTCGCGTCTTTATGGACGGCGGAAGCGGCATCAACCTCATGTTCGCGAGTACCCTGCGGGCAATGAGGATCCCTCTAACCTGCCTAGAGGCCTCAGATACAACATTCCACGGCATTGTCCCAGGCAAGGGCGTATATCCCTGGGTAAAATCAACCTCGATGTCATCTTCGGCACGCCGAAAAACTTTCGGCGAGAGCGCATTGACTTCGAGGTTGTCGACTGGCCCTCTCAGTACCACTGCATCCTCGGACGTGTCGTGTTTGCTAGGTTCATGGCAGTGCCACACTACGCCTATCTGCAGATGAAGATGCCAGGCCCTAATGGTGTCATAACAGTCAACGGGAGCTTCGAGAGATCTGACAGTTGCGACAGGGAATTCAATAGAATCTCCTAGTCCTTCGGCATGCAGGAAGAACTCGCGAGACTAAAGGAGTCGACAGACAATAGTCTGCCTCCCCCGAGCCGGCCAAGTTCACCCGACCTATCTTTCGACTCATCGGTGCACACAAAGAAAGTCCAGGTCCACCCATCGGATCCTGCCAAGACGGCCGTCATCGCCAACAACTTGAGTCTCGCATAGGAACTCGCGCTCCTCGAATTCCTCCGTGAGCACTGGGAAATTTTTGCCTGGTGTCCAGCGGACATGCCAGGGGTTCCTAGGGAATTCGCCAAGCACGCACTCAACGTCAATCCAGACGCAAGGCCGGTCAAGCAAACAATTCGGCGATTGTCTGAACCAAGGGCAAAGGCAGTTGGAATGGAGATCAACAGACTCCTCGACGCCAAATTTATACGCGAGATCAAGGAAATCACTTGGCTCGCCAACACGGTGCTAGTACCAAAAAAGGACACAGATATCCTACGGATGTGCGTGGACTTCACGTCTTTGAATAAGCACTGTCCAAAGGATCACTTCCCGCTACCGCGAATCGACCAGATCATCAACTCCACCGCGGGATGCGAGCGCCTCTATTTCCTCGATGCCTACTCAGGCTATAATCAGATTCGAATGAAGGAGGAAGACCAAGAAAAAACAGCATTTACAACGCCTTTTGGTGTGTTCTGCTACAACACAATGCCCTTCGGGCTAAAGAACGCAGGGGCCACCTACCAGCGGTGCATGCAGGCTTGCCTCAAGAACCAGCTAGGTCGCAACATTCAAGTCTATGTCGACGATATAGTAATCAAGACCAAAGAGGAAGCCTCACTAATCGAAGATTTGCGCGAAACCTTTGCCAACCTCGATCGATACCGGATCAAGCTCAATCCAGACAAGTGCGCCTTCGGCATACCATCTGGGCAACTACTCTGGTAGCTCATCTCTGCGAGAGGGATCGAGACAAACCCGAAGAAAATAAAGGCCATACTGGCCATGGAGAAGCCAAAAAACATAAGAGGCGTCCAGCAGCTGGCCAGGTGAATCGCGGCTCTCAGTCGATTCATCAGTCGGATGGGTGAAAAGGCACTGCCCTTCTACCAACTCCTCCGAAAAGCTGACAAATTCGAATGGACCAATGAGGCGCAGGAAGCATTCGAAGACCTCAAGCGCCTGCTATCCACCTCGCCGGTACTGGTGACCCCACGCGAAAGGGAACCATTGTTGCTATACATCTCCGCCACCAACCAGGTGGTCAGCACAGTGCTTGTAGTCGAAC
Organism: Avena eriantha; assembly: GCA_910589775.1. Taxonomy (NCBI): domain Eukaryota; kingdom Viridiplantae; phylum Streptophyta; class Magnoliopsida; order Poales; family Poaceae; genus Avena; species Avena eriantha. The sequence goes on along the minus strand of OU342741.1, from coordinate 21,600,663 downwards.
GAGCCCAAGAAAACAAGGTCCATGGGGTACAACGGCCAATCTACTACCTGAGCGAGGTACTTACGCCAACAAAACAGCGGTACCCACACTACCAGAAACTGGCGTACGACGTCTTCATGACTGCTCGGTGACTGCGCCACTACTTCAAGGAACACCCAATCGTGGTAGTCAACGACGCCCCGCTTGGGCACATCCTCAACAACCCCGACACCACCGGACGAGTCGCACTTTGGGGAATCGAATTGTCTCCATGAGACATCACATATGAAAAACATGACGCAATCAAGTCGCAAGTTCTCCCTGACTTCCTCGTGCACTGGATGGAGAACCAGCTCCCCGAAAAACCAGATATGTCCTACCTCTGGACAATGCACTTCGACGTATCCAAGCGAAAGGACGGAGCTGGTGCAGGTGTCATACTGACATCGCCCCAGGGAGACAAGCTTAAATATATCCTCGAATGCAGTTCACCGCCTCTAACAACGAAGCTGAATACGAGGCCCTGCTCCACGGGATGAGGATGGTAAAAGCCTGCGACGCCAAAAGGCTCATAATATATGGAGACTCCAAACTGGTCATCAACCAGACAATGCACGAGTGCGATGCACTGAACGACAACATGATCGGCTACTGTGACCTCTACGACACACTCGAAGGGGACTTCGATGGCTGTGAACTGCGGCACATAGGTCGCGAAGGCAATGAAGAGGCGGACGCACTCGCCAACATAGGCTCCACCTGCACCCCCATACCACCTGGGGTATTTCTCGAGCGCATCTGCGAACGCTCCATCAAGACAAAGGACGCAGAGAAGAAAACAAGCGCAGCAATGGACTCGGGGGCTACGCCACCCAGTGAGCCAATGGCACTCGACGACTTGGAGTAGGACACAGGACTCGAAGGACCAATGAGCGTCATGATGATCGAGCCATCCTGGACTCAACCGTACATCACGTACCTTCTCCGCAAGAGGTTACCGGACGATCCGACCGATGCACAGCACATCGTGCGGTGATCCAAGGCATTCGCCGTTATCAACGGCGAACTATATAAGCGTAGTATCAGAGGAGTGCTCCAACGATGTGTCTCCACAGCCAACAGAAGAGTTGTTCTCCTCGACATACATGAGGGGACCTACGGGCACCACGCCGGCAGTCGCGCCCTCGTCGCCAAAGCTCTACGAGCTGGATTCTACTGGCCTGTGGCCATGCGCGATGCCAAGGATATCGTCCAGAAATGCAACGCGTGCCAGCGATTCGCGGACAAGCCGCACACACCTGGCGCAGAGCTTCGGCCAATTCCATTGGTCTGGCCCTTCGCGCAATGGGGACTTGACATGGTCGGCAAGCTCCCAAAATCCTCATGAGGAGGCTACGTCTACCTCCTAGTCGCAGTCGACAAATTCACCAAGTGGATAGAGGCCATGCCAGTGACCAATCAATCAGGACACAGTGCAGTCAAGTTCTTCGAGTCCATCGTCTACCGCTTCGGAGTGCCACACAGCACCATCACAGACAATGGGACGAACTTCACGTCTAAGGAGTTCCAAGAATTCTGCGAGAATCTGGGAATTAACATCAGCTATGCCTCGGTAGCACATCCACAGACCAACGGTCAGGTCGAAAAAGCGAACGGGCTTGTCTGCGGCGGCATCAAGAAGCGACTCCTCCGGCCATTCGAACAAGCCGTGGGTTGCTGGCCAGACGAACTACAATCAGTACTTTGGAGCCTACGCACAACTCCAAACAGTGCTACAGGGTACACCCCATTCTTCATGGTGCACGGGGCTGAACCCGCCGAAGTACGATACAAAGCACCGCGCGTGGTCGCTTACAGCGAGCAAGAGTCAACCCTGGCACTCGAAGACTCCGTCGACCTCCTAGACGAGGCAAGGGAAATCGCCACGGAGAGATCAACGATCTACCAGCAGAACCTGCGCAACTACCACAGCAGGAGGCTACGCCCCAGATCCTTCGTCAAAGGCGACCTGGTATTGCAACTGAAGCAACAAGGGCATCTCAAGCTCGAGTCCCCCTGGGAGGGACCATACGTGATTACGGAAGTAATCCCAGGTGGCGCCTATCGCCTTCAAGATTTAGAGACAGGAGTCGCATACTCCAACCCCTGGAACATCGCGCAGCTGCGATGCTTCTATCCTTAGTCACCTTTTTACTTTCTCATCGCAAATAAGGCTACTCAGCCAAGGCTACTTAGCCACACATTGTACCTCGTAGTACCCCGGAAGTAAATAAAGCTAAGTGCCCCGAAACTATGTGTTTTCTTTCATTTTTCGCAAATTACCCACTCGGGCTATGCCACCTTGTACACATCTGTTCTACGAACTCAAACGCGATATCCTGAGTAGCTGGCACACCAATCGAAACCCTTGGCAAAGCATTAACCCAGTTGCAACGCACCTGACAGGTTGACAAGGGACTGAGACAAACTCAAAGCCAGGCCAACGAAAAGGAATCGCATAGTGCAACGCACTCACAAAACATACACGCTAACAAGCTCTTTTATACACCATCGTCAATCAATTATGCACAGCATATATACGAACTTTACAACATTGGTACAACTATGTGCAGGATACAAACTAAACTACTATTGTAGCAAGAGAACATTGGTCTGCTCCTCGAAGAAGTCGACGATCTCCTCTGCCGGGCGGTCCACTGCCTGATAGTGCGACACCATGTTCCAAGCAGAACCCACAGGAGGCGCAGGTGGCCCAGCTGCAATTGCTGCAACGTCCACATCAGGCCTATGCAACCGCACCAATGACAGAGCGGCTTTTGCACCAGCCACTAATTGTTGCCGCACACACTCGCGGACCGCACTCAAGTCCTGGAATCTAGCGAGAAGGGCCAATAGGCTCGATGGAGTGACGTCCAGCGGAAACATCGTCCGGTAAATATTCTTCAAGCATGACTGCGACTTCTTCAAGAAATGGAGCACTCGCGACGCACGATCCTACAAGATCGCCAACGCGGTTGCGCGATCATGATCTACCCAGAAGTACCCACTCGCATGAAGCTGCTCTTGGGTCAGGTCATTCATGTGAATGGCAATCCGATCCTTCTCATCCTGCGGATGGCGCGCACTGACAACTACACAAAGCAAAAGCAGAAGTATGAAGACAATGAACCATCGTGAGTGACTACAAGGAAAAGATAAGAGTAAGAAAGCTAACATTTAAATTGGTCACCCAGCTGCGTCACCTCCCCCAATAGATATTGTTCTCGAACGATGGACTTCTCTGCCTTCGATTTCCATACATCCGCATTACCGCGGAGTACGGGAAATTCATGCTCCAACTACTTCACGCGATCATGGAGTCGCGAGAGCAGAGACAGCTCGTCCACCCTTGAGCGCGGCGGTGCCAAAGGGTCATCAAGGGGTGGCGAATCCTGAGGTTCCCTCAATGGGTCACTCGATGTGCCCTATCACAAGCCAAGCAAGAAGTAACAAGAAGATTAAAGCGATGCACAGACAAAAGATTTGAGTGCATTCAAGATCAGCAAAAGTATCAGCAGATACACTCGCCAAAAGGCATGTTTTCGACAAGAGACATAAAGCTATCTAACTATTACAAGGCTACTGAGGAGCAACTGTTTTCTTCGACTTAGACTTTGGCTTTGTGGGCCTCATCGAGTCCGGGGTAGTGTCAGATGCCACTGACTTTCCGCCGGCCCCTGACGCCGCAGCCTTCGCCGCCTTCTTGGCTCGTTGCAGCTCCTCAGAGTACTTTGCAACTCTGTTGATCAGCTGTGTGATACGTCCAAAACGTATCTACTTTCCCGAACACTTTTGCTATTGTTTCTCCTCTATACTTGTGTGATTTGGATGCAACTAACGCGAACTGACGCTATTTTCAGCAGAATTGCCTTGGTGTCTACTTTTTGTGCAGAAAATCAACTATCAGGAAAAATCCCGGAAAATATGCCAAAACTCCTATTTCACCCGAAGACTCCAGGAGCCAGAATACGAGACGGAGACGAGCCCTGGGGTGGCCACACCACCTGGTGGCGCGGGCCAGGCCAGGCCGCGCCAGGGGGTGGTGTGGGCCCCCAGGCACCCCCTCGGCCTCTCTCTTTGCCTATAAGGAGCCTTCTGACCTAAAAACTTTGGGGGGTTCGACGTTTTTCCAGAAGGAGTTCCGCTCCGCCGCCACCATCAGATTCCACGAAACAGCACCAGAAACTCTGTTCTGGCACCCTGCCGAGACGGGGAATTGGAGGAGACCATCGCCATCATCATCACCATCGCTCCTCCATCGACCATCCATGTTTCCCCCATCTATGAGTGAGTAATCCCCCGCTGTAGGCTATGCGGATGGTAGGGATTGGATGAGATCGTTCATGTAATGGCATCAGATTGTTAGGGCATAGTGCCTAGTATCTTTTATTAGTGCTTTATGACTTTGTTGCGACTTGTTGTGCTTAATGCTTGTCACTAGGGCCCGAGTGCCATGATTTCAGATCTGAACTTATTATTGATTCATTATGATAGTATTGTTTCTGGTCTTATCTACAAGTTGTGTACACACGTCGTTGTTCGGAACCTATGGTCCCGAAGTGACAGAAATCGGGGTAGCCGGAAGGGAAAGGCTTTGATGTGAGGATCACATGTGTTCACGGAGTGTTAATGCTTTGCTCCGGTGCTCTATTAAAAGGAGCACCTTAATTGCCAGTAGTTCCCTAGAGGCCCCGGTGCAAACGGGTTGGCAGGACAAAAGATGTTGTGCAAGTTCTCATTGCGAGCACGTATGACTATATATGGAACGCATGCCTAGGATTGTCTAGTACTTGGGTGCTTTATCTTATTTATCTGCAATTTCCCTATGTTCTGATTACTATGTGAATTGTATTGTCCATGCAACGCCCGTCCATCCATCCCTATGCCTACCACACTCGAATCCCAGTGTTACTGCTTTTGTTACTACTGTCTTTGTTTTACTACTACTGTTACTTTGCTATTCCTACTACAAAACTGTTGCTACTGATAAACTGCTGTGAGCAAGATTTTTTCCAGGTGCAGCTGAATTGACAACTCAGTTGTTAAGACTGATAAGTATTCTTTGGCTCCCCTTGTGTCGAATCAATAAATTGGGTTTCACTTCCCTCGAAAATACTGTGATACACCCCCTATACTTGTGGGTCATCAAGACTATTTTCTGGCGCCGTTGCCGGGGAGCATAGCTTTATTTATCAAGTTCACTTGGATTCTCTATTGTTCGCTGCTATCCATCATGGGTAAGTCTCGTGATGGCAAGGTTCCTATTTTACCATCCACTACAAGAACAGGTACGGTTATGAACACCTCTACTGCTCTTGATTCACCGTCTATTTTGAGTAACTTCCTTACACCACCACATACACATGCTACACACACTGCTACTACTGCTGAATCTGAAACTTCTGATGCTTATGATGCTGCTTCTAATGTGCTTGATAAGAGTAGTCCATTAGGTCCTTTCCTAGATGCTACGATTGCTAGAACTATAGCTGGAAATACTGAAACTCCTAATGAAGACACTACCATACATGTTAGCTCACTTGAGTCTAGTGAGAGTTATGATACTGAAGAAGATTATGTTGAGATGACCGATGAGTTTATTGAAGAATGTAGGAACACCCGTGATAGGAGCGCTGCTAAGAGTCTCCTTGAGAGGCGTACTATTATACCCAAATTATCTCCTGACGCTAAGTTTGCTGCTTCTCCCATAAATATTATAGATGAAGATTATGATTTCTCTCTCGATCTATCTTACATAGCTATTGTCGAGAAAGAACCTTTTTGTGGGACTAAGAATGAAAGTGCGGTAGCACATATGAATGAACTTTCTACTATGAGTGGCTTGTTTTCTGATGATATTAAGATGCGTACTTACTTTGTTCCTAAGATTTTCCCCTTTTCACTAAAAGGAGAAGCTAAAACTTGGTTTAGTAATTTACCTCCTGATCTATTGATAGCCCTGAGTGCTAGTACTTTCCTGCAGAAATATTTTCCTCCCAGTGCTAGACATGCTATTTTGCAGGAACTTTTTGATTTTAAACAGAGAGAAAAAGAGGTATTGCCCGAATCTTGGGCAAGGTTTTGTGCTTTGATTCATGCATAGGCTGGAAGTCCATTACCTAAGAATGAGCTTCTTGATATATTTTATAATGGACTAACCGAGGAATCTAGGACATACCTAGATAGTTGTGCTGATTGTGTTTTCAGGAATAGGACTCCTAAGGAAGCTGAGGAATTAATGGCTAAAATAAGCAAGAATTATGAAGATTGGACTCCTCCTAAACAAGCTATACCTGAAGTAATTGTACCTTAACCATCTATTCATGTGCCTATTCCAACATCAAAGAAGATGGGAGTTATTGAATTAAATGATGAAGTGATGAAGGAAGCTAAGAAATGTCTTAAGGAGAAGGGAATTAAAGCTGCAGATGTCAAGAATTTACCTCCTATAGAATAATTATGTAACCCTATTCCCTACTCATCCACTATTGAGGTACACTCCCTCCAACACTTTGATGAAGGTGATATCCCTTACTCGAAACCTCCTGATCAATGCTTAGAAGAATTTGATATCTTTATTGTTAAGCAAGATAACTTTAATAAAAGGGTGCAAAATCATCTAATGGAAAACACTAGAGCTATTGTTGAGTTGAAAGATATTGTGGAAAGAACCTCTAATGATGTTAAAATGATTGTTAAACACTTTCAAATGGTTCAAACTCAAATAGATCAACTCGTTAAAGTGCAAAACGACTTGCTAGTTAATGCTGCTAAAGAAAAATATGCTTATGAAATTAGAACTAGAAGTGGAGCTGCTACCCAGGATCCTCTATATCCTGAGGGGCATCCCAAAAGAATTGAGCAGGATTCTCAACAAGCTGAAAATAGTGGTTTTACTCGTAAGAAAAGGAAGAAGAAACATAAAACTGTCGTAGAACCCTCTGAACCTGCTATAGATCCTAATAGTATATCTATCTCTGATGCTGAAACTGAAAGTGGTAATGAAGAAAATGAAGTTCCTAGTGAAGAAAAAGTCGAAGAAGAACCTGAAAACCACACTAAGACTACTAAATACACTAAAGAAGATTTTATTGCTAAGAAACATGGTAGTGAAAGAGAACCTTGGGTCCAAAACCTATGCCTTTCCCTGATAAGAAACACAAGTCAAAAGAAGATGAACACTATAATAAGTTTTGTGAGTGGATGAAGCCTTTATTATTGCAAATTCCTTTGACTGATGCTATTAAATTGCCTCCTTACTCAAAGTATATGAAGGACATTGTCTCGAATAAAAGGAAGATCCCTAATGAAGAAATTTCTACTTTGCTTGCTAATTATTCCTTCAATGGTAAGGTTCCTAAGAAACTTGGAGACCCAGGGATTCCAACTATCCCTTGCTCTATTAAGAACAGTTATGTTAGAACTGCTTTGTGTGATTTGGGAGCTGGAGTTAGTGTTATGCCTTTCTCTCTCTATAAGAGGCTTCAGCTTGAAAAATTGATACCAACTGATATATCTTTGCAAATGGCTGATAAATCTACCACTATTCCTGTGGGTATATGTGAGGATGTACCTGTTCAGGTGGCTCACAATTGCTTGATATTAAGTGATTTTGTTGTGCTTGAAATGCCTGAAGATGATAATATGTCTATTATTCTTGGGAGACCTTTTCTTAATACTGCAGGAGCTGTTATTAATTGTAATCAAGGAAAGGTGACCTTCAATGTTAATGACAAGGGACATACTGTCTATTTCCCCAAGAAGATTGAAAGGACTTATGGCTTGAATTCAATTGAACATGTTGAAGGCATTCAAGTTGGAGAAATATATTGTCCCATACCAAGAGAAAAATTTGAAACTATTATGATTAGGACCATTGCTATCAAGGTTGAGGTAACATAATCATTAGTGGAGTACAAAGTTTTGTCTCATATGCAATTATTTTGGTAGCAAGACTTGATCAACCTTGCTAACAAAAGGATTTCATTGAACAAAACAATGTTTTCACTATGATTGTCTCCGTTTATTTCTATCCTTTGCATTTTAGTATTTGCTTTCGTTTAGTTTTCTTTGTGTTGTTAGTTGCTTGCATGTTAGAACTTCTGTAGTTCTAGCCTTGTTTTGTCCTTGCATCATGTTTCAAAAAGAAAAAAAATCTGTCTGTCAGAAAATCATTTTTCTATTTCTGAAAAGTGCCCAAAAATAAAGTGTCTCGAAAAATTCCAGAAAATTCTATTAATTTTTTACGTGAAAAAAGGGGCAGAGGAGTACCTGGTAGGTACCAGGGGGGCCCACCAGGCAGGCACACCATGTGGTGGCGCGGCCAGCCCTGGGTGGCGCCATGCCCTGGTGTGGGCCACCCCTAGCCCCCCACCACCTCTCTCTCCTGCCACTTTCTTCTCTCTCCCGAGTAAGCTCCAGTTCATAGCTCAAAATCGTGTTCTCTCTATGCTTGCTCTCGATTTCTTCGATCTCTTTGCTCAGTCCATCTTTCTTGCTGAAATTTGGAGCAATTGTTCCTTGGTATGTGACTCCTCCCCTTATCCAAGTAGATTTGTGTTTGGTAGATCGTATGTTGAGTATTTTGCTGCTATAGGTGACTGGTTATGAGAGCTTGTAAGTTTGTTTGATGCTTAGAGATATAGTTTTGATGCATGTTTAGGCCTCTTGCAAGTCCCTATGAGTAGAATCCTTCATTATATTTACTTTGCAATCACTTGTTTAATAGGTGTTTAAATTTCAGAATACCAAGCATGAACAACCACACTTTTGGAGAGATATTTGAGAGTGATGCACCTAGGAGGTCAAGGCCCTCAAGAACAGCCTCTCAAGCTAGGCCATCATACAATGAAGACCTCATTGCAACACGCATTGGCAGTGAAAGGGATGATGGGAATGCTCACCCATCTTCTTTTCCTTGTTTTACTTTCTTGCAAGCTGCAGGTATTCTTGATGATTTCTTGCTACTGATTGAGAGGGTTGGCTTGACCTCTTATATGCAAGATGAGAGTGCACAATACGCTATGCTCACCAAAACTTTTGTTGAGAGCTTCTCATTTACTAACACATCCTATCATTCCACTGTCTCTTTCAAAATCTATGATATGCCCTTCACCATGCATTTGGAGAGATTTTGCAGTATTGTAGGTGTGCGTATGACAGGGACCGTGAAGAAAATTCAAGGAAGGCCCGCTGATTTGTTGGAGCTTTACCGAGGGGTGACCAATGATGATGACCGCGTGGCGCAGCGCGGAAGGATAAGAAATATCCAACTCCCTGCTCTTAGATACTTTGCATACTACCTTGCCACTAGTGTTTTGGGTAGGGAGAACACTAGTAATACCTCCAACTATCACTTAGCTTTCCTTGCTGCTGCGCTCAACAATGATACTCGGTATAATCTTGGCTCGCTTATTGCTCGCCGCCTAGCTGCTAGGGGGCCTATCTATGGGGGCATCATTGCCTCGCATGTAGTCAATGCATTAGATCTTTCGGTGGCTCCTGATGATGTTATGCTAGCACCACAGAGGCTCGACCTTGTTGCCATGAAAACTCATCACTTTGTCACTGCGGCCTCTGATTTGAACAATCTAGTTTATAGGATGCTTTTCATTGACGGGGATGAAAGGGAGATCCTTTTGCCACAGCCTGCTTTGTTCAGTGTTGACAGGAGACCATGGTCGCGCTCCAAGGAGGAGGTGGACGAGCAGCTTCGCTTGTTGGGTTTCCACGAGCAGCACTAGGAGGATGTGCCCTCCTATGATTATTCCGCACATTACGGATGGACGTACTCGGGTTCGCACCAGGACGAGGGTACCTCCTCGTCGTACCCCGGTGACACTTCATCTTGGCCAGCCTAGGATTGATACCCACTTAGGCCAAAAGCCTAAGCTTGGGGGAGGTACGCTGACACCGCACTCATCTCCATATCATGTTGTGTCGGTACTTTGTATATTCATGTTTTCGTTCTCTTTTTAGTTTTCGTTCTTCTTCGCTTTTGCTTTCTAAAAACACAAAAAGACCAAAAATATTTATGTTGTTTCTCTTTGGTTTGCTTCTTCTTTTTTCCTTGGTTTGCTTTTCCCTTTTTGCTTTGTTTGAACTATTCAAAAAACCCAAAAAGATTTTGCTTTGCTTGTTTTTCTCTTTTGGTTCTTGTTTAAAAATCGAAAACACCAAAAATATTTGTCGTTCTTCTCTGGTTTTTGCGAGTTTGCTACAGGGTTTGGAAGTTCTAAGTGGACTATTGGTTTCATATTATTATTCAAGCCACACAAGTGAAGAGCAATAATGAGGATTAATGACAACTTGAGGCGTGGTAAGAGGCTGGTAATGAACTCTATTTGTTTTCATTTTTGTACATATACTCATCATTGTGAGCATGCTTAGTCCGTTCATGTAGAGTGTATGTTTTCTTTGGATGCTTAGTAGTTCTTGCTTTCTTGTGATTAGGTCCAGCTCGCTAATAGTTTGTAGCATGTTTCATGAATGCGTGCTTGCATTACTCTATTCATAAATTGGTATGACACCGTGGTATCCTCCTCCGAATGTTTCATTTGATCGACTTGGCACATGCTCATGCATGCGCATGACTGTGATAATCAGTTAAGCCTTGATGAATTATTTTTCCTTGAGGATCTTGAATCATTTTTGTGCCATGAGTAGTCTTGTTTTGTTGCAAGCATGATAATGACAGCTATTGCTCTCTCGTTTTTGCTCCTTTACTATTGCTAGCCTTCATTTCCACTGAGTGTTTTACTCATGTTTCCAACTCCCTAAACCAAATATTTCTAAAGTGTCCACCATACCTACCCATTAGCATCATTTTCTACTTCCGTGCATATTCAATATGCCTTGTTTTCTTCCGAATAATATGTTTGCTTGTTATGAGAAAGTTAGTTAGTAAATCTCTCACGAACTTGATGGCACACTTTATTTTCTTGCTCTTAATAAACCTGAACCAGTGTGTCCTTCTTTCTTGCGCATATGCTTGCGCTTTATGAGTTGAAGTTAGCAGAACCATGTACCATGGGGACCGCTTTCAACGCTTCATAGGTACTTTGTACTTAGTTGATATCATGTTCTTTTTCTTATGGATCCCGGCGGTGTGAAATAAAAGTGGAACTTGTAAGATTGTGGAGTTTGTATGTATGTTAGAGAAACGCCTGGGCCGCTAGCCTAAGCCATGCCTAATCATGGTGGAAACTTGCAGCATAACCATAATGAGCATTCTATGAAGCATCCTCAATAAAAATCTATGCACATAGTAAATAAAAAGATCGCTGAGATGCTCATTGTCTGCTTGCCTTGTCATTTTGATCATGGGATAGCTCCCGTGTCATGTACAAGGGGTACCCCGTTGGCGGTTCTCTATGATACGTATATACTTACAATGACAAGAGCTTACTTGTGACTGAAGTTGAGTAGCATGAGGATCGGTCTTCGTAAGTAAGGGGCATGAGACTTCAATTTATAACTTGTCAAGCATATCCTCTTAGTTGTGTCACTTTCACCTTAACCACATTAAAGATGCTTATGATAGGGGCAATGAGAGCTCAAAGCTAACGGAGTACCGTACTTTCAGCATTTGGAAGCCCTTCAAATTATTCAAAACCTTTTCCTCTACCTGTTGAGTCTCCACTTATTCTTTGAGCACCTTCTTGAGAGCATAGTTGTCATCATTTGTGTTTGTTTCATTACTTGATTATTTGTGTTATGAATTTGATGCTTGTATCTTTGATATCTTTACTTCTAGTCATCACTTGAACTTCAGAGGTGCCTTGACATTCATAATCAAAGGCAAGCGAGATGCCACTCTATCATACCTTTCTATGAGCATTGTAATGTTGCTTATGTTTGTGTTTCGTGCTACTTATTATTCTTGAATTGGAATCTCTTCATAGCTTGCAATGACTATTAAATATACTTGGTTGCATACTCTTTATTATGAATTGTCCAAGTAGTTGATCACATTGCTGAGAATATTAACATCTTATGAGCAAATGTGTTCGTGAAAGTTCTCTTATCGCACTCAGTTTTCAACTGAATTGCTTGAGGACAAGCAATAAGCTAAGCTTGGGGGGACTTGATACGTCCAAAACGTATCTACTTTCCCGAACACTTTTGCTATTGTTTCTCCTCTATACTTGTGTGATTTGGATGCAACTAACGCGAACTGACGCTGTTTTCAGCAGAATTGCCTTGGTGTCTACTTTTTGTGCAGAAAATCAACTATCAGGAAAAATCCCGGAAAATATGCCAAAACTCCTATTTCACCCGAAGACTCCAGGAGCCAGAATACGAGACGGAGAAGAGCCCTGGGGTGGCCACACCACCTGGTGGCGCGGGTCAGGCCAGGCCACGCCAGGGGGTGGTGTGGGCCCCCAGGCACCCCCTCGGCCTCTCTCTTCGCCTATAAGGAGCCTTCTGACCTAAAAACTTTGGGGGCTTCGACGTTTTTCCAGAAGGAGTTCCGCTCCGCCGCCACCATCAGATTCCATGAAACAGCACCAGAAACTCCGTTCTGGCACCCTGCCGGGACGAGGAATTGGAGGAGACCATCGCCATCATCATCACCATCGCTCCTCCATCGACCATCCATGTTTCCCCCATCTATGAGTGAGTAATCCCCCGCTGAAGGCTATGGGGATGGTAGGGATTGGATGAGATCGTTCATGTAATGGCATCAGATTGTTAGGGCATAGTGCCTAGTATCTTTTATTAGTGCTTTATGACTTTGTTGCGACTTGTTGTGCTTAATGCTTGTCACTAGGGCCCGAGCGCCATGATTTTAGATCTGAACTTATCATTGATTCATTATGATAGTATTGTTTTTGGTCTTATCTACAAGTTGTGTACACACGTCGTTGTCCGGAACCTATGGTCCCGAAGTGACAGAAATCGGGGTAGCCGGAAGGGAAAGGCTTTGATGTGAGGATCACATGTGTTCACGGAGTGTTAATGCTTTGCTCCGGTGCTCTATTAAAAGGAGCACCTTAATTGCCAGTAGTTCCCTAGAGGCCCGGCTGCAAACGGGCTGGCAGGACAAAAGATGTTGTGCAAGTTCTCATTGCGAGCATGTATGACTATATATGGAACGCATGTCTAGGATTGTCTAGTATTTGGGTGCTTTATCTTATTTATCTGCAATTGCCCTATGTTCTGATTGCTATGTGAATTGTCTTGTCCATGCAACGCCCGTCCATCCATCCCTATGCCTACCGCACTCGAATCCCACTATTACTGCTTTTGTTACTACTGTCTTTGTTTTACTACTGCTGTTACTTTGCTATTCCTACTACAAAAATGTTGCTACTGATAAACTACTGTGAGCAAGATTGTTTCCAGGTGCAGCTGAATTGACAATTCAGTTGTTAAGACTGATAAGTATTCTTTGGCTCCCCTTGTGTCGAATCAATAAATTGGGTTTCACTTCCCTCGAAAATACTACGATACACCCCCTATACTTGTGGGTCATCAAGACTATTTTCTGGCGCCGTTGCCGAGGAGCATAGCTTTATTTATCAAGTTCACTTGGAATCACTATTGTTCAAGCTAAGTTTATCTTTCTCCTTGTTCAAGCTAAGTGATCCACCGAGCTAGCGCTTCCACGACAGCAAGACGTTTACGACACGACCCTTGTAGGGCGATAATTAATACATGTCGTGGAATCTGTGAGACTACGAAAAAATGTCAGTGCCTCGTAATATCTCTATCGACGCATGCTATATGACAATTTTGCAATTCGTCCTCTATTAAATATCTAATATCTATATTACATTTCAACCCAACAAATAGCATAACGCAGACTCATATAACACATAATGCAACTTCAACTGACTTAACATGAGCATTCATTATATATACACATTACATCTCAACTCAATAAGTTCACGGCTTATAAAAGATGCAACTAATTCCAACAAGTTCAAACCACTACAAAAGATGTACTGTCACGATAGAGAACCAGTTTTGACTGCAAACTAAAAGGCACAAACATCACCTTCCTAGAGATTGTGTTGGTGAATGTATTCTCTCCAGTTCGATCTAAAACTGATAGTAGTTTCATTATCACATGACTTCGCTTGAACGGTTTCTCCATATATGTAAGGTATAATATAATTTCTAGTGATTATGAATGAGAAGCACTACACAGGGAAGATAGGAACAATATAGATTGTTACAGTTTTAGGCATGGTTGGAGTTCAAGAGAATTAAGTACTACACAGGAAAGAGAATTACCATAATTATTTTGCAGTCTGTGGTTTTTTTGAGGGTACAAACATAGTAAGGAATTTTTGCCCTATAACTTCTAACAATTCACTTTAGATTCTTTCTTCTTGAGCTAGTCATGTCCACTTCATTTCCTAACCTATATCGGGAGTACTTCTTTAGTGATAGAATATTGGAAACTAAAGCACCAAGTGAAAGAATATTGGTCATGTTAACTTCATTTCCAAACCTATATCAAAGAGTGTATATTTTCATAGTTATTTGTGTCTTGTATTGATAGAGTTGTATACCGAGAGCAAGTTTACCTCATATGGTAGAGGCCACAGGCTGTTGAGACCTTGGAACTTTATTACTTTTGTTGTTTAACATTGCTATTTTTCACCATGGAAATTAAGAAAGTTTGACATCACTGCTTACTACTGTAGCACCCCGATAAAACCACTACTAGAAAATCGCTCTGTTTTTGTTTTGTGCATCATCATGACCGCATGCTCATGTCATCATGCCACATTGCATTTGAGCATCATCATGTCATCATGCATATTATTTGCCTAAAACTATTTCTAAAAGTCATACTTTATTCTGTTTGCCTCCCTCTTTATTTCAAATGTAAAACCCGGTACTTCCAGATATCTCGTTTTGTTAAAACCTATTTATAAAAGTCTTTTAGAAATAAAATAAAATAAAATATTTTGTACAAGGGGAGGCAGCCCAGCCGTTTAGGCCAGGCCACCTACTACCCTGGGTAGCCTAACCCGTTTGACCCAAACCCTAATTCTACCTAACCCAAAACCCACCACACCCCTCTCCCCCGTCCGCCGCCACCACCCTGCCTCGCGCTAGCGCTGACCCGGCCCGCCTACACGCCACGATCGCCACATACGCACGCATGCGACACGCTACCTAACCGCACGCACTACACGCGCTGCGCGGCGCGGGCACACCGACACGATAACCCCGCCCTGCATCGTACCCACCTGCACGTACACGCGTGCCCAGCTCCGCTGACCGCTTCTCTCCCCGCGTCCCCACCTAGTCGTTCCCCCGATCGATCTCATCCCCACCAACCACCTCTGCTCCCCATCCCCGATCCACCGCCGGCCTTGGGACCCTGGTTCCGCTTAATATTTCCTAGTTGCATCGCATCTTTGCCATGGCATGCATCATACATGCATCATGCCGGATCCTTTGCTGTAGTATGAAAATAATCGCTTCTTTTAGTGTTTGCTTCTTCACGGATTAGGCCGTTGAGTGGATGCGAGTATCGGCAAGTTCTTCGGATAATGTCTCTTTGGCTATGTTTTCCCAGGCGAGCATTCTTCCCCTTTCTACCTATTTTGCATTTATAGTCTTTATTTCCTCCTGTTGATCTATTGCTATCCGTGTCGTGATGCTTTAGTGTTCGTACCAGATATATTCTGTGCAGCCTTTATATTGCCTTGGACACCTCCTATTACCTGTTGTTTGGTAGATAGATGGTCTTGCGAGTCGTAGTCGCTTGCTCAGGTGCGATCCCGTGTCGTGAAGTACCACACAGTTGTTGGAATGTTGTCATATGCTTTACGGTGGACTTGATCATGACTTTAAATACAACTATTAAATTGCTGGGATAACTAATGAAAGAGGCACCGGTGGGCAATATCTGTTATTTGTTTTTTCATGTCCACTTGTGTCCCGTAGGCCCCGAGTACTTGATACATGTTCCTTGATTATTCGCACTATCCACATCCGGGAGACTCTATGAATTCCCCTTAGCCAGAGCTTGATTCATTTCTTATTTCTTGGGGCCACAAACTAGTTTGGGGCTTTATTACTATCATGTACTTATGCCATGCTTTACTGCTTTATTTAAGATTGTATGTGGAGCACCTGTACTGTTTTGGATCGTGCCACGTTTTCGCGGTATCGACAAGCCCAGTCACACTTTCGGGTTCCAAGTTGTTTACATCCGTCATCACAAACCTTGGGTCTGTTTCGGAGCCGGCCAACTTCGTTATGGGTAGCTTAGTGGGGTAGCCCCCTAAAATCTTTTATGAATCCTGTGATTGCTTTGTCGTGAAAGCCTCGTTGGGTTTTGATTTGGTTTTTCCGAGGTTGATCGTGTGTGTGTTGCTATTTGTGCACCCCTGCAGGGTAAATCTTTCTGAAAGCCGTGTCCCCGGTTATAGACGACTTGGAGCACAGTATCTCGATCATAGACAAGCATAACTAAAGTAGTGCTATAAATTTGATTTAATATGTGACTAGTAATCAGCTTCACTACAATGGAATGGATAATAAAAGTGCCAACAACTGGTGGAACTGGGGTGTATCGTGTCATGTTATACCTTCCTAGTAAGTATCGCAACTCCAATGGAATGAAATAAAAGTGCCAACAACTGCTGGGTTTGGGATGTCACATGCTAATTGTATCTGACTAGTAAGTACTGCAACTACAACTGAATGGTTAACTAAAACTGCTCACTACTTATGCTATCAGGATGATTCACGCTATCTATATCTGACTAGTAAGTGCTTCAACTATAATGGAATGAATAAAACTGCCAACTGTGTGAGTTCCTCGGTTTGACTTCCTCGTGTGGTCTCGAGGGGGAAATACCAGGATGGGTATGTTTTGGTGTTACTATCAGGTTGGATCCGAATAGGCCTTTCTTATCCCCCTCTAATAGCCGACAGTTGAATCGAGTCTCTATAGATTGTTTAGTGCATGCCGCGCTACCGCTTTAGTCCACCATACCTATGTAGGCGAGAGACGCCGAATTCTAGCCTCGCTGTGTACTGGCCTCAGTACTGACCGCTCTCTTTTTCCTTTGCCCTTTGTCAGCACCCCTTTTGTTTTAGCAGGTTTGAGTTCGACGTCGTTAGCAGGGTTACCCTTCCGGCTTGGCCTGGGCAGGGTTATGGACGCCATTGGTTATTCTTCAGGGCTCTTAGCCCAATTTGCTTCTTATCCGTACTCGGATGTTGTATCATTTTCAAGGTGATTGGATCTTTGTACTGTATATCTGTATTCTTGACTCCTGTTGTATATATATGTGTTGTGGGTTCCATCGTGAACTATTGTTTAATGGTATTACTTCGTTTTCCACCCGCACGCAAGTGCCTGGTGGGCGTCCTTGAATCATTTCTATGCGGGTTTGGGGGGAAGCGCTGAAATCTGCATAGGGGCAATTCGAGGGTGTTACAGAGTGGTATCAGAGCTCAGCAGTTACGATACCCCACTGGTCCAGCCTGTAGGATAACCTAGCTAATGGATGTTGTAGAGTGTCAAAACTATTTTGCAAAATCGGTTGGATAGATCTGATTAGGTCTATTTTTACTCCTTACCCCTGTTGCTATTCTCCTCTTACCTTTGCGAGTTTTGAATCTGTTCCCTTACCTTTCTTCAAGTCCAGGATTTCTCGTGGTTGGGTTTCCGTCATACCTTCAGGGTTTAGGTTCCTTCCTCTTGCAATGGTGTTTCCACATCAGAGCTTCGTGCTATCTGGGTAACCTTCATCTGTTGTACCTTTGGATCAAAACCCAGTGAAATCTTTCTTTGTATCTTCCGTTGTGTTCCAACGCGACAATATCGTCTACATCCGATCCAATGAAGATTATGCATCACTCCTTTGTTTTTGAACCTCGCTTATAAAGATCTTCAATCTAAATTCCGAGAGTTGGTTGCACGATTCTTTTGTTCATGTACAGAGTAATGCTTTGAGCGCGGTATGGATTCATGACCATACCACTACTCTTATCATTCACTTTTGTATATTGAATGGTGGATCAATGCAATTTTACTCCTCCACGAAAGTTCGAGGTGGCCTTACCTTTTAAGACCTCGACCTTCGGCTTTGTTTCTCCTGTGTGTTCTCTCGACGGACGCGAGTAGCGACCCCCTGTTGTTGGTGTCGCCGATTTCAAGATGGAGCAAGAATCTTTGTTAGTGGTGTCACGAGGATCTACACAAAGTAAGAAGCATCCGATCATCAGCCTTCTTCCCCGTACCATAAGGCGGATCTCGAGGGCGAGATCCATTGTTAGTGGTGTCAAATTGTAGCACCCTGGTAAAACCACTACTAGAAAATCGCTCTGTTTTTGTTTTGTGCATCATCATGACCGCATGCTCATGTCATCATGCCACATTGCATTTGAGCATCATCATGTCATCATGCATATTATTTGCCTAAAACTATTTCTAAAAGTCATACTTGTTTCTGTTTGCCTCCCTCTTTATTTCAAATGTAAAACCCGGTACTTCCAGATATCTCGTTTTGTTAAAACCTATTTATAAAAGTCTTTTAGAAATAAAATAAAATAAAATATTTTGTACAAGGGGAGGCAGCCCAGCCGTTTAGGCCAGACCACCTACTACCCTGGCTAGCCTAGCCCGTTCGACCCAAACCCTAATTCTACCTAACCCAAAACCCACCACGCCCGTCTCCCCCGTCCGCCGCCACCACCCTACCTCGCGCTAGCGCTGACCCGGCGCGCCTACACACCACGATCGCCACACACGCACGCATGCGGCATGCTACCTAACCGCACGCACTACACGCGCTACGCGGCGTGGGCACACCGACACGATAACCCCGCCCCACGTCGTACCCACCTACGCCGTACACGCGTGCCCAGCCCCGCTGACCGCTTCTCTCCCCGCGTCCCCACCTTGTCGTTCCCCCGATCGATCTCATCCCCACCGACCACCTCTGCTCCTCATCCCCGATCCGCTGCCGTCCTTGCTAGGCGCCGTTCTCGCTGTCCCCGGCCCTATAGCAGCCGCTCTCGGACGAGTTCCTCCCTGCCGCGGTGCCTCCTCTCTCTCCCTCGCGCCGCCTCTCATCATGAGCCGTGTCCGTGCCACCACCCGCGGGTCCCTGCTCGCCTGACCTCGCTGGAGCCATGCTGACCCCGAGCGCGTCCTCGACCCTGTCGCCCCTGTGCCGCCTCCACTGCCTCGTAGGCCCCTCCCCATCATCAAGTTCGGGTCGCCTTCCTCGCTGCCGGCTACCCATGCTCTTCCTCGAGTCCGGTGCCCCAGCCCCGTCGCTGCAGCAGAGCTTCTCCCGCCTCGATCTCCGACCTGGCACCGCCGCTCCTCGAGCCCGAGCCCGGCCGCCTCTTCGCCGTCCAAGCATCGCCGCCTCGTCCTGCCCTGCGTGTGCGCGTCAAGCACGACCTCACAGGCGACGCCCTAGTTCCCCTGCAAGTCGTGTCCCCAAGTTCGCCCAGTGCCACATCTCGTCATGCTCCGCTCGATCTCGCGTGTGTGCTAATGGTATGGTTTTGGACTATCTCATGTGATGCTCCATGTCTCACCACTGCCTTGTGCAACACATGCCAAGTTATGTTGCACACCGACGCTCTTGCTTTGCCTCCGCTTTACCTGTAGGTCAAGTTTATGTGGCGTCCGTGTGATGTTCGTGTGAAGAGGGCGTGGTAACACCACAAGATCATCGTCCCGGAGCCCGATGCAGCACTCCAAGGCCTCCTTCTTGGATTAGACGGAACCTCGTCAACAACATCGACATGGACCGATGGTCGAGACCCCGGATCAGAAGATCGATCCCGCCGAGACCGATCCCCCGTCGAACCCTCGGAACCCCCAAGATCTTCGACCCCTAATCTGATCCCCTTTCTGAGACCCCTATTTTTATAATATGACATTATCATTTGTTGCATATAAATTGTTCATGTCACATACATATTGAGTGGTTTGGGGGTATTTAGTCAATTTACCTCATAATTAAATATGGAGGCCATATGCGGGCTATTCTAGTCTTATATTGGCTCCATTTAAATTTGTGTAGCGAACCGATGTCATGATTGTCTTGTTAATTCCACATTTAATTTGCAGGGTATCTAAACAACATTAACCACTTAATTAATTGTCGGGACCCTGGTTCCGCTTAATATTGCCTAGTTGCATCGCATCTTTGCCATGGCATGCATAATACATACATCATGCCGGATCTTTTGCCGTAGTATTAAAATAATCGCTTCTTTTAGTGTTTGCTTCTTCACGGATTAAGCCGTTGAGTGGATGCGAGTATCGGCAAGTTCTTCGGATAATATCTCTTCGGCTATGTGTTCCCAGGCGAGCATTCTTCCTCCTTCTACCCATTTTGCATTTATAGTCTTTATTTCCTCATGTTGATCTATTGCTATCCGTGTCGTGATGCTTTACTGTTCCGTACCAGATATATTCCGTGCAGCCTTTATATTGCCTTGGACACCTCCAATTACTTGTTGTTTGGTAGATAGATGGTCTTGCGAGTCGTAGTCGCTTGCTCAGGTGCGATCCCATGTCGTGAAGTATCACATAGTTGTTGGAATGTTGTCATATGCTTTACGGTGGAGTTGATCATGACTTTAAATATAACTATTAAATTGCTGGGATAACTAATGAAAGAGGTACCGGTGGGCAATATCTGTCATTTGGTTTTTCATGTCCACTTGTGTCCCGTAGGCCCCGAGTACTTGATACCAGTTCCTTGATTATTCGCACTATCCACATCCAGGAGACTCTATGAATTCCCCTTAGCCAGAGCTTGATTCATTTCTTATTTCTTGGGACACAAACTAGTTTGGGGCTTTATTACTATCATGTACTTATGCCATGCTTTACTGCTTTATTTAAGATTGTGCGTAGAGCACCTGTACTGTTTTGGATCGTGCCACGTTTTTGCGGTATCGACAAGCCCAGTCACACTTTCGGGTTCCTAGTCGTTTACAATCGTCGTCACAAACCCTGGGTCCGTTCCAGAGCCGGCCAACTTCGTTGCAGGTAGCTTAGTGGGGTGGCCCCTGAAATCTTTTATGAATCCTGTGATTGCTTTGTCGTGAAAGCCTCGTTGGGTTTTGATTTGGTTTTTCCGAGGTTGATCATGTGTGTGTTGCTATTTGTGCACCCCTGCAGGGTAAATCTTTCTGAAAGCCGTGTCCGCGGTTATGGACGAGTTGGAGCACAGTATCTCGATCATAGACAAGCATAACTAAAGTAGTGCTATAAATTTGACTTAATATGTGACTAGTAATCAGCTTCACTACAATGGAATGGATAATAAAAGTGCCAACAACTGGTGGAACTGGGGTGTATCGTGTCATGTTATACCTTCCTAGTAAGTATCGCAACTCCAATGGAATGAAATAAAAGTGCCAACAACTGCTGGGTTTGGGATGTCACATGTTAATTGTATGTGACTAGTAAGTACTGCAACTACAACTAAATGGTTAACTAAAACTGCTCACTACTTATGCTATCAGGATGATTCACGCTATCTATATCTGACTAGTAAGTGCTTCAACTATAATGGAATGAATAAAACTGCCAACTGTGTGAGTTCCTCGGTTTGACTTCCTCGTGTGGTCTCGAGGGGGAAATATCAGGATGGGTATGTTTTGGTGTTACTATCAGGTTGGATCCGAATAGGTCTTTCTTATCCCCCTCTAATAGCCGACAGTTGAATCGAGTCTCTATAGATTGTTTAGTGCATGCTGCGCTGCCGCTTCAGTCTACCATACCTGTGTAGGCGAGAGCCGCCGAATTCTAGCCTCGCCGTGTACTGGCCTCAGTACTAACCGCTTTGTTTTTCCTTTGCTCTTTGTCAGCACCCCTTTTGTTTTAGCTGGTTTAAGTTCAACGTCGTTAGCAGGGTTACCCTTCCGGCTTGGCCTGGGCAGGGTTATGGACACCATTGGTTATTCTTCAAGGCTCTTAGCCCAATTTGATTCTTATCCATACTCGGATGTTGTATCGTTTTCAAGGTGAATTGGATCTTTGTACTGTATATCTGTATTCTTGACTCCTGGAGTCATTGTTGTATATATATGTGTTGTGGGTTCCATCATGAACTATTGTGTAATGGTATTACTTCGCTATCCATCCGCACGCAAGTGCCTGGTGGGCGTCCTTTAATCGTTTCTATGCGGGTTTGGCGGGAAGCGCTGAAATCTGCATAGGGCCAATTCGAGGGTGTTACAACTATCTAGCAATGTTAGTTTTTAGATCCCAAGGCACAACGAACCATAAAATAATGATATACTAAAAAATCGCAATTCCTGAATATAAACAATGATAGTTTAAGAGATTGGAGACATACGAATATGCGATCGAGGGTAGCTCCGGCGCGGAGGACGGTGCGGTCTGGCGTGGCATAGGAGGTGAGCGCGGCCAAGGTTAGCGCCGGCACGGAGGACGGTGCGGACTAGCGTGGCACAAGAGGTGAGTGCGGCTAGGGTCAGCGCTGCCACTGAGGACGGTACCGCCCGACATGGCGTAGGAGGTGAGCACGGTCGGGGTTAGTGCCGCCACGGAGGATGGTACGGTCCGGCGTGGCATAGGAGGTGAGCGCGACCGGGGCCAGCGCTGCCACGAAGGATGGTACGGTTCGGCGTGGCGCAGGAGGTGAGATCGGACAAAATCAGCACCGCCGCAGAGGACGGTGTGGTCCGGCGCAACGCAGAGGTCAGCGGTCGGGGTCAATGCTATCGCGGAGGACAGTGCAATCCGGTGTGCCGCAGAGGTCAGTGTGGCCAGGGTTAGCGCCGCCATAAAGCTGGGGCTAGGGTTAGGGTTGGTGGGGTGGGGTTTGTTCGGATAAGGATGAGAGCAACCTGTGTGGGCCAAGGGGGAAAGAACTAGTATGGTTCTTAACTACGCCAACATTTGACTTATCATTTTTTGGTAAGTCAAACGTGTCGCATATTCCCTAACATTTAGTTTGATTAACATTTATGTTGATTAGCAAAACAACAAAAGAACACACCAAAAAGGGGAAATAGTAATTTGCATATATGAGGATATATTAGTACACATGTACTAGTGCATGAGTCGTTGCATTGCACTGCCCAAAATAAAGAAACCACCAAAAGAACACTACAAATTACTCGCCCTACTACAATATTAATTAGTATTAAGAAATAATACGAGCAACATAATTAACTTTAACTCTAATTACATCTATCAGCAAACTTGTCCAACCTATTTATAATGGCTTGCACCCTGCTAGCCAGTCTAGCGCACCGCTCCCTCAGCGTTGCAATGCGATCACTCACCTGATTTTGTAATTCCCTGATTGCAGGTTCTATGTGTTCGTCGTACGCGGCCTGCCTTGTTCGTTCGTTGTCCTCCTTCTCGCCCCAACACCCAATGACATGAAGCTGCACCCCAACGATAGCACGATAGGAACTTGTAGTTGGTGTCCTTTGTGAAGTTTTGGTCGTAGGCCACACGTATCGCTAGGAAATTACATGGTAAGGTCTTTGACAGAACATGTTCACATCATGTTCCTCGTGCCATTGCAGGTCTCGGATGCGCTCTGGTACTTCAGGAACATCGAACTTGAAAGAAAAACATCAATGCGCCTTGATGACGTCGATAAATCGAAATTTTTTGGGGATGAACACAGGAACAAAAAAAACCAAATGCGAAATCCAATGGCAATGAAATAAAAAAACAGCTGCACGTACCAGCATCACGCTTGTCTAATAGAATGGTGTCGGTACATCTGCCACCGCCGCTGCTCGAAGCTTCATGGAGAGAGAAAGACAGAGGTTGAAGAAATGATGAAGTGCGCGACATGGGAGAAAAATTACGATCGTTGGGAGGAGGGTTCTTTTCTTATAATATTAAGATGGCAACGGCTGGATTTTGATGGGCTCACCCATCAGTGAAATAAACATCAACAGTGACACATGCGGTACCTACAGTCTACGTCACGTCTTTTCCGTGCCGGAATTATTACTTCTCCGGGTCGCGTTACCGAGATGCCTCGGAACACCGGTACCGATGGACAGCTAGCGCGGTGCAATTAAACATCGTACATAAATTTGCCATGGCAAAAAATCAACTGTCATGCTGCTTGTCGCCGTGAATATTACATATGCCGCATATCCAACTTTTGTCGGTAGTTTTTGCTTATGCCACCCCAAAAAAGCGTCAGGTATGAGGGATATTTTTGTAGTAAAAGGGCCTTGCCATGTTTGTGGTAACCTTGATCATTAGGCCCCTAGATGCCCTAAATGTTTTGATAAGCGTCAACGTGGGAGCAATGGTAAGACCGCAAATATTGTTATTGGTGGTGATACTGAGATGATGAATATTGGGTACAATATTGTTCCTTTATCCTTTCAGTATATGCTTCACCTGAATGGTGGATAGACACCGATGCCAATACATATGTTTGTTATGATATTTCAATATTTCTACTTATCAGGTCATAGGACTTGCCCCATGATGATGCGAAATGGCTCACGTGCTTCCATTCATTGTGTTGGTACGATAAATCTAAAGTTTACTTCAGGAAAGACCGTATAGCTTAAGAATGTGTAACAAGTTTTCTTCATCAATAAGAATCTTGTCAGCGAATTGTTTTTATGTCGAGATAGTTTTAAGTTGGTATTAGAGTCCAATAAAGTTGTAATCTCTAAATATCGACAATTTGTTGGTAAAGGCTATGTGTGCGGAGGCTTGTTTCACTTTTCTTTGTCAGACTTATGAACTATAGTTATTAATCATGTTTGTAATGTTAATGAGTCTAATATTTAGCATTCTTGACTTTTTTTATAATAACTTTGGTTGCATGACGCGGCTAGCCAATATGGGTTTAATTCCGAATTTAGAAATGTGAAAAGTTCTAAGTGCCAATTTTGTGTACAAGTGAAGCAACCCTGCAAGTCTCATAAGGTTGCGGATCCAAGAAACTTAGCACCACTAGAACTTATACATTCAATTCTTTTTGAGATGAATGGTGTGCTGACAGAATGTGGAAAAAGATATTTCATGACTTTGATTGATGACTCCACTAGATACTGCTATGTTTATCTTCTGAAAACTAAATCCTAGGATTTGAACTATTTCAAAAACTATAAAGCCGAATAAGAAAACCAACTTGATTTTAAAATAAAGAGGTTAAGGTCGGATCATGGTGGAGAATTCTTTTCAACTGAATTTGATGTATTCTGTATGGAACATGGTATTATCCATGATAGGACACCTCCATACTCACCTCAGTCAAATGGGGTGGCCGAAATAAAGAACTGTACTCTAACTGATTTGGTTAACGTCATGTTAGATACATCTGGTCTTTCTAAGAAATTGTAGGGAAGGCTCTATTGACTGTATGTCATGTTCTAAATTGTGTTCCCATAAAGGATAAAGCCATGACTCTTTCTGAGAAATGGGAAAAGAAAATGCTAAAACTCTCTTACTTATGAACTTGGGTTTGGCGAAAGTTAATATTCCAATACCCTAGAAGCGTGAGTTTGGACCAAAAACCATGGATTGTGTTTTTATAGGATATGTTTTTCATAGAATTGGATATAGATTCTTGATAGTAAAATATGAGTTACCTGACATGCTTTTTGGTACATTTGTGGAGTCGAATGATGCGATTTTCTTTGAGAACATATTTCCTATGAAAGTTGTGTCTGGCTCATCGAATCAGGAGATGCCTAGTTCATCTAGTTTGGAATTATTTACAATTCCTAAACCTACCATTTCGATAGAACACTATGTTGATCATGAGGAGGATTACAATGAAGCTCCCCAAAGGAGCAAGAGACAGAGGACCAAAAAGTCCTTTGGTGATGATTTCATTATGTACCTTGTGGATGATACTCTCACTTTTATTTTAGAAGCCTATGCATCTCAAGATGCTGACTACTAGAAGGACGCGGTCTGTAGTAAGATGGATTCCATCTTAGCTAATAAAATGTGGGAGGTAACTAATCTTCCTTATGGGTGCAAACCCGTAGGATGTAAGTGGATGTTCAAGAAAAACTTTACTCCCAGTGGTACTATTGAAAAGTACAAGGCATGTCTTGTGGCCAAGGGTTATACCCAGAAAGAAGGCGAAGACTTCTTTGATACATACTCACATGTATCTAGATTAACCACTATTCGAATACTACTTTCCTTGATTGCCTCTCACGGTCTTCTCGTTTATCAAATGGACATTAAGTCTACTTTTCTAAATGGAGAGCTGGATGAGAAAATTTATATGGAGTAGCCTTGTGGGTTTGTAGTAAGTGGTCAAAAGGAAAGGTGTGTAAGTTACGAAAGTATTTGTTGGTCTTAAGCAAGCACTTAAGTAGTGACACAAGAAGTTTGAAAGAACTTTAACCGCCGAAGGATTTGTTGTAAATAAAGCCGGTAAGTCTGTAAACTATCACCATGGTGGGGGCAAGGGAGTTATCCTCTGTCTATATGTTGATGACATACTGATATTTGGGACCAACCTCGCTGTTATCGAGGAGGTCAAAGGGTTCATAAATTATTGCTTTGAGATGAAGGACATGGGAGTAGCTGATGTAATCTTAAATATCAAGCTATTGAAAGATGTCAGTGGTAGGATTACACTACTTCAGTCCCACTATATGGAAAAGATTTTGAGTCATTTTGGATATAGCGATTACAAGTATTCTCTGACACCTTATGATCCGAGTGTGCTGATTCGAAAGAATGGAGCTACTGCTGGAGATCAATTGAGATATTCTCATATTAGTGGCTCGCTTATGTATTTATCCAGCGCCGCCACGAGGCCTAACATCTCTTTTGCTGTAAGAAAACTCAGTCGATTTGTGTCAAATCCTGAAGATGATCATTGGTATGCTCTTGAAAGAGTTTTGTGCTATTTGAAAGGCACTACGAGCTATGATATTCACTATACTGGGTATCCATTCCACGGGTACTTGAGGGTTATAGTGATTCTAATTAGATATCTGATGCTGATGAGATTAAAGCCACAAGTGGTTATTTGTTTAAACTCGGTGGTGGCGTTGTTTCCTGAAAGTCTTGTAAGCAGACCATCTTAATAACAAGGTCAACAATGGAAGCATAACTCACCGCATTAGACACATCCACTTTTGAAGCAGAGTGGCTTCGTGAGCTGTTGATGGACTTACCTATGGTTGGAAAATTAATACCTGCCGTCCTAATGAACTGTGATTGTCAAAGTAAACAGTTCTAAGGACAATATGAAGTCATCAAGGCATTTGAAAATGAGATTGAAATCTATCAAAAAAACTAATAAACTTAGGAGTTATTGCATTGGATTATATTCAAACAGGTAAGAATCTAGCAGATCCTTTTATAAAGGGTCTATCATGAAATGTGGTAGATAATGCATTGAGGGAGATGTATTTGAGACCCACACTATCAGGTGTCCATAGTGGTAAACCACTCTATGTGGTCGGAGATCCCGTGAAATAGAGTTGGGAGACAAGTTTTTGGTCAGCTGGGACGAGAATATCTTTACATTATTAAACCTCTCCGTGAATATGCCATACTCTTCTAATCTGTATGACAGGTTGATATGTATCTTAATGTATTCCAAGTGGCTTTCCTAAGCAGAGATGTTGCCCTATAGAACATCTCCTGAGGAACACACCTATATGAGTCTGACTGTCAAACATCGAAGTCTGTGAGAGTTGGTGCTCTCTAATAAACTAATGAAAGGCCATGGAGTATGATGCATAAGCTCCAAACCGCTGGGAAGCCATGTGGTAGCCGTATATCGGTTTAAACTTTGTATGAAACTCGTGCATAGAAAACTTTTAGTTCAAGGCGTAGTCTACTATTCAAGTTGCTACTAGTGTAGCATGATGTCTAGAGTGGAAGTTCAACTTAATTGTCTCCACTAAACATAGGTATATGAAACATTGTTCTAATTTTTTTTTTGAGATGTGCCAGTGAGGCTTTGTGGGTGATTGTTGGAATTTGTGATATTTAGGTATTGGGCTTTTAGCCCATAACCAATAAAAAATCTATTTGACCCATTAGGTAAGATAGTTCATGGTTGTACTAGTGGTGCTAAAATTTAGCCCTACATTGCTAGTGGAAGGTGTGTTGCACCACCTTACATACTAAGTTATTCTACCACTCACTAAAGTGTGGGAAAATGGAGCAACTCTCGTGCACTCCTCCTCCAACGCCGCGCGCCTCACCATGCCACGCCTCGTCACGAAGAGCACACATTGCGGGTTGCGGGAATGAGCCGAGCTCCTGTGTTGGTTTTGCTGTTTGGGAATCCTGTTCCTGAACACTCTAGGAAATATCTCTCCTAGATGCCAGATTCCTCGTCTCTCCCTTGTCGCCGTGCATCCGGGTTTCCTCGGCTCTTGTATCCGCGAAGCTTTCTTGGTAAGAGGATCTTCTCCTTTATAAATAGAGGACAAATGCATATCGGATAGGAGAGAATATACCGCTTTTGTTTTCTCCATCCTGGTCTGCGACGTGCACCGCAGATCGGGACAGTAGGCCTCTAGAACCCCGCCTCTCGAAAACTTGTACGGGTAAGGGACGATCAGATTTTTGGAGGAGCGATCTGCGTGTATACTAGTGACAACAACGTCGTCCGGCGACGAGTTTTCCGACGATGACTTCTTTCCTGACATCGACGACCTTTACACCAGCCCAAACATGGGGGACATCTTGTCGCCGCTGCTATTCAGGGCTGCACCATACGTGCCCGTGAACTTTCTTTTTCAGTTTTTGCTAGAGGTTTTTCCTAACGTTCAGAGTAGATGTGATAGGTTTATCATGTTCAGATATCGTTGGTTTATCTACTTGACTAAGTTGCATGATTAGTTTAATTATTGTTAATTTAATCGTGTTTCACTAGTTTATATAGATTAAATCATTTGAATTGTTGCTCATATTTTCAACAATGTATACACAATTAAAATATGTTTTTGATTATTCTAATGATACTGATTTGTTTCAGAACATTAAATGTGAGAACTATTTGGTGAACTTTACAAACTCTGACACTTTCATGAAAAAATATGTGCAATCAAACTAACTATTTTGTTCTAGACAGGTAGGGATCACGGGGTAGGATTTGCACATGCTTTGATGTGAGAATTTTTATTTTGGTTTTCCAATCGAATTTGCTTACAATGTGGCCTTTTTGTGATATTTTGTTGGGTTTTTATCTCTCTTTAATCTGCAACATAAAATCAGCTATAGGCTAGGATTTACACATCTTTTAGATGACAAACATTTTTTGGGTTTTGCAATCAAATTTGATTACAATGTGGCCTTTTTTCTTATATTTTGTTGTTTTTGTCTCTCTTTAATCTCCACATAACGTCAGCTACAGTCTCCGCATGCCCGGGCTTTATTGTTAAACTAGAAGAATACCCTGCGCGCTGCGATAGAATTTATTAATAAACTGGATGTGTAAATAAATACGTGTAAAATGCGTAAAAGATGAAGTTTTCTACAAAATAATGCTAGATTGATCACAATAGCGAGAGTCAAAATCTATACTTATTTATAAAAGAGAGAACATTATCTTTCTTAGGCATACCCCACTTAACGTACACAGCGGAACTAAAACCATTGGATCAGCCCACCTGATTACATCCAGCTGTCACTGTTACCCTAAACCCGACTCATGAGTGCGCTTAGCAATTAGTTTTGACGGACATCGCTCAGCTGAACAAACTTTTTGCGCCCCACGTCCATCTGGGACGTCTGTAGGAAAAAATAGGCTGAAAGAAAAATCTGGAATCACCACGATCTGATGCCCCACTTCCGCCTATCTCTATCTTTCCACGCGAAGCCTCAATACAGCCGCCTCCATCCTCTATCACCACGGTGGCCATCCCAAGCGGAGGTGATACTGTGTGGTGGCGCTACATCGCGAGGAGAAGGATGAGGTGTGGCAGGGACGAAGCCTCCTCACCACCCACACCTCCAAATCATGGATCCGATCCCCAATCATCATGCCCCCTGCGCTGTTGTCCGTACCTTGTCCATCGAGAGCGATCCTCCATTTCTGCTGGCCACACCAGGTTCCATAGATGCAAACGGCCAACCTACCACCTCCCTTACCGAAGCAGCAAGGTTCAGCGACGAAGACCTAAAAGATAGATGACGGCGATTGGGCTTCTGCCGCCAACAAGCGCAACTCCTAGCAGGGCTACACCGGCGATCGTCTCCGACAAGCTTGTTGAAATTTCGAACTATGCACTTTTGCAACTGATCATAAGGTTACTTTACTGCAGTCATGACTTTTTATTTAGCTTTTCCTTTTCAACTAGGTGAAATTGACATGATCTATAGTGAAAGGGACAAGATTGAAACACCAGTGCAGGTATGTCTATTAATGTCGTGTACCCATATTCTAAAGGCTGATACACTTTATAGTCTTGTGTGTCCTTTCTGCTATGGATTGGATAAATTTAGGCATGCTGTTTCTTTTGCTCTACTGCCGATTGTTGGTAAATGGTAATAGATTCACGTTTCGGCCTCTGCTTCTGGTCAAAAAGTGTGCCTATGTTAGTTTTTGTTAATGAAAAACTAGAGATAATAGACTTATGATGAAGTGGAAAATTATGCAACCTAATAACACTTTCAGTTTGCATTCCATGATCTTGTATATTTAAAATGCTGGTAGCTTTGATTAGCAAACTGGTACACTGAGTGTTGAAATTGATATTCAGCTCAAGACATGTATGTTGGTTGTTCAGTTAGTTTCTTAGTATGATCTTGGTATGTTTGCATTTGTCATATTGTCTGGTAGAAACTGTTTTTGCCTAGAAAATCATGTGCATACACGATTGCTATTTGAATTAACGGAAGAAGCACCTCTTGGTAGAGAGAGACCAATATATTCATTTATTAATGTTCCTTATTTGATAGAATCCATGGAAGTCTGTAAGACAAGCTACTGAAATGACTTATGATCTTCAAGTGCCTAACCCCGTAGCAGATGTAAGGTCGTAGTCCATGGAAAAAATCAACTGTTACATAAAAATCTGAAGCAACAACACTATATTGGTAGGCTCTTGGTAGCAACTAATTTGTTGGAGGGAGAATTTACCACAGAGGTCCAGTTTCTAACAGAAAATCTTCATTTGTGTAAGTAAGATCATGTTCTGTATGTAGGTTACTACATGACAAAAGCTCCAATACCCTAGCCACCCCCTCTCCTCGCAGCCGCTTAGGCAATTCCCATCCGTTGGATGGGAGCCTCCACAGGATTTGGGTAGCGAGGTATGGTTACTTATGACACTTCGATAAGGGCGCATGTAAACACTGTTTGATACATGTATGTATTTTGGATTTTAATATGTTTTTTTAGATCATCTTAATAGGTTAATGAGTGGTGTTATCAGATGGTGCTAAATTTGTATGCCACTTTTCAATTATATTTTGAACTGATTCTTCTGTACACATACTTGGTCTTTTCAGAAATTATAAGGTGGCCATTTAATTCTCAAAGCTAACTCATGTGTTGTACATTATGCTACATTAATAAGAACTATATTTGATTCATTATTACTGTTTGTTGTTTGTTTACGACACAATTGTCATACTTTTGATATTGGTTGTTGATTGTTGTAAATGAGAACTTATGCTTATACGCTATGTGAAACGATCATTACATGGGCTTTTATATTTGTAGTGGATTTAAATAATTTAGTTGCTATTTCTTTCAACAAACAAAGAAGACATAATTGGTATGGTATACACATTAGCTTAGACTAGACGTGCGCACGTGCACACTTACCAGTTTAATAAACACAAAAATTGTTGTATATTTAAAAAAATTAAAATTGATGGCATGGACAATTATATGGCTAAAAAGTAGATGACATGGATAATTTGCATTGTTAATTGATTGGCTAAAATAGTGAGTGATGTGGATAACTTGCATGTTGAGATAGATTATTATAATTGCTAGTTAGTGGGTTTTGCTTTATACTACTCACTTCGATCCAAATTAATTGACTTCGGTTTGTCTAGATTCGGATGTATCTAGACATGTTTTAGTGCTAGATATATCCGAATCTAGATAAATTCGAGTCAATTAATTTGGATCGAAGGAGTAAGGAAATATAGATGTAATTTAGCAGCGACACTTATTATGGAGGTATAGTTTGATTTATTTTTCTGTTTTTTTACCATAGGTTGTTTTGTTAATAAAACTGGGGAAACCATTTCCTTTATTGAAAAATCGTGTTATGATTGTTTGAAATCGATCTTTTGACACGGCACATGAACACGTGGCCACGTAGCACGAAGCACCGAATATCTCGTCCGGTGTCGCAGCTAAGCAGTGGTGGGCCATCCATAAAGAAACGTAGTGGTGGGCCAGCCTCGGTCGCTGACTGGTGGGGACAGGAGAAGCGTTTTCCCTTCCTTTCCGAGGAGGTCGCATTACTACACCTTCCTACCCTCGGTCCGCAGGTCAGAGAGGACGAATCGAAGGGGGAACCAAATCCCTCATTCGCAGCCAGCCGCGGTGCTCCGCCCTTTCTTCTTCCCCACGACAGCCCGCCCACCGCCACCGCCGCCGCCGGCGAAATGGCGTCCCGCATCGCCTCTCGCCTCCTCCGCCGCCACGGCCCCGTAAGTCCCCACTCTCCCCGCCCGTCTCCCCTACCTGTACAACTCCGTGATTGATTTGCCATGGGCAGCGCGTGATAGATTCTGCGATTTCGGGGAAAGAGGATTTAGGGTTTGCGGGGTTGTTCCGACGCTACGCTTCGATGCGATGGGTCCGATTCGTTCGGCGTCTTTCCACGGGCTGGTCTCCTCGGGCGATTGGGGATCTCCAATTCGGTTTCGGGGGTGATTGCTGTTTCGCATCGGGCCTTGAGGCTGCGCCGGTCGGTAGCGAGGCCTGCGGGATGAGCTGCGCTCCGCGCAATTGGGTGTCTCTGCGTAGATTAGCATGCACAGATTAGGGTTCCTGGGCAAGTGGGCATGCTCTGGCTGGTTTCCCCCCTTTATATGTTTGTGTACAGTGGAGGACCTGGAATTGGTGGCAAATCCTTGAGTAGTTTGGGCAGGATTGTTTACTTTGTCTGGTCATTGACAGCGACTATGAATTATTTTTTCTGTGTTTTGTCATGGAATGCAACGAACAAGCAGTGGATGTCTGGATTGGCTGTTAGGTTGCTAGTTATTCTTCACTCTTGCTTACATTGCATTTCTCATGCCTAGCCATACCTGTTTAGTACAATCTGTTCTCATGGAATGTAACTTGTACCTGCCCTATGTTATGTTTTGTTAAGACCTAAGAGTTAGGGTGCATTTGACAAGACCTAGACTTCTCAGTTGTAATGCTCATGATGACATAATTTTGCTTGCCAGTAATAAACCCCAGCAGCTTACAATTTAGCTTTTTCTTCATTTTTTCAATGTGTTGCAGTACAGCATATACATGATGTTTTGTTTTATTTGGTACATGTCTTTGCAGAGTATACGAGTACTTGAATTGCTTCCTTATTTATCTTCCCTTGCTCATCATTCTAACTTACTTGCAGACACTAGGCCTGCTGAGGAGCTATACACATGTGAGAAACTGCAGCAGTCAGCTTTCAGGTTATTAGCTGAACAACTGCTGTTTTAATTTTGGTCACTGGTTTAGTACAATATCTCTAATATATCTGTACTCCCCTCAGGTCTTATTCCAACTGGTCCCCAAAGCTCAAAGCTGACAAGGTGACTAGCAAACTATGTACTCATTTGTATTCCATGGAGGCATTTTTCATGCCTTCATCCTTGATCCTTGTAATTCTAGGCGTTATTATATGTTTTGTCCTGTTGATACATGCATATAATGACTAACGTTTGTTGTTAAATTTGGTAGAAGGCACTATTTCCCAAATGCCTCTCCTTACCAACTCTGGAGTAGGTCATTCGCATCAGACAGTGGTAATTAAAGCGAACTTTTAGGTTATGTTTCGGCACTGTAAAGTTACACCTGGTGATGTGCTAACTGATTCTTGTTTCTTCTGTAGGAGACAAGTTTGAAGCTGTTGTACCTTTCATGGGTGAATCTGTAACTGATGGAACTCTTGCTAACTTCTTAAAGAGTATGCTCTCTCTCTCTCTCTCTCTCTCTGGGTGTGTGTGTGTGAAGGTCATTCATATTCTTCGGTTAACTCTTCTTCAATACAGAACCTGGAGACAGAGTTGAGGCTGATGAGGCCATAGCCCAGATTGAAACTGATAAGGTATTGGTGTTGCTTAATCACTTTTGATTCTACTCTGAATAAGTGAGTTCTTGTGCAATATCAAACATACTTCTTCCTTCTGTATTCCAGGTCACCATAGATGTTTCTAGTCCTGAAGCTGGTGTTATTGAAAAGGTGTATCCCTTTTCTCTTTTTAACTTTCATTTGTTCTTCTTATCATGGTTTGCCTCTACCGGAATTGTAGCAAAATGCTGATTTTATTAATGTCATCGTTTTCCAGTTTATTGCGAGTGAAGGCGATACAGTTACTCCAGGCACCATAGTTGCTATTGTATCAAAGTCTGCAGCACCAGCTGAAACACATGTTGCCCCATCTGAGGAGGCGACCCAAAAAGAATCACCTCCAGCAAAAGTTGAAGAGAAATCACCAAAAGTAGAAGTGAAACCACCGAAAGCAGAACCTCCGAAGAAGCAAGCACCAAAACCAACTCCTTCAAAAACCTCCCCTACAGAACCGCAGCTCCCTCCGAAAGACCGAGAGCGGCGGGTAAGTCTGATCTTCAATAACATTAAGTTGCATCGGATCAGTTTTAGTGGAATTTCTACTCCCTCCGTCCTGAAAAGGATGTCGGAGATTTGTCTAGATTCACATGTATCTGTACACAAACACGTCTAGATACATGTGAATCTTGACAAATCTCCGACATCTTATTCGGGACGTAGTAGTAATGTTTTTGTACATTGATAACCACCATGATGATACTTGCAGGTGCCAATGCCAAGGCTCAGGAAGCGCATTGCGAACCGTTTGAAGGATTCCCAGAACACATTTGCAATGCTGACCACATTCAATGAAGTTGACATGTAAGTGTGTTGGTAATCTTTCTTCTTTCTTATTCAACATTAGTTCCAGTTGTGCAATTTTTTGCTTAGTCTTGTTTTTGTTGTTACCCTTATTGTATGCATGTTTTCAATGTACACCTATTTGTACATGGTGAGCTGCTAACATTTGGTCTCATCTAGCATATGTTGAGGACTTTTAAGGATTTAACTAGACTATTTTAGAGTGCATGTCGCTATATGATTAGTGCCATCCACTGTAACAGTATAACAATACAAATGTCAGTATATAATGGATTATATACTGGCACTCACAGAAATTATACTAGTATTCCTGACCAAACCAATACTCTTTTATTGTACTCCTATTTATAATAATATGGTATCAGCATGTGATTCAGCATCTGCTCATCTTTTCTTGTATGAGAATTTAATCAATCCTTTTATTTTTCACTGTTTGCTGTTATTAAAATAACTTGGATTTGTGGACTTCATTAACGTTTATCACTCCTTTACTCTTGGTATTATGATGCAGGACCAATTTGATGAAGCTACGGTCTGATTATAAAGATGAATTTGTCAAGAAGCATGGTGTGAAGTTGGGTCTGATGTCTTGCTTTGTCAAGGTACTGTCCAGTGTTATGGATTGCCAAACTATTGCTTGGTGATTTTTATTACTCCCTCCGCCCCGAATTAGATGTCACATATTTGTCTAGATTCGCATGTATCTAGACACATTTTGGTGTATAGATACATGCGACATCTTATTCGGGACAGAGGGAGTAGATTATATGCTGATTCTGTTTGGCTTTTGCAGGCGGCTGTTTCTGGACTGCAAAACCAGCCAATCGTGAATGCTGTCATTGACGGCGACGACATCATATACAGAGACTACGTTGATGTTAGTGTTGCTGTTGGCACTTCCAAGGTGATAAAACTAGCATGTAGTTGTCAACATGGTGCACACCATATTTTTAGGACTATTATCTCACTTGTAATGCAAATTTTCGTATTTATTTCAGGGTCTTGTGGTGCCGGTTATCCGAGATGCTGATACAATGAACTTTGCTGACATCGAGAAAGGGATAAACAACCTTGCAAAGAAGGCTACCGAAGGGGCATTGTCAATTGACGAGATGGCAGGAGGAACATTCACCATCTCCAATGGTGGTGTCTATGGAAGTCTTATTAGCACACCTATCATCAACCCCCCACAGGTAACTGCTGCTTTTTTCCCCCAGTTTCTCTGCAGAATCTCCTAGATTCATTTCATATTAGATACTCATCTGAAGCACAATGTCCTGTCTATTGCAGTCAGCGATTCTTGGGATGCATTCCATTGTGCAACGCCCTGTTGTGGTGGATGGCAACATCCTCGCGAGGCCCATGATGTACCTTGCGCTGACATATGACCACAGGCTGATTGACGGCAGAGAGGCGGTCTACTTCCTGCGCCGCATCAAGGACTTGGTCGAAGACCCACGGAGGTTCCTCCTTGACATATAACTCCATGGGCTGATCCTTTGCTGCTAAGTGCTTTGTGCTTGTCTGGAAATAATACTGTGCAAATTTTTGACTGATACAAATAGCCGCGTTCTGTGGAAGATGAGATTTGAGTTGAGGATGTGATAACCGTTTCGTTCTGGAGCTTCAGGGTGTAGTTCCCTAAACAAATTTGCTTTAATTTTCAATGCAAGAGCAAATAGATATGATGCCCTTTTTGTTAATGTTTCCTGGATGCATAACTTAAATCTGCTGCCCTCATATATTAGATTGTTTATCCATGATTTTTGTTCCCATTTGAGATAATAAACAGCTATAGGGTTGTTTTGCTTTAAGAATAGAAGGCTCTCATGATGATGAAGTACTTGCGCTGAACAGGCCAACCCGGGAAAGCACCTCCCGCAGCCCATCTAATCGTTTCGATTCATCAAAATTACGATGGGATTGCCACCGCGAGCGTACACTGCGGAAACGAAAAAATTCCCCACCCCTGACCCAACCCCAACCCCGTCCTAGGTTGGAGCTCCTCCCGCAGCCGGAGCTCCCCCACCGCCTGACCTCGTCCCTGCTCGACGTCCTCCCCGCCTGACCTCCTTTCCAGCCGCTTGACCTTCCGTCGTCGCCGTTCTACTCCCTCCCGCCGCCAGAGCATCGATCCGCGGCCGAAGCTTGCCCCGCCGTCGAAGCTTGCTCCGCCACCAGACCTTCCTCCCGCCACCGGAGCTTGCCCCGCTGCCCGACCTCCCCTGTCGCCCGACCTCCTCCCCGCAGGATCTTCCTCCCGTTCAAGATCGACAGGGACAAACAACCGGTCATAGGCAGATTGGTACTCCAATTTTTGTCTGATATTGCGTGAGGTTGCTGGTAGCTGTGTACCACAGTACAGATTGGTACTCGAAATATTGTCTGTCCAATTTTTGTCTGATATTGTGTGAGGTTGTTGGTAGATGTGATACCGCACTACACTTTGGTACTCGAAATATTGTCTGATATGGTACTGCATACTGTGATAGTGATGTAATTTTGTGTAATGCTAGAAGAAGGTGATCGGTTTGATCGGTATGGATGTATCTATGGTCATTATTTTGCTATCTTATTTGTGTAATGGTTGGATATATATTTTGGACAAACCAATATGTGATATATTGTATTTAATAATGACATATGTTTGATGCACTCCAATATTGAAGTATATGTGTTATATGAATTACAGGGATATTATAGACAATTCCTTAGCACACAACCAAACAGCCAGTCAAGTTGTCAAACAGTCAAACTCAGAGAAGCAGCTTTCCCTGCACAGCAGGACACCCACCACAGCCAGCCAGCCACGGCCCAAACAACCAGGCCCTAAGTAGGGTATTTGGCCTATGTTATCGAAGGAGAGTGGAAATGTAGAGGGTTAAGGCAGATGCATGGTCCAGCAAGAGGAACGGTACAATGCCTATTTATGGCAGTTCTATTTTTAATTTGTGCAACACGAGTATGGTCACATCCTCAATGTTGGATCTGTGGTTGGCTCGGGAAAGATGCTTCTGAATAGGCGTCTATCTTTTGAGGAAACCTTGTTAGAGGGCGGGAAGTTCCTGCATATTAATAGAAGAAGATAGTTGGTCCGATTTATATGGAAGAATAAGCAGAGCTTACACATGTCATCATCAAATACATCACCAAGTTATTATATCATCATACATGTTAAAAGCCACAACAAGTTCACATAGTGACATCCATAACGAGCACGGCAAGTTCATACACATAGTCGAAATGAAGATGAAACAACAAGTTCACGGTGAGCTGCTGGGTCAGGGGAGAAAAAGAGGTAGACGAGAGAATACGCGTTGATGAGGGAAGATGCATATGCTAGTTGAGAAGTAGAGTTTCCATAGATAAACTGCCCCGAAGGGTCCTTCAAAATTACTTGTAGACATGATTAGCCTTTTCCAAGCAAATGCAAGTACACGAGCAGGGTCAAAAACTTTGTTTTCCATTGGGCCAACAAGTTGCAAGTGCAGAGCCTGAAACATGAGTCAGCCATCTGTTCGGTATCTGCTCTTCTTCAAGTTGATATTCTAAATTTGTTGGCGCATATCGGGGATTCCAGTGACGAGTTCCTTGGTGACCTTACCAATGCAAAGTCGAACTTGGTAGCCTTGAACTTCATGTCGGTGAAGGTAGGTTCCTACCTTCGTCTTTGCTGAATTTTGGTACTCCCTCCGACCCATATTAGTTGACTTGGATTTTTCTAAATTCGGATGTATCTAGTACTAAAACATGTCTAGATACATCCGAATTTAGACAAATTCAAGTCAAGTAATATGGATCGGAGGGAGTAGTAGAGTCCTTGACCCTAGACAGGTAAAGTTGCCGGGATCTTCAATTTGAGCTTCCAATTCCCGTTCTTTCCTAGCTATCTCCTCATCTTCAAGTCGCGATTCCAATTCGTTCCGAGGAAACTCGCCCATCCAGCAAGGCGTGTACGGGAAAGCCGCGTGCGTCCCTTCTTCGACGTAATGGTGATCCTCCGGTTCTACACTCCCCAAGTCCTGAAACTTCGAGCCGTTCCAGTCATAGGCCACTGCTCTCCCCATTGACAGTTCCAGATAGACGATCTCTTTGTAAGGATGAAAGCCAAGGAACTGATAACCTCTGTCGTAATTCCCTTCCGCGGCACCATCTTCGATGTCGAGAAAGTCGTCCTCGTCGGAGTCCCAGTCATATTTCTCCTCCACTGCTCCGTACATTATGTTCCCACCAAGACTGCAGTGCCCCTCCATCTGCTTGCGGTAGTTCACATCCTGTAGTATCCATGGTCCGCGCATTTGTTGGCGCTCCTTGAACCTCTTATGGTAGGTAAGCGCGTGGAACTTGTGTAAGAAGTTCTCGAGATCAATGTCGTGCTTTAACACCCATTCGGTTTGATCGCGTGATTCGTCGAGGTGCCAAAGCTGGAGCCTGTTCCGGTTATCATTTTTTGCGCAGTAGACCCCTCTCAGAGATTTGCCGAGATGGTAGTTGGGGTACCCTCTCAGTTCATCCGCATCTGGCAGTCTGATTACTCTGTACGTGTGATCTGACAGGGACATTCTGCAAAATGTACATAGTTAGTTGGATAAAACAGGTTGATAACAACATAAGTGAATCATATATATGACCGAGGAGTAAAGTATGCAGTACCTCGTGAGGTAGCCATGTTGGCAATGGATGTAGAGCGCGCTTCCCCAGTAGACGGCATGGTACTGATGATACGATAGGTCCGAATCCATGTCGCCGACGATCCCTGCGGCCTCCCCTTCCCGATGGAAGGTCTTCTCTTTACACCGACCATCCATCGGCGAGAGCACCTGCAGCACGTATGCCGCAGGAGGCCACTCCGATCGGAGTAACGCGTCGTCCGAGTCCGAGTCGTCGTCTTCGTCCGACTCGCCGGCGCCCGGCAGGCGCGGGATCAGGAAAACCTCGTAGTGCGGCGACGCGGCGTGCTCGAAGGCGAGGTAGGCGCTCTGGCCGAATCCCGGCGTGCGCGGCGGAGGGCGGCGCGGCAGACGCGCCCACCGCCGCGTGGCCGGGTTGACAACGTAGTCGCGCTCCGTGTCGCGGCAGAGCAAGAGCCCGTCGCAGTGGTCCGCGACCTTCACGCCCATGCTGGGCAGGAAGTCGAGCCCTCCGCAGATCGCCGGGCCCGTCGAGGGGCGGGAGAAGAACTCCGAGAGGCCGTGCCCGGCGTAGTTGATGAAGATGCCGCGCACCGAGCGCGAGAGCAGATGGCCCCGCAGGCGGGCGTCCACGCCCTGCAGACCCGCCGGGACGCCGCCAGGACCAGCGGCGCGAGGCGTCGGAGGATCTCCGCGAGGACGTCGTCGGGGAGTGACGCGGTCGGCACCGGTGCCATCATCGGGTCCCGTCCGCGATCGCGCACGCGACCTAGTGTTTTTTTTTTTTTGAGGGAACGCGACCTAGTGTTCTGCTGCTGCAGGTCTTCAGGTTGTTGGACAATTATACTGGAACGAGGAGCAAGCCTTGGACGTTTCGGACTGCTCGCCGGCCCAGGGTATTTGGAGACGGTTTCGGATCATAGTTGAAGTTGGGTACTTTAAACGGACGTAGGCCCAAGTTAGATAAGACTTGGAGATCTATGGGCCTGGCCCATTTAGTGCGTAACGTTTTTTTTCAGTTTCTTCTTCTGTTTTCATTGTTATTTTTTCCCTTTTTATTATTCTTTTTTATTTCCTTTTACTTTTCAGATACCTAAAATGTTAATTTTTAAAAAAGTTCAGATTCAAATACATATTTAGATTTAAAAAGTTCAAGATTCAAATAATGTTTAGAAAGTTTAAAAAGGTACAAAATTAAAAAGTTCAGATTTTGAAAGATTGAAAAATATTTAAATCATAAAATTGTTCAAATTTTTGAAAATATTTAGGGATCTTCCGAAAACCCAAAAACCAACAGAAAACTGGACATGAAACAAAAAAAACCAGACTAAGAAACCAGGCAGAAAGCCGACCCGCATTTTTGGGTCTGGCATAAAGGCCTGGTCGGTGTATAGGAGCACCCAGACGTAATTACACCCCCACATACTTAAAAAAATAATTAAAAGAAGTTTAAAAAATCAAAAAAAAATTGTAGTCAAAGATGATTAGGTATCGTACTCGTAAAAAAATGTTTGGAAAAGAAATGATTCACATGGTCTTCTGAGAAAAAAATAAAAATATGACGAATCAAAGGCGAATAGTACCTGGTCATGGGGCGTTTCGAGTTTTTTTTAAACCCAGGATATAATGAAAGTAATTCTCTAGGAAAATATTTTTGTATAAGTACAATACCTGATCATCTTTGATTTCCAAAAAGGATCCAATTTTTTTAACTTTTTTATTTTTTAAGTATAGGGGTGTGCAAATTCTCCACCCAGACGCTCCTATACAACCCAAAAAAGATTGGTTACCCGCCCTACGCCCGAAGTGGATTCCAGGTGGGCCGGCCCAGTTAGAGCGTTACTTGTTTATGCACTGGTTCCTTGCTTGGATTAATGATCGTACATAAAATGCTCAAAAAAAAAAATTGATCGTACATAACAGTTAGCATTTCAGTTTCCAAATAGGTTAACATTTGTGAAATGTTCAAATTGATTCAGATTTAAAAACTATTCAAATTAAATATTGCACAAATTTGAAAATTGTTCAAATGGAAAATTTCTCAAATTGAAAATTATTCAAAATTTGAATTTTAAAAATTGTTCAAATTCGGAAAATGTTCAGATTATTAAAAAAGAAAAAAGAAAAAAGAGAGAAATAAACATAACAAAAAAAAAGAAAAAGGAAAGAAACAGAAAAAAGAAAAAAAGAACAATCGGAAAACCTGACTAAACCGAACCGAAAGGTTCTAAAAAGTTCCCCAAACCATAAAAACCTAAGATTCCCGGAGATTTATTGGGCTGGCCCCATTAAAAAAATCCCAAGGGATCGGTCAAAATAGAGGGACTCGCGTGTATAGCCTCATTTTTTGATGCCCTATGTCCAACATTATTTGAAGCTCACTCCTTGGTTAGGCCGGCCTCTCCTCCGTCTATATGGCCATTAGGGTGTCTCGACCGGCTCGACCCAACTGGTCCGAACACGTCTGAATCGGTCCGCGCAGGCTGACTGACAGCTGCGCACCAGTCAAACGGGATGACCCATCCGGACCGACGCACACAGACCGACCCATCCGTGCACCAAATTTGGGGTGCGTCTGCCTGGACAGCGCGCTTATCCTCCCGCGTCCTTCCCTAATCCGCTCGGGCCCTCTCACCAGTGGCACAAGAGGCACTCTCCTTTCCCAAACCCTTGCCCTCCATATCCGCGGCTAGAGCAGGCACAATCATTGCGCCGCCACTGCCTGCTGTCGCCATCGCCCCCCGCAATATCGAGCAGCACCGTAGGCCACGTGCGTTGCCGGAGTTGAGCGTGTCCATCCCTCCGCCCGACCACCGCCTGTGTACTGGACACGTGTCAGCCTCTAGGGTCCGTCGCGCACAACCTGCTCGGTCGTTTGCCTGACCGTGCTTGAGGTACGTTCGCCATTCATTTCTAGGTTATTGTCCCAGTGGGAGTTGGTATGGCCATTGAAGGCCGTATACTTTAACAAATGGGTAGTAGTCGAAGGGCAATCGAGCTCTTCTACAAGAATTTTATCGAGTCATCGTCCGAAGAGGAGTCCGACGATGAGACCAAAGTTTTGCTAGCCATTGCACAGATGGCACGACCAGTACCTCCTGCCACCGCGTAGAGGTGGCTCGGCGAAGCGGCACGAAACCAACCATGAACGCGAGCGAAGCCACATGCGCCTTTACAAGGACTACTTCCACCCAACTGATCCGGTCTTCAAAGAGAAGGCATTCCATCGCCGCTATCGGATGTCCAGGGACCTGTTCTTGGACAGTCTCAATGGGGTGAGGGAGTACGATGACTACTTCAAGGCGAACTACGATTGTACCGGTAAGATTGGCTTCTCATCTTACCAGAAATGTCCAGCTGCCCTTTGGCAGCTTGCATATGGAGTGTCGGGTAATCTTCTCGACGACTACATGCGCATGAACGAGTCCTCATGCCATGAGACCATGTACCTATTTTGCAGCGCAATTATTGTGGTGTTCGGCAAAATTTTACCTAAGAGAGCCAAACACCGAAGGCACTGCCTACCTTTTGTCCATCATCGAGAGTAGGGGGTTTTCTGGGATGCTTAGCAGCATCGATTGCATGCATTGATAGTGAAAGAAGTGTCCTTTTGGTTGTCAAGGACAGTTCAAAGGGCATGAAGAGAGATGAGAGGGATGCACCGTCATACTAGAGGTTGTTGCATGCGGTGACCTAGCATACCACTACATGATGTAGTATACTATAGTCATCGACATAACACCAACGAAACACCATTACACTAGTATTACATCCCTTAGAGTGGTACAACAAGAACATCGCATGCCCAAGTAATGACTATAGATTATAACATAATACATTACAAAAGATCTAGAGAACTTCCTCGATACAGTGAGGAGAGTATCCTTACAAAATAAAATCAAAGATAACAACTTGCAAACGATTCTACTAGTAAGTCCATTACTAATATTTATTTGGCTTGCAATTGCTGCTATAGCAATGCTCTGTAGAAGTAGGTTCTGACAACTAGGGTTTATCTACTATCAACATATTAAGCTTCATTTCCATTGTATCTGATGATGACATTGACTCCATTTATTCCATCGGATATCTCCAGTTCAACCAAGTAGCTCACATTCTGATGATGTCATCAATTGCTCCAAGATCTAGCAAGGGTTAAGAAGGTACAATTGAGTATGAGCGTATTCGACAAGTTCATTAAAAAGGAGTGTTTGATGCACTAACTACAACCACAGACCAAAGGTCGTAGGTTATGCAGGTTTTTGTAAATATTTCTTCAAAGGTTATTTTTATTCTAAAAATCTATATCCGTCAGCCTTCACAGGTTGATTTGAATTTCATGAAGTTCCTTTCCTGCCACGTTCGTAGATCTTTCCCGGAACAGAGAGTAACATGTCACACTCTATAGAGTTGTGTTGGTTTACCCATGAGAGACCTTAGCCTTGTTGCATATCCGAGTTGCATTCTTGTCCACACTTCCTTGGTGTGGGGCCTAGTCTAAGATCCAAGCCGATCAGTGTCCTTCTTCGCGACCCCGCATACCCACAATTATTGTACTATCAGAACTCAAGGCAAAGTTCTCCCGGTAAGACGGCTTTACCTTAGTCTGATACGCACGACAACCATAAACAATAGAAATTTGAATTTTGTATGCCTGGATCCATGGTAGGCTTCTCCCGAAATATATGGCTTTACCCACGATCTACAACTTACAAAACACTCAGAACAGTGTCCATGGCATGCGAAAGGAAAAAGATCCAACTGACTTCACCGTTCCATTCCAGATCTCATGGTTAACGCGTATTATACGGTGTAAAAATCACTGGCGACATTGGTTGTTAAGTCCTAGTTATTATATTCCTATATCACTAGAACTGTAATAGTAGGTCATTATCACTTGGTAAATAACCTATAATCATATCATTATGAAAATAGAGTTTTCTGACCTTTTCGAAATGCAGGTGATAACAATTGTAGATTGCAAATAATTGATAGAAAATAACCAAAGGACATGAGCA
This sequence comes from Avena eriantha, assembly GCA_910589775.1. Classification (NCBI taxonomy): domain Eukaryota; kingdom Viridiplantae; phylum Streptophyta; class Magnoliopsida; order Poales; family Poaceae; genus Avena; species Avena eriantha. The sequence goes on along the minus strand of OU342741.1, from coordinate 21,555,980 downwards.
AGTGTGAACTTGCATTTTGTGATTGCAAGATTATGCACTCACAGTCTTCGAGACAATATAAACACCAATATCTGGAAAACACCATCATTGGTCTAGTAAGGACTAATGTTTAAAGAAGCAATATGCTATTATGCATAAGTAATGCTATGTATTTTGTAAAATCGCAAAGGAACACCCAATATTGTGAATGAGTTACACTTAGGTGATTTCTTAAAGATTTGTTTTTTCTTCAAGTTTACTTCACAAGCAAATATATCTACAAGGAACTTAAGATTAACATACAAGGTATATAAAAGTAAAGCATAATAACACCACAAGGTTGATGTTAATTGGTACTATTTATCCTTTATGAAAAGTCACATTTTGAGTTGATGAAACTTAACAAAAACACTAAGGTTTTTTTTAAGTGGGAAAAGGAATAACTTTTGAAAAATTACTTCTTATACTAAGTTAAGTGATTCACAACATTCTCGGAATGTAGTCAATAAGTATTTGTATCGTCTTAATGATCTTAACATAATAGGTTTCTAATTGATTAAGTAACAGACCAAGGTTAACTATAAATATAGTTGAGATGAAGACATAGTATTGTTGATAGTACTATTCAGTTACAGGTTCCTCCTAAACATGATCAAAGATGTTACTTTATATGTATTGGTTATGGTTCTAAGGATAAAGATCTAGCATATCTATTATAGGTAGGTTGCATGAATAATATTATCTATGAGATATAGATGGATTCAGGATATGGTCCATTTAAGTACTAACATGTTTTAGAGTCATGTTAAGCATCACTACTACAGGATAGCTTGTAGCCTCCAACACACTAGTGACATGAAAATTTTTGCTTGTCACTATTAAGAAGAATCAGCGATAGGAGGCAGTTTGCCTATCATTAGTAAAGGCTGACAAGGCGGCTGTAGGACATACTAGTGGCAGACCCATAGACTTGCCCATCATCAGTAAATTCGTATATTACAAGTGACATGCCAATAGACTTGCCTATCGCTGGTGTTCCTACTACCATCGACATCATGGTTTACATAACTACCGTTGCTATACATCGCCTATCAGTGACATCTGGTTCCGACTGGCCCGTCACTAGTATACTGCACGAGGGTCTATATGTATTTTAGAACAACCCGCTTTATTTAAATCAAACATTGTATGTAAATACATGCCCCCTGTTCGAACCAGACATCTCTAGCTACATCAAGCGTCATAGAACCCTGATGGAATCCATGTAACCCAATGTTGTTGAATCCATGTGCGCTTAACTTTGTTTAATCCTTTTTTGTTAGATATCTTTTATCTCCTGCTTAATTTGTGATTGACATTGTATGGATGTTGTTGGTGTATTAATTATCTAGGTATGCAAAACTTAATACTTCAAAATGAGTAGATGTATGGTTCCGAAAACACTCCTTCGGGTGGCCTGCTTAGTACTCTGAAATGAGTAGTTGTATGGGAGGTCAAATTTAGTTCAGTTAATGTATATTTTTAGAAGTTGTACCATTTTACTAGTATGATGTGCATAGATTTACTTTTTAGAGTTTTCAGTAAAATGCAGATACCCATATCGCTTGTGTGATTGAAGTAATACCAACTGTCCTACTCTAAATTGAATTCAGTTGTCTTCTTTTCTAAATTTCTTGTGTCATGAAAGTATACCAACTGTCTACTATAAGTTTCTTCTATGATGAAAGTATACCAATAGACAAAGAATTGATAAACTTGGATTGTTCACGCATTTGAACAGGGATCACTGGGTTCTGATAATTCTCATGGTGAAGGAATGCAAGGCTTTTTACTTGGATTCACTTAAAAACATGGCGAAAAGGGATTACACAGTGTTGTCACATATTCTGGATGATGCTCTCTCCAGACATAGTTTGAGAGGTGGAAATGTTCTAAGAAAAGGTAAAGGTCATGTACAATTTAAGCACTATACAGCTGTTAGTTGCACACAACGGCTGGATAGCTTGTCATGTGGCTACCATCTCTGCTACCATATGGACATATTTGTGAGGTCACAAAAGAATTTAATCAAATGCGTAGACATTCAGTTGTTTGGTACTCATCTGGAGTCCAATTCGTTTGAGTGGAAGAAAGATTTTACATGCATCCAAGACATTTTTGCAAAAATCATCAACACAGAGGTCGCCTCGGAATATGGGCTTTTCTATGGCGGTGATGAATCGCTGAAGGATTATGATTCACGTACAAGGGCGGCTACAACCCAATTGATCAAGCATGCGGGATCAAAGAATGAGGTATGGGGCATTGCTATTTTTCCATGACTCACATATCAATATGCTTGTTGGTGTAAATTGCCAATTTAATATAAGAATTGATGGTTAATTTCTAGGAGCATATTAGGCTTGATGGTTAATTTCTGGGATCAGAGTAGGCTAAATATTCTGATGGTTAATTAATATAATAGTGTTGGTGTCACTTCTTTGCGAAGGATGCACACTCCTAGGTATTAATTTTGGTAGATGCATGTGCTTTGGTAATCTTGTCATGTTTACCAATGTAGCATTCAAGTGTTCAATAATAGTACAGATAGTACCGAGACTTTATGTTATCATACTTGACAACAACCAAGTATTTTATCACTGTATAAGTGAAGATCTATTTTCCGTCCCATGCAGATGAATGTTGAAAAGCTCAAGTTTCGTGCCACCATGTGCGAATAAACACTTGCTAGTCTTCTGCCTAAATTGGTGGTTGCTCCATGTTAGGTTTTGGACGCTATTTTTCGTAGCACCTGGAGTAGATGAGTCTTGGGAATCAGTTGGTGGAAGCTTTGATGTTTTACACGATCCAAACGATTGAATTTGAGGTGCTAGTTAGGAATTCAAAGAAAACTTCTTTCAGATCTTGTACTATCGATGTTAGTTCAACTTTGTCGTACTTATAATTATATTTTATTATTTATGAGTGTCTGCGAATGTATTGTGTTATTGATTTGCAAATGTAATATTTTTATTTCTAAAATAATTACCAATGATGGGCAAAGTTTCACACTAACAAAAGGTTTGTCGCTAGTGACGAGGTAAATGCACTACTCGTGGAACTAACTAGTGAAAAGCACGACAAAAGGGATGTCACTAGTAAACAAATACTAGTGACAGGCAACTTCTTGTCACTAGTAACAAGTTACAAGTGATTGGCGTCTTGCCAGTCACTAATAGGCCTTTTGAGCCTGTCACTGGTAGACTATTCTACAGTAGTGCATGGTTAAAGATATGAGATGATTCATTCTCACTGTAAGTGAATGATGTATAAGATTAACTTAAAAGTCATTGACTTGTAGTTGAAATAAGATAGTGAATGAGTTATTCTTAATTCATATTAACCAACCTAGTTTCTATCATAAGCTATGGTTATGGCCATAGGTAAAAAGTAATTTTAAAGTATTAAAATATTTTTATCATATCTATAAAGACAAGAATAGTATTTATTTATAAGAACAAATTCTAAATGGTTTAGGTAAATCTACAAAAAGGACTTCATTTTGATTTAGAGATAAAGGAAAGCACATTCTTTTTATCTTAAGATAAGAAAGAGGGTTGATTTCATCCTTGTTATATATTTATTTTTCATAAAATCCTAAAATCCTATGGAGTGTTTTCCTTAGTATTTTTCTAGGTTAAAATATTGATCTCTATACTTAAAAATTATTTTTATTATTTTTTCCTTATTATTATATATCACTATAAAGGATTTAATGGTTTAAATCTTGTGTCCAACTTTATTTAGCTCCAATAGATAATTTATTATTTTTATTAAGTACATTATATTTTTGTGATCACTTTGTTATATCATATACATTTTTATGATGTTTCCTTATTTTTATGGAGCATAAAGTATTCAAAGGGTATTGTGGTAATTTTCCATTTTCTGTTTTATTTATTTTTACACTTTCTTCTTATAAGTGGGCCTGGCCCACAGGGAAACTTAGCCCACTGGCTAGCCCACAAAGTTGGGCTAGACCATATGGCCTGGTTCACTGGGTCGGGTCCGACCCAGACCCAGACCTGGCCCACTCTCGCACGATCTATTCCCCCTCTCTTCCTCTCTAGCGATAGCCATGGTGCCGCCTTTATTGTTGCTCGATTCCGGCGACTCCGGTCATGCTGGTCACTGCCTCTAGTGGCAATTGATGCGGTGTTGATCGCTGAGTCATTTAGTCCAACTCGATTTGGATGGCGCTTCCTCATCTAGTCACCCTACCCTCTCTACTGGCGACTAGGGTTCTGACTAACTCGGTTAGGCCGCTCGCTAGTGGCCTGGCGGTGCCCGGTGAAGTGGGAGCATGGGGATGGTGTTGGTGCTATGGTACGACTAGTGTGGCTCGACGCGAGTGGAGAGCCATGGTGCTCCTCGTGCCGCCTGAAGGCTCAGTGTCGGCGCCAGAAAAGTGCTGGTGCGATGTTAATGTAGAGCTCGGTGGGAACCCCAAGAGGAAGGCATGATGAGCACAGCAACAAGTTTGCCTCAGTTATGAAGCCAAGGTTTAATCGAACCAGTAGGAGCAAGGAAACACCCCAAAGGTGTTGCTAGCTGAGCCTTGGCAGGGCGCACTACCGGTGCTAGTAGCAACGTGGAGACCTGCACAACACAACCACAGAACTTTGTCCCCAACTTGCGATGAGGTTGTCAATCTCACCGGTTTTGCTGAAAACAAAGGATTAAACGTATCGAATGAAAGGAAGTAATATTTTGAAGAAAGTAAACACAAAGCAGTAAACAATTTATAGATTGTATGTAAAAGAAAGGACCGGGATCCATAGTTCACTAGAGGTGGCTCTCCTTAAGATAGATAACATGTTGGGTGAACAAATTACATCGGGGCAATTGACAAACATCGAGAAAACAATACATGCATATACTAATCATCTTGACTCCTTTGGAACTTGATTGGGCATTACAACATTATACATAGACCGCCATCCAACTGCATCTATGACTAATAATCCACCTTCAAGTTATTATCCGAACCCCCTCCAGTATTAAGTTGCAAGCAACATATTATTGCTTTACGAATTGCGTGTAAAGTAAACAATACGATTGTTCTATGAATAAATGATTGTTGTTTTCTCCCTAGTAGCAATAGCACATCTAGTACCTTAGAGATTTCTATCACTTCCCCAGATTACCAGAGGCATGAACCCACTATCGAGCATAAATACTAACTCTTGGAGTTGCTAGCATCTACTTGGCCAAGAAAGCATGAAAGATCACAAATAACAAAGACATGATAGAATCAATAATCAATCTGAAATAGCATCTCAATATCCATCGGATCCCCGCAAACACAACATGCAGAATTACAAATAGATGATCTTGATCATGAACGGAGCTCACAAGATCTAGACATTAAAGCACAAAGGAGGAGAACCAACCATCTAGCTACTACATGGATCCGTAGTCCAAGGATGAACTACTCACGCATCACACCAGAGGCTTGCATGGTGATGAAGAAGGCCTCCAGGGTGAATTGCCCTCTCCGACAGGGTGCCGGGAAGAGCTTCAAATCCCTCCCGATCTAGGGATGGAGATGATGGCGGCTACAGACTCTTCCATGGATTTTTTGATCGGGTACTTAGAGTTTTCGTCCCGAGGGCATCTTATAGGCAGAAGGGGAGGCCGAGGGGGTGCCGGGGGCCACCACACCACCCCCTGGCGCGGGCCAAGCCTGACCGTGCGGCCAGGTGGTGTGGCCGACCTCTAGCCCCTCTCCGTCTCGTATTCTGACATCTGATGACTTCTGGAAAAATAGGCACTTTGGCTTTTGTCCCGTCCAATTCCGAGAATATTCATTTTCAGACTTTCCTGGAACCAAAAACAGCAGAAAACAGTCAGCTGGCACTATGGCTATCATTAATAGGTTAGTCCAAGAAATCATATGAAAAGTACTCCAAAGTTGGAACAAACACAAGAAAGTAGATAAAACCAAGCATGGAACATTAAAAATTATAAATACATTTGCAATGTATCAACATCCCCAAGCTTAACTCCTGCTCGTCCTCGAGTAGGTAAGTGATAAAAAGAAAGAATAATTTTTGAGGTGACATGCACCATCAAAGACTTGATCAAAGTATTTGTAAAACATTCAAAGCTGGGACCATAGTACTTCAATCATAACATGAAAGACAAATTTCTAGCAATAAGACAAAGAAACTATGATGCAACATGAAAAGGCACAAACAAAAGATTCATGAATAACAATGCTTTGCAAGACGTTTGTTTGTTTCACATAAAGAAAACATAGCATAATAGTATTCAGCTTGTCCCTCAATAGAGTAGCAAATATAATTGCATAGGACACCTTCAAAGTTCATAAGAATGACTAGATACAAATAGTTTAAAACAAGCAATATCAAGTTATGCATCAATGAACTAGTCTTGGGACAATGCACATAGAACTAAGAATGGCCACTATGCTCTCAAAGTAGGTGCATAAAGGTAGAAGGTGGAGACTCAATATAATGGTGGAAGAAAGGCCTTCATAAAAGGAAGTAGAGATTCAAGTCTCATAAAGAGCTTCCAAAAATTATGGTACTTATAGCTTTCAGCTCTCATTGCCCCTATCATAAGCATCTTGAAGCGATTAAGGTTAAAGTGAACAAACTATGGTGTACATGCTTGACGAAGTATAAGTCAGAAATTTCATGTCCCTTGTATACGAGGGCCGCTCCTCATGCTACTCAAGTTTAGTCACCGATAAGTTCTTGTCATCGTAAGTACATGTGTATCATAGAGAACCGCCAACGTGGTACCCTTTGCCCAATGATACGGAAGAATCCCCATATCAAAATGACAAGGCAAGCAGACGAGCATCTAAGCAATCTTCTTATTTACAATGGGAATATGGTGCTTTTTTCTCTCTTTCCTCTTTTCATAATATCTTTTTTTTTTATTTTTCTCCTTTTTCTCAATACATGACTCTTTTTTTATAAGAAGAATGCTTCATAGACAGCTCATTATGGTTACGCTGCAGGTTTCCACCATGTCAGCATGGATTAGACCAGCAGCCCAGGTGTTTCTCTAACACATATACATAACTCCATGGACTTACAAGCCCTCCTTTCATTTCACACCGACGACATCCATATACAAAAGAGCATGATATCAACTCGGTACAAGTACCAAGTGCAATGTTGAAAGCATTCCCCATGAAAGCATGGTTCTGCTAATTCCCAACAAATAAGTGCAATCATATACAACATAGACGACACAATGGTTCAAGTTTATTAAGGGCAAGAAAAGTAAGGTGTGCCATCAAGTTCGTGAGAGATTTAATCACTAGTTTTCTCATAACAAGTTTAATTTGGAAGGTAAACAAAAGCATGAATATACTTGGAATAGCATAAGCTAGTAGGTAGGTATGGTGGACTATTTGGAATAACTTGGTTTAGGGAGTTGGATGCAAGAGTGGAACTCATACTTGGTTGTGGAGGCTAGCAAAAGACTGGGAGCGACCAACTAAGAGAGCAATAATGGCCATAATCATGCAGAGCGACAAAACATCATTGAGCAAAGTATAAAGTGATACTACAAGTTGAAAACTAAAGAATCATAAAGGCTATGGTGACTTGAGATAGTCATAACATGGTGTGAGCATGCGCCAAGTCAACCCAAATAAAGCATCAAAGGAGAATACCACTATACTATGCTTTAATATGCTAAAACAACGCATGATTCAACCAAGGCACATTAAGCAATCTCAATTGTTTATAACGAGTCATGCTACAGCAAAGAATACTAAGCATAAAGCCAAAACAATATCAAACATGGCATGACAAAGCATATGCCACAGTCAAAAATGAGCTCTTTTTACCACATAAGTATGAACTTTCCTACTCTTTTCCAAACCAAACCAAACTATTTGCAAACCAACGTATGAAAGAGGAGGTCCAACCAATTTATTCAGAAAACTAAGAAAATCAAAGCAAACTAAAAAACAAAACAAAAACGAAAAAGAAGACGCTCCAAGAAAAACACAACTGTGCATGAAACAATAAAAATGAAGCGTTTGGAAGAAACCTGGGATTTTTATTGATGAAGAAGGGGATGCCTTGGACATCCCCAAGATTTGACGCTTGTACTTCTTTGATATTTCTTGGGGTGACACGCGTGGCATCCCCAAGCTTGAGCTTTAGTCCATCCTTCATCTCATTACTCATTCCTTTCGTACACCTGAAATTTTTCCTTCATACAGAACTTCACACAATCTTTATTAGCAACATTAGCGCACTCAAGATAAATAGGTCTTAAGGTTCAGTTCTAACACCAAATAAACTTCCATTAGAACACTAGCTACTGTAGAACTTCCCTCAAAAAGCTCAATTCCCCAAAAGAACTCAAGAAGGAACCAACAAGAAGCAAATGAAGAAAATGGCAGAAATCTGTCAAAACAGACCAGCAGGTAAAGACGAATTTTTTAGAAGACCTTCGGTTGCTCAAATCAACAAGTGTTGAACTAACGAAAGTTAGATAACAACCTGGGTCAGAAGCACAAACATTCACGCCTCAAAAAGACGTTCAGAGAGTTTACACGAATTTTTACGGTGAAGCACATAAATCTGTTTCGGGACAGCAACTTTCCCAATCATTACTTCTCTCTCATTAGAGGTTACCCTTGGCACAAAAAGCAAATAAAAAGGATAAGGAGAGGTTATTACAGTGGTAGTAACTTCCAAGACTCATCTAAAACTTTTGGGTCATCTCCCAATAAGTACTTTTCTTTAACGCCTTTAAGTTAGGCATGATAGTTTGAGAAGATGCTCACATAAGAAATATGAATTGAAGTAAAAGAGAGCATCAAGAAGCAAATTCAAAACACATTTAAGTCTAACCCACTTCCTATGAATAGGAATCTTGTATGCAAATAAATTCACAAAGAACAAAGTGACGGGCATAGGAACATAAAACAAAAGTAACTTCAAAACTTTCAGCACATAGAGAGGTGTTTTAGTATCATGAAAACTTCTACAACCATATTTTCCTCTCTCATAATAATTTTAAGTAGCCTCATGAATAAACTCAACAATATAACTAGCACATAAAACATGATTTTCATCAAAAGAATCCATAGGAACATAATATTCATCCTCCTTTGGTAAGCATGGGGGACAATCAAATAATGTAAGGGGTAAAGAGTTACTCTCATTAGAAGGTAGGCATGGGTAGATCCATTCTTCCTTCTTTTGTTCATCACTCTCCTCCTCTTTTTCATCTAATGAGCTTTCAAGTTCAGCAATTTCTTCTTCCATAGGCTCCTGCAAGGCATTAGTCTCTTCCATTTGTGGAGAGCATCTATTAAGATATTCAAGAATATAGCCATTTTCTTCCTTGTAGTTATCAAAGAAAAATTTAAGTATATCATAAACCTCATATTTATAAGGTGCATCATCAATATTTTCAAGCAAATAAGCAAGTTCGAATGCACCCTTCCAAGCAATAAATTCTTCAATTTGTTCCACATCATAAAAGTCATAATTTCCTTTAACATAAGAAGATATGGTAACATTATCATTATACTCACACTGAAAAGGGAGGTGTTTATACCTCCTACAGCAACGAGATTTATCAAAGCAATAAGTAACATTACAAGTAGAGAACACGTTTCTAGCAATAATATTCAATTTATCAATTTGTTCCCATAAGTGTTTCCCTTTTTGTGACAAGCAGTGTCCCTTATAATAATATTTTCGTTCTTCCATGAACCCACCTTGCCAATATGATTCAGTTTCAAAGAAACCAACGATTGATAGAAAGCATGATAAAGCAAGACAATAACAGACCAATGAAAATAACAACTATAGTAGGAACTAATTTTTTGTGTGTTTTTGATAAAGAAACAAGCAAACAAAGCAAAAAGAAACTAAGCAAAACAAAAACAACAAAGTAAAGAGATTGGTTATGAGAGACTCCCCTTATGAAGATGTCCTTGACTCCCCAGCAACGGCGCCAGAAAAACGCTTGATGGCTCAGTGTCGGCGCTAGAAAAGTGCTGGTGCGATGTTGATGTAGAGCTCGTTGGGAACCCCAAGAGGAAGGTATGATGAGCACAGCAGCAAGTTTCCCTCAGTTATGAAACCAAGGTTTAATCAAACCAGTAGGAGCAAGGAAACACCCCAAAGGTGTTGCTAGCTGAGCCTTGGCAGGGCGCACTACCGGTGCTAGTAGCAACATGGAGACCTGCACAACACAACCACATAAATTTGTCCCCAACTTGCGATGAGGTTGTCAATCTCACCGTGTTTTGCGGAAAACAAAGGATTAAACGTATCGAATGGAAAGAAGTAATAGTTTGCAGAAAGTAAACACAAAACAATAAACAGTTTATAGATTGTACGTAAAAGACAAGGACCGGGATCCATAGTTCACTAGAGGTGGCTCTTCTTAAGATAGATAACATGCTGGGTGAACAAATTATAGCGGGGCAATTGACAAACATCGAAAAAGCAATACATGCATATACTAATCATCTTGACTCCTTTGGAACTTGATTGGGCATTACAACATTATACATAGACCGCCATCCAACTGCATCTATGACTAATAATCCACCTTCAGGTTATGATCCGAACCCCCTCTAGTATTAAGTTGCAAGCAACAGATTATTGCTTTACGAACTGCGTGTAAAGTAAACAATACGATTGTTCTATGAATAAAGGATTGTTGTTTTCTCCCTAGTAGCAATAACACATCTAGCACCTTAGAGATTTCTGTCACTTCCCCAGATTACCAGAGGCATGAACCCACTACCGAGCATAAATACTAACTCTTGGAGTTGCTAGCATCTACTTGGCCAAGATAGCTACTAACAACGGAAAGCATGCAAGATCACAAATAACAAAGACATGATAGAATCAATAATCAATCTGAAATAGCATCTCAATATCCATCGAATCCCCGCAAACACAACATGCAGAATTACAAATAGATGATCTTGATCATGAACAGAGCTCACAAGATCTAGACATGAAAGCACAAAGGAGGAGAACCAGCCATCTAGGTACTACATGGATCCGTAGTCCAAGGATGAAGTACTCATGCATCACACCGGAGGCTTGCATGGTGATGAAGAAGGCCTCCAGGGTTAATTCCCCTCTCCGACAGGGTGCCGGGAAGAGCTTCAGATCCCTCCCGATCTAGGGATGGAGATGACGACGGCTACAGACTCTTTCGTGGATTTTTTGATCGGGTACTTAGGGTTTTCATCCCGAGGGCATCGTATGGGCGGAAGGGGAGGCCGAGAGGGTGCCAGAGGCCACCACACCACCCCTGGTGCGGGCCAAGCCTAGCCGCGCGACCAGGTGGTGTGGCCAGCCTCTGGCCCCTCTCCGTCTCGTATTCTGGCATCTGATGACTTCCGAAAAAATAGGCACTTTGGCTTTTGTCCCGTCCAATTCTGAGAATATTCATGTTCTGACTTTCCTGGAACCAAAAACAGCAGAAAATAGCAGAAAACAGGCAGCTGGCACTGTGGCTCTTGTTAATAGGTTAGTCCAAGAAATCATATGAAAAGTACTCCAAAGTTGGAACAAAACACAAGAAAGTGGATAAAACCAAGCATGGAACATAAAAAATTATAGATACATTTGCAATGTATCACCGCCATGCCGCCGTGTCGTGCTTGCCATCGCCTCTGCAACACCACCGTATCCTTCCTCTCCGGTGAGCTTGGACGTGCCCAGTTAAGTACCACCCTTCCCCTCTTCTACTGCTACTCCTTTATACTCTACTGGGAGCCCTATGTTCCCAGCCACACTTGTTGGTGCTCAATGTTAGCCCATATTCTTGCTCTATGTTCATGTTGGCATGGATCATATCTTGATGTGGTGTTTGATTTAACCTCCCTAGTAATTCTGGTTTTACCCTAATTGTGGCTTGGGTTTGGCATACACACCCAGTTAGTAGCTCATCATGGTTTAGTTATGATCTAGTTGAGCATCAATTTATTACTAGTATTAAGGTTGTGATTTAGTGGGTAGTGACACAACTTAAACTAGTAGTGATGTTGTTGCTAAATTCCTAGGTTTGTGCCTATGTCACTATGACTTGCTTCATGATTGAAGCTATTCACATTTGATGAGCCTGTAATGCCCACTATTGAGCATGCCATGCTCCTCTCACTATGCATCTAGTTGTGTAAATGTTAACCTGATTTTAATGGTGAATACGATGGCTACTTTGATCTTGGTACCTATTGGTATAGTTAATTTGTCAGTACCCATATGTGTTTCAATCGTGATGTTCATGTTGATTTAGTTTTGTACCCTTGGCTCCACTAGATGTGCTACTTCTGATATTGTTGTCAATTTGAACAACCACTGAATGGAATCTGGTAATCCATGATGGGCTTATTCTAAAAACTTGATACTGAATAGATATTATGTCATTTTTACAGTGACCAAGTAACACTTGGTTCCTAGAGTTTCTACTAGGAATGTGATAGAATCTTCCCTTGCTGAGTTAACTTAGTGGTTAACTTTTGTGGCAAACTATCTTAGTGGCTTCTGTAATTGAGATTGCCACGGTGGTGCCTCCATATAGGAGTGTGAACAATGGTAGATCTCAAATACATGGACTGCTGCTTGGTTTTGTTGGTTACAAGCCAAGGATAAAAAAGACCGAGGCTCCAATTATTTAGGATAATAACATATTCTATTGTTGCCTTTTAAATTAACACCATTATGAGATTTGTATATCATTTGTATGCAATTTTGAGGGTTTTTCCCTAAACCATAAATTCTGTTCATGCACAATGGATAAAATTAAATGAGTGTGGTGGAGTTGCTGTCAACCTATTTGTATAATAGTCAGGTTTGCTCTAGCTCTCTCTTGTGTTATTGTTGGTCTTCAATCTTGATCTGCTAGCCCTTCCGATCCTAGTGCATGGTCTGCTCCTCCTTGCTGCTGCTAACTTATTCTTACTATTGTGTTCATGATGCTTGTGGTTGTGGGAATACCTAGTGATGAACTTGCAAGATGTTCTTGGTGCCTTAGTGAAATGGTGGATACGAAGGTGTTTGTGGTTGTTGTGGACATGTGGTGGCTTGAGATGGAAAGAGAAGTGTGTGAGACTTGATTTGGTAGATATCCACGTCTTATCCCTCTATTATATGTACCTAAGCTCCTCTCTGTGGTGTTTATAACACAAAGCTATGCATGTGTTGTGAAAGCTACTAGCTTGCTAGACCCTGTCCTAGTGTAGTGTTTTAGTGTTGAGATCTTTTCCATGTTGATCAACTCTACTGGCTTGACCTTATCCTAAGACGAGCTTTATTTTTGGGTGTTGCCAAGTGGATTTCTTAAATAGCTAATGATGGGGTTCTGAGGCAAAGATACTGATATGAGCAGATACTACAATCTGGCCCCTAAATATACTCAATGATGAGTTTAGGCAAAGCACTACTTTGCTCAAATATGAGAGTAGAATTAATACACTAACCCATCTTTTATCTTTTTATTACGTTTGTTCTTTATGTTTTTGCTTTTTGCAGGAATCAAGAACAGGAAGAAGAAAAAATACAAGAGTAGATAGGAAAATAGTTTAGGTTTTCTTTTTTATTATTTTGTTATAATTGTATTTTTACTTTGGATAATGTAAATGATAGTGTAATATTGTATAATATTAATAGTCAATTTTTTCTTTCTGTTTGTAATTTGAATCTTGTAAATATTTATTCCATTCTTTATTTATTATTGTAATTCATTTTCCATTTATAATTCAATTTCAAATTTCTTTTGTTTGAATCTTGTAAAGACAATGTAATATGTTTATATATGAAATAAAGCATCATTTTCCTTATTTATTTAATTGTATTTATTTACTTGTTTGAACAATCTATGATTTTTTATTTTGGAATAAATTCCATTTATTCTTTTATTATATCCAATTGTGGTATTAGTGTATTATCATGTAATAGTATTCAATATTCCAATTTTCATTTATATTATAATATTTGTTTATTATTATATTCTATACTTAATTCTTTGGAATTTCAAATTCCTAGACATTTAAATTTGAAATTCAAATCTTAAATTCAAAACTTAATTCAAAATTCAAATTCTCATTTGAATTGACCTTCTAAAAACAACAAGAAAACATAGAGGTCATGTCAAAATCTATAGGACTCACTAAGATGAACTAATTCTAATCCATCGAAGTAAGAGAGACCCTGATCACTCTAACCTCTTATAGTTTGCGTGAAAATTCTCCCAATTTTCTTATGCATGAATGCAATGCACACACATGTTACATTGCATCACAAGATCTCTGGATTTTGCACTCCTTTTTTGGCATGGCTGGATCAAACAATGATATCAATGTGCTGCAACGGTCTGTGGTGTTTGCTAGACTGGCAGAAGGCAATGCCCCATAGGTTTCCTGTGAGATCAATGGAAAGCCTTATGAAATGGGGCATCCCTGCTGGTACACCTTTGTGAAGACAATCCACAACCCTGAAGATGAGAAACGCAAGTGTTTTGCGAAAGATCAAGAGGCTGCTAGGAAGGATGTGGAGCGAGCATTTGGTGTGCTTGAGTTAAGGTGGGCTATTGTTCGATACCCTTCTAGAACCTGGAGCACGGAGAGTATGTGGGATGTGATGACTGCTTGTGTGATCATGCACAATATGCTCGTCGAGGATGAGCATGATGAAAACATCTTTGACCAAGACTGGGATTTTCAAGGTTAGCTGGTTGAGCCAGAGCCAGATCTAGCATCCTGGAAAGATTTCATGCAAGTGCATGGAAATTTGTATCACATGTACACCCATGACCTGCTTCAACTAGATTTGATTGGGCATATATGGGCTCATACGGAAAACCAAAACGATTAATCCCTTATTTGTTTCTTGTAATTTGAATGACGTTTGGTTGTTTTTATCGAACCATGTGAGTGTGAACTATTCATATGTAAGCACTATTTTAATCTGATTACCTAATCTAGTTTATTTGCTTGTCAAATTGTACATTTCTCTATGTACTTTGTGCTAAAATGAGCAAAGAGATGAAAATTCTGGCCAGCGCGGATAGATGGGTCTCGCCGATGGGCGCGGCTGGCCGGACAGGCCGGACCACGGTTCAAAATTGGCCGTGGCCTAACCCAAACGGACAGAATCGGACCAAATTTGGATCGCTTGTTTGGGTCGTGCCGTTGGAGATGCCCTTAGGCTTTTCCTTTGGCCATTGGTGGTTCTCGACTGGCGATGATAATTTAAAAGTCTGCAAATAAATATCATGCCGAATCACCTTGTCCACGACCACCTATGAAAAAATTCCAAAACACTAGTAGAGTATTAATTTGATCCCTCCACGGCTCACGATTTTAGTTTTAATCCTTAGAAATTAGAGCAGTATCTTAGTTACATATGGTGTAACTAGTTCCGAATTAACCCCCACATAATTATGCTTATTCAATTTTTGTTGATTTAAAAATGGATACAATCAAATCTAAGATATGGTTTTCCATCCTAACTATGTTTCGATCAAATATCAACTACGAGAAAACATGCACACGGTTGCAAGTGAATCTGAGCCCATCATTTGTCCTAAGTATATTACCACGGGGTTTTGTGTGCATTTTATGCATCCTTATTCATCGTACATTTAGTTCTGGATGCACGATAGTGCACGAAGGCCTTTGACGTGATTTGGGAGTAGCAACCGCAAAATAGTACAACTTGGTTCTCAACTGGTAATCAAATAAGGATAATGATGTTAATTTATCACGCAAATCATGATTCGGACCATAGTGTTTGATGATAATGATTTTAATTCATCATGCAAACCGTGCTTCACACTATAGTAACCGATGCGAAGAGTTCAGATCATATAGCATCTATACATGTGAGGGAACATTTCGTTCATATTGACCTCTCCATAGGCTATTGAGAGATATACAAAGTCAGACTGGCTCCATGAATACGAAAAACACCTTGTGCCAGCTTTGGTTTCTAGAATCAAGATGCATATCTATGCCATCTTCACTAATCGGCGGTCACCTCACTATTTTTTTACTAATGGACTCTTTTGTTCAACAATTATTGAGTTGTTCCCTTGTCGTTGGCCAAAGGAACATGTGAGAGCTCTGGTCGCTTTGCTTATGCTTATGTTTAGACTACCTCGAGTGTTGAGTTATGTTCTTTCAATTTTTGTGGATGTTAAAAATGGATACAATTAAATCTGAGATATAGTTTTCCATCCTATATATGTTTCCATAAAATATCAACTACGAGAAACATGCACACGGTTGCAAGTGAATCCGAGCCTATAATTTGTCCTAAGTATATTACCTCGGGGTTTTGTGTGCATTTTATGCATCCTTGTTCATTATACATTTAGTTGGATGCACGACACTGCACGAGGCCCTTTGACCTGGTTTAGGAGTAGCAACCTCAAGATAGTACAACTTGGATCTCAACAGGTAAGAAAACAAGGATAATGATTTTAATTTATCACTCAAACCATGCTTCAGACCATAGTGATAAATGCGAAGAGGTCAGATCATATAGAATCTATGCATGTGAGGGCATATATTTTGTTCACGTTGACCTTTCCATAGGCTGTTGATAGATATACAATATCAGACTGGCTGCACGAATAAGAAAAACACCATGTGCGCGCTTTGGTCTCTAGATTCAAGATGTATATCATCTTCACTAATCGGTAACCGCCTTTTTTTTACTAATGGCCTCTTTTGTTCAGTTAGTTATTGAGTTTGTTTCCGTATTGCTTGCCAAGGGAGCGTATGAGAGCTCTCGCCGCTGTGCTTCTGCATATATGTTTAGACTACCCTCGAGTGTTGAGTTATACTTTTGATGGGGATACATGCCATTATATGGATTAAGGTGGCCGAAATCCCAAGTGTAGCCCGAGCTACACATAGCCTTTTTTTTCAAAATTACAAACTGTATTCTAAATATTTAAAAAATCTGAAAACAAATCTAGATGTAGATAATGTTGTACTTGATGAACAAAATGACAAAGTTTGAATTTTTACACTATTCACTGCTTTAGATGTCAGATTTTGTCATTTTTGTGTAGCCTCAAGGTATTTTGTGTTGACATTTTGCACATTTGTAAAGTAGAACATTACATGCATCTAAATACTTTTTTTTATCATTTTTCTGAATCTTCAAAATGCTTTTTTTGAACTTCTCAAAATATGGCTATCTGTGACCCAAGCTACTTTTGCACGCATTCAGAATGCGGTGCCAAGGTACCTAAACCATGAGGTGGGGTTGGGAGAAACTAAAAAGAGAACATGAGCTGTTCAAATCGGCTCAAGGAGTAAATATGGAGTGACAATATCCAAACATTGTTGTTCCGGCATACAAAGATGTTCTTATTGCCACGGTAGGACCATCAACACTAAACTCCCCAAATCTCACTAGCACCTCATCGCGCAGTATTCACGCACAACTCTGCGCCTGTTGCAACGACATTGCCCGGATCATACCCCACTCCAATGGGAGGCATAGATCAGCCACCAACCATTGTATGACGCATCACCTCGCCCAGTCACTAGACTTGCATTCAGGAAGCGGCAACAAGAAAGGGCAAATCTAGATGTAATTCTTATGTGAAGGTTAGTATGTTGCATTTTGTTTTCAGAGTTGTAATCATTCTCGACTGAACTTAATATTATTAAAAAATATCGTTTCCACATAGAACTTAAAAGGCACATCTTCTAGCTATGAAAATGTTTTCCATGTCCCATGGAGATGTTGTGAACCCCTCTCCATAATCTACGCCATTTCTATTGGGCGATCCAAAAGTTTTCGTTCGAGGTTCCTTTGAAACAGAAAAATCAACCACATATTATTCTTGTTATTGATGCAACTTATCTCTATTGCATAGCTCATAGGGCAAATATATAGTACACATGAATTAGAGTACAAGGAAGAAAATATGCAAACAACTCCTTAGGTGATACACATCACTATATACTATTCTAACAATTCCATTTGCGATACTTGGCATATTAATCATCACAGAAAAATTAACCCAGACGGTTTAGAAAACGACCGGCTTATGAACACATGAGATAGGAGTTCGAACTGTATTTAGTGCAGCACACTAGCTTCAAGATATGTTTATACTATAGCATTGCTAACTAGTTTGACCTCGTTAAGAGCTACCATGTGGTCTAGTGGTAGAAACTAGTGTGATCATGTTTATGTCTTCCATTCAATAATGCATCGTGGTGGTGCACCATTTGCCATGACTGGCCGTGAGCTCTCATAGCAGCTCGCTGATATCTTATCTTTTGTATGATCATGATGCACGAGACCGTATATGATAATGTACACACAAGCATAGACAAGACAAGTTATATGGATATACTCCTTGGCCACCTGTGTTACATCCCACTATAAATACCCCCTAGCCTCCTTACGTATTTCACACAACACAACAGAAGCACACCTCGCCAAGCTAGCCAGCCTAGACACGGTTGAGATTCATTGGTTCTTCCCCCACCATTTCCTATGGCCAATCCTTCCAACCTCCAGGTCATCCCTTTCCGAGGTTCTATCCTGGAGAACACCGAGTTCAATCTCCACAACCTATTCTTGCACCAGATAATATCCGGCGATGACCGAAACCAAGCTATACTTATTGATGGAAAGCCTACTCCTAGTCCTAACTTCGGTCAAACCGCTGTTAATGACTGGGCGATATATGAGGGCGTTGGCTCGGATGCGACGCTAGTTGCCCGGGCACAAGGCATGCATATGAGGGCTGATAGTTTTTACAATTCGTTTATCATGGTGTTCAAGGCCGAAACGTATGCAAATTAGTTTATATATGTTGGATATAGATTGGTTTTGCTCATTTTGAATATGGTCCCTTGGTTAGTACTCCCTTTGTTCAGAAATAACTGACTTGAATTTGTCTGGATTCATATGTATGTTGATACATGTGAATCTAGACAAATCCAAGTCACTTATTTCTAGACGGAGGGAGTATGTTTTTTTCGTTTTTATGTCAGTGTGTGTTACACATGGATCATGATCGCCTAGTTAGCTCCTTGTGGTTTGTGCATTACAATCACTTGGTTGGCTCTTTTGGCACATGATATATACGATTGTGATTACACTGCAGGTTCAATGGATCCACACTTGAAATAATGGGTGCGTCTCTTGAAGAAAACAGTACTAATGACTGGGCAATTGTTGGTGGGACTGGGGTGTTTGCAATGGCCAGAGGAGTCATCGAGAGAAAAACGCCTGAAGTAGTGGAAACTGGAAAAATAATACAAGAACTTAGTATCAATGGATTCTGCCGCAGGAAGGTAAGCTGAATATTTAACTTGATTTTCCGTTCTGAATCTGTTTCCATGCGTGTTGTCATCAAGGTTGGATTTTCTTTTCATTTTCATTTCTTGTTCTGTGTTTACTCTCAATGTGATACTACGTGTATTGCTTTATAGAAGTTGCTAAGATTGGTCCGTTAACTGCTTAAACATACTAATGCAGTTCGTTCTAACCAAGCTTGGGCCCTGGGGTAATCAAGGAGGTTCCACTCATGATATTCAAGAAAAACCTGGGCACCTAGTGAGCGTTACAATTTTCAGTGGTGTCGTCTTTGATGCAATTTCATTTGCTTATATTGATGAAAATGGGACTAGCCGCACCTCAGGTCGCTGGGGTGGTTTTGGTGGGAATAGTACTGTGGTGAGCTATTCACGCTTCATTTGGTTTGATAATATAATACTGCAGTTTTTCCCTTTACTATATGAATCAGGTTATAAGTTTTTCCATTGTTTTCTTGGTGCGTTTTACCGCAGATCCAGCTGGGCTCTTCTGAGTTCGTGAAAGGATTGTCGGGTACAATAGTGGCTAATTATCTAGGCTTTCTGAACATTATATCATCATTCAAGTTGGTCACCACCGCGAGAACGTATGGACCTTTTGGAACTCAAGTAGGTGGCACTTCGTTCGAAACTTCTGTTCCAGAAGACGCCACCATCGAGGGCTTCTTTGGAAGTTCAAACCAAATATATATGACATCCATTGGTGTTTACACGATCTCCTAGAGTAATCTTGAACCATGGTTGAAACTTTTCTCTTTACCGACATGTTTATTTTCCTTAATTTTCTTTCAAAAAATAAGATGGTTAGGGGCATCCCTATGCCAGATCTGTTTGTCCTTTGTACTGCAAGTGCTTTGTTGTCATCTCCATGGTTTGAAGAAAATAAATTCTCACTTGGTGATTAATGGCTCTCAAGGAAACAATCTTAGACATATATAGTGTCTCCATATGGATGTGTACTCGTTCATTTGTGTATATGATCTCATTCAGTGTGCACCTACGTCGCGATGTCCGTTTTTTAGTTGCATTTACCAGGTGTTTGAAGATGTCAACACGGTTTTTCCACCCATGTGTTTGCGTTCATATTTATCCGAAGGCCGCGATAACTTCAGGATTTGTGTTTGTAAACTTACGTTTTGACACCTCTATAGGAAATAAAGTGTGGCGGTACAATTTGTCTTATCTCTTCCTCTGATACGGGATGTCCAAGCTCCACGCCAGCTCCTCCCAACCTTCCCCCGATGGCGGAAACATATGGGTGTGGTGGCTCTAAGCTTCACAGTCACTCAGTCCTATGTCGGTCCCGACCCCAACGGGCCTCTATGACCCCTAGGAAGCCAGCGCCTCTATACCTACCTTAGCCGATCGGAGGCAACATATCCATGCTCCACCGGGACTGCAGGTTATCGGTTGACATTGTCAACCACACTGGCCTCGATCCCTGTCAGGTACCTCGCTCACGGGAACAAAGTCGACCAAGGTTTGGATCCAGGATCCAGGAGTTCCCACAGTAGTGGCCACGACGTTGTCCTTCGGCCTGCGCTCGGCAACTTCTTCTTCCCCTCCGAAGCAAGGGTTCATCAAGGACTGCAGCTAGCTATCATTAGGAACTGCAGCTAAATTACAAATGTGCAAAGGGTTCAGTGTGACGCCTCCATCTGCAGCACCCTATCACACATAGATGTCGCTATTTCACTATGGTATACTCAATCTGTAATACTCCCTCTGTTCACTAATGTAAGACATCCTAGTTTTTTTCTTAAACACATGGATGTGTGCGTGTTTTGTATGTAGGTTTTGTTGAATAGAATAGTTTTGATACTTTAATAATCAAAATCGTTACAATTACAAGAGAATATAAAGAGGGTCTAGGCCCTGACCGAGTCGGTTTAGAGTCCTAAACATGGCACACAAGTTGATTGTCTACCATCCCCCCGCAGTCACAACGGGAGGCTCGACGACGTTGAGACTGAATCGAATATCGGTGAAGGGTGTATTAGCTAGACCCTTGGTGAAGATGTCTGCAAATTGAGCCGTAGTAGGAACCTGAAGAACACGAATTTGTCCAAGAGCCACCTTCTCCAACAAAATGAATGTCTATCTCAATGTGTTTAGTTCGTCGATGTTGCACTGGATTTCCTGACATATAAACAACTGAGATATTGTCACAATAAACAATAGTCGCTTGTTGAAGAGGCCGATGGAGCTCCATGAGCAGCTGGCGTAGCCAGACCGTTTCAGCAATGACATGTGCCACGACGCGATACTCAACCTCAGCAGCCGAACGAGAGACCGTAGCCTGTCTTTTAGAGGACCAAGAAACCAAATTGTTACAAAAAAAAACACAAAATCCAGATGTGGATCGTCGAGTATCTAGACAACCAGCCCAGTCTACATCAGAGTAAGCTATCAAAGAATTTGGTGAAGAAGATTTTATATGTAAGCCATGGTTGAGGGTGCCTTTTAGGTAACGAAGAACACGTTTGACATGATTATAGTGAGGGATACGAGGATCATGCATATAGAGACAAGCTTGTTGGAAAGCGAAATAAATTTTAGGACGAGTAATTGTTAGGTATTGGAGAGCACCAGTGAGACTACAGTATAGAGTAGGATCAGAAAAAGGTTCACCGACAGAAGAAAGTTTAGTAGACGTGTCAACAGGGGTGCGAGAAGACTGACAATTGGTCATACCAGCACGGTTAAGCAAATCAAGAACATACCGACGCTGAGAGAGAGAAAATCCAGATGTGTCACGGTTGAAAGAACATTTCATGATTTCCTATGTTTTGCGTGTTAGATAACAATACTATGGAGACTATTCATGTGCGTTAAGTGTGCAGGAAGTTTTGAGGGGGACCGGATAATCCGCCCCACCAAGGGCCGGATAATCCGGCCTACCTCATCGCTCAAAGGAAGCCAAGGCGCGTCGCTCGGTACCCGGTCGGATTTTCTCCCGGAAAATCCGAACTAGGGCGGTTTTTCCTCCCCAGGCCGGATAATCCGGGTGTCGCACGGGCCGGATAATCCGGGCCCCAGTTTTCGAGCAAAAGGAGCCAAGGCGCGTCGCTCGGTATCCGGTCGGATTTTCTCCCGGAAAATCCGAACTGGGGCGGTTTTTCTTCCCCAGGCCGGATAATCCGGCCCTCGCATAGGACCAGATAATCCGCCCCCCAGAAGTTGATCAAGGGCAAGCTCGACACGACGCTCTGAGAGGGGGCAGATTATCTGCCGGATATTCCGAGTCTGGGGCGGTGTTTTCCCCAGACCGGATAATCCGGCCCTCACTTGGGCCGGATAATCCGGCCCCCAAAGTGTGCAACGGCTGGTTTCTGAAGGGGGTATAAATACCCCTTCTTCCCCAACGTTCAGAACTCTTGATTCATTCGAAATTGACCAGACATTGTGCAAGAGCTCTCATTCTCAATCTCCCACTTCAACCACCCGAAGGTCTTGATCTTTAGGGGAATTGAAGGAGGAGAAGTTCATCATCATCATCAAGAATCAAGCACTTCAACTCCTCTCCATTCACTTGGAGAAATCCTTGATCTAGTATTCTTGCCAATACCTAGATCTTGTTTATTGTGTTTGATAACTTTGTTCTTGTGGCAGCTTGTTGTCATTCCGGGAGCCTCCAAGTTGTTGTGGAGTTGTTGCCCCGCTAGTTGTGTAAAGGCGCCGGTGCCCGCCTCGAATGGTACCTATAGTGGAAGGTGGATCAGGCCTTTTGTGGCGAGATCCATCAGAGAACAGGGTGAGGCCTTTTGTGGCGTGGTGATCTTAGTACCGCCCACCCCTCCAACGCAGACGTACTTCCCGTAACAAGGAAGGAACTGCGGTCAAAAAAATCCCGTGTCTCCGCATGCTTCACTTCGGTTTACTCGTTCCTCTTCCACTCGCTCTTTACTCGCTAGTAGATAGGTTTGCATATAGGGAAATTCCACCTAATAGTTTTTCTAGAGAATTTACCCTTTGTGCTAAGCCTAAAATTGAAAAAGAATTAAAAATTGGTGTAGCACCTATTCACCCCCCCTCTAGGTGCCCATACGATCCATTTCAATTGGTATCAGAGCCCCGGCTCTTAATTCGGGCTTAACCGCCTAAGAGTAGTATGGGTACCAAGGATGATGGAAATGAGGCTGTGGATAAGGTTACAATGGATGATCTCAAGTCGTTGGAAACAACCTTGTTGAAATCCTTTGAGGCCAAGATGGAGGAGATGAATCAAATGATTGCTCGCCTTACATCATCCATAGCCCCATCTCCATCCTCCCCTGAGGCTGCCACACCATCATCTAAGGAAAAGGGTAACACCGGATCCAAGGATGATGATGTGGAAGGTGAAAAACTTAATGGTTCCACCTCAAAAAAGGGAAGTGGTAAGGAGGAATATAGTGAGGTTCGCCACGTATATTCCCCCGACCCACCTATCCCTCATCCTCATATAAACAATAGGGGTGATCCACCCAAGCTCACTGCATCCTCTTTTAATCAATGGCAATTCCTAATGAAATCTCATGTTTGTAGCTCCTCTATTGAATTGTGGAGGATTATTGAAGAGGGTCTTCATATTGGAGATTAAACAAATCTAACAAGAAGAGAAGTTGTGGATAGCCAGTTGAATGCCACCGCTCTCCACATGATACAGCTGGGTGTGGGTCCCAAGGACATGCCACACATTGAACATCTCAACACAGCTAAAGAGGCTTGGGATTCCCTTACGGATCTCTTCGTTGGAAATGAAAGCATGAGAAGAAACAAGTATGATGCCCTTAGTAATGAAGCTGAGGGATTTTACATGTTGGATGGTGAAAACCATGAGGACATGTATAGAAGACTCAAGGGCATCGCAACAACATTTCGAAAGCATGGGGCCACTCACATCGATGATGCATGGATAAAAAGGAAATATGTGAGTGCCTTAATGCCTTTCGAGCCAACGGACTTGAAGAGCCTGCAAGGTAGACATAACTATCATCAAATGACATCCAACGAAGTCATGCAAGAAATGGAGTCGTTCAAAGTGGCAGCAAAGAATGTTGAAGATGCCCGTGCTCGGGCCATTGGAATGCAAAAGGGTGTCAATGTGGCTCTCAAAGCCAATGTTGTTGAGCATGAGGAAGATGAAGGAGCTTTTGAGGGGGTATCCATGGACTGCCCCGATGAGGTCAAACGTGCTCATGGTGAGTACATGGCATTCTATGCAAGGAACTTTTGGAAAGACCTTGCCAAAGCCAAGTCTGAACTTGAGCGAAAGAATGGGTCAAATGGAAGAAGAGAAAGTGGCCCAAGATTGAGAACTTGCTTCAACTGTGGAGATAGAATGCACTTTGTAGCCGAGTGTCCATATCAAAATAGAGAAGACAATGGTGGCAGGCTCATTCTTAAAGAGAAATCTAAAGCACCTAAGAAGAAGCCATTTATTAAGAATAATGGCCCTTTCAAGAAGCAACCCAAGATTGTCTTGGTAGCTCAAGAGGAATACTCCTCCGCAAGTGAAGATGAAGAGGATGATGATAGTTCTCGCGAGGTGGCTTCTATAGCCACCACATCGACTCCCTCATCTCTCTTCGACTCGCCGAATGAGAACGCCATCAACAACAACGTCACTTGCCTAATGGCAAGAGGGTCCAAGATATCAACCTCTAGCTCTTCATTTCCTAAGACTAACATAATTTTGGATATGGATGATCATGACAGTCTTAAAATGAAGTTGTTGCCTTGAATACTTTTCACTAACCTACAAGGTGAGCACAAACTCCATTTTGATGCTCTTATGAGTCAACTTGCTCAAGCCGAAGATCTTCTTGAAGAAAATGACAGAATTGAAAGATAAGATGCCTTGGAGATAGCTTCTTTGAAAAATGCCTTGGAAGAGGAAGAGGAAGCTCGAGTATCTTTGGAAGAAAGACTCGAATTCCTTGAGGAGTCACAAGAAGAAGCTGTAGCTCAGCTCATTAAAGAACGTGACCATGCTCTTGCCAAGGTAAAGAAACTAAAGAAAGAAAAGATTGACTTTGGGGCTATTCATGCTAGACTTTTGAGAAGTTTGATAATCTTGAAAGTGCTCACAAGGCATTGAAGAGTGATCATTCTACTTTAAATGAGTCTCATGACCAGCTCCAAACTCAATTGAAATGGTATGATGTGCCAAGTACCTCCACTTCATCCTCTAGAAAAGAAGACCTTGCAAGAAGTTCTCAACACAAAGGTAAAGGGGTTATTGATGAGATACTGGGCAGGCAAAGGACAAACAATAGTAAAGAAGGTCTTGGTTACATACCCAAGACAAAGAGCAAGAAAAACAAGAAGAAGAAGAAGAAGAAGAGCAAGACTGCTCAACCAAAGACTAGCAAAATTACCAATGACAAGACTAATTATGATGGTTTTGTAGGGATCAACAATCCTAACTTTGAACTATATTGTGATTATCATGGTGATGTTTATGCTAGTTATGTAGGCCCTTATGATTGTTACATTCCTTGGTCTATTTGGGTTCCCAAGACCCTTGTTACTAACATGAGAGGACACATTGAAAAATGGGTACCTAAAACCAAGAAGTAATTTTCTTGCAGGGCTATGCTTCCGGTGGTTCTAAATGGGTACTCGATAGCGGATGCACGAGTCATATGACCAGAAGCAAGGAGATCATCACGGAGATGCGGCCAAACATTGATCACATAACCGTCTCCTATGGTGACAAGTCAAAATCTGAGGTATTGGGTCTCGGCAAAGTTGTGGTGGCTCACGATATTTCTCTCGTGGACGTCATGCTTGTTGAGACCCTCGGGTACAACTTACTTTCAGTTCGCGCCCTTGGTAAGATGGGCTTTGTAGTTTATATTGATGCTGATTTGGTGGTACTCTTGTGGAGCAAGTCTCTAAAAGTCGCTTTCGTGGGATATGTCGAAAACGACCTGTATGTGGTGGACTTTTCGGGGAAAACCACTACAGGCCCAATGTGTCTTTTCGGAAAGGCTGACGCGGGTTGGCTATGGCATCGCCGTCTAGCCCACGTCAATATGAGAACTTTGCAAAGTCTCCACAAGGGTGGCCACATTCTTGGACTAAAAGAAAATGTCTTCTTTGCCAAAGATCGTGTTTGCATGGCGTGTATTGAAGGGAAAATGCATGACTCACCTCATCGAAGGAAAACCATCATCTCTTCAAAAAGGATTTTGGAGCTCCTTCATGTGGACCTCTTCAGACCTCCATCTCATGCAAGCCTCGGTGGGAAGAAGTATTGTCTAGTGATTGTTGATGATTACTCAAGGTACACTTGGGTTTATTTCTTCAAGTTGAAGAGTGAAACTCAACAAACAGTCATCGACTTCGCCAACGAGGTTCAACGTCAACACAACATCCCCATTTTGGCTATAAGGAGTGATAACGGCTCTGAGTTCAAGAACTACACATTAAATGAGTTCCTAAGTGAAGAGGGGATAAGACATCAATATTCCGCTGCGTACACCCCTCAACAAAATGGTGTAGCCGAGAGGAAGAATCAAACTCTAATGGATATGGAAAGATCTATGTTAGCCGAATTTAAATCTCCATATAACTTCTGGGCTGAAGCAATCTCTACTGCTTGTCATTCATCCAACCGTTTATACCTCCATAAGATCTTGGATAAGACTCCGTATGAAATACTTACCGGTAACAGGCCAAACATCTCATACTTTCGGGTATTCGGGTGTAAGTGTTTCTTTCTCATTAAAGGAGTTCGTTTATCTAAGTTTGAATCTAAGGCTTTAGAAAGTATTTTTGTTGGTTATGGTGCCGAATCCAACACTTATAGAGTCTACAATAAGCTCTCTGGAACTGTTGTAGAATCTTGTAGTGTGGTGTTCGAAGAAAATGACGGTTCCCGTGCGAAGCAAGTTGATGTTTGTGATGCAGATGTTGAAATACCCCAAGATGCCATAAGAAGAATGGGCGTGGGATTTTTCCGCCCCATTGAGGAACCCCTTGTGGCGGACAGGGAAGGACAATGCTCTACTCATATAGAGCCCTCATCTACACATCCTCAACATGTTCCAACCACAGGGGCAACTTCTACACCATCTCAATCAACTGCTGAAGGTCAAGATGTTCCAGAAAGCTCCAGGCCAGATTTTTCGGTTGACACCGGATTATCCGGCCACCCCGGTCCAGCTGACCATGTTGCTTCAGGTGGTGAAAATTTCAACGCAAGCTCCAGGCCGGATTTTCCGGCTAGCCCCGGATTATCCGGCCCCTCGCCAGTTCAAGCAAGTCCCAGGCTTCCTGATGAAGCTGCTGCAAGTACTCCCAGGCCGTATTATCCGGCCTCTCCATCGGCCGGATTATCCAGCCCTGACTCTCCAGTTCTGCAGCCTCCTGTTACGGCTACGGACTCACCTCAAGGGCACGCGTCTCCACCACCTGCGGCTGATGTTCCAGTTACTGATCAAGGTCGAGAAAATGCTTCCAATGAAGACTCAAGTGATAAATCTCCTCCTCCAAGAGACAACAAACTTATTGAACTTCGTCAAAAGGCTCGGGCTAATCGAAACCTTGAGTTGAGGGGTCACACTCTCGACAAGGTTGTTGGTGACCTTCGATGAAGGGTTTCTACAAGAAGAGAATTGACCAGTTTTGGTGAGCATCAAGCTCATATCTCCATGGTGGAACCTAAGAAGGTCTTTGAAGCTCTTGAAGACCCAGACTGGGTTGTTGCTATGCATGAAGAATTGAATAACTTCGAGCGCAACAAAGTCTAGAAACTCGTGGAGAAACCCAAAGAGTGCCGCAATGTTATTGGCACCAAGTGGATTTTCAAGAACAAGCAAGATGAGAATGGCATTGTTGTGAGGAACAAGGCAAGACTTGTAGCACAAGGTTACTCCCAAGTTGAGGGCATCGACTTCGGCGAGACCTATGTGTTGGGTCCGTAACATAGAAAACAAAGTTTTTCCTATGGTGTGAACTACACGCCAAGATCTATCTACTAGATCCAAAGCAACGGGTGGACATACATCCAACAAGAACTTACCCTCGAAGACAACGAGTTTTGTTAACGAGTAGGAACTCGTGGTTGATGTAGTCGTACACTTGCCGATCTCAAGATCATGAGGAAGTCCAAGCGCCGTAACTCAGCAGCGCATCCACACTCGCACACACGTTCAAGCCACCGGACAACCTCCACCTCCTCGCTCCAGCAATCCAGCGGAAGCAGCAACTCCTTCCAGACGAAATGCCACCCGGAACATGTATCTCGCTAATCCGAAACCATGGGGGAATAATTCTAGAGGGGGAGAGAGATCCTTCACAAGGAGGTGTGAGGATGAAGGAGGGAATGGGTGGCCTTTTATAGGAGGAGGGGGGGTGCCCCCTCTCTCCATGGCCGGCGCATGGGGGGTGACCCCTCACCTCCCCCATTCATGTGGTGGTAACCCCTCCACATTAAAATGCCTCTTCACATTCCCTTTTAAAGTCTCCACTTTAAATGCATTAAATTTCTCCAAATTTAATGCTCTCTCATTTAATAAAACTCTTTTTATTAAATTTATTCAGAATTTTTTTAATTACTTTAATTAACAAACGTTCACATATAGCCCCTTGCAATATTTCAATATCACATGCAGAACCACTTTCTGCAATTTCACCCGAAACAATTTCCGGTTTCTATTGAAACAATTCCTGCGCTTTGCAATTCTTTCGTCTGAAACATATGTGCTCCAAAATGGTGTCCGGTAACTCTTAAGTGTGCCACCCTACGGTTCGCGAATAATGCAGACATGATCGAGACCCTTCTCCGATCAATAATCAACATCGGGACCTGGAGATCCGTACTGACTCCTACACATTCAACGATGACTTCTGTGATCGTGAGAACCTTTAACGCTTGTAACTAAATCCCTTTGTCTCTCGATATATTACATGTCCGAGATTCGATCATCGGTATCTCCATACCTAGTTTGATCTCGTTACCGACATGCACTCTTTTCTCGTTGCCGTGATATAACATTCTAGTGATCACATCACTTGGTTGCAAGCTATCTTAATGTGATATCACCGAGAGGGCCCAGAGTATATCTATCTGTCATCTGGATTGACAAATTTCACTCTTGATCCATGAGCCTCAACATAACACCTTCGTAGTACTGAACCCATCTTTATAGTCAGCCTGTTACAGTGTGACGTTTGATGTTATCAAGATACTCTTCCGGTGTTAGCAATTAACATGATCTCATGGTCTAAGGATAAAGATTACTTCGTATGATGTTATAGCAATATAAACATAATGACTTGATCGTAATGCTATACTTCGGATGAATGTTCATCACATCATTCCACCAATGGTGTGACCTTGTTATTAACAACATCCAATGTCCATGATCAGGAAACCTTGATCATCTTGTTAATCAACAAGCTAGTCTATAAGAGAGGCATAACTAGGAACCCTTTTTGTTTATTAAACACACATGTATTGATGTTTCCGATCAATACAATTCTAGCATGTAAAATAAACATCTATGATATATAAGGAATATATAATAACAACTTTATTATTGCCTCTCAGGGCATATTTCCTTCAGTCTCCCACTTGCACTAGAGACAATAATCTAGTTCACATAGTGATAAATCTAACACCCATGGAGTTCTGGTGTTGATCATGTTTTGCCCTAGGGAGAACTTTAGTCGACGGATCTGCTACATTTAGGTCCGTGTGTACTTTACAAATCTTTATATCTCCATCCTTGACATGCTCGCGGATGGAGTGAAACCAACGCTTAATATGCTTGGAATTCTTGTGAGACCTCGGTTCCTTTGCGGTTGGCTATGGCTGCATTATTGTCACAATAGATCACCATTGGGTCCAACGCACTGGGAACCACACCTAGTTCCGTAATGAACTCTTTCATCCAAACCGCCTCCTGTGCCGCTTCTGAAGCAGCAACATATTCCGCCTCCGTCGTTGATCCAGCCACCACAGGTTGTTTGGAACTCCTCCAACTAACTGCTGCTCAGTTCAAGAGAAATACGTATCCGGATTGAGACTTAGAGTCATCCGGATCGGTGTCAAAGCTAGCATCGACATAACACTTAGCGACTAGCTCTTCTTCACCTCCGTATATAAGAAACATATCCTTAGTTCTTCTCAAGTACTTGAGGATGTTCTTTACCGCTATCCAGTGTTCCGAACCTGGATCAGATTGGTACCTACTAGTCAAACTAATAGCATGTGCCACATCCGGTCTTGTACATAGCATGGCATACATAATAGAGCCTATGGCCGAGGCATAGGGGATCTTATCCATCATCTCTCTTTCTTCCGCCGTAGCCGGACTTTGAGTCTTACTCAATGTCTTGCCTTGCAACATAGGTAAGAACCCCTTCTTACTTTCATCCATATTAAACTTCTTTAATATCTTATCAAGGTATGTACTCTGCGATAGCCTAATTAGGCGCCTTGATCTATCTCTATAGATTTTAATGCCTAATATATATGTTGCTTCACCAAGGTCTTTCATCGAAAATTTGCTGTTTAGATAACTTTTAACACTGTTTAAAAGATCTATATCATTTCCAATCAATAATATGCCATCCACATATAATATTAGAAATGCCACATTGCTCCCACTCACTTTCTTGTAAATACAAGCCTCTCCATGAGTTTGGACAAATCCAAACTCTTTGATCACCTCATCAAAGCGGAGATTCCAACTCTAGGATGCTTGCTTCAGTCCATAGATGGATCGCTGAAGTTTGCATACCTTATTAGCATCCTTAGGATCGACAAAACCCTTAGGTTGTATCATATACAACTCTTCTTCAATATTACCATTGAGGAACGCAGTTTTGACATCCATCTGCCATATTTCATAATCGAAATATGCAGCAATTGCTAACATAATCCTAACCTACTTAAGCATCGCTACGGGAGAGAATGTCTCATCGTAGTCAACTCCTTGAATTTGTCGAAACCCCTTTGCGACAAGTCGAGCCTTATAGATGGTCACATTACCATCAACATCAGTTTTTCTTTTGAA
The DNA here is from genome assembly GCA_910589775.1 of Avena eriantha. NCBI lineage: Eukaryota > Viridiplantae > Streptophyta > Magnoliopsida > Poales > Poaceae > Avena > Avena eriantha. The sequence continues at coordinate 21,524,624 of OU342741.1, read as the reverse complement.
AATCCATTTATTCTCAACGGCCTTTCGGTCGTGAGGTAAGTCCACCAAGTTCCAAACTTGGTTCTCGTATATGGATTCCATCTCGGATTTCATGGCTTCTAGCCATTTGTTGGAATCCGGGCTCATCATCGCTTCTTCATACGTCGCAGGGTCATCCATTTCATCAACCATGAAATTCACAACAGGATTGCCGTATAGTTCAGGAGTTGCACGTGTCCTGCTTGACCTGCGAGGTTTGGTAGTGTCCTCTTTCGGAGTTTCATGTTCATTATCATTAGCTCTCTCTTCATCAGGTGAAGTCAACTCCGTAACAACTTCCGGTGCTGCGCCACTCGCCATTCCATGAAGAAAAGGTTCAATAACCTCTTCGAGTTGTACCTTCCGACTACTCACACCTTTCGCGAGAAACTCCTTCTCAAGAAAGGATCCATTCTTGGCAACAAAAACCTTACCCTCGGATCTGTGATAGAAGGTATACCCAATTGTTTCCTTAGGGTATCCTATGAAGACGCATTTTTCCGCTTTGGGTTCGAGTTTATCCGGTTGAAGTTTCTTCACATAAACATCGCATCCCCAAACTTTAAGAAATGACAGCTTAGGTTTGTTTCCAAACCATAATTCATACGGTGTCGTTTCAACGGATTTAGATGGTGCCCGACTTAAAGTGAATGCAGCTGTTTCCAGTGCATAACCCCAAAATGACAGTGGCAATTCAGTCAGAGACATCATAGATCAAACCATATCCAATAAGGTACGATTACGACGTTCCGACACACCATTACGTTGTGGTGTTCCGGCAGGCGTGAGTTGTGAAACTATTCCACACTCTTTCATGTGTGTGCTAAACTCGTAACTTAGATACTCTCCTCCACGGTCAGACTGTAGAAATTTGATCTTTCTATTTTGATGATTTTCCTCTTCATTCTGAAATTCCTTGAACTTTTCAAAAGTTTCAGACTTGTGTTTCATCAAATAGATATACCCATATCTACTCAAATCATCCGTGAAAGTAACAAAATAACGATATCCACCTCGCGCCGACACACTCATTGGCTCACACACATCAGTATGTATGATTTTCAATAGATCTGTCGCCCGTTCCATTGAACGGGAAAACGGCGTTCTAGTCATCTTGCCCATAAGGCATGGCTCACATGTATCAAATGATTCAAAATCAAGTGATTCCAAAATTCCATCAGAATGGAGTTTCTTCATGTGTTTAACGCCAATATGACCTAGACGGCAGTGCCACACATATGTAGACATATAATCCTCAAGTTTAATATTTTTAGCATTAACATTATGAATGTGTGTAATATTACTATCGAGATCCAACAGAAATAAACCATTCAACATAGGTGCATGACCATAAAAGATATCATTCTTATAAATCGAACAACCATTGTTTTCAGATTTAAAGGAATGACCACTTTGCATCAAACACGATCCAGATACAATGTTCATGCTCAGTGCAGACACTAAATAACAATTATTTAGGTTTATAACTAATCCCGATGGCAAATGGAGAGGTAGCGTCCCGACGGCGATCACATCAACTTTTGATCCATTGCCGACCCGCATTCTGACCTCATCCCTTGCTAGTTGTTGCTTGTTCCGTAGCCCCTGAACCGAGTTACATATATTAGCAACCAATCCCGTATCAAATACCCAGGTGCTACTACGAGTACTAATCAAGTACACATCAATAACATGTATATCACATATACCTTTGTTTGCCTTGCCGGACTTCTTGTCCGCCAAATACTTGGGGCAGTTGCGCTTCCAATGGCCAGTCCCCTTACAATAGGAGCACTCGGTGTCAGACTTAGGGCCAACTCGGGGTTTCTTTTTAGGCGTGGCAACAGACTTGCCACCCTTCTTTCCCTTGTGCTTGCCTTTCTTGTCTTTCTTGAAACCGGTGGTCCTATTGATCATCAACACTTGATGTTCTTTCCTAATCTCCACTTCTGCAGTCTTAAGCATTGACAGAAGCTCGGGAAGAGACTTCTTCATGCCCTGCATATTATAGTTGATCATGAAGCTCTTGTAGCTAGGTGGCAGAGATTGGAGAACACGATGTATGCCTAAGTCAATGGGAATCGTTATTCCCAAGGACACAAGCTTATCGGCGTACCCAGACATTTTGAGTACGTGCTCACTAACGGAGCAGTTTTCCTCCATCATGCAGCTAAAGAACTTTTCTGTAGCATTATAACTCTCTACGGCAGCATGGGTATCGAAAATCATTTTCAATTCTCCCATGGTATCAAATCCATTGCCATTTTCAAAACGCTTTCGAAGTTCTGGCTCTAGCCCATACAGTATGCCGCAATGAACTAAGTTGTGGTCCTCCCGACGAGTCACGTAGACATTCTTTTCCTCGTCGGGGGCATCAGGAGCTGGTGGGGGGCCTAGCGGCGCATCTAGCACATATTGCTTTTGTGCAGCAGTGAGGATAATCCTCAAATTCATAGCCTAGTTGGTGAAGTTGCTACCATTCGCAGCAAGTTTCTCTTTCTCTATGAACACATTGAAATTAAAAGCATGTGGTGCCATCTACAACAAAATTTGTAAAGTTTATTTAGACTAAGTTTATGATAGATTGAGTTCAACTAATCCAAATTACTAATGAACTCCCACTCAAAAACGATATCCCTCGTGTCTTTTTGGTGATTACATGAACCAAATCCACTACACCAAGTCCGATCATCACGTGAGTTGATGTAGCTTCAAAGCGAGCATCTATATGGGCATCATATCAACTATATGACTCATGCATAACCTTTTGGTCCGTGTTTCGAGGTCATGTCTGTACATGCTAGGCTCGCCAAGTAAGAACCTTAGTATTCACGTGTGTAAAACTGTCTTACACCCGTTCCTATGAAAGCGTAGATTCGAGTACACCCGATCATCACGTGATGTCTCGAAACACGATCCACAGAGCAGTGCATACTTAAGGAAGAACACATTTTTATCTTGATATCTAAATGAGGGAGCATCTTATAATGCTCCCAAAAGCGCCAAACTAGCAGTATAAGATGCTAACATCTAATGTGTAAAGTGAGATGATATGGTCCATGCATTTGATCTCTATCACTTGCATCGTGGTATGATATCTATCATTACTTTGTGTGTAATGCCAAGGTCTATGGAACTTACACGTTGAGTGTGTTGTAAGAGTATTTATCATACATCTACTTACAACAATACCATATCAATACACTAGCCTAGCAACGATCTGAACTAGATGCCTCTAATTTATCAATTGCAAGTTTTATGTGGCTTAGGGCTTTCGGATATAGAACCGTTCTCACCTACGAACATGAACCACAACGAGGATAACTAATTTATTAGCAACTCGTTGTAAATCAGATATTGACTATAGTAGGAGAGACAGACACCCACCGGCCACTTATGCAAAACAAGTTGCATGTCAGTCGTGGAACCGGTCTCATGTACGATGACATGTAAGGTTGGTCCGGGCCGCTTCAACCCACTATGCCACCAATATCCAAAATACATAGAAGATGCAATAACATGATCATCATCGCCCACATATAAACATATGTGTACTACCCGTGCAAAGCACCTATGCATAGATCAGGCTCTGATACCACTGTTGGGTCCGCAACATAGAAAACAAAAAATTTCCTATGGTGTGAACTACACGCCAAGATCTATCTACTAGGTACAAAGCAACGGGTGGACATACATCCAACGAGAACTTACCCTCAAAGACAATGAGTTTTGTTAACAAGTAGGAAGTCGTGGTTGATGTAGTCGTACACTTGCCGATCTCAAGATCGTGAGGAAGTCCAATCACCGCAACTCAGCAGTGCATCCGCACTCGCACACATGTTCAAGCCACCGGACAACCTCCACCTCCTCGCTCCAGCGATCCAGCGGAAGCAGCAACTCCTTCTAGACGAAATGCCACCGGGAACATGTATCTCGCTAATCCGAGACTATGGGGGAATAATTCTAGAGGGGGAGAGAGATCCTTCACAAGGAGGTGTGAGGATGAAGGAGGGAATGGGTGGCCTTTTATAGGAGGAGGGGGGGTGCCCCCTCTCTCCATGGCCGGCGCATGGGGGGTGACCCCTCACCTCCCCCATTCATGTGGTGGTAACCCCTCCACATTAAAATGCCTCTTCACATTCCCTTTTAAAGTCTCCACTTTAAATGCATTAAATTTCTCCAAATTTAATGCTCTCTCATTTAATAAAACTCTTTTTATTAAATTTATTCAGAATTTTTTTAATTACTTTAATTAACAAACGTTCACATATAGCCCCTTGCAATATTTCAATATCACATGCAGAACCACTTTCTGCAATTTCACCCGAAACAATTTCCGGTTTCTATTGAAACAATTCCTGCGCTTTGCAATTCTTTCGTCTGAAACATATGTGCTCCAAAATGGTGTCCGGTAACTCTTAAGTGTGCCACCCTACGGTTCGCGAATAATGCAGACATGATCGAGACCCTTCTCCGATCAATAATCAACATCGGGACCTGGAGATCCGTACTGACTCCTACACATTCAACGATGACTTCTGTGATCGTGAGAACCTTTAACGCTTGTAACTAAATCCCTTTGTCTCTCGATATATTACATGTCCGAGATTCGATCATCGGTGTCTCCATACCTAGTTTGATCTCGTTACCGACATGCACTCTTTTCTCGTTCTTGTGATATAACATTCTAGTGATCACATCACTTGCTTGCAAGCTATCTTAATGTGATATCACCGAGAGGGCCCAGAGTATATCTATCCGTCATCTGGATTGACAAATTCCACTCTTGATCCATGAGCCTCAACATAACACCTTCGTAGTACTGGACCCATCTTTATAGTCACCCTGTTACGGTGTGACGTTTGATGTTATCAAGATACTCTTCCGGTGTTAGCAATTAACATGATCTCATGGTCTAAGGATAAAGATTACTTCGTATGATGTTATAGTAATATAAACATAATGACTTGATCGTAATGCTATACTTCGGACGAATGTTCATCACATCATTCCACCAATGGTGTGACCTTGTTATTAACAACATCCAATGTCCATGATCAGGAAACCTTGATCATCTTGTTAATCAACAAGCTAGTCTATAAGAGAGGCATAACTAGGAACCCTTTTTGTTTATTAAACACACATGTATTGATGTTTTCGATCAATACAATTCTAGCATGTAAAATAAACATCTATCATATATAAGGAATATATAATAACAACTTTATTATTGCCTCTCAGGGCATATTTCCTTCACTATGCTCCAGTGGCTTGCCTTGAGTCCATCCGTATCCTTCTTGCTTATGCTGCACATAACAATTTTAAGTTGCAGCAAATGGACGTCAAGAGTGCCTTCCTTAATGGTCCTCTACATGAGTTGGTATACGTAAACCAGCCCCCGGGGTTTGAGGATCCTAACTTTCCGAACCATGTCTACAAACTCGATAAGGCACTCTATGGCCTTAAACAAGCCCCACGTGCGTGGTATGAGCACCTTAAAGAGCTTTTGTTAGATCGTGGCTTCGAAGTTGGGCAAATCGATCCCACTCTTTTTACTAAGAAGGTTAAGGGGGAGCTCTTCGTATGCCAACTATATGTAGACGATATTATCTTTGGTTCTACTAATAAAGCTTTTAATGATGAATTTTCAAAGCTTATGACTGACAGGTTTGAGATGTCTATGATGGGGGAATTCCGTATCTTTCTTGGATTCGAGATCAAGCAACTTAGAGAAGGAACCTTTATTAGTCAAGCAAAGTACATCCAAGACATGCTCAAGAGATTCAAGATGACGGATCTAAATGGTGTTGTCACTCCGATGCAAACAAAATGTCATCTTGAACTTAACCCAAATGGTAAAGATATGGACCAAAAGGTATACCGGTCCATGATCGGCTCTCTTCTTTACCTCTGCGCATCTAGACCCAATATTGTGTTGAGTGTGGGAGTGTGTGCAAGGTATCAAGTAGCTCCTAAAGAAAGCCACTTAGTGGCGGTCAAGAGGATCTTTCGATATTTGGTTCATTCCCCTAACTTTGGTCTCTGGTATCCCAAGGGCTCCAATTTCTCTTTATGTGGCTATACTGACTTAGATTGGGCTGGTGATAAGGATGATCGGAAGTCCACTTCTGGAGCTTGTCAATTCTTGGGAAGATCTCTTGTATGTTGGTCCTCTAAAAAGCAGAATTGTATATCTCTCTCCACCGCCGAAGCTGAATATGTTGCTGCTGCCAGCGCTTGTACTCAATTATTGTGGATGAGGCAAACTTTAAAGGAATACGGTGTCAATTGTGACAAAGTGCCTCTTTTATGTGATAATGAAAGTGCAATCAAAATTGCGTACAATCCTATTCAGCACACAAGGACGAAGCATATTGAGATTCGGAATCATTTTATTCGAGACCATGTTGCTCGCGGCGATATTGATCTATCGTTTGTGAGCACGAAGAACCAACTTGCAGATATTTTTACCAAGCCACTTGATGAAGCAAGATTCTGCTACTTGAGGAATGAGCTAAATATCATTGATTCCAGGAGCTTGTCTTGATTACCCGTGCACTCACTCGCACATCTCAATCTTTCTTTAGTCTAGGTGTGGGCATGGATATAGGGGGAGTGTGGTCCTAACTGATTGGGCTAACCCTCCCCCATAATGCCAATAGCAAGATAAATCATTTCTCTTAATATCATGTTGTGATATGTGAGCTTATTGATGAGTATTGGTCGTGAACCCAAGATATATCTTCGCGGTGTCACACCATACAATCCAACAAGGTGGCTTCAGCCACCGCCCTCTCCCTTGAGGAGAATTGGATCTTTTTGGCTGTTATTTGCTCTCTCATGTTCTTATAGGAATTACACTCAATCTTGGCTTTTATTTGATTTGGATTTTGCAAGTTTGAGTGTCTAGTACCATCTCAGTTTGGCTCTCTTAATCCTAAGCCTTCCCCTACCCCCAAGCCATCTATTCTAGCACACAAGTCCCTTGTACACCTTGTGGGGGTGTTGTTTGGGGACGCGCGGGCCTGGTTCTGTGTGTAATAGATACCAGATCTGAGGCCGGATAATCCGGCCCTGGCGGATTTCATATTAAAGGGAAGGGCTCGGGGGGAAGGGCTCATAACGAGCAGCACTTCTCCCCCAGCCCTCTCCTCCTCCTCAGTCGCCACCTGCCATCCCCCACCCTCCCCGGAGCCTCTCCGGCCACCGGATTTTCCGGACCTCCCCGGATCTTCTCCTCCGCGCATCCAGGTACCTTCTCCTCCGCGTTCTTCCTCCAATGAGTGAGGGTAACTCCCTCTCTCCCCATCTTTGGCTAGATGTGTAACTTGTTGGGTGGAACGTTGTCTAGAAGGTTGTGTTTTCGCATAGAAATCGTAGTCTTACAGTTTCTAGGCCCGATCTACTTTTTGCATTCAATCTAGGTGAAATCGAAAAATTCTGCCAGGGCCGAATTATCCACCCTTGGCCGGGCCGGATAATCCGGCCTGACAGATTCGATTCTGGTTCAGTTTCACTATGGAATATGCATTGAGTAGTTTTGGCCTATGAACTTTTTGACTACTTTTTCCATGCTCTCTCCTAGACTTGTGTGTACGCTTATCCCCTTGCTATCGCCCTTATTCTCCTCATAGGTGGTTCCGGTGTTCCCAAGACCTACACGCGCCGTCCTCGCGCCAAATACTTTCAGGACGACGGACAGGGTAACTTAGTGGACGAAGTTGAGTTGAGGAGAAGGAAGAACGAAGAGAAGCGTAGGGCTGAACAAGCAAAGAGGACTAGTAAGGGTGTCCAAGAGGAAGGGCAAGGAGCCCAAGATCAACTACATGGCTTTGGATGCGGTCTCCTATTCCGCCATCCGTCACCGTGACTTGTTTGCTGAGCTGCCTCCTGATGATGAGCTGGGGGATACCCGTTTTTGGTGTGAAGAACAGAAGGGGATCTATGAAGACATTTATTTCAGGCTGAACATTAGGCCTATGCACCCACTGGTACTTGCTGATGCTTTGGAGAAGGCGCATCTTGTGGATGCGATGTATGTGGCTGAGAGGATGGGGCTGCACCATCTCATGTCTCTCCAGTGCTCCTTTGACTCTGAGGTGGTGAAGCAGTTCTTCTCCACTTTGGTGATTTGTGGGGATGAGCGTCACACTATGAAGTGGATGACTCATGACAGGCCTATGACTGCTGATTTTCACGTGTTTGCTAAGGTTCTGGGGTACTCCTTCCGCAGCAGGGATAGAGCCAGTGGTCACCGCATCATCACTCAGCTGAAGCCCAACAAGGATGCACTCAGCTGAAGCCCAACAAGGATGCAGCTCTCTCCCCTTGCACTGTGGACAATGGCATTGTGGGTATTGTGGCTGGCCTTGCTCCCATCTATGCTGCCTTAGTGGGTCTCTTCCGTGACTCCATTACACCGAGTGGGGGCAACAATGACAGCATCCGTGGTCACCTTGTTCAGCTACTTCAATTTTCTCATGAGGTTGCCTCCTGCGAGGACGAGTCAGTGCAGTATAGGCTGGATGTCATGGACTTCATTTACCATGAGCTGTGTGATGCTATGTTCAACCATTTGTCCATTCCCTATGCACCCTATATTATGATGCTCATTCGTCACCTGCTGCCTGCTGAGGAATTCCACATCGACTCGGTGCACAAGGCCAAGAAGATCTAAACCAAGGTTCGGAAGACCTCTCACCCCTCCTCTGCTCCTAAGGGTCTCATGAGGGATGCTCGCAGGCCCCCTGTGCCTCCCGTGGCCCGTGAGATCAAGCAGCTGAACTGGTTCCAGCGTCACATTCTCTGCATGGGCGCGGACACGCGCAAGGGTCAGTACGAGGCTTACAAGCAGCGCCATGAGTTGGCTCACTCCCAGCAGCTCATTCTCCACCATGTGTCCGGCGCTTCGGGTGCTCCTCCAGCTCCTACACCTCCCACTCCGTATGCTCGGTGGAATTCTTCCTCCGGGTTGAACTATGGTGAGCTGGAGCGTCACTTGTTCCCCTCTGCGCCTCCTGCTGATGCTGATGATGAGGAAGGTGACACTGAGGAGCTTGAAGATGAGGATGCGGAAGAGAATGAAGAAGAGGACGAGGACGAGGACTACGAGTGATCCCATGGGGCGCTAGCATCGCTCTTCTCCCTTTTTGGTGTCTCGATGCCAAAGGGGGAGAAGTAGTTCTATTAGGTTGTCCGTGGATTTGCATGGGTCGGGCATAAGCACTTGCACTTTTCTATTCGTCATTTTCTTGCTTTTGCCCATTTAGCATTGAACTTTAAATTCGTGATTTGTGGTTGTTTGAGACTCTTTGTGGTGGTCTGGATTATATGCCTATGGATTTCATATCATGGATTATGCGTATGGATCTATCTATTCATATCCTATTGCTGGAGGTTTATCACGGAAGGCGCGCTCATAATGGTTATCCGGTAATAATTGTGACTTATGTCAAGGATGCCTACTCTCTACTTTGGTGGTATGTTTTTATTGCTCATATGTCTATGGAATAGATTCACCTATTTGCGTGCATTTGTATTCCAATGCAAAACTCTATTATGCACACATGGAGGGGGAGTCTCTTTCATAGTTATCACTGTTTGTCTTGTGTCTTTCTCCTGCAAATCCTGGTATTGTCATCTAACACCAAAAAAGGGGAGATTGAAAGAACATTTCATGTTTTCCTATGTTTTGCGTGTTAGATAACAATACTGTGGAAATTATTCATGTGTGCTAAGTGTGCAGGAAGCTTTGAGGGGGGACGGATAATCCGCCCCACCAAGGGCCGGATAATCCGGCCTACCTCATCGCTCAAAGGAAGCCAAGGCGCGTCGCTCGGTACCCGGTCGGATTTTCTCCTGGAAAATCTGAACTGGGGCGGTTTTTCCTCCCCAGGCCGGATAATCCGGGTGTCGCACGGGCCGGATAATCCGGCCCCCAGTTTTCGAGCAAAAGGAGCCAAGACGCGTCGCTCGGTATCCGTTCGGATTTTCTCCCAGAAAATCCGAACTGGGGCGGTTTTTCTTCCCCAGGCCGGATAATCCGGCCCTCGCATAGGACCGGATAATCCGCCCCCAGAAGTTGATCAAGGGCATGCTCGGCGCAACACTCTGAGAGGGGGCGGATTATCTGCCGGATATTCCGAGTCTGGGGCGATGTTTTCCCCAGACCGAATAATCTGGCCCTCCTTGGGCCGGATAATCCGGACCCCAAAGTGTGCAACGGCTGGTTTCTGAAGGGGGTATAAATACCCCTTCTTCCCCAACGTTCAGAACTCTTGATTCATTCGAAATTGACCAGACATTGTGCAAGAGCTCTCATTCTCGATCTCCCACTTCAACCACCCGAAGGTCTTGATCTTTGGGGGAATTGAAGGAGGAGAATTTCATCATCATCATCAAGAATCAAGCGCTTCAACTCCTCTCCATTCACTTGGAGAAATCCCTGATCTAGTATTCTTGTCAATACCTAGATCTTGTTTATTGTGTTTGATAACTTTGTTCTTGTGGCAGCTTGTTGTCATTCCGGGAGCCTCCAAGTTGTTGTGGAGTTGTTTCCCCGCTAGTTGTGTAAAGGCGCCGGTGCCCGCCTCGAATGGTACCTATAGTGGAAGGTGGATCAGGCCTTTTGTGGCGAGATCTATCGGAGAACAGGGTGAGGCCTTTTGTGGCGTGGTGGTCTTAGTACCGCCCACCCCTCCAACGCAGACGTACTTCCCTTAACAAGGAAGGAACTGCGGTCAAAAAAATCCTGTGTCTCCGTGTGCTTCACTTCGGTTTACTTGTTCCTCTTCCACTCGCTCTTTACTCGCTAGTAGATAGGTTTGCATATAGGGAAATTCCACCTAATAGTTTTTCTAGAGAATTTACCCTTTGTGCTAAGCCTAAAATTGAAAAGGAATTAAAAATTGGTGTAGCACCTATTCACCCCCCCTCTAGGTGCCCATACGATCCATTTCAACAGTGATCAGCGATGCCCAGAAAATGATGAAGAAAACCAAGACCAGTTATGGATAATTCGTTGCGAAGAAGGGAAATAACATGATCTAGGAAAGATTGAGAGGAGGCAGTAAGAACAATGTCATGAACATAAAGAAGAATGTAGGCAGCATTAGAGTTTTGATGATAGTTAAAGAGAAGTGTCATAAAGAGATGAAGTAAACACGATAGTTCGAATGAATGTAGAAAAACGTTGAAACTAGACACGGGGAGCTTGTTTGAGGCCATAGAGAGATTTTTTAAGGAGACGCACATGATCGGGGTAGGAGGAATTTTCGAAACCTAAAGGTTGTTGGCAGTAGAAAGTTTCATTGAGAGAACCATGAAGAAAAATGTTTTTGACATCTAATTGGTGAATAGGCCAGGAGGAGGAGACAGCTAAACTGAGGACAATGCGGATGGTGCTAGACTTGATGGCAGGAGAGAAAGTTTCACCGTAGTCAATTCCTTGTTGTTGAGAATATCCGCGACATGCCCAACGAGCCTTATAGCGAGCAAGGCTACCATCGGAGTGAAATTTTTGGCGAAAGACCCATTTGCTAGAGACTATGTTGGAGTTGGATGGGCGAGACACGAGAGTCTAAGTATTATTTTCAATAAGAGCATTAAATTTAGCTTGCATGGCGGCAACCCAATTGGAATCAAGAAGAGCAGATTTGTAGGTTTTAGGGAGAGGAGATATACTCGGGGTAGCATGTAGGTTGAGACGTTGAGCAACAAGGCAGAAACCAGATTTTGCACGAGTACACATGGTATGCTCATTGTGTGGTGCATGTATAAGTATGCCATGTGAAGGTAGTGGTTTAGGAGGGGGAAGGCAAAGCGTCAGGCGCAACGCGGAAGAGACCGACGCCAAGGTTGGTGGTTCGGATGTGGTAGGGGGTGGCGGTGATGGAGGATCAGCGGCAGGGTTTTCTGCCGTGGTAGGATTTTGGACTGTTTTTGCTGCCACGACAGATGTCTCGGCTACCGCGACAGGATCGGCGGCAGAAATTTCAGGACACATAAAATATGGAAAACATAATGTAGAGGATGGCGGGGTAGGTACAGGAGTAGAGGAGTCAAGACATTGAGCAAAAGGAAAAATATTTCTGCAAAAGTGACATGACAACAAATATGAACGTGACCCGAAACGAGATCGAGGCAACGGTAGCCTTTGTGCTCGTCTGGAAAACCGAGATGGATATAGGGAAGAGATCGAGAAGATAGTTTGTTGGGGGTAGTAGAAGAAGAATTGGGAAAGCAAAGACAGCAAAAAACACGAATGTTGGCATAATTAGGGTGAGTTAAAAATAGAGAATATAAGGGTGTATTGTTGGAATTTTCTTTTGATGGCCGAATATTAAGGAGAAAAGTAGCCATGCGAAGTGCTTCGACCCAGAATTTTGGAGGCATGGAGGCGTGGAGGAGAAGAGTTCTAAGGATGTCATTGATAGTGTGTAAAGAACGTTCATCTTTTCCGTTTTGAGGAGAGATGTAGGGAAAAGAGAAACGAAGGAGAATACCGTGCTGGAGAAAAAAGCTCATGTTTTTGTAGTTGTCAAATTCGCGACCGTTATCACACTGAATAAACCTTATGGGGAGAAATAAGCGTGTTGAGACATAACGTTGAAAATTTAGAAAAAGAGAATGCACATCAGATTTATTGCGCAAGGGAAAGTTCCGAACATAATGAGTGAGATTACCTAAAATAACAAGATAATACTTATAACCGGAAATACTCTCGACATGAGACGTCCATAAATCACAGTGTAGAAGTTCAAACGGAAACGTACCAGTAGAGGTAGAATAACTAAAGGGTATACAAACATGCTTCCCCACCTGACAAGACTCACACAACGAAGAATTATGGGTATCTCTATTACAAGGAAATAGAAATTCATTAAGGATGGATGATAAAGCAACACTATGGAGATGGCCGAGACGTCGGTGCCAAATATCAACTGAAGCCACCATGGATGTTGGATCCGTAGTGGCCGGGGTACCATGGAGAGAGTATAAGTCACCGGAGCTATTGAAGTGTGCGATCTCGGCCTTGGTTCGGTAATCCTTTACAGATAAAACAAGAGGGTCAAATTCAAGGGAGACAAGATTATCACGAGTGAATTGGCGAATAGAAATAAGAATTTTGATAAGAGAAGGAGCAACAAGAGCATCAGACGAAGAAGTGGTTTAGAGGTTGAAGAAATTTGAGCTTGTCCAACACAATGAATAGGAATAGAGGAACCATTGCCAGGAATAATTGAAGAAAAAGGAGAAGTGGTGGACGAAGACAAAAAATTACTTGAAGCAGACATATGACTAGAAGCACCAGAATAAAAAGTCCAATCCGTACCTGAGTTTCCTTGTGCAACAAAGTTGTTCATGGCCTGTAAAAAGGCTGCTTGATCCTAGCTCGGAGTTGAGGGAGAAGGCGGCGTGGACAGCAACGCCGGCTGCTGAAGTGGTTGAGGCGGTGCCGGGTAGAAGCTCCCATCGGCATATGAAGGAGTGTCGTAGGGGGCACCGTATGGCACGTAGATCGGAGCCACATGATAGGCATACCGAGGCGCACGCGGGAGCATGGGACCAGGTGCACCCGTGTGAGGGCGAACACCGGGCTGCCAGGCGCTGCCATAGGCATGAGGGGCGCCGATCGGAGACGGGGCGGCCCAAGGCATATGCCAGGCCTTCACGAGACCAGTCCAGGGGTCGTGTTGAGGGCTCTAGGTTGGAAATGCAGGAGGCGCATGGACCGGGGCATGAGGTGGAGCCGCGAGCGGTGGAGCCGGTGGTGCAGTCGGTGGTTGTGGCGGCCGATAGATAGGCCGGGTGCCACGGTAATTAGGGCTAGGGAGCGAGCCAGGAGGAGGCTGCATTGAAGGTGGCGGTGGAGGCGCATGCGAGGCTAGCGCAGGAGGTCGCGGGATGGCCACAAAAACCTGGGGGTGTGACTCTTTGTTGTTGATGGCGCGATCGGCCCATTGAAGCATGGATCGGACCTCCGCAAAGGAGGGATGAGGCGACATCATGGGGATGAACGAAGCTTGTTTCTCGAAGCGCTCGCCGAGGCCAACAGGGAGGATGTTGATGAGTTGCCAATCGTCGATGGGATCCCCAAGTTCTTGGAGCTCATCGGCGATGGTTTTGAGGCGCTAACAGTAAACACCCACTTGAGAATCGCCCTGCATGGTGTTGCGAAGTTCCGTGTGAAGCGTGTTAACACGGGTATCGACGTTGTCTTGAAAAAGTTGGCGCCAATGGTAGTAGTTGTGCTTGGAGAGATCTAAAGTAACAGGAATAAAAGGACTAACATCTGAAATTGCATCGACATATTGGATTGTGGATGGGATTGAAGGGACTAGGGTTTGGGTGGAGGAATAAGAAGAGGAGATCGCCATGGCGGCAGCGAGCTTGGAGGCGGCGAGAGCAGCCCGCCGCTCGAAGTAGCTAGGCGGCGGCGGGGGGTGGGATGGGTGGCGACATGCCCTAGATCGTTTTAGTCTGATACCATGTTGAAATAGAATGTTTTTGATACTTCAATAATCAAAGTCGCTACAATTACAAGAGAATATAAAGAGGGTCAAGGCCCTGCTTGGCCGAGTCGGTTTAGAGTCCTAAACTTGACACACAAGTTGATTGTCTAACATGTTTACTCATTTTGAAGTGTATCTAGCCCTGAAAGTTCTTACATTAGTAGACAGAGGAAGTACTAAATAACTGCTAATTAAACATGTGGTCGTAGCCGAAAATCAGGACATCTATTAGATCTCTATGTTTTTGTCCAAAAGGTTGTCCACTTGCCGTAAAAAAAGGTTGTCCACTTTATTAGTAAACTTGTCATATTGCTATTGGATGAAGTATTCATAATTAATCAGAAGGTATATGTAACTTTAGTATGCATATTTTCTTTATCTTTACTACGGAGTATTAACTATTATTAACTATTAAAAAAAAGTTGGTGTTCGTAGGTCCTACTTTGTCTCTTTGACATCAAACATTGGAAGAGTTCTGACCGTTTAATCTGCATCTGATGGTATAGCGAGTCACTTAGTACTTGGCTTAGTTAATTACACTTATATGCCACCGATAAGTTGAAAATGCCCGTCCATAACGTCCGTACGAAAAAAAAGCAAGGGCTCCGACTTATCACCCCGACCTCCCCTCCCATGGAACCCTGGCGCAGGTCCCGCCACCGCCGCCGCCCCTCCCATCTCTGTCCCTGCCCTAGCTGCCCTCCCGCCGCCACTAAGAGCCCGAGCACCTCCAAGGAGGACGCCCTCCTCCTTCCGGAGCGCCTGTAGCCCGAGATCTCCGCCGTCGACCTTTCTCATCCCATTGAGGAGGAATTGCCGTAGTAGGACTCGTGCAAGTTGGACAGGAGTGGAGGTATCTGTATAAGTCGTCGCTGCAGATTCAATCGGGCTCCAGGCATCAGCGGCAGCAAGTTCACCTAGGAGGGAGCCGATGGATACAACACAAGGATCTCGATCTCATCGGCAACAAGAGCACGGGGGTGTTCAGATCTGCTACATCGCGAACAGCCTCCATGCCCACTCCACCGATCGAACTGTGCGAAAGTAGGTAGCCTCCACATAGGAGCCTCTCATGATTGATCGAACTATATGCTACTACTCTATGTAAATAATTGATTTTTTTCGGACGGATCTTGCAGTGCAAGGGATAGTGCTTCCTCCTGATGAGCGAGAGTCTCTCGAGGAATCATCGCCGGCAGCACAGTCATATTCAGGTAACCGAGATTGATGAATGCACTTGCATGCAATTGATGTCAGAGTACTTTTATTTGCTAACGCAGCTGGCCACTAGAACCACTACGGTCATTAGTCTTCAGTACAGAAGGCAACCATGTTATTCTGAAGTTCGGACTTGGAGCCAGCCCATGATATGCTACAATCTCATCACTTCTAAGGCAATCTGTATATTTTGTAATTTAGGAATGTAGTTTAGAGTGATATAGAAATTGTATTGTTTGTCTTTTCAAATGTAGGAGTATTACGGAGAATACACAACTCAACATTACAAATTTCATAAGCCTAAAACAAGTGAAGAACTTCTACGAGCTTCCACCAGAGTTTATCCACACTGAAAACCATAAGCCAGCCTCTCTATAATAAGCATAAGCCTAAAAGAAGTTACCCTTGGTCTGCTACTGCTTATTACGATCATGTAATTCGATGGTCAGAAAAATCACGCCGAGCTTGTCTGATCAGGATAAGTTAACTTAGCCTTAATTTGTATATGACTTGCTGGCTTACTGGATGTAGGAGGATCTGAATGGTTTAGTCTACAGGTGGATATCATTATGATGTTAGCTATTCAAAAATGCTCTTCAATAAACTGATATGTTAGTTTGACAAACATAATATGTCAGGTAAAAAAAGGATTTTTAGTACGGAATCTCAGAGTGCTTGCTTACCTACAGGACTGCAAGCAGGCAACTTCCCAGTTGTCGTGTAAATGTTTTCTTTATATCGTAGTGTTAAACATTGATCATGCCAATTCTTTGGATATTATACTCCTATTACATGAATGTTAGCCTTGAAACTTGGATCTGATATAGCAGCCCTATTGGTCTGTTTGTTTCTTTGTTTTTTCTGGGTGCTAGGTCTAAAATATGTATTCTTGTTCAATGAAGGTCCCTTATGCGCCAGGAGGTCTTGAAGCTATTATTTTTACCGCCGGTGGGGCCATGAGACAAGCTTTGAATAATTTGACATCTACAGTTAGTGAGTTTCGTTTTGTTAACCAAGACAATGTGTTCAAGGCTGATACAGTACGTGCTATCTCATTCGCATCATTCGAGTTCTGCAATATTTCATTATTTATTTAATAGTAATGATGAACCGGCTCCAGTCATGCGATCAACCACAAACCTTGTATGTGAATAATATCGTGAAAAATGTAGTTGATGGAAAGTTTGTTGAGGCCTGCTCTGGTCGGAGCAGCTCTATGATCTGGGATAATCTCCTACTATATAACTACTACTTTCTTTGATATTGTCAAGAACTAGAATATCTGAAGCTTGAATTCATGAAGGAAAACCCAGTATTGATACTTATGTGCTTGACTATTCGGTTTATCTTCCAATGACTAAAATTTCATGCTTATTTGCACATGAAACAGGGTTTACACGACAACTAGGAGGTTGCCTGCTTGCAGTCCTGCAGGTAAGCAAGCACTCTGAGATTCCAGACTAAAAATCCTTTTTTGCCTGACATATTAAGTTTGTCAAACTAACATATCAGTTTATTGAAGAGCATTTTTGAATAGCTAACATGATAATGATATCCACCTGTAGACTAAACCATTCAGATCCTCCTACATCCAGTAAGCCTGCAAGTCATATACTAATTAAGGCTAAGTTAACTTATCCTGATCAGACAAGCTGCATCATTCGAGTTCTGCAATATTTCATTATTTATTTAATAGTAGTGATGAACTGGCTCCAGTCATGCGATCAACCACAAACCTTGTATGTGAAGAATATCGTGAAAAATGTAGTTGATGGAAAGTTTGTTGAGGCCTGCTCTGGTCTGAGCAGCTCTATGATCTGGGATACTCTCCTACTATATAACTACTACTTTCTTTGATATTGTCAAGAACTAGAATATCTGAAGCTTGAATTCATGAAGGAAAACCCAGTATTGATACTTATGTGCTTGACTATTCAGTTTATCTTCCAATGACTAAAATTTCATGCTTATTTGCACATGAAACAGGGTTTGCACACATTAGAACCTTTGGTGGTATCCGGTCACTCCTTCGGCTTTCTAGCCTTCTAGCTAACCTGGCTAGAGAAACAAAAAAAGTGTATGTCGTGCAGCCGCTCTTATCAGTTAAAAGGTTTTCTTATTACAACTGCCGTGGTATCCCCGTGTGTAAGATACTGTTTAACTGAAGTGATCTATCTGTGTTTATTTAGCATAATAAATGTAGTTGTAGCTTGTAATGATAATTTGATTTTCAAAGAAAATCTTTATCTCAAATTTTGTTCTCTCTAGCACTAATTTAATGACCATTTTTTATACTAGAATTTGGATGTAATTCATCATGAATGCATGTGATACCAATGCATTACTATTCAAAAAAATTTCTGTCTAGATGTTTTTAACATCTGAAACATGAATGAAAACCGATTGAGAAAGGCGGAATGTATTATGAATTCAGACAAAATTCTAGATCAGTAAAATGAACTTTCATATATTTTTATGTGTGTTCATTCCGCCTCCCCAGCCCCTCTCCAACACACACTAGCACAGAACACAATGCATTGCTTGAATATCACAGAATGCAACTGTTTATGTACAGAGCTACAAGAAGTTACGGCAGCGTGAAGGGCGCGGAGTAGTGCATGCGACTACACAGAGGTGTACGCCTCAATGTCAAAAAACTATGGCCGTGACGTCACGGGGCAGCACGTTGTCATGGTGAACTTGGTCATCAAGGTCAGTGTATGTCAGTGATGTACTCTCTTTCTAGACTTTTTGTAAATGCTCCATTAATATCTGTGGTCATTATAGTCTAAATTTAGAGTGTATATAAATATTTTAGCATGCAGTTGCACTTCGGTTCCTTTGTTACTTGTTTTCCCTGGCTGAAATTCTAAGGCAGCAAGCAAGTTGTAGACAAACTTGGTCCATTATGAGATTTCCTTAAGACTATCTATCACGGAATGCAGTTTTCATCGTAGTTACAACGCTCCTTACTTCGTAATTGATACTGAGAAAATCTGAATTTTTGTGAGCTTCAGTTTAGTAATAACTGACAAAAGGAATTTTGGGGGATGCAAAGTGGAAAAAAGAAATAAATTAACAAGGTGGGAAGGAAAGGTCATTATTCTGAATAGCCTTCCATGGAATTGCTAGCACTATGATTAGTTTCCTCGAGCAATTCCTGACCACTTCTGCCGATGCTGAACTACATGTACATACAGGTGAAATGTTGCGTGGGGCACGCCATGTGGTGGTCAAGATGTAGTTTACATTGGATGTGTTAATGATCGAAACTAAGGAGCTTTAGCCGTGTCACTATGATGCTTATTTAGCTGTTATCATTTCTTCTGATTCAGTTATCTTTTGCATTTGCAAGTGTCTTAAACACATCGCTGGTTAATAAGGCAGGAAGCGATGTAGTTGTAGTACTTGGGAACGGAGTCTTTCAGCTTGAATTTTACATCCTGTATGAAAAGTGATATCATTTGTGTTTGTTTTAGGACCATTTTTGAACATGTATACATATTATCACCGTGAAAAGGTATATGGGTTACGATTATCATTTTCTTTGTTGAAAATCATTTTTTTGTCTGCCTAATTTAACGCAAGGGCCCCAGCCATTTCTAGATTTACCTGGGTTCAGCGTGTGTAGTGGTATAAAAATGATATTGTGGATTTCTGAAATTCTGAGCATTTTAATGTAGCCGTGTTTTTTTTCAAGAGTGTAAGTAGTTGTGCTTTAACATGAATAAAATATCGATGAGCTCACTATTATCTAGATTAGTCTGAGAGATATATTATGATGTTATGAACTGAATTTTTCTTTGGTATTGTAGCAATGCACATGGTGGATCTGCTGACACAAGTTTTTCTTGGAGACATGCCCAAGACAAGCGTGGAGATCACAGTAAGCTGACTGGTTAATTGACTAATCTGATCGACGAAGCATGCAGTGAGCGAGTGAATTAAGAAAGAGGTTTGGCACCGCCTTCTCGCAGGACTTCAATCATATGCCAACCATTGGGTCTTCTTCTGCCTCTCTTCTTGCCTGGTGGAGTAGGATTTGGAAGCTTAATGAGGTGAAGTTGTTGAGGCCGGCAGGTTACTGCTATAGTGTATGTTGTTTGGAACATTTGGAAAGAGGCGTAATCAACGTGTGTTTGAACCCAAGGTGGCTCCTCCCAGCTGTGTTGCTGAGTTAGCTCGAGAGGAGTTACACATGTTTTCCTTAGCGAGCAAGGGTTAGACCCTGCTGTTTGTTTTGTTTTCCAGCAGTTCAGCTGCTTTGTACTGTTTTATGTCTTCTTAAATAAATTCTGCCTTGGCTCGTGAAAAAACGAATTACCAAGGCAAATCATAATTGGTTAGATTTATGATCTAACTGTGTCAAACGAAGCTTGCACATAGCAAGGGCAGTGCATGTGAAAGCTGTTAGTTGATGCCATAAAAGGATAATACTCGCTCTGTTTAAAAATATAAGATGTTTTAATATTGTGAAAGGAGTGTATCTAAACGTCTATTAGTGTGTAGGTTTAGTTAGGTTTGGAGTGAACCTATACACTAAGAAGGGTCTAGATACACTTATTTCACAAAGCTAAAACATCTTATATTTTGAAATGAAGGGAGTACACCAAAAGGGAAATCTCAGTCAACAAAAGATAATTGTTGGGTTGTTTATTTGATGCATATGCTATTGAATTAAAGTTTTTTATCGAACTATATTTTTGTGCAGACCGTGGCAACGCACGGACATTCAACTAGTAGGTATGTATAATTTGATATGCATATCTTAGGTATGTATACCTTCGGATATATACAGTTTATAGCAAAAAATGTGTATCATGTATGATTTTTGTGCACCATGGTGTCTCAGTTAATTTACCTATCTATATGTCATAGTTTATAAGTTTACGCAGTTATGTTCTGGTGATTTTTCTTTCAAAAGAATGAGTTGGTGATTTTTTCAGAAACGGTGCCCTTGGTCCCTTTTTTTCCCTCGATCCGCCGTGTGACGACTGATCGGATCATATATTTTCAGCAAGAAGAGCGATGCTGATCAAAAGTGCATATTGCGCCAAAAATTCACTGCAGCACCGGAGCTCACCACATCTCATTTTTTTTGATGAATTTAAAGTTTGTACTTTTGAGTTTCAGAAAAATCTAAAATTTATTATGGAAATACATATTTATGGTCTGGATAACCGTGCTAAGTTTTGCTAGAAAACTCGTTTGTTTTGGACTACAGGAAAAAAAACAAATTTCTAGCTGTATATATAGGAGTAAAAAGCTTTTGGACTAGAGGAAAAAAACAAATTTCTAGCCGCATGTAGGAGTAAAAAGCACACATTTCTATCAGAAATTTGTCTTTTTCGTATTTCCCAATGTACAATCTATTTTTCTCTGAAATTTCTTCCATACCTTCAAAATATGTATATGTTTGTGTGTATTTGTTTTCAAATATTTTAGAGTCCTGAAATTATATTTTTCATTTTTTTCAAGAAACGAGCTCACTAGTGCTCGGGGTCTGCAAGATCGCATTCTGCGCCAACAATTCGTTGTAGCACCCGAGCTCACTTCTTCTTCCTCCATTTTCAGAATGCAAGATGACTTATGGAGGTGATGTTTTTTCTCCCGAGGTGCCTCCCCATTTCATCCCGTTCACCAGCTCATTCTCACCGCGTGCATATCCTTAAGCGCCATTGGCCGCCATCACTAGGATGTCATCGCCACCTGCCATCAATAGGATCTCATCGCCAGCTATCGTGAGATTTGCGAAGTGTAAGTCCTCGGCCACATCCTCTTGGTGGAAGCCGGTTCATTGCATGACAATGATGGTCTCGCGGACCGCCATCCATGATTTAGAATTGTAGCTTGCATAACATCGCCGGCCCGATGGACCAAGCTGTGATGCTGTCACTGGTGGCGATGGCGATGCCTAGGTTGGCAAGAATGATGGCTAGACATGAATTCTCGATCGTTTTTGCGAGTTTTTTATAGGGTGATGTAATGATTTCTTCACATAGTGCAAAAGCATAGTGCATTTTCTGAGAGTCAAAAAAAGTTAGGGCCGAGAACCAACTTGTGGTTGGATGTTTAGGAGGACAGTGATACTCTCATCCCACCAAGGATCAAACCCCAGGTTCTATGCTTTGTTGTCTCATAAAAACATAAAGTATTATTAAGTGTGAGGCGATGTTCCCGTCAATAGCGAGATGATTATGGTAACTTCGTTAATCTCAAGACCCACAGTATCCTCCGATACAGTCTTTCGGAGGTGCTCATTGGGTATGATGTGCGTGTGTGCATTCGTACGTGTGGGTGTACATATGTATCCGTGAGATGTACTAGGATCACTAAAAAAATTAGATCCCATTTAGAACGCGGGATAGAAAAAGCATAAAAATAGGAAAAGCAAAGGAATTGGGTTACATACCTCTGGAATCCTACAGGAACGAAACATGTAGGATTTAGAAAACTTAGCCATTTGGGATGCATGATAGGAAAAACATAGGAAATTATTTGACACTGATGATACCGCTGACATGCATCTTAACGTTTTTTAGACCATGATACATGTCAACGTTGGCTTGGCTTAACTTGATTGCACAATGGTCCAGGCTGTTTATAGTACATGGACCATCTGAAACACAATACATTCCAAACTGGATGTCTCGTTGAGGAATAATCGAACATACTTACTTTGGCTCGCTCTCGTGCTTACAGTCGTCCCTAGCTGACCCAAAGACATGTATATAATTTTTATTAGTTTTGAGATTTTGAGATTCCTTGCACTACTCTCGAGAATTATGAGCAGATATGTAAAGTTTTCCAAAAAAACTGCTAGCTAGCATGCACTAGGTAATATGATCTAACAAAGTAACTAGCAAGAGACTGGAAAGTGTATTTACCACATGGGCACCAATGCGATACATGACATTCATTTAGCCATGTAATGTATTCACAGGTAGCGTGGATGAGATAAGCGACTATTCGGTGGAGCGTTTAATTCCACCTCGCCTGTTTAGATTGCTCTCAACCTGTTTATAAATTGCCATGTGTTACCTACCATTATGGAGAAAAAGATCTTTCTTTCAACGAACCGCCCGACGAGTCCAAAAAAACGGGCGGCCACCCATGCTCGCCCCCATAGTGGCGCCGCCACCGCCCGTAACGAGGTTGTTAGGTGTCTCACACGTTAGACGTGTGCCCTTAAGTGCGCATGCGGTCGCTTAGCAGTGTGAGAGCATGTTTTGCAGGCGTTTGGGGATGACGAAACGACCGGTACGTCCTTCTCCGCGAATATGACCAAGACTTAATTGAACGTCCAACTTTAACAAATTATTCAGTCAAACCATTCAATGTTACATAAATCATGAGAGTGGTTCATGTTAGGACAACCGACATGTTTGTACTGCAGATATGTTCGCGATTATACATCTAGATCCTTATTTTTCATAGACAATATGCATAACTCATGCAATAGCCAACGCTATGTTTGACCGCTGCATTCCAGAGGCGCAAGAGAAGTCTAGTTTACCATAGTTTCTTTCTTAATCTGAGCAACTCCACTAGGTCTCATGCTCAAGGATCTGTGGTCGGCACTTTACGGGTGTCCCAGCTCAACAATTCAGGTGCTTACTTCCTGAAGGCACCAACTGCTAATCGTACGCATAGAGCACCCAACTGAAGAAGTGCTCTTAGCCCTCGAGGTATTATTTACTGCGCACCACCCAACTCTTTTCCTCCCCATAAATCCAGGCAAACTCTGAATACTTTTTGTCAACGTCGGGCAATGAGACCATGTGGGATAAGCTTCATCATCAACAAGATCGCAAGCTACGGCCTCTAAACAACATATGGCCTCAACCACCGTGGCCTTGCATTATTGGTCTATAAGATATAATAGCCGCAACGTCTCGATACAAATTGCATCCAGGAAGCGCGAGGAAGCGAGGACTATGCACATCGAGTAGCTGTTCGAAGAAATGTAGCTTGCACAATATCGCCGGCACCAGGGACAAAGCTGTGATGCTGTCGCTGTGGCGATGGCGGTGCCAGACCTGAGAGCATCACTAACCCATCCCAAATGAGTTAGAGGACTAAAAGCCTCTCTATATTTTAGAGAAACAAATTTGCTACTCTAAAAAATATCCGGTATAATTGATCCTAATAATTTAGAGGACTATTTTTTTTTCAAACACAATTTGCAAAATTGAGCACACGAATACATAAGAACATATAGCATAATATTCACAATTCATATAGATTGATAGATTAGTCATATAAATTTATAACATTATCATAATTTACGAATACATACCGGATAAGCATCATCATAGTGTTCGAGAATCGCATAAGGATGCTCCACCTACATACCCGATAAATATCATCATAGTGTTCTAGGCGTTAGAACGCATTACTAGGATGTGCCACCTACTCATAATCGATGTTAATAACCGAGCTTCTCCACTAGTTGTTTGATTGAAGTTTTCATGAATCATTTTCCAAAATTGTTCCAACGGTTGGTTAGCCCCAACAAGCGTTTGATGCTTCCATACGAAATACAAATCATTGTCCTTATCCTCCGACTGTTTTGCTTTTTCTTCACCTTACTACAAATTTAAACGAAGAATCATCGTTCCCATCCTAGGATATGAGCTTTAAAATTTAAAAGGGGAAAAAATCACCTAGTTCCGCCGGTGTTTCCTGCGGGCCTGACGACGCCGGAATCGACCAACGCAGGTGCCCGTGGTGGTGTCGGAGCTAGAGATGGAACCACGCCGGTGCCGGTGCCGATGCTGGTGACCGATGCTCCTACGACCTCCGGGAACAGCAAAGCTGGCGACTTGCAACGATGCAGCGAGGATGAGGACATGACGGAGGTGCTCGTCCACGCGGATCAGGCTGTAGCTCCACAAAGCACGGCTATGGGAATCCAGCGGGATAGATCAGGCTCGATGCGGCGGCTCACGGGAGTGATTCCGGCTACAGTTTGCACCAGCAAGTGAGGGTGGAGGTGAGGAACATGGCGGCTGGTGTTTCTGGCTATCGACGGAGACGGCAGGTGGTCGACAGTGTCGATGCCGGCGATAATATAGCGGCGGAGCGGCGGGAAGGAGATATCGAGGCTGTGGGCGGCTATATTTGCGAGCCGCGGAGGCCGATTTCTAAAATTTATTCTCCTCTAAGCCGTTTGTGGCTTCGGTAACTGTTTCGGATGTTAGAGGAAAAAATAAAATCCTCTTACGACCGATTGGGGGGGGGGGGGGGGGGGTTAGAGATACTCTAAGGCAGGGCGGGCGGGGGAAAGAATGAGGTTAGACGTGAATACTGGTCGATTTTGCAAGTTTTTCAATATATGTCTAGAAAAATATTCATGATTTTTTCACTCAGTGCGAAAGCATACTACATGCTCTCAGATTTTGAAAGAAATAAGTACTTGCAGGATCTCAGCATCGAATTGATAGGTCTTTGTGTCGACTAAGGTTTAATCGTACTCTCAGTTGATTCATACCCCGCCAGACTAAATTGCATGAGTTCTTCGGGAAGCCTTTATGTATTCTATCCAATATAACCATGGATCCATGGTTCTTTTCTTGAAAATGCGTCGATTTATTGCAGATAGAAAGGTGATCTACCGGAATACTGGGTCATACCTACTTTCAGCGTACGAGTGATGCTGGTTAATCTATTATATACTAAAAGCAATATGAAGGTGTTTTCTGAGACACCACGTTGATCCACATATACTAAAATTAATTGATCCGTCCATCTTAATTATTACGGTTAGGATTTAAAGCCAGAGAAGGTTACATAATGGGGAGCGCTAGGCGTCCCCGATCCCCCGGGTCCCTATGCCGCCACGTGTCCCCAAAACGGGGTTTAATCCTGCTTTTGCTGCAAACGCTCCAAATTTGCTACAATATGTCCCGCTTTTGTTACATGTAGCAAAAAACGGTTTGATTTAAAAAATAGAAAAATAGACTAGATCTCGCCGGAGAGTTCGCCGGAGACCTCGCCGGCGACTTTGTAGCAAAAAAAAGTCCTAGTGTAGCAAAACCAACTTCGCCGGAAACTCTCGTCGGAAAAAAACGTCGCCGAAGGCCTCGTAGCAAAAAATTACACTATTATAGCAAAACCACAAAACAGTTGTAGCAAAATATTTTTTCTAATGTAGCAGATGGGACATCGCCGGAGACCTAGCCGGAGACTCCCGCCGGAGACCTCGTAGCAAAACTGTAGAGATCGATTGTAGCAAAAAAATTGTGCGTAAATAGCAAAAAATATATGAATACATAGCAAACATAATATTCCAAGGTAGCAAAATTGTAGCGAAAGACAGAGACAAAAGTAGCCACACCGGCCAACTAGAGTAGCAAGTCCTCTAAACCGTAGTAGCAACACCGGGCGCCCTACGTAGCAAAGCCGTCCACCGACACATGTAGCAAGACTTTGTCGGCGCATGTAGCGGAAGCAGCTGCCGCTGGTAGCAGAAGCATACGCCGCGGCGAGCAACACCGGCCTCCGCAGGTAGCAACGGTGGTCGTCGTAGGTAGCAACGGTGGGCGTAGATCCTGTGCTAGGGCATCGACCTCCTATTGCGGCGGCGATGGAGTGGAGGGAGCACAACGGCTGTAGGGCGACGCGTGCACGCTGCAGGAACAACGGGTGGCAGCTCGACTTGCAAGGGAGACGAGCAGCATGATCCTGCGCAGGGGCGGCTGCCCTAGGGAGCAAAGCACGGCTGCCACAGTCGGCGAGCTCCTCCGATGACCAACACCGATGACGGCCGAATAGAGGAGCGTGGCGGGCGGAGGTGAAGGGGGCACGCGATGGTGGTGGAGCCCAAGCAACGCGCCAAGAGGAGCCGGGCCACTCGCCACCGGGAGCGACGGTACGGTGAGGTAGCCTGGCGACGGGGTACGGCGGAGGCAGGGACGGAGCCAGGAACATAACTCAAGGGGGGCAAGATGTGCATGTTATCTATTTGAGGGGGGCTGAACTAGCTAAAACACCATGAATTAGGAGCTTCCATGGCTAGTATTCTTAGCAAAATCATGAGTATAGGGGGGGGCGTAGCCCCTGCTCGTCCCCCCTTGTCTTCGTCCCTGGGCGGAGGCGGAGCTCAAGCGGCGGGATTCGAGCTGGAGGGGCAACTGCCGAAGAGGTCAACGCGGTGGGATCTGAGAGAGAGGTTGGAGACGAAGAGAGCAAGTACGAGATCGGGGAGAGCAACGGGGATCTGGTAAAAAGATCGTGGGTGGGCCACAGCCCACCGCTGTCACCGCACGGGAGGAGGAACCGGGGGGATGCGATCCCCCGGGGAGTCCTATCATTTCCCTTACATAATAGTATGTCATTATGTACAGCCTGCCACGTCCAAAAGCTTTTTGCTGGGTCCACGTAAATAAAAAAACGGGTAGATAATTGATCCTAGATTGACCGCTTGCGTGTCGTAGAATAATAGGACTCCTGCTATAGGAACATTTAAATAGAAAATTTTGGCACGTCCGAGTGGTTTATGTTGGCCTAGGTGCTAGGTAATATAGATAGCTTAGATAGATCAACTAATTTGGAGTTTTCCATCACGGAAAGTTACGAAGTTTCCTCTCTGTACATATGATATCAGCTTGAAGTACCCGTATATGTTTTTAGATAATAAAGTCAGATGCCATCGGCCAGTTTTAGACTTCTTTTTTCAGCGCGATCAGTTTTGGAGTCGGTTCCTCGTACATATCGATCAACTTTGGCGTTTGGTTTGGTTAATTATTCTTTTTACTGCTTGATCCACTCCCGTATTTTATTTTGTTACCGATCGATTCTATCCATTTGCTTGCAAATGGAATCATGCGGACAAAAGAGTTGCGACACAATGAACTTTTGATGACCGGATCATCCAACACACCGTTGAACATATTGATGGTACATGATAAAGCAAATACCCAACAAGAAGGTATAACAGCAGTTTGATATTTTGTTTTACGATATACCCAAATTATCAAAGATTATGTTTCATAATTGCCAAATTTGAAGCCTAGGTACTAAACCATAGCAAACATTTGGAGGCTAAGATCACGACCTGACAGAGAAGTGCAAAAAACTGATGTTCGATTTCGAGGGTTTCACGGCGCTGCGGCGATTCCAGAATCTAGGGTACCAGAACTCCTCTGAGATGTCGATCGTGGTCGACTTGACTCCTGTTGCTGAAAGTGAAATTCAGTCTAGGGTTCTTCAAGTTAGTCTCCACTGTTCTTCAAGTTTTCTATATGCCAATTTAATATTCTGCAGAAACTCCATATACTCCTGTGGTCCTAAAAGTATGTCTCAATTTTGATGTGTATCTAAACTCATTTTAGTATATAGATACATACAAATCTACACAAAGTTTTAGAACGGAGAGAGTATGTTAATTAATGTTGTGTTTTTGACATATCCTAATAATCGTTCACCCATATATAAATTAAAGATTATCAGACAGTCTTATAGGTGTGTGGTACATATTTTAGCATATATATATTCTCGCTATGTAGTTTGTTACTTTCTATGGATTATGTGAAATTTATATTAATATTTAGCATCAATCAATTTTGATAAAATAAAGAAATCTGCTATAAGTGATGCCCTCGCATTTGCGAGAGCCCCACTGCTAGTTAGAGAGAAAATGGGTGAAAACCGATACAAACGGGGACAAACCCAGCAAACACCAACACAATAGGGCCACACCCACCCTCGTCGATTAACACATCGGAGACCATAAAAGGACGACAACCAAACTAGCACAATCAACGGTGACCCGCTCCGCGAAGCTAGCCGAAATCCTACCACTGCCGAAGAGAAAAGCCGTGCCTGCTATGGGAGGAGCAGACTCGGGACGCTCCCACAGAGATGAAGAAGCCAGCATCCACAAACCAAGCGCCAGGAGTAGTGACCGACATGCCGATGACCAACATCGAGAGTCACCTCGTCGCCCACACGACACACGGTAAGCACCCTCAAAGTTGTCAGAACACTCGAAGTCACTACTCCGACATTCCTCTCCTGCTCTACCGCATCCCGTGCGTCAACCAAGACCACCACCTTCAGGGGCCGCCGTCCCAACATACCACCGCTCGTTCTCGAGCTGCAATGCCGCACAAACCAACAACCCACAGGATCATCAGCAGTAGACAACGACCATCGAACCAACTCATCTGGGACCACTGCCCCGACATAAAACCCGACTGTCCCCTCTAGGATGCGTCCGATCGAGCCGACTCTCCTGCCACCCTCACGACCAAGGTCACCACCCAAGTTGTGACGAGGCGCATCCGTGCACCATAGAGTTGCTCCTGCACCAGCTTCCGGAGCCGCCATCCTGGCTCACCACATGCTGCTCGAGGCCGGCGCCTCGACTTCCACCACCCCACCAACACGACGACATTGCATATCAAGTGGACCACCATTGCCCAACAAAGGGCATGCTCTCCAAGATGACGCCTCCAAGGAGGGAAGCGACGAGACCGCCACTGTCACCCGCTCTGGCCGAGGCTAGAACTTGGGTTTACAACCAAAAAGCACGGGACCTGGATGGCAACAGAGGTAGGAGCCCCACGCTGATGCCTCCAAGAAGGGGTACGACGTCCAGGGACGCCGACAGCTCCGACACCGACCGAAGTCGAGGCTGAGTTTTCACTCGGGAGCTCCACCCTCACGCATCAAGGCCAGCCGAGCAGGCCATCCCTCACTTTCAGGGCAACGGGAGTTCAGCGAGCAAACATTAGATCATCGTAGCCAGGCTCACCGTGCTGCACCTCGCCAACCACCACCCATACCAGCTTGTTGAGGCCCATATCTGGCCCCAGCCACACCGCACTGCACCACACCAGGCAGCCTCCAGGCCCATGGCACCCATACTCATGCCGCACGCATCGGCCGGCCTCTTGGCGGAGGCAAAGGCGTCGTCGGCTGCAGGAACTCGACAGCTGTCGCCCAACGCCTTGGCTCGTCGACCACCGCAATGCCTCCTCCCGCCGCGCCAACCAACACATCGCCGCCGGCACTGCCTGCACCACTCGTGCGCCGGCCATGCGACCGCATCGATGAGCGCGGCCATCGCCTGCCCCGGGTCGCCGCCCCGGCTTCTAGCCTCTACCGCACACGACCAGGGTATCCCCGCCTCCCTTCGGGAATGGGGCCCGCCACCACCGTTGCAAGGGCCAGTGGCAACGGGGGAGGGGAAGGAGGAGGAGTGAGGGGCTACACGGTGGGAGGATTTTTTTTAGGCTGGTAACTTTAAAAAAAAAAATCGTGTATTGGGCTCACATGGATCGACCGGATCCATGACAATCTGAAGGCGTCTCTCCGGCCACCCCATAGTTACGCAGCACTACAGCTCTCATCCGAATTGGAGTCCAATCCGTGGAACTGAGCGATCTCGTTAGGGTCCGGCCATCCGGGACATCCTTTCCGGTTCGGACTTCGCACCCAGCAGCCCAGATACATATGTGTAGCGGTGCCTGGGCCTGTATCGCGTAGCGTCTCGCGGAATCCAGCCCACCTATTTTGTTATTCCCAGAGTCGCGCGCGATCCTCGGCAGCTAATCAACCGGCATCCATGGCACCGCCGCCGTCGACCCCGCCGCAGTGGTCCGAGCTGCCGCAGGAGCTACTGTGCCTCATCATCGACCGTCTCCCTCAATCATCCGATGACCCCGGCCGTTTCTCCGCAGTACGATCCCGGGTTCTCGAGCTTCTTCCTTTCGCCGCCGCGCACCGCGCTCACCTACGGGAGATGTGCAGGATCCGGCATTCCGCCTCAATCAACTGCGCTCGCTTTCGAGCCGTGTGTCGTTCCTGGAAAGCGGCAATGAGCGGCAATGAGCGGCCATGCATCGACGACTCCGCGGTGGATACCCTGGATCGTCTTGTCAGATGGCTCCTTACTGACGCCCAATGAAACCGATCCATTGTACAAGCTGCCTTCTTTGCCCGAGAACGCAAGATGTCTGGGCTCCACCGACGGGTGGCTCGCCGTCGACCGCGTCAACTCCAAGAAGCGGCACAGATACTTCTTGCACAACCCTTTCACTCACACGACGGTGCCGCTCCGTGAGCTGCGGGGTCTCATCGGCAAAGTCTCGAAGCTTTTCAAGGTCCGCAAGGTGCTAATGCGGTCGACCCCGGACGACATCGTCGCTGTCATGACCAACAACTGGAACTACCCGATCATATTAATCCGGCCGGGGAGAGGTATGTGGTTACCCAAGCCACGATCGCCTCCGTGCGTGTATATCATCGACATTGCGTTTATCGGAGACAAACTTTACGGCATCACCCAGGCCTTAGACCTAGTCTCCCTTGATATCGCATTTGATGTCGACGGGGGTACTTACTGTTACCGGCATTGATCGTCTCATCAAGCATCCGTCCATGGATTATGCATTTCATGTGTGGGACGACAACGAGGAAGACGGTGAGTTTGAGCGCAAAAGGGCCACGGATGCTGAGGCGAATGAAGAGGATGATGACAAGCGTGCCTTATATGAACGTAGGAGGAGAACCGGCGACAGCATGATCTTCGAGGCCATTGAATGTTGGGATGATGACGAGGTGCCCTATGAACCCAAGGACTTTGTCACCGTCAAGTGGCACTTTTTGGAGTCGTGTGGAAAGCTTCTCCTCGTGAGGCGGCAATTACAAATACCAGCATATAGTATAAAGTTCACTCGCAAGGTGGAACTTTTTGAGGCGAATGTCAGCGGAGGCGAGTGGGCGCCAGTTGTTGGTGGGCTCGACGGTCGGGCAATTTTCATCAGCATGCGTTTCTCCAAGTCTATTCCTGCTCGTGGGGAGGTAGAAGGGGATGCTATCTATTTTATCGACACGGGAGAAATGTTCAACACGAGATCTCAAACTATGAGCCGGCCAATGAGAGACATTGATCACCGTTTTTCAACGTGGATATTCTCCTCAAAGCTGGTGGTTTAATTAATAGTAACGATTTATATAGCAATACAAGCGTAGATGTAAACATTGTAAGATGTGCCGGTATGCAAACCAGTTTTCTAACCTCAGAAGCCATGACTAACAAATTAATCTCATGCTCATTCTGATTTTTTGAAAGTATAGGACGGTTCGCGGTAAAGTTCGCTTAAGTAGTTTTATCTTGTACATTTTTCTGCATATAATGGGGAAGATGTATGGTCAAGAAACAAAAAAACAACCTTATGTATCAACCATGTTTCTAACATTGTTTTTTAAAACAAAGGAAAAATATTTGCCCAATTTCATTGAATAAGAAGAAGATCCACTATATGACACACTTAATATATAATCTTTAACAAAGAGCACGCATATGTCCAGGAAGCTTTGATGTGGAAGATCCTTTGCATTCCATCCATTTCATAGCCCCCACACCACGAGAAATATCAAAGAAGTTGTCGCCCTCATTTGATCCCCAAATGAGGAGCCACTCCAAACACTTACAATATTGAAGCTTTGCCAAGAGTACCTATGTAAGACAAAGCCTTCAACCCAAAGCCAAAGGGCTATCAAATCTAAGTTGGGATGGATAGGGATGGATCCTTGGGGGTGGAAAAATGCTCTTACAAATGCTTAGCATGAACATATGCACTAATAGATACTTAAGCAAAACACCATTGTTAGGGAGAGGGGCTTAGCCCTTCTCGTCCCCTGCTCTCGATCCCTGAGGATGGAGTAGCGGCATTGGAATCCAAGGTGAGACACAGTCATCCGAGAGCCCTTACATAAGAGGAAACCCATAATTAGGCCACTCATTTTGGGCTAGAAAGTTCGTGGTCCAATCGTGGTTTTGGAAGATCCTTGCATTCCTTCTGTTTCGTAGCTCCCCACACCACAAGCAATATCAAAGAAGTTGTCTTGTAGCTCCCCACACGAGAAGCAATATCAAAGAAGTTGTCGCGTTCATTCGGGTCACTAAATGAATAGCCACTCCAAGATTTGCCAAGAGTACCTACGTAAGTCAACACCCTCAACACAAAGCCAAAGGGTTATCATATATACTAGATTTAGGGGTGCGCCTTTGGCACATCGACCCCGTGGCTCTCGCATCAGATCCCATTTTGTACAACACTATTAAAACAGATGGGAGACTTGAGTTTTAAATATGGATAAGTTTTTAGATATAATCCATCATCATCCTTATTTATTGATAATTTTTTAGTTCATTTATAAAATCGCTATGTATTGACAGACAACAATAACCACAAAGAGAATGCACATATAGCAGTTGCCAAAAATTTATTGCATTTTTTAGCAAACAATGCAAAGAAGACAATAGTTCTTTGAAGAGATCAGCTGAACACTGCCTAGTGATGTGCAGAGCCAGTAACCTGCAGAGCATAAACAATCATTTTCAATTTACCATATACACAGAAGAAATATTAGTCGAGGGAGAGAAAAAGAAAAAATATAGCATAGCCTATATAGACACATCTGCTATAGAGCACCATACAAAACACATAAGTGCAGCACGTCTAACATGGCATCAAGCATGACCTCGATGGCATATCGATCATGCCCATTTCTTTCACCTAGTACAACATAAAACTAAACAAAATCATGAGTTGTTTACAAATGACATGACGAAAACACTGGAGGTAGCTAGCATTAGCATAAAATGAGGACGGTCTCAGTAATCTTTAGGCAGAAAACGAAACAAAATCATGAGTGGTTTATAAATGACATGATGATCCTAGAGATCACTACCCAAAACTGAACACCGAAGGTAGCTAGCATAGCATAAAAGGAGGATGGTCTCAGTAATGTTTAGGCAATCCGTTAGAGTAATAGATGTAGACTTTACAAATGGATATGCCCCTATTGTCTAGCATATTGTTGACCCAACTGTAAGATGACTAAGATAAGAACTCGCAGCTTTTTCAAGCATCGCATAATCCGTCATATTCCATTTGGTAGAAATTTGAACCAAAACAATTTGTGCTTGTAATGTTCAAGACAAAATTATAATATGGGAAGCGTATTCATACCTCTTCAAATTTTCTCTCACTAACTCAAAGTGAAATTATGTGTAGCTTCATTTAGAGTATTCATCAAGGCCATCAGCGAAGTTCCATCCCTGGAGGCACATTCAGCAAGTCAGCAGCTAACATAGTAGAATCTTATTACACCTATATGTTGATAGTGAGAAAACAAAATGTTAATATGTCCCCTTCTCCCTAGACCATTGGAACTCAAGAGATTAAGATGAGACAAAAAGTATACCAAAGAAACATGGTTGACTGGACGTAATAATTTAATAAGATATAAAGGAAACAATAGTTCAGTAATAAACTAATCACACAAGTATAGTCGATGAATTTGTTGGATCGTTCTTCTCGTGCAAGGCATGCATATGGTTGCAGACTGGAATACCAAATTTCAGAAATCACAGGCATATACATAAGCTTGAGATAATAAATAACAGTTCCTAGCGTATTAATTGTATAACACCGTGCTAATCTTACATGGTGTGTAAATGAGTGTTTTTTCTAGAGAACAAAACCAACGAGGACATAAAATAACACATTTTATAATCTAGCTAACACGTTTAGAATTAAGGTAGGTTAAAAGGTACTGTTATTTCCTGACATGGAGTTTTCCTCTTGGGTTTATTTCAAGCTAATGTAAAAAGTGGGAATCATTTTTTTATTCACTATAATCATAGATCCAGAGCCTAACCATAGATCATGAGCCGAACCATAATGCTGATCTTCCTAAAGACCATCCAGTCAGACTATTCCACATTATCTGCACCTGGTACTGAAACAACAATTAACCACATCAGAAAAGATAGACATATAAGTAAACAACAATACCATGCCACAAGAAAATCATGTCATAGCACAAGGAAAAAATTGCACATTAAAGTAACAAAGAACTAATTTTATCGAACAATTTGTTAAATTATGACATATATATATATATATATATATATATATATATATATGAACAAGGCAATGCTTTATCTACAAAGCACTAATAAAACATGTTTTACTCATGGACTAACATGAAAAAATTACCTGTAGAAATGGAGGCGAACATTTTGAATCAACGCAAGGTTTGGTTAGGAAAAGTCATCCAAATGATATATTACTCTGTCTACATCCCAATCAAGGGAAATTTTGTTTGAAACACTGTACTGAATAAAAGCAACTACGGACTTTTAAAGATTGTTGGCAAGGTAAAAGGAATTCTATCCAACACCAATAAAGCCAAAGACAGGAACACCAATAAAGCCAAAGGCAGGCCCGAAAACCCTTCTTCTCCTTCGCTCCTCCCTTGGCGACCGGAGGCTGCACCACGTTCTTCCTTTCTCGAGTATTACCCATAGCTTACTCCTCCGCCGCCTCCTCCCCCCACCGTCACACTCCATCTGACGCCGTGCTTGCCTCGTGTTCTTCCTGGGCGACACTACACTACTATCTAGTATGCAAGGCACTACCTTTTAGGTTGATGATCTTGAACAACAACTCTCGCATTTTCTCGGGTTGAGCCATCTCTACCTCGATTTGCATGAAACAGGAATAGATTTTTACTTCATATAGCAGCTTCACCCGCCTATCTGCAGCTTGTGTTGGCCTAACAATCACATATTAAGAAAAATCAACATGAGTTATCCTCCGATGCTTTTTAGTCTTTCTCCATCAGAGAAGTTGCACATTAGTCTTTTGCAGCTAGTTTAATGAAGAGGACACTATAAATGTAACCATTTAATTTGCGCAAGCTACCTTGCATATTGGCTCTTCTAGGGTGCTTCTATAATTCTATAATAAGATATATATACACAATTCAGTGGTCCCTGCAATTTGCAGTATTATTGTTAGCAAGCCTCACCTAAACAACCATGCCACGGGAACTGTAGTACACCAATAAGTAGTGTAGAATACTGAAGTTATTGACATTGTGAAATATTAAAGTACAGTTTGTACATACTGAGATGGCAAAGTACACAGCAGAACATCCCTAGCTGGGAGCAATCAAGCTCAGCCTGAATCCATTAGTAACTCTATACGAAAAGAGTTCTTTTGTGAGATTCAAAGCCTTAATCCATCAGTAACTCCAGGCATATGAACGACTCATAGTAGTTCTACCTTGCAAATTCAAGTTTGCGAAAGTGAACACAACCGATACAGCACTAAGGACTACAAATTACAATCAATAGTTTGCACCAGCGAGTGAGGGCGGAGGCGGGGAATATGGCGGCCGGTGTTTCTGGCTATCAGCGGAGGAGGCTATGGCGACGGAGTGGCGAGGATCACAATCAGTGGGGAGGAGAAAAAATATGAGAGTCGAGGCCGGGCACCTATATTTGCGAGCCGCGGAAGCCAATTTCTAAAATTTATTCTCCTCTATGCCGTTTGCGGCTTCGGTTAGGTGTTGCTTCAGCCCTTAGAGGAGAAAATAAAGTCCCCTGATGGCGATTGGAGATGGGTTAGAGATGCCCTAGGTAGGGAAAGCGGGGGCAAAAATGATCCTTAGACGTGAATCCTCGATCGTTTATGCAAGTTTTTCAATATATATCTAGTAAAATATTCATGATTTTTTCACTCAGGGCGAAAACATACTACATGCTCTCAGATTTGAAAAGAAATAAGTACTTGCAGAATATCAGCATTGAATTGATAGGTCTTGGTGTCGACTGAGATTTAATCGTACCCTCAGTTGATTCATATCCCGCCAGACTAAATTGCATGAGTTCATTGGGAACCCTTTATGTATCCTCTCCAATATAATCATGGTTCTTTCCTCGAAAATGAGTCGATTTGTTGCAGATAGAAAGGTGATCTACCGGAATACCAGATCATATCTATTTTCAGAAGACGAGCGATGCTAATCAAAACGAAGGCAAACAGTTTACCTTATCCATTAATTAAGAAGAAGGTGACCGGTTAATTAGAGGGAAACCGGGTGAAAACTGATACAAACGGTGACGAACCCACCGAATACCAGCACAATAGGGCCATGCCCACCCTCGTCAACGAACACATCGAAGACCGCAAAAGGACAACAACCAAACTAGCACAACCAACGGTGACCCGCTCTGCCGAGATAGCTGAAATCCTACCACTACCGAAGAGAAAAGCCATGCCTGCTATGGCAGGAGCAGACCCAGGATGCTCCCACAGAGATGAAGAAACCAACATCCACAAACCAAGCGCCAGGAATAGTAACCGACATGCCGATGACCAACCAAGAGTCACCTCGTCGCCTACAGGACACAAGGTCAATCACCCTCAAAGTTATCGAACACTCGGAGAGCCGCTCCGACATTCTGTTGCTTCTCCACGCACCCCGTGTGTCAACCAAGACCACCACCTTCTGGGGCCGCCGTCCCGACATACCACCACTCGCTCTTGAGCTGCAATGCCGCACAAACCAACAACCCACAACCCAAGCTACACAAAATCATCGGCTGTAGACAACGACCATCGCACCAACTCATCCGTGGCCGCCGCCTTGACATAAAACCCGACCGTCCCCTCTAGGACACGTCCGATCGAGCCACCCTCATTCCCAAGGTCGCCACCCAAGTTGTGAGCGACACCGTTGGCGCAACATCAACACCACTGATCGATTTTTATTTCTGCTCATCTTGACGCTGCCGCTGTACCTCCAAATATTCCTGCATGTTGGGCCGGTGATATGTGACTTGATCAATATTACTCGAGTCTGAGGTGAATCAGTGGTACTCCTAATCGGTTCCGTTCAGATGTCATTATTATTTTATTGTTTAGTTTACAGAACGCCCCCTTTGGGTAAATTATACAAAGATTTAATCCTGTTGTGGGTATCTAATCTATATCTATATCTATACCTAATAATAAAGGAATGCCTGTTTTCTGTCCTTCGTCTGTCCAAAAAAGACCGTTCTGCCCTCACCAGTTCGGAGAAATTACATGTACTGCCACCGCTTAGTCAACTGGCCTTTTCGTTTCGCTTCGGTGTCATCAGTCTGGGGCGCGCGAGAGCGAGACAGGGGATGGGGATTAGAGGGCGGTCGCACCGCCCGGCTAGAGGTCGCGCGAGACAGAGGATGGGGATTAGAGGGCGGCCGCACTGCCCGGCTAGAGCTCGGGCGCCCCCACCCTCCCACCTCGCCATACCTGCCTAGAGCTTGGGCGGCGCCCCATCCAATCCTTCGACCGCCAGTCATGAAGACGGAGCCCATTACTGGAGGCGTCGGAGGTGCCGCTGAATCGGGGACTGGATGGTGGTGCCGCCGCTCACCTCTCATCCAGCCGGGGAGCACACGAGGCAGGGAAACTGACAGACTAGGGCAGGCAACTAGGGAGAAATACCACAAATCGTCATCCCTTGGCCGTGTTGCAAGGAAAAGTGTGGCTCCCTATCCCTATTCACCCCTAAATCTGGAAGTCCATCCTCCTCTTCTTCCTATAGTGCTTTGCCCAAATCCTGAGGCAACTAAATTTCCCCACGAGCACCCCCTCGTTAGATTCTACCATGACCACTCTTCCATGCCCGCCTCAGGTTACCCATCGGCCATGTCGTGGCTGCGCAGATGCTTGTTCAAGGTTCATATACATACTGTCAAAATTCCCTTAGGACTGAACTGTTTTAAAATTGGGTTCTGAATATGACTTTTATTATGTAGATAAAGAATCCATTTGGGTAGTGGAGATTGTAATTGAAAAGGGATTTAGTGTTGCATTGCTTTCTTCACTTCAGATGATATAGTCATCCTGCATTTTGCACAAGATACCTAGAGTCATACTGAATGGAACCATGTGTGGAAAATACTCCCAGATGAATCACGCGACCATTAGTTTTCTTCTCATCAAGGTTCTCGCCATCGGTCTTCAGATAAAAACAGTAGATTCCTGCAGTTTGCATGAGTTACCTAGAGAACAATTCATGTCGATGTAACTTGGTCATACTGAATTAAGCCATGTGTACAAAATATGTTGGATCACGTGACTATTAGTTTTCTTATCATCAAGGTTCTCAGATTGGTTGGTCTATCGTCCGCGTGAAGCATCTTGCTATTTCCCCATAACTTACTGGTTTGGTATACATGTTGCTCCTTTGTTTAGTTATACTATGTCGTAGCAACCATGCGTGAGCTAAAATTGCTTCAGATCAACCATTCACTAACCTCAAATTAATTGCCAGTCTGAATGTGTCTGATGCTACGTATCTATGTTTGGTGAAGAGGACATGAGTATTGACGGTGGTGAATTAAAATGATATGGCACCATATGGTGATGAATTAATCATGCCCCTGTCGGTAGCCATATTGTTTATGGAATATTATTATGTGAAATAAAAAATAAGTTTTGATGCTAATATAAATAATGGTACATATGTCCTTCAGAGATGTGTCTACAAGGTTACATGTATCTACTGACTTAAGCTGATTATACCAGACATAGTGTTTCTCTGTTGTGCTGCTGATATCAGACAATGTTATGCACTAACATATAGTCTAGGTTTCCAGACATACTGAGCCTATATGAGCTCATGTAAGTTCACTAGAATTGAAGGACATGTATAACTGATGAAGCTTTATATCGTTTGTTGGTCTCAAATCTTAGATTGGTATGTATATTTACATGGCATAATTAATAGTCTTTTTTGGACAATTTGACATATATTCTTGTTAGATACATTAACATGTTTGAATAAGCTTTTGTCCTTTTCTTTTATATTTGAGTGTACATCCTAAAGAAATTCAGAGGTCTCGTCCTGTGTTAGTGGAGCACCATATTGAAGTTATTTATAAAAATGCATCACTGCACAAGGTCAGGTTCTAACAAAGAATTCCCTGCAGTAAAGAGAAGACAAGTTATTCTGGAAAAATTGAACGGAGTGAGTTACACTAGCCTCCCCTTTACCCAAAACCAGACCATTACCATGCATGGTGACATGCTGTAGAAAGCAAAGCAGTTCTGGTTTTGTGCTGGGGATACCCAACCACTACTTGAAACCATAACAACATGCATAAACTCCCGGGCAAACCTGCCCCCACATGTGGAACTCCCTACCAGCTCCAGCAAATCATATTACAAAAGAGAAAACTTTATAGAGATGAAGCTAATTCTAATTGTTATACTGTGGACCATTTGCAATGTTTTTTTAGGAATCGGGCTTGTTTTGATAACAAGCTCCCAGGTGATCCAACATGGGTAGTATTCCAAAGATGCAACCCGATGGAATACTGGTGTGAACTGTAGAAACTGGTGGTGCAAAAGGCACTGTGGCTCAGATTTAACTAGATGAAGATGATGATAACTGAAATCCTCAACATGTCAAGAGGTTGAGCGCCAATTAGAAGACGCTTGGAAAGTTAATGGAATGCTTACCTGGTTTTTGATAGCTGTTTGGCCATATAATCTATCATTCAAGTTTGCTTTTTTGGTTTGCTCTGATGAAGAGCAGTGGTGGGCAAGGAGGTGAGGAGAGAAAAACTAGAAACTGGTGTTTTAGCTTTCTGCACTTCTACCCTCTTGGGAGAGCCTGTGACTCTTTCTTATTTACTTTTCTATTTTTATAAAATAGTTTGGTTTTCCATAATTAAGCTCGTGAATTCCCTTCAATAAAAATGGCTTAGATTTCCATACCATGATGCTGCCCCATATGTCAATGATTTTGATTATTCGAAAAAATCATTGTTGTTTTATCTTTACTTATCCGTATAGCAGGTTTGTTATCTTGTACTTATATGAGATGTAGGTGTTTACAGATGCACCTACAGCCAAGATAATGACGTAATTAATCTTGCCATATTTGGATGAACCTAGAAAATTATTGGATGTGAAAAATAATATCATCAAATACTTATCTAAAATCGGCTGATAAAGCCAGGCCACTCGGTAGCAACGTTGCCATTTTATGCCTAAGCTATAAAGTAATGAGATTAATATGCACGAGAAATGACCAGATTTTTTTACTCCCCTATGTGTTGGAGATATAGTATAAACTTTATATTAAAATAGTACTAAATCACCGATATTTATTATAGATTGGATGGAGTAGTTTTCATCCGTAGGCACGAGAACAATGGACGTGTTATGCTTGCCAGAATATCTAGATAGTCTGCGTCCTTCTTTTTAAAGATATCGGGTGACTCGAAAAATTAGAGGTGAAACATGCTCACATAATGCAGGCTACCTACTATGTTCGATAAATTTTAACCCGTAGCAACGTACGGGCAAATTTACTAGTTTTACCAAAGGACAATCAACTTTGGGTATATGATCCAAGGCTAATGAACTTTTGGGTAAATAACCAATTTTCCCTGTGATATAATAGGTTCCGAAAAAGTCCAATGGCGGAATCACCTGAACATAAGGTCCCATGAGAAATCCACAATAGTTTGCAGCTAAAAATTTCTATGCCTCGGATCACGATCTTTAGATAGATTCCCCCCCCCCCCCGCAATCCACAAGAATAAAACGTTACTTGACAGCGTGTTTGGCAACCCCTGGGAAAGGGAATGAGATTTTAATGCCAATTCCCTCTCAATTACCTGCCCTCCTCAGGTAAGAGATTAGTGGGAATTAAACCATGAATTCCGTGCTTAATCCCAATTCCTTCCAAACAATCAGGGGATCATAAGTCTCCTACCATCAAACTCCCAATCCCTCCTCCCAACTCCCCCAACCAAACGAGTTGTGAGAGAAAGAGGACAAGACCTATAGGGATGGAGGTTCTAGACCATCTGTTCTTGCCGCCGACCAGCGTTGGGGCAGAGGTCGGCCATGGCGTGGAGGAGACGCGGCAGAAGGGAGTGGAGGCGGTGCAAGCGGGGCGAAGGGGAGGAGGAGGAGACACATATGGAGGGTGGAGGCCATGGAGGCAAGCGCACCTGGGATGGACCATGTGGGATGAACTAGAGTCGTGGATGGACTGCTAATTTACCTGGAACTCGGGGGAGAAGCACAATTTCACGAAGCACCATAGCGCGAGCGCCTGGACGGGACCGGATCTCCTGCGCAGGCCGCGGCATCCGGCTCAGCGGCGGCCAGCTGTGGGAAGATGATGGCTCAGGATACGTTGAGCTCGTTGGGAACCCCAAGAGGAAGGTATGATGAGCACAACAGCAAGTTTCTCTCAGTTATGAAACCAAGGTTATCGAACCAGTAGGAGCAACGAAAGAACCCCAAGGTGTTGCTACCAACTTGGACTCCTGCACAACACAACCACGGAATTTTACCCCAACTTACAGTGAGGTTGTCAATCTCACCGGTTTTGCTAAAAACAAAGGATTAAACGTATTGTGTGGAAGATAGTAATTGCTTGCAGAAAGTAAACAGTAAACAGTAAATAGTAGATGCTATATCAATGGTAAAGAATGGACCGGGTCCATAGTTCACTAGAGGTGATTCTCCTTAAGATAAATAATATGTTGGGTGAACAAATTACAATGGGGCAATTGACAGACTCAAGAAAGCATACCATGCATATACTAATCATCTTGACTCCTATGAGATTTGATTGGGCATTATAATATTATACATAGATAGTAATCCAACTGCATCTATGACTAATAATCCACCTTCAGGTTATCATCCGAACCCCCTCCAGTATTAAGTTGCAAGCAACAGATAATTGCATTAAGCAAAGTGTGTAAAGTAAACAATACGATTGTCCCATTGACAAAGGATTACTGTTTTCTCCCTAGTAGCAACAACACATCTAGTACCTTAGAGATTCCCGTCACTTCCCCAGATTACTAGAGGCATGAACCCACTATCGAGCATAAATACTCCCTCTTGGAGTTACTAGCATCTACTTGGCCAAGATAGCTACTAACAACGGAAAGCATGCAAGATCACGAATAAGATAGACATGATAGAATTAATAATCAATCTGAAATAGCATCTCAATATCCATTGGATCCCCGCAAACACAACACGTAAGATTACAAATAGATGATCTTGATCATAAACGGAGCTCACAAGATCTAAACATGATATCACAAAGGAGGAGAACCAACCATCTAGCTACTACATGGACCCGTAGTCCAGGGATGAACTACTCACGCATCACACCGGAGATAGTCATGGTGATGAAGAAGGCATCCAGGGTGATCTCTCCCCTCCGGCAGGGTGCTGGGAAGAGCTTCGGATCCCCCCGATCTGGGGATCAAGATGGCAGAGGTTACAGACTCTTCCGCGGATTTCTGATTGGGTCTTTGATTGGGTACTTAGGGTTTTCGTCCCGGGAGGCTTTTATAGGCGGAAGGGCAAGGTCAGTGGAGGCTCGAGGGGCCCACACCAGGTGGCGGTGCGCCTAGGGCTGGCCGCGCCACCCTAGGGTGTGGCCGCCTCGTGGCCCCTCTTCGTCTCTCCTCCGGACTCCGTGTTGCTTCGAGTAAAATATTGACTTTGGCTTTTATCCGGTCTAATTCCGAGAATATTTCCTTACTAGCTTTTCTGAAACAAAAAACAACAGAAAATAAGCAACTGGCACTGTGGCCTCTTGTTAATAGGTTAGTTCCAGAAAATGTATAAAAATGCCTCAAAGTGTGGACTAAACATAAGAAAGTAGATACTAAACAAGCATGGAACATCAAAAATTATAGATACATTTACGACATATCAACATCGCCAAGCTTAACTCCTGCTCATCCTCGAGTAGGTAAGTGATAAAAATAATAATTTTTAGGTGACATGCACCATCACAATCTTGATCAAGGTATTTGTAAAACATTGATAGTTGGGATCATAGTACTTTAACATAGCATGGAAAATATAGTTCTAACAATAAGACATAACAACTATGTTGTAACTTGAGAAGGTACAAACAAAAGATTCATGAATAACAATGCTTTGAAAGACATTTTTTTGTTTCACATATAGAAAACATAATGAGAATGGTATTCAGCTTGTCCCTCATGGTATAGCAAAACATAAATGCATAGGACACCTTCAAAGTTCATAAGGGTGACTAGATACAAATAATTTAAGAACAAGCAATACCAAAGTTATGAATCAATCAACAAGTTTTGGAACAATGCACATTAAACTAAGAATGACTACTATGCTCTCTTAATAGGTGCATAAAGATAGAATATGGAGACTCAACATAAAAGTAAAAGAAAGGCCCTTCATAGAAGGAAGCAGGGATTCAAGTTTCATAAAGAGCTTCCAAAAATTATGGTACTTATTAGCTTTCAGCTCTCATTGCCCCTATCATAAGCATCTTTAAGTGGTTAAGGTTAAAGTGAACAAATATGAGGATATGCTTGACAAGTTATAAGTTAAAAATCTCATGCCCCTTGCTTACGAGTACCGAACCTCATGCTACTCAACTTTAGTCACGAGTAAGTTCTTGTCATTGTAAGTACATGGGTATCATAGAGAACCGCCAACGGGGTACCCCTTGCCCGATGATACAGGAGATATCCCGTATCAAAATGACAAGGCAACAGACAATGAGCATCTCAGCGATCTTTTTATTTGCTATTTGCATAGGTTTTTATTGAGGATGCTTCACATATTGCTCACTATGGTTATGCTATAAGTTTCCACCATGATTAAGCATGACTTAGGCTAGCCGCCCAGGCGTTTCACTAACACATATACAAACTCCATGAGTTTACAAGCTCCCCTTTTATTTCACACCGCCGAGATGCATAAGCAAAAGAACATAATATCAACTAAATAATGTGGAATGTTGAAAGCGTTCCCCATGGTAACATGGTTCTGCTAATTCACAACTTATAAAGCCCAATCATATACGAAACATAGATGGGCACAATGGTTCAAGTTTATTAAGTGCAAGAAAGTAAAGTGTGCCATCAAGTTTGTGAGAGCTTTAATCACTAATTTTCACATAACAAGTTTAATTCGAAAGGTAGATAAAAATATGAATATACTTGGAATACAAATAATGCTAATAGGTAGGTATGGTGGACTCTTTGGAATAACTTGGTTTTATTTGGAGTTGGATGCATGAGTGGAACTCATACTTGGTACATGTGGAGG
Organism: Avena eriantha; assembly: GCA_910589775.1. Classification (NCBI taxonomy): domain Eukaryota; kingdom Viridiplantae; phylum Streptophyta; class Magnoliopsida; order Poales; family Poaceae; genus Avena; species Avena eriantha. The sequence continues at coordinate 21,479,926 of OU342741.1, read as the reverse complement.
CTAGCAAAAGACTAGGAGCGACCAACTAAGAGAGCAATAATGGCCATAATCATGCAAAGCGACAAAACATTATTAATTAAAGTATAAAATGATATTACAAGTCGAAAACTAAATTATCATAGAGGCTATGGTGACATGCGCCAAGTCAACCCAAATAAAGCATCAAAGGAGAATACCACAATATTATGCTTTTGTATGCTAAAACGACGCATGATTCTTTCAAGGCACATTAAGCAATCTAAATTGTTTGGAACAAGTCATGCTACAGCAATAATCACTAAGCATAAAGTCAAAGCAATATCAAACATGATATGATAAAGTCTAGGCCACAGTCGAAACAAGACTCCTTTTGTACCACTTATAAGCATGAACTTTCCTACTCTTTTATAATCCAAATCAACTTATTTGAAACTATGTATGAATGTGGGGGTCCAACCAATTTATTTAAGAAAACTGAGCAAAAGAAAACTAAAAACAAAACGAAGATACTCCAAGAACAACACAATTGTGCATGAAAAAATAAAAATGAAGTGTTTGGAAGAAAACCTGAGATTTTTATTGATGAAGAAGGCGATGCCTTGGGCATCCGCAAGCTTTGACGCTTGCACTTCTTGAATATTTCTTGGGGTGACACGGGTGGCATTCCCAAGCTTTAGCTTTTGTCCATACTTCATCTTATCACATTATTCTTCCCTACACTTGAAAATTTCCTTCATACAAAACTTAACACAGTCTTCATTAGCAACATTAGTGTACTCAAGATAATAAGTCTTTGTGTTCAGTTTCAACACAAGTAAAACTTCCATTAAAACACAATCTACTGTAGCAATTCCTTCTAAAATCTCAAGTGATCAAAGAGAACTCAAAGAGAAAGAGATTAAGAGGCAAATGCAAATAATGGCAGAAATCTGTCAAAACATACCAGCAGGTAAAAACCGATTTTTTCCAGGACCTTATGTTGCTTAAATCGAAAAGTGTTAAACTAACGAAAGTTAGATAACAACCTGGGGCAGAAGCACAAAAAATTACAGCTCAATCCGAGAAACACTAAATTTTCACGAATTTTTACAGTGAAGCACAAAAATCTGTTTCGGGACAGCAACTTTCCCAAGTCTTACTTCTCTCTCATTAGAGGTTATTGTTGGCACAAAAACCACACAAAAAGGATAAGTAGAGGTTATTACTGAGGCAATAACTTCCAAGACTCAACAAAAGAAAAACTTACTGAATAAAAATTTGGGTTATCTCCTAATAAGTGCTTTTCTTTAACGCCTTTGAGCTAGGCATAAGAACCAAGATTCAAGTATTCTCAAATGAAGAAGCATTAAGAGCAGTACCAAGAATATCTTCAACAAGGCAAGGGATATCATCTAAATAAGTTCTATAGGATCCTCTCTCAATACTCTTGGGTTCACTAGTTTCATCATACGGGGTTTCAGGAACAATCCAATCAAAATTCTTTTCTAAGGCTTTATGCATTCCTACAGGTTTAAAAGGTATTGGTATTTTAATTTCCTCTTTATTTTTTGGTTTGGTTTTGTCCATATTTTCTTGTGTACCAATAATATCTACACATGAGCCTAGCATATTAAAACGATCGAAGACCTTTCTAGCTTCCTTAACAACACCATAGAATTCTTTAAGCAAAGTTTCTAGAATAAAATCTCTCTTTTCAGTATCCTCAATGTCTTTAAGTTTAAGAAACTTACTTGTATAATGGGGTTAAGGTTGACAAACCTAGCCTCCAACATGTGAACTAAAGAAGCTGCAGCAATTTCATAATTTGGAGCAAGTTCTGCTAGGGATCTATCCTCAATATCCTCATGCTTGCTAACATGATTAAATAATTCTTCAATATTATCTTTACCAATTATGGAGCCACTACCTATTGAAAGGTCTTTCAGGGTGAACTTAGGGGTCAACATAGTAAGCTAAGAACGAGGTGACAACTACAGAAAGAACTATATATTTTTTTTTGATAAAAAGAAGCAAACTAGTATAACTAACTTTTTTGTGTTTTTGATATAAAGAAGCAAACTAGTACAACTAATTTTTATGTGTTTTTGATAAAAGAAACAAGCAAACAAAGCAGCAATAAACTGAGCAAAACAAAAAACAAAGTAAAGAGATTGGTTGTGAGGGATTCCCCTTGTGAAGCTGTCCTTGACTCCCCGGCAACGGCGCCAGAAAAAGGCTTGATGGGTAAGGATACGTTGAGCTCATTGGGACCCCAAGAGGAAGGTATGATGAGCACATCAGCAAGTTTCCTTAGTTATAAAACCAAGGTTATCGAACCCGTAGAAGCAAGGAAATAACCCCAGGTGTTTCTACCAATTTGAAATCCTGCACAACACAACCACGGAATTTTGCCCCAACTTACAGTGAGGTTGTCAATATCACCGGTTTTGCTGAAAATAAAGGATTAAACATATTGTCTGGAAGATAGTAATTTCTTGCAGAAAGTAAACAATAAACAGTAAATAGTAGATGGTATATCAATGGTAAAGAATGGATCGGGGTCCATAGTTCACTAGACGTGATTCTCCTTAAGATAGATAACATATTAGGTGAACAAATTACAGTGGGGCAATTGACAGACTCGAGAAAGCATACCATGCATATACTAATCATCTTGACTCCTATGAGATTTGATTGGGCATTACAACGTTATACATAGACCGTAATCCAACTGCATCTATGACTAATAATCCACCTTCAGGTTATCATTCGAACCCCCTCCAGTATTAAGTTGCAAGCAACAGATAATTGCATTAAGCAAAGTGTGTAAAGTAAACAATACGATTGTCCCATGGACAAAGGATTTCTGTTTTCTCCCTAGAGTGTGGCCGCCTCGTGGCCCCTCTTTGTCGCCCCTCCGGACTCCGTGTTGCTTCAGGTAAAATATTGAGTTTGGCTTTTGTCCGGTCCAATTTCGAGAATATTTCCTTACTAGCTTTTCTGAAACCAAAAACAGCAGAAAACAGGCAACTGGCACTATGACATCTTGTTAATAGGTTAGTTCAAGAAAATTTATAAAAATTCCTCAAAGTGTGGACTAAACATAAGAAAGTATATACTAAACAAGCATGGAACATCAAAAATTATAGATACATTTACGACGTATCAGAAGACCCTTTGTCAACACCCGTATTTTTAATCCCAGATGCCCGTTATGCCGTACCTCGCAATCCCAGGATTACCATTTTTGCAAGACATAACGGATTGGATATCACAGTACATCATCCATTACAAACCATACATAAGGTCTTACACAAATAAGGATCTCATGATCCAGTCTTAATACAACAAGCAGCGGAATAAAAGATAAGCATAGCGGTGGGGTCCATCTTCAGGGGCACAGGCAATGCTGACGAAGGCAGATAGTCCTAGTTATCATAGCCGTCCTGCTAGCCATTATCTTGATAGTCTCCTTCATAGTCTGGCCATGAGAATAGCCAGGGACAAAAGCCATGAGTACTCTTTAAGTACTCGCAAACTACCACTAACAAGTAGTATATTCCTAAGTTAAAGTGCTCAGTCTAGGTTTAGCTATAAAGTTAAGTTTGAAACCTAAGCTGAGTTCAGAAGCAAAGAAAGATAAAATAAAGTTCTAGAATCACTTAAGTTGGGAAGCTATTGTCATAAACACAACCCTGTTGTGGTCAAGTCAAGATTCATCATTCTTTTCATAAGTCATTTTGGAAAACATCTGACAATGAAACAGTATGACCATTCCAACTGTCCATAACCGCGGACGCGGCTATTCGAATAGTTTGACACTCTACAGAGGTGGTACACTTTCACCACAAGATTCGATACATCTGTCAGGGATAACCCTGAATCATCATACTTAGTATGCAGATAATCAAACATAACCTTTTCTTTACACACCCTAGTATAAGCACCTCTCCTATGAGCATGGCCTCCCAACCATGAACATCAGTCATCTTGGGCACTGCATAGGTGGACAACATTAAGAGGTAGCCTCAGCTCAAACCTCTCCCGCGAGGGAACTAATACTAATGCATATAAGCTTCCGGCTAAGCCTTACCCAATTCAGGTATTGTGGTTGTACGGTAAATTTGGAATGGTATCGCATCCGAAACCAACCATCAGTTTTATAAAAGGGTTAACGCTCATGCCTCAACATTTTCATCATCATAAACCATTTGTGTTTCTCATCACATGTCAAAACATCTCAATAGAATGACTCATCATTCTAAGGTTTTCATAATTCATTTTCACCAAGTGTTCCCATCTAAAGTGACTCAAGTTTTGATCTAGCTTTAATCTACTAAGTTAAGAGTGTTCACTAAGGTGGAAAAGATGGGGTCAATCTCATGCCATAGAATGACATCTAAGTGTTATCTAAATAGGCCAAGTTTTATACTCTTTATTCTACCTTTAAAACAAGTAAAGGACTTTGTGTAAAGTAAAGGAAGTAAAGCTTGAATTTAATACTTGGGGGTAAATACTAGTCAAAGTAGTGTAATCAAAGCATGCCTAAAGCATCTTTGCTAAACCATCTAGTTTAATCCTAGCTTGCTAAGCATTACACTTGAAAGTGTTAGCTTGCATTGTTAATGGTGGCTTGCCTTGGTTGGTGCAGTAGTTGAAGTTTTCTTCTTCTTCTTCTTGGTAGAACACCTCCTCCTCATAGACTTGGTCGGTACTATCATCTATAAATACATACGGAGTACACAATCACCAAACAATACTAAACTAGTCTAATTCACACTCTAAGGCATATAGTTGATGATTTATTATCATCACAAACATCACAAGTTTAATTCAATAGTTTCATCCTTTTTATTTTAGAAAAGTAATTTCTACTCATTGAAAAATTAAATAAGATTTAATATTCACCACTTCAAATATGGGATCATGTGGACACATGTCATCACCACATATTCTAACATGTGGGAATGTGATATAAGGGTTGGATCATAATTACTTTGGTTTAAGTTCATTATTTAATGATTTAAAGTTACTAGAAATGCCTATATAACATTATTTTGGTACTAGTCCAAAGTCACTGCACGTAAACCTTAATATTATTACATATTCAGATAGATATGATGAAATGTGATTTTTGAGAGTTGGAATCAACTCAAAATCTATCTTGGTTGATTTTATAAAAATGTTGCAAGGTGCAAAAGCTTCTGTTTTATTATTTTTACTAGGAGATATCTATAACTCTAATTGAATTAAATCCAACGGTCTTGGATACATCATTTCAATACCTTTTTGGCAAAATTGGTTTCATGCAATTTGGATTTGTAAATCTCTCTGAATTGATTTTCAAACTCAGAGACAGAACTAAGTTTAAACTTAATAGGAAAATCCTAATTCAAACTAACTGGGTCTACGGGAAACGCTAACGGGCTGGCCCAGTGTCACTCTACAGCGTGGGGCTTAGCTGATAGGGGGGTCCACCAGTCAGCGGCTGATAACGATCGAAGCGGTATGGGGCGATGTGGGACGTTGGATTAGAGTGGGGATCAACGGTTGTGGATCGTCATCAACGACGGACCTATCGCCGGCGAGCTCTAACCCTAGCGACCCGGTGGGGGTGATTAGGGGGCGAGACCGAGAGGGATGGGCAGGCGATGGTGGCGACATGGTTACGGGCTGCTAGCGGCATGGCTGCGAGCGGCGATTGACACGCGGTCTCCAGGCGGTGCTCTAGGACTTTCATGTGGGCTTAGGGGCGGTGGTATGCGGTCGGGCGCAGCTGGCGCTTTGAGCGGCAGAGGCGGCGACTTCAACGGCGAGCGGTGGCTGTGAGGCGTTGGACGGCGAATGTGGGTGTCTGGCGTGCTCCCTGGTTCATGGCGACGCGGTGGGCACGGGCTGTGGTCGAGCGGCGGCTTGTGCACGCGTGCCGGGTGCGGCGCTCTGGCGCGTGCTCGGCATGGTGCAGTGGCATTGGGCGCGGGGTTTTCTCGGTGGTCCATGTCTTTGCCTGGATGGGGGAGGGGACAGTGGGCGGCGGTGAGGTGCTGGCTAGCTGCTAGACATGGAGAGAGAGGGGGAGGTGGTCTGCTGGGGTGAGGGCATGGTCGGCCGGCGAGTTGGTGCTCGGCATGGCCTTGCATTGCCACTAGGGTGGTAGGAGATGGGGTTTAAAGGCTGTGGTTAGATCATTTGGGGACAGAGGAAGGGTTTTGAGGAAATTTGGGTGCAAAACCCTGTTGCAAATAGTGAGCTAGGTTTAGAGTTTAACCCTGGCTGCCAAGTGTTTGATGAAATGGCCGCAAGAAATAAACTTTGGAATTTTGGGTTCAAATTTTTTGAGTGATCTCCACTAGTACTAGGTAGTCTCTGGTTACAAGGGTTTTGAAATTGGAGTTCATTTGGATGGTTTTTGAAATAGGGGTGATCTAGGCATATGCATTGAATTCAATTTTAAACTGTCATTTAAAATAAGTATTGAATGTTTTTAGCAGATCACAAAGTGGGCCTTGGTACCTCATTATGTGTACTAGCAAGGGGTGCAAAGATCCAGAATTATTTCTATTGGGAAATGAGTGCTAGGAACACTCAAAGTAGTGTAGTGGATTAAAATGACCAAAATGACCATTCCTTATTTTAATTGTTTTTTATTTGATCTTCTTTGGGATTTGCTTGGGAATGATTTAGATGATGTTTAATTTACCATAGAAACATTTCACAACCAATGGATCAAGCAATGGTGACCATTCACAAAGATTTCAAAATAAGGCCTTTCTTATATGCATGCTTAAATACTTTAAATAGAAAAAGTTTTTGTTAACCCCAATTTTGATGATTTGGATCTTAATAACCTTGGATTAAAGTTTTGGGATGTTACAAACCTTCCCCCTTAAACAAAATCTCGTCCCGTGATTTACAAAGAAAACTAGGAACTAAATGGATCTGGGAACTCTGTCCTAATGTAATCTTCGCGCTCCCAAGTGGCTTCCTCCTCGGTATGGTTGCTCCACTGAATCTTGAGAAACTTGATGCTCCTGGTCCTGGTGGTCCTATAAGCTTCTTCTAAGATACGGATGAGCACTTCTCGATAGGTCAGGTCATTGTTGATCTCTACCGCTCTGTGATCGATGTTCTTGAAAACTTCAGTCTTCTCGGGCACTTCCAAGCATTTGCGAAGTAACGAGATATGGAACACATTGTGGATGGCTGACATCTCTTCAGGAAGTTCCAGCTGATATGACACTTCATCGACGGTTCAGAATCTTGAATGGCCCGATATATCTGGGGGCTAACTTTCCTTTCAGATTAAAGCGTTGGGTTCCTTTTAATGGCGAAACCTTGAGATATACAAAATCTCCGACATTGAAAGTCAGGTCTCTCCTTCGCTTGTCAGCATAACTCTTCTGTCTGGATTGGGCGGTCTTGAGGTGCTCACGGACTTTGTGAACCTTCTCTTCGGCTTCTTGAAGAATGCCTGGTCCAAAGATATGGCTCTCTCCTACTTGCGACCAATTCAAAGGGGTACGCCACTTTCTTCCATATAGGAATTCAAATGGTGCCATTTGCAAACTAGCTTGATAACTGTTATTATATGAGAATTCTGCGAAAGGCAGGCAGTCTTCCCATTTTGATTCGTATTCCAACACACACGCTCTTAACATATCCTCTAGGATCTGGTTGACTCTCTCAGTCTGTCCATCAGTTTGCGGGTGATAAGCGGTGCTGAAGTTCAACTTGGTTCCTAATCCTTCCTGAACTTTTTGCCAAAATCTCGAGGTAAACTAGGTTCCTCGATCTGATACTATGGTCTTGGGGGTTCCATGCAGACTAACAATCCTGGCAATATACAGCTCTGCTAGCTTTGCACTCTGGTAGGTAGTCTTGACAGGTATAAAGTGGGCTACCTTGGACAATCTATCAACTATGACCCAGATTGAGTCATTTCCCCTACTAGAAGTAGGCAAACCGGTGATAAAGTCCATTCCGACGGAATCCCATTTCCATTCCAGAATCTGCAATGGTTGCAACAGTCCTGCAGGTCTCTGATGCTCTGCTTTGACTCTTTGACAGATGTCACACTTGGCGATGTAGCTTCCAATTTCTGTCTTCATCTTGTGCCACCAAAATTGCTCTTTCAAATCCTGATACATCTTCGTTCCTCTAGGGTGGATAGAATAAAGAGTATCATGAGCTTCCTTCATGATAACTTGCTTCAGCTTCGAATCTTCTGGCACACAGATACGTCCTTTGTACCATAGTACTCCTTCTTTGTCTTTAGTGAATCCATGTACCTTTCCTGTACCAACACGACGTTTGATTCCATCGATACTTTCATTCCCCTTCTGGGCTTCCTTGATTTGGCTAATCAAAGTGGGTTGAAGTTCAATGCTAGATAAGAATCCTTTGCTAACTAATTCAGTCCTAAACTGCTCCAACTCTTCATACAAACTTGGTTGCTTCTCCTTGATCATGGTGTTTAGCCTACACGACAATCTGCTAAGAGCATCCGCTACCACATTGGCTTTGCCGAGGTGATAGTGAATGTCAAGGTCATAATCCTTGATTAACTCTATCCATCTCCTTTGCCTCATATTCAGCTCCTTCTGAGTGAAAATATACTTTAAACTCTTGTGATCTGAGTAAATCTCACAGCGATTACCCATCAAATAATGACGCCATGTCTTCAATGCTAGAACCCCAGCTGCTAGCTCAAGATCATGGGTCGGATAGTTCTGCTCATGCTGCTTCAGTTGTTGAGACAGATACGCGATGACTTTGCCTTCTTGCATCAATACACATCCGAGACCAATCTTGGATGCATCACAGTATACATCAAACGACTTCTTGATATCTGGCATGATTAATATTGGGGCTGAAATCAGTCTCTTCTTCAGCTCCTGGAAACTGGTGAAAGAACATTTCATGTTTTCCTATGTTTTGCGTGTTAGATAACAATACCGTGGAAATTATTCATGTGTGCTAAGTGAACAGGAAGCTTTGAGGGGGGCCGGATAATCCGCTCCACCAAGGGCCGGATAATCTGGCCTACCTCATTGCTCAAAGAGAGCCAAGGCGCGTCGCTTGGTATCCGGTCGGATTTTCTCCCGGAAAATCCGAACTGGGCAGTTTTTCCTCCCCAGGCCGGATAATCCGGCTGTCGCATGGGCCGGATAATCCGGCCCCCAGTTTTCGAGCAAAAGGAGCCAAGACGCAATTCTCGGTATCCGGTCGGATTTTCTCCCGGAAAATCCGAACTGGGGCGGTTTTTTCCTCCCCAGGCCGGATAATCCAGCCCTCGCATAGGACCAGATAATCCGGCCCCCAAAAGTTGATCAAGGGCAAGCTCGGCGCGACGCTCTGAGATGGGCGGATTATCTGCCAGATATTCCGAGTCTGGGTCGGTGTTTTCCCCAGACCGGATAATCCGACCCTCACTTGGGCCGGATAATCCGGCCCTCAAAGTGTGCAACGGCTGGTTTCTGAAGGGGGTATATAAATACCCCTTCTTCCCCAACGTTCAGAACTCTTGATTCATTCGACATTGCCCAGACATTGTGCAAGAGCTCTCATTCTCGATCTCCCACTTCAACCACCCGAAGGTCTTGATCTTTGGTGGAATTGAAGGAGGAGAAGTTCATCATCATCATCATCAAGAATCAAGCTCTTCAACTCCTCTCCATTCACTTGGAGAAATCCCTGATCTAGTATTCTTGTCAATACCTAGATCTTGTTTATTGTATTTGATAACTTTGTTCTTGTGGCAGCTTATTGTCATTTCGGGTGCCTCCAAGTTGTTCTGGAGTTGTAGCCCCGCTAGTTGTGTAAAGGCGCCGGTGCCCGCCTCGAAGGGTACCTATAGTGGAAAGGTGGATCAGGCCTTTTGTGGCGAGATCCATCGGAGAACAGGGTGAGGCCTATTGTGGCGTGGTGGTCTTAGTAGTGCCCACCCCTCCAACGCAGACGTACTTCCCTAAACAAGGAAGGAACTGCGGTCAAACAAATCCTATGTCTCCACGTGCTTCACTTCGGTTTACCCGTTCCTCTTCCACTCGCTCTTTACTCGCTAGTAGATAGGTTTGCATATAGGGAAATTCCACCTAATAGTTTATCTAGAGAATTTACCGTTTGTGTTAAGCCTAAAATTGAAAAAGTATTAAAAATTGGTGTAGCACCTATTCACCCTCCTCTAGGTGCCCATACGATCCATTTCAATTGGTATCAGAGCCCCGACTCTTAATTCGGGCTTAACCGCCTAAGAGTAGTATGGGTACCAAGGATGATGGACATGAGGCTGTGGATAAGGTCACAATGGATGATCTCAAGTCGTTGGAAACAATCTTGTTGAAATCCTTTGAGACCAATATGGAGGAGATGAATCAAATGATTGCTCGCCTTACATCATCCATAGCCCCATCTCCATCCTCCTCTGAGGCTGCCATACCATCATGTAAGTAAAAGGGTAACACCGGATCCAAGGATGATGATGTGGAAGGTGAAAAACTTAATGGTTCCACCTCCAAGAAGGGAAGTGGTAAGGAGGAATATAGTGAGGTTCGCCACGTATATGCCCCCGACCCACCTATCCCCCATCCTAATATAAACAATAGGGGTGATCCACCCAAGCTCACTGCATCCTCCTTTAATCAATGGCAATTCCTAATGAAATCTCATGTTTGCAGCTCCTCTATTGAATTGTGGAGGATTATTGAAGAGGGTCTTCATATTGGAGATCAAACCAACCTAACGAGAAGAGAAGTTGTGGATAGCCAGTTGAATGCCACCGCTCTCCACATGATACAGCTGGGTGTGGGTCCCAAGGACATGCCACACATCAAACATCTCAACACAGCTAAAGAGGCTTGGGATGCTCTTATGGATCTCTTTGTTGGAAATGAAAGCATGAGAAGAAACAGGTATGATGCCCTTAGTAATGAAGCTGAGGGATTCTACATGTTGGATGGTGAAAACCATGAGGACATGTATAGAAGACTCAAGGGCATCGCAACAACATTTCGAAAGCATGGGGCCACTCACATTGATGATGCATGGATAAAAAGAAAATATGTGAGTGCCTTAATGCCTTTCGAGCCAATGGATTTGAAGAGCCTGCAAGGTAGACATAAATATCATCAAATGACATCCAACAAAGTCATGCAAGAAATGGCGTCATTCAAAGTGGCAGCAAAGAATGCTGAAGATGCCCGTGCTCGGGCCATTGGAATGCAAAAGGGTGTCAATGTGGCTCTCAAATCCAATGTTGTTGAGCAAGAGGAAGATGAAGGAGCTTTTGAGGGGTTATCCATGGACTGCCCCGATGAAGTCAAACGTGCTCATGGTGAGTACATGGCATTTTATGCAAGGAACTTTTGGAAGGACCCTGCCAAAGCCAAATCTGAACTTGAGCGCAAGAACGGGTCAAATGGAAGAAGAGAAAGTGGCCCAAGATTGAGAACTTGCTTCAACTGTGGAGATAGAATGCACTTTGTAGCCGAATGTCCTTATCAAAATAGAGAAGACAATGGTGGCAGACTCATTCTTAAGGAGAAATCTAAAGCACCTAAGAAGAAGCCATTTATTAAGAAGAATGGCCCTTTCAAGAAGCAACCCAAGATTGTCTTGGTAGCTCAAGAGGAATACTCCTCCGCAAGTGAAGATGAAGAGGATGATGATAGTTCCCGCGAGGTGGCTCCACCACATCGACTCCCTCATCTCTCTTCGACTCACCGAACGAGAACGCCATCAACAACAACGCCACTTGCCTAATGGCAAGAGGGTCTGAGGTATCAACTTCTAGCTCTTCATTTCCTAAGACTAACATAATTTTGGATATGGATGATCATGACAGTCTTAAAATGAAGAGGAAGCTCGAGTATCTTTGGAAGATGCCTTGGAGATAGCTTCTTTGAAAAATGCCTTGGAAGAGGAAGAGGAAGCTCGAGTATCTTTGGAAGAAAGACTTGAATCCCTTGAGGAGTCACAAGAAGAAGCTGTAGCTCAGCTCATTAAAGAACATGACCATGCTCTTGCCAATGTAAAGAAACTAAAGAAAGAAAAGATTGACTTTGGGGCTGTTCATGCTAGACTGGAGAAGTTTGATAATCTTGAAAGTGCTCACAAGGCATTGAAGAGTGATCATTCTACTTTAAATGAGTCTCATGACCAGCTCCAAACTCAATTGAAATGGTATGATGTGTCAAGTACCTCCACTTCATCCTCTGGAAAAGAAGACCTTGCAAGAAGTTCTCAACACAAAGGTAAAGGGGTTATTGATGAGATACTGAGCAGGAAAAGGACAAAACATAGTAAAGAAGGTCTTGGTTACATACCCAAGACAAAGAGCAAGAAAAACAAGAAGAAGAAGAGCAAGACTGCTCAACCAAAGACTAGCAACATTACCAATGACAAGACTAATTATGATGGTTTTGCAGGGATCAACAATCCTAACTTTGAACTATATTGTGATTATTATGGTGATGTGCTAGTTATGTAGGCCCTTATGATTGTTACATTCCTTGGTCTATTTGGGTTCCCAAGACCCTTGTTACTAACATGAGAGGACCCATTGAAAAATGGGTACCTAAAACCAAGAAGTAATTTTCTTGCAGGGCTATGCTTCCGGTGGTTCTAAATGGGTACTCGATAGCGGTTGCACGAGTCATATGACTGGAAGCAAGGAGATCATCACGGAGATGCGGCCAAACCTTGATCACATAACCGTCTCCTATGGTGATAAGTCAAAATCTGAGGTATTGGGTCTCGGCAAAGTTGAGGTAGCTCACGATATCTCTCTCGTGGACGTCATGCTTGTTGAGACCCTCGGGTACAACTTACTTTCAGTCCGCGCCCTTGGTAAGATGGGCTTTGTAGTTTATATTGATGCTGATTTGGTGGTACTCTTGTGGAGCAAGTCTCTAAAAGTCGCTTTCGTGGGATATGTCGAAAACGACCTGTATGTGGTGGACTTTTCGGGGAAAACCACTACAGGCCCGATGTGTCTTTTCGGAAAGGCTGACGCGGGTTGGCTATGGCATCACCGACTAGCCCACGTCAATATGAGAACTTTGCAAAGTCTCCACAAGGGTGGCCACATTCTTGGACTAAAAGAAAATGTCTCATTTGCCAAAGATCGTGTTTGCAGGGCGTGTGTTGAAGGGAAAATGCATGACTCACCTCATCGAAGGAAACCCATTATCTCTTAAAAAAGGATTTTGGAGATCCTTCATGTGGACCTCTTCGGACCTCCATCTCATGCAAGCCTCGGTGGGAAGAAGTATTGTCTAGTGATTGTTGATGATTACTCAAGATACACTTGGGTTTATTTCTTCAAGTTGAAGAGTGAAACTCAACAAACTATCATCAACTTCGCCAACGAGGTTCAACATCAACACAATGTCCCCATTCTAGCTATAAGGAGTGATAACGGCTCTAAGTTCAAGAACTACACCTTAAATGAGTTCCTAAGTGAAGAGGGGATAAGACATCAATATTCCGCTGCGTACACCCCTCAACAAAATGGTGTAGCCGAGAGGAAGAATCGAACTCTAATGGATATGGTAAGATCAATGTTAGCCGAATTTAAATCTCCATATAACTTCTGGGCTGAAGCAATCACTACTTCTTGTCATTCATCCAACCAATTATACCTCCGTAAGATCTTGCACAAGACTCTGTATGAAATACTTACCGGTAACAAGCCAAACATCTCTTACTTTCGGGTATTCAGGTGTAAGTGTTTCTTTCTTATTAAAGGAGTTCGTTTATCTAAGTTTGAATATAAGGCTTTAGAAGGTATTTTTGTTGGTTATGGTGCCAAATCCCACACTTATAGAGTCTACAATAAGCTCTCTGGAACTGTTGTAGAATCTTGTAGTGTGGTGTTCGAGGAAAATGACGGTTCCCGTGCGGAGCAAGTTGGTGTTTGTGATGCAGATGTTGAAATACCCCAAGATGCCATAAGAAGAATGGGCGTGGGATTATTCCGCCCCATTGAGGAACCCCTTGTGGCGGACCGAGAAGGAAAATGTTGTACTCATATAGAGCCCTCATCTACACATACTCAACATGTTCCAACCACGGGGGCAACTTCTACACCATCTCCATCAACTGCTGAAGGTCAAGATGTTCCAGAAAGCTCCAGGCCAGATTTTCTGGTTGACACCAAATTATCCGGCCACCCTGCTCCAGCTGACCATTTTGCTCCTGGTGGTGAAGATATCAACGCAAGCTCCAGGCCAGATTTTCCGGCTAGCCCCGGATTATCCGGCCCCTCGCCAGTTCAAGCAAGCCCCAGGCTTCCTGATGAAGCTGCTACAAATACTCCCAGGCCGGATTATCCGGCCTCTCCATCGGCCAGATTATCCGGCCCTGACTCTCTAGTTCCGCAGCCTCCTGTTACAGCTATGGACTCACCTCAAGGGCATGCGTCTCCACCACCTGCTACTGATATTCCAGTTCCTGATCAAGGTCGAGAAAATGCTTCGAATGAAGACTCAAGTGATGAATCTCCTCCTCCAAGAGACAACAAACTTACTGAACTTTGTCGCAAGGCTCGGGCTGATCGAAACCTTGAGTTGAGGGGTCACACTCTCGACAAGGTTGTTGGTGATCTTCGATGAAGGGTTTCTACAAGAAGAGAATTGGCCAGTTTTGGTGAGCATCAAGCTCATATCTCTATGGTGGAACCTAAGAAGGTCTTTGAAGCTCTTGAAGACCCAGACTGGGTTGTTGCTATGCATGAAGAATTGAATAATTTCGAGCGCAACAAAGTGTGGAAACTCGTGGAGAAACCCAAAGTGTGCCGCAATGTTATCGGCACCAAGTGGATTTTCAAGAACAAGCAAGATGAGAATGGCATTGTTGTGAGGAACAAGGCAAGACTTGTGGCACAAGGTTACTCCCAAGTTGAGGGCATCGACTTCGGCGAGACCTATGCTCCAGTGGTTCTCCTAGAGTCCATCCGTATCCTTCTTGCTTATGCTGCACATAACAATTTTAAGTTGGAGCAAATGGACGTCAAGAGTGCCTTCCTTAACGGTCCTCTACATGAGTTGGTATATGTAAAGCAACCCCCGGGGTTTGAGGATCCTAACTTTCTGAACCATGTCTACAAACTCGATAAGGCACTCTATGGCCTTAAACAAGCCCCACGTGCGTGGCATGAGCACCTTAAAGAGCTTTTGTTAGATCGTGGCTTTGAAGTTGGGCAAATCGATCCCACTCTTTTTACTAAGAAGGTTAATGGGGAGCTCTTTGTATGCCAACTATATGTAGACGATATCATCTTTGGTTCTACTAATAAAGCTTTTAATGATGAATTTTCAAAGCTTATGACTGACAGGTTTGAGATGTCTATGATGCGGGAATTACGGTTCTTTCTTGGACTCGAGTTCAAGCAACTTAGAGAAGGAACCTTTATTAATAAAGCAAAGTACATCCAAGACATGCTCAAGAGATTCAAGATGACGGATCTAAATGGTGTCGCCACTCCGATGCAAACAAAATGTCATCTTGAACTTAACCCACATGGTAAAGATGTGGACCAGAAGGTATACCGGTCCATGATCGGCTCTCTTCTTTACCTCTGCGCATCTAGACCCGATATTGTGTTGAGTGTGGGAGTGTGTGCAAGGTATCAAGCAGCTCCTAAAGAAAGTCACTTAGTGGCGGTCAAGAGGATCTTTCGATATTTGGTTCATTCCCCTAACTTTGGTCTCTGGTATCCCAAGGGCTCCAATTTCTCTTTATGTGGTTATACTGACTCAGATTGGGCTGGTGATAAGGATGATCGGAAATCCACTTCTGGAGCTTGTCAATTCTTGGGAAGATCTCTTGTATGTTGGTCCTCCAAAATGCAGAATTGTATATCTCTCTCCACCGCCGAAGCTGAATATGTTGCTGTTGCCACCGCTTGTCTCAATTATTGTGGATGAGGCAAACTTTAAAGGAATACGGTGTCAATTGTGAAAAAGTGCCTCTTTTATGTGATAATGAAAGTGCAATCAAAATTGCATACAATCCTGTTCAGCACACAAGGACGAAGCATATTGAGATTCGGAATCATTTTATTCGAGACCATGTTGCTCGCGGCGATATTGATCTATCCTTTGTGAGCACGAAGAACCAACTTGCGGATATTTTTACAAAGCCACTTGATGAAGCAAGATTCTGCTACTTGAGGAATGAGCTAAATATCATTGATTCCAGGAGCTTGTCTTGATTACCCATGCACTCACTTGTACATCTCAATCCTTCTTTGGTCTAGGTGTGGGCTTGGATACAGGGGGAGTGTGGTCCTAACTCATAGGGCTAACCCTCCCCCCATAATGCCAATAGCAAGATAAATCATTTCTCTTAATATCATGCTGTGATATGTGAGCTTATTGATGAGTATTGGTCGTGAACCCAAGATATATCTTCGCGGTGTCACACCATACACTCCAACAAGGTGGCTTCGGCCACCGCCCTATCCCTTGAGGAGAATTGTATCTTTTTGGATGTCATTTTCTCTCTCATGTTCTTATGGGAATCACACTCAATCTTGGCTTTTATTTGATTTGGATTTTGCAGTTTTGAGTGTCTAGTACCATATCAGTTTGGCTCTCTTAATCCTAAGCCTTTCCCAACCCCTAAGCCATCTATTCTAGCACACAAGTCCCTTGTACACCTTGTGGGGGTGTTGTTAGGGGACGCGCGGGCCTGGTTCTGTGTGTAACGGAATCCTAGATTTTGGGCCGGATAATCCGGCCCAAGTGTAGGCCAGATAATCCGACCCTGGCGGATTTCATCTTAAAGGGCAAGGCTCGGGGGGAAGGGATCATAACGAGCAACACTTCTCCCCCAGCCCTCTCCTCCTCCTCAGCCGCCGCCTGCCGCCCCCACCCTCCCCAGAGCCTCTCCGGCCACCGGATTTTTCGGGCCTCCCCGGATCTTCTTCTCCACGCCTCCGGGTACCTTCTCCTCCGTGTTCTTCCTCCAATGAGTGAGGGTAACTCCCTCTCTCCCCATCTTTGGCTAGATGTGTTACTTGTTGGGTGGAACGTTGTCTAGAAGGATGTGTTTTCGCATAGAAATCATAGTCTTGCAGTTTCTAGGCCCGATCTACTTTTTTGCATTCAATCTAGGTGAAATCCAAAATTTCTGCCAGGGCCGGATTATCCGACCCTGGCCAGGCCGGATAATCTGGCCTGACAGATTCGATTCTGGTTCAGTTTCACTATGGAATATGCATTGAGTAGTTTTGTCCTATGAACTTTTTGACTACCTTTTCCATGCTCTCTCCTGGACTTGTGTGTATGCTTATCCCCTTGCTATCGCCCTTATTCTCCTCACAGGTGGTTCCGTGTTCCCAAGACCTACAAGCGCCGTCCTCGCGCCAAATACTTTCGGGACGATGGACAGGGTAACTTAGTGGACGAAGTTGAGTTGAGGAGAAGGAAGAACGAAGAGAAGCGCATGGCTGAACAAGCGAAGAGAATGGGGACGAGGACTACGAGTGATCCCGTGGGGCGCTAGCATCGCTCTTCTCCCTTTTTGGTGTCTCGATGCCAAAGGGGGAGAAGTAGTTCTATTAGGTTGTCCGTGGATTTGCATGGGTCGGGCATAAGCACTTGCACTTTTCTATTCGTCATTTTCTTGCTTTTGCCCATTTAGCGTTGAACTTTAAATTCGTGATTTGTGGTTGTTTGAGACTCTTTGTGGTTGTCTGGATTATATGCCTATGGATTTCATATCATGGATTATGCGTATGGATCTATCTATTCATATCCTATTGCTGGAGGTTTAGCATGAAAGGCACGCTCATAATGGTTATCCGGTAATAATTGTGACTTATGTCAAGGATGCCTACTCTCTACTTCGGTGGTATGTTTTTATTGCTCATATGTCTATGGAATAGATTCACCTATTTGCGTGCATTTGTATTCCAATGCAAAACTCTATTATGCACACATGGAGGGGGAGTCTCTTTCATAGTTATCACTGTTTGTCTTGTGTCTTTCTCCTGCAAATCCTGGTATTGTCATCTAACACCAAAAAATGGGAGATTGAAAGAACATTTCATGTTTTCCTATGTTTTGCGTGTTAGATAACAATACTGTGGAAATTATTCATGTGTGCTAAGTGTGCAGGAAGCTTTGAGGGGGGACGGATAATCCGCCCCACCAAGGGCCGGATAATCCGGCCTACCTCATTGCTCAAAGAGAGCCAAGGCGTGTTGCTCGGTATCCGGTCGGATTTTCTCCTGGAAAATCCGAACCAGGCGGTTTTTCCTCCCCAGGCCGGATAATCCGGCTGTCGCATGGGCTGGATAATCCGGCCCCCAGTTTTCGAGCAAAAGGAGCCAAGGCGCGTCGCTCGATATCCGGTCAGATTTTCTCCCGAAAAATCCGAACTAGGGCGGTTTTTCCTTCCCAGGCCGGATAATCCGGCCCTCGCATAGGACCGGATAATCTGGCCCCCAGAAGTTGATCAAGGGCAAGCTCGGCGCGACGCTCTGAGAGGGGGTGGATTATCTGCCGGATATTCCGAGTTTGGGGCGGTGTTTTCCCTAGACCAGATAATCCGGCCCTCAATTGGGCCGGATAATCCGGCCCCCAAAGTGTGCAACGGCTGGTTTCTGAAGGGGGTATAAATACCCCTTCTTCCTCAACGTTCAGAACTATTGATTCATTCGAAATTGCCCAGACATTGTGCAAGAGCTCTCATTCTCGATCTCCCACTTCAACCACCCGAAGGTCTTGATCTTTGGTGGAATTGAAGGAGGAGAAGTTCATCATCATCATCAAGAATCAAGCGCTTCAACTCCTCTCCATTCACTTGGAGAAATCCCTGATCTAGTATTCTTGTCAATACCTAGATCTTGTTTATTGTATTTGATAACTTTGTTCTTGTGGCAGCTTGTTGTCATTTCGGGAGCCTCCAAGTTGTTGTGGAGTTGTTGCCCCGCTAGTTGTGTAAAGGCGTCGGTGCCCGCCTCGAAGGGTACCTATAGTGGAAAGGTGGATCGGGCCTTTTGTGGCGAGATCCATCGGAGAACAGGGTGAGGCCTATTGTGGCGTGCTGGTCTTAGTACCGCCCACCCCTCCAACGCAGACGTACTTCCCTTAACAAGGAAGGAACTGCAGTCAAACAAATCCTCTGTCTCCGTGTGCTTCACTTTGGTTTACCCGTTCCTCTTCCACTCGCTCTTTACTCGCTAGTAGATAGGTTTGCATATAGGGAAATTCCACCTAATAGTTTATCTAGAGAATTTACCCTTTGTGTTAAGCCTAAAATTGAAAAAGTATTAAAAATTGGTGTAGCACCTATTCACCCCCCCTCTAGGTGCCCATACGATCCATTTCAACTGGCTTCACATTTGTCTGTCCATTCGAACTTCTTTTCCTTCTTCAGTAATTGGGTCATAGGTCTGGCGATGCTCGAAAATCCTTCTACAAACTTGCGGTAGTATCCCGCTAATCTGAGAAATGCACGGACTTGGGTCTGAGTGGTTGGGGATTCCCATTCTTCGACATCTTTGATCTTGGCGGGATCAACTGAGACTCCTCCGGCAGACACAATATGTCCTAGGAATCCTACTTCTTTCAGCCAAAACTCACACTTGCTGAACTTGGCATATAACTGATGCTCTCTCAGGATTTGTAGAATGATTCTCAGATGTTGCTCATGCTCTTCTTCTGACTTAGAGTAGATAAGGATGTCGTCGATAAACACAACTACAAACTTATCTAGGAAATTCATAAAGATCTTATTCATGAGATTCATGAAAAAAGCAGGGGCATTGGTTAATCCAAAAGACATAACCGCATACTCGTATAAACCATAGCGAGTAGAAAAGGCAGTCTTCGGAATATCCATTGCACGAATCTTAAGTTGGTGATAACTAGTCCTAAGATCAATCTTTGAGAATACCTGGGCTCCAGTCAACTGATCAAATAGATCCTCTATCTTTGGCAAAGGGTACTTGTTCTTGATGGTGACGTCATTCAACTTTCTGCAATCTGTGCACAAATGATTGCCTCCATCTTTCTTGTCGATGAATAACACTGGTGATCTCCATGGCGAAGCACTTGGTTGAATCAAGCCCTTCTCTAACATGGCATCCAACTGCTTCTTCAGTTCCACTAACTCTGAGGGGTTCATGCTATAGGGTCTCTAGGCTATGGGTCTGGTTCCGGGGATTAGTTCGATGATGAACTCAATATCCCTATCCGGGGGCATACCTGGCAATTCATCTGGGAATACGTCGGGGTATTCACAGACTACTCTGACCTGGTCAATGGTGGGCAGGGCTACACTCTTGTTGCACTTGAATTGACGGGGTAAGGTTTTAGAGATATGCTCTACTGTTAGTCCGGAACTACTAGTCATGGTGATGGCTTTCTTAGCACAGTCTATCAGTCCTTTATGTCTTGACATCCAGTCCATACCTAGTACTACTTCCAATCCTTTGGTTCCAAGTACAATTAGGTTGGCATAAAAATCTATCCCATGTATTCTGATAGGCACAACTTTGCAAATTTTTCTAGCTTTGGTTGTTGAACCGGGGATTTGAACTATCATGACATGCTTTAGGTTGGTTGGGTGAATCTTACTAGTGCATGCAAATTCTTCGGTGACAAATGAATGCGATGCTCCAGAATCAAACAACACTCTTGCTGAAACTGAGTTGACAGAAAACATACCCAGCACTACATCTAGTGCTTCCTGGGCTTCTTCTGCGTCCATGTGGAAGAGACGACCGTTACGGTTGTGAGGATTCCCTGGGGCAAATCTTCTTCCTGGTTGAACACGACGCTGCTGTTGAGTTGGGGCATTCACATTGGCATTAGCGACAGTCTTCTTGGGACACTCATTGGAATAGTAACCCTTTACTCCACACTCAAAACAAGTGATCTGAGACTTGTCCTTGACTGCGACAGGCACATCATTGCTGCCAGTTCTGGGTGCAGTGTTGTTGTTGTTGCTCTTGGGAGGTGCACGGTTGAAATTGTTGGCATTGCCGGAGTTGTGATTGTTTCCTCCGGACTTCACATTGCCTCCGCTACGGTTGTGGTAGCTTGGGCGAGACATTGGGGGTCGGTTGTTCCTTGGTGCATATCCTGGTGAGGGGTTGGGACGGTACTTCTCGTGACTGCTGGATCCAGACTGCTGCATCATACGATGCTTGCGGTTGTCGTTTGCCTGGTTAATCTTCCCTTCCATCTGAATGGCAGAGTCGACTAGCTCTTCGAGATCCTGGAAACGGATGTTGACGAGGACAGTCTGCATCTCATCATGCAGTCCGTTCAGGAATCTCTCCTTCTTCTTGGCCTCCGTGTTGATCTCATCAGGTGCATATCTGGCAAGTGACAAGAATCTGTCAGGGTATTCTACCACAGTCATTCTTCCTTGCTTCAAGTCGCGAAATTCATCCCTCATTCTGTTGACTAGACCCTGCGGCACGTGGGTGCGGCTGAACTTGACTTTGAATGCTTCCCATGTCATAACTTGACCATGGTTCATCAGGCGGATACTGTTCCACCAAGCTCTTGCATCTCCCGCCAGATAGTGGGTGGCGAAGAGAACTTTCTCGTTTTCATCAACTCCTGCAACTTCTAAGTTGTTTTCCATTGTCTGCAACCAGTCATCAGCATCTAATGGGTTTTCTGACGTGCTAAAGATTGGGGGATTTGTATTCTGGAAGTTCTTCAGCTTGGATCCTTAATGATCCTGATTTCCATCCCCATTGTTGTTGAGAGCCATCTGGGCGATCTGCTGCAATGTTGCTAAGTTGGCTTGGCGTTATGCCCTGCTTGCTTCACGGTCTGCGATGAGATTCTGCAAGATCTACAACATTGGGTCTTGCGACGAGCTGCTCCCTCCTTGGTTTCCACGAGTCATCTGAAGATTGAGGTAGATACGGGGGTAAGAGGGAATTTTCTAAGCTTCAAGGTTTTGGTTTCAATCTAAAACTTTGAGTTAGACTCGGGTTTTTCAACTAACTTCATTTCATTCATGCAAACAAGCACATGATACAACACACACCACAACAAACAAAGGAAAACAGATGGTTTGAAGAACCATTCTGCAAGCTACGATAAAGTGGGACCGATACATCTCATGCTACGACAGTCCTCTAGTGCATCTACTCATCGTCGATGAAGTCGGAGTCCTCATCGTCAGTGTAGAAGTCCACAACATCTTCCTCCAGAAAGTCATCATCATTGCTGAGGTAAGAATCCATGTCTCCCTGTATGTCTTCACCCTCCTCTTCTTCCTCCTTCGCGGCAAGCTGAGCTTCCTGCTCCTTGACGGTCTTCTCGAGGTCGGCCACCTTCTTGCGAAGACGGGCGATGGTGCGATCCTTCTTTGCATGCTGGCAGCGAAGAGACTGACGATCCTGGACGAGCAGTACAAAAGTCTGGGCCTTCTGGTCGGCAATGGCACGGTTCTGGTTGGCTAACTCTCTAGCATTGTCCAGCTCCTTTTGACGGTCATACAACAGGAAGTCGAGGTTCTCCACTTGGCGCTTCAGTGCTGGATGACTTGGCATCTCCATCGGCATTCCCATAAAGTCACGTCTTGCATAGTGGGCAAACGGGTTCCTTGGATCTGGTTGACACTGAGGGCACATAGACGTGCGAGAGCTTCATGCATTGCCCTGGCTAATCCATCTAGCCAGTTGTTCTCTCTCACGGAGAACTGGATTCTCCCAGAAGTTGGTGCTTCGATGCTTCCTCTAAGGTCCGCGGTGACTAGCCACTGTAAGTCTCCTCCTGGGAGTCCAGGAAGTTGAGCTCCAAGCAACTCCGGATGTGGGCGTCCCATTAACTCTGACAGTGAATCCAGATCCCTCTCAAAGATCAGCTGACCTCCATTTCCCAACTGGTAGAACTTGCTGAACTGAGACTCCATCTACAAGAGTTTAGGATGAGGAAGTTAGTGAAGTGATCAAGTGTGTCAAATTTATAAGTAGTAATGTAAGAAATTTGAGGCATATGAATTTTTGAGAGAAAGAATGAATTCCATAGGATAAGAGAGGAAATAGTTTTTCATAAATACTCACTTTAGTTTTGAAACTAAGTTTTTGTTTGGACGTCCATTCTAACTAGGGTCTCCTATGGTCAGGATGGCTCTGATACCAACTTGTCAACACCCGGATTTTTAATCCCAGATGCCCGTTATGCCATACCTCGCAATCCCAGGATTACCATTTATGCGAGACATAACGGATTGGATATCACAGTACATCATCCATTACAAACCATACATAAGGTCTTACACAAATAAGGATCTCATGATCCAGTCTTAATACAACAAGCAGCGGAATAAAAGATAAGCATAGCGGTGGGGTCCATCTTCAGGGGCACAGGCAATGCTGACGAAGGCAGATAGTCCTAGTTATCATAGCCGTCCTGCTGGCCATTATCTTGATAGTCTCCTTCATAGTCTGGCCATGAGAATAGCCAGGGACAAAAGCCATGAGGACTCTTTAAGTACTCGCAAACTACCACTCACAAGTAGTATATTCCTAAGTTAAAGTGCTAAGTCTAGGTTTAACTATAAAGTTAAGTTTGAAACCTAAGCTGAGTTCAGAAGCAAAGAAAGATAAAATAAGGTTCTAGAATCACTTAAGTTGGGAAGCTATTGTCATAAACACAACCCTATT
The DNA here is from genome assembly GCA_910589775.1 of Avena eriantha. Taxonomy (NCBI): domain Eukaryota; kingdom Viridiplantae; phylum Streptophyta; class Magnoliopsida; order Poales; family Poaceae; genus Avena; species Avena eriantha. The sequence continues at coordinate 21,456,324 of OU342741.1, read as the reverse complement.
GTGGTCAAGTCAAGATTCATCATTCTTTTCATAAGTCATTTTGGAAAAGATCTGACAACGAAACAGTATGGCCATTCCAACTGTCCATAACCGCGGACGCGGCTATTCGAATAGTTTGACACTCTATAGAGGTGGTACACTTTCACCACAAGATTCGATACATCTGTCAGGGATAACCCTGAATCATCATACTTAGTATGCAGATAATCAAACATAACCTTTCCTTTACACACCCTAGTATAAGCACCTCTCCTATGAGCATGGCCTCCCAACCATGAACATCCGTCATCTTGGGCACTGCATAGGTGGACAACATTGAGAGGTAGCCTCAGCTCAAACCTCTCCCGTGAGGGAACTAATACTAATGCATATAAACTTCCGGCTAAGCCTTACCCAATTCAGGTATTGTGGTTGTACGGTAAATTTGGAATGGTATCGCATCCGAATCCAACCATCAGTTTTATAAAAGGGTTAAGGCTCATGCCTCAACATTTTCATCATCATAAACCATTTGTGTTGCTCAACACATGTCAAAACATCTCAATAGAATGACTCATCATTCTAAGGTTTTCATAATTCATTTTCACCAAGTGTTCCCATCTAAAGTGAGTCAAGTTTTGATCTAGCTTTAATCTACTAAGTTAAGAGTGTTCACTAAGGTGGAAAAGATGGGGTCAATCTCATGCCATAGAATGACATCTAAGTGTTATCTAAATAGGCCAAGTTTTATACTCTTTATGCTACCTTTAAAACAAGTAAAGGACTTTGTGTAAAGTAAAGGAAGTAAAGCTTGAATTTAATACTTGGGAGTAAATACTAGTCAAAGTAGTGTAATCAAAGCATGCCTAAAGCATCTTTGCTAAACCATCTAGTTTAATCCTAGCTTGCTAAGCATTATACTTGCAAGTGTTAGCTTGCATTGTTAATGGTGGCTTGCCTTGGTTGGTGCAGTGGTTGAAGTTTTCTTCTTCTTCTTCTTGGTAGAACTCCTCCTCCTCATAGACTTGGTCGGTACTATCGTTTATAAATACATAAGGAGTACACAATCACCAAACAATACTTAACTAGTCTAATTCACACTCTAAGGCATATAGTTGATGATTTATTATCATCACAAACATCACAAGTTTAATTCAATAGTTTCATCCTTTTTATTTTAGAAAAGTAATTTCTACTCATTGAAAAATTAACTAAGATTTAATATTCACCACTTCAAATATGGGATCATGTGGACACATGTCATCACCACATATTCTAACATGTGGGAATGTGATATAAGGGTTGGATCATAATTACTTTGGTTTAAGTTCATTATTTAATGATTTAAAGTGACTAGAAATGCCTATATAGCATTATTTTGGTACTAGTCCAAAGTCACTGCATGTAAACCTTAATATTATTACATATTCAAATAGATATGATGAAATGTGATTTTTGAGAGTTGGAATCAACTCAAAAGCTATCTTGGTTGATTTTATAAAAAAATTGCAAGGTGCAAGCTTCTATTTTATTATTTTTACTAGGAGAGATCTATAACTCTAATTGAATTAAATCCAACGGGCTTGGATACATCATTTCAATACCTTTCAGGCAAAATTGGTTTCATGCAATTTGGATTTGTAAATCTCTGTGAATTGATTTTCAAACTCAGAGACAGAACTAAGTTTAAACTTAATAGGAAAATCCTAATTCAAACTCACTGGGTCTGCGGGAAACGCTAACGGGCCGGCTCAGTGTCACTCCTCAGCGCGGGGCTCAGCTGATAGGGGGGTCCAGCAGTCAACGGCCCATAACGCGCGAAGCGGTACAGGGCGATGTGGGACGTTGGATTAGAGTGGGGATCAACGACTATGGATTGTCATCGATGACGGACCTATCGCTAGCGAGCTCTAACCCTAGCGGCTCGGTGGGGGTGCATAGGGGGCGTACCATGGCTCCAGCGACGACGGCGAGGCGGGCAAACGGACTGGTGGTCGACGGCAAGCTCAGGGACGGTCGAGGCAGCTCCGAGGGTGGTCGCAATCAGCGGCGCCCTTCTCCTCTAGAGGCGGCCTGCTCCGGTACAATTCCGGCGAGCTGCTGCTCCCCGTGCTCCGGCTAGAGGTGTGGGACGATCAAAGAGGTGAGGTTAGTGGAGTGGTATGCTGCAAATGGCTGGGGGTGCCCTCCTTTTATAGGCTTGACGGCGAGACCGAGAGGGATGGGCAGGCAACGGTGGCGACATGGCTACGGGCTGCTAGCGGCATGGCTGCGAGCGGCGATCGACGCGCGGTCTCCTGGCGGTGCTCTAGGACTTTAATGCGGGCTTAGGGGCGGTGGTATGCGGTTGGGCGCAGCTGGCACTTTGAGCGGCGACTTCGACGGCGAGCGGTGGCTGTGAGGCATTGGACGGTGAATGGGGGTGTCTAGCGTGCTCCCTGGTTCGTGGCGACACGGTGGGCACGGGTTGTGGTCGAGCGGCGGCTTGTGCACGCGTGCCGGGTGCGGCGCTCTGGCGCGTGCTCAGCATGGTGCAGTGGCACTGGGTACGAGATTTTCTTGGTGGTCCATGGCTTGGCCTGGCTCGAGGAGGGGACAGTGGGCGGCGGTGAGGTGCTAGCTAGCTGCTAGACATGGAGAGAGAGGGAGAGGTGGTGTACTGGGGTGATGGCATGGTCGGCCGGCGAGTTGGTGCTCGGCATGACCTTGCATTGCCACTAGGGTGGTAGGAGATGGGGTTTAAAGGCTGTGGTTAGATCATTTGGGGATAGAGGGAGGGTTTTGAGGAAATTTGGGTGCAAAACCCTGTTGCAAATAGTGAGCTAGGTTTAGAGTTTAACCCTGCCTGCCAAGTGTTTGATGAAATGGCCGCAAGAAATAAACTTTGGAATTTTGGGTTCAAATTTTTTGAGTGATCTCCACTAGTACTAGGTAGTCTCTGGTTGCAAGGGTTTTGAAATTTGAGTTCATTTGGATGGTTTTTGAAATAGGGGTGATCTAGGCATATGCATTGAATTCAATTTTAAACTATCATTTAAAATAAGTATTTGAATATTTTAGCAGATCACAAAGTGGGCCTTGGTACCTCATTATGTGTACTAGCAAGGGGTGCAAAGATCCAGAATTATTTCTGTTGGGAAATGAGTGCTAGGAACACTCAAAGTAGTGTAGTGGATTAAAATGACCAAAATGACCATTCCTCATTTTTAATTGTTTTTGGTTTGATCTTCTTTGGGATTTGCTTGGGAATGATTTAGATGATGTTTAATTTACCATAGAAACATTTTACAACCAATGGATCAAGCAATGGTGACCATTCACAAAGATTTCAAAATAAGGCCTTTCTTATATGCATGCTTAAATACTTTAAATAGAAAAAGTTTTTGTTAACCCCAATTTTGATGATTTGGATCTTAATAACCTTGGATTAAAGTTTTGGGATGTTACACCCTTGCCCCAGCCGCGTCGCCGTGGAGCTCGACCAGAGCAAAGACGTTAGTGGCGCTCGCCACCGCCGCGGCGCCCGCCACCGATAGGGCGTCCTGCACCCTGGAGAAGGCCACGTAGACCGTGCCCCCATCCACACCGCCACCGCTGTGCACGAACCCGGAGGAAGCGACGCCCATCGCGGCGACGGCTGTGCACCGGTTCGTCGTGGGAGCTTCTCCACCGCACGGAGTTGACTTCTTGTTGTTATCTAGAGAGAACACTTGGACTAAGATGAACTCCATGTAGCCAGTAAGGTCGAGGATGATGGGCAACATCCTGGGTGGCATGGTCATGCGGGGCGTCCTCGACGAGAACCACCACGCCGATGTGCCACCGGAGGCGCCTGCGCGGTAGACACACAACAGACCTGAATGTGTCGAAGATGACGCTTGTGCAGGAGTAGCGTGGGCACGGCGGCGGCAAACGAGGCATGGGAGAGCACCAAGAGAGGAGATGAAGCAGCAGGGCATCCTCAACCCGAGCGGCGGTGGACTTGCTCCAAAGCAAGAGGTTGGCAGCGGAGAGTTGCAGGGGTGGAGGATGTGTCCTAGCCACCCCGCGTGGCCGCGACCTCCTCCTACTACCCTCTGCCGCCGGACGGGCCACGAGCTCCACCTGACAGAGATACACGTAGGTCTTCATTGCGGCGTGCACGGGGAGAGGGAGAGGCGGCGAAGCGGCCGACGGAGGCGAGGGAGTGGCGGCATGGTGATGGGAAGAGGAGGCGTGAGGGGCTGGGAGTGGCGGCATTTGCATGGGAAGTGGAGGGAGTGGCGGTCGCGGCGACTGGGGCTAGGGTTCTCTTTCCCCCGTGTGGGGATTCGTTGCCCCTGCCGTGTCCATCTGTCCCCAGCAAATCGGCCCAAAAGCAAAAAATCACACGCGGGCCTGGAAACAATTAGCACACGTGTAGGCAAACGCGTCGGTGTGCAACTAGGGGTTTTTAGCACACTAGAAGTGTGTAAACAAACGCATCGGTGTGCAACCAGGGGTGCCCGCAGCAGGTCAACTGACGAGGGCAAATAAGTCCAAACGCAAATCTTTGGTCCGAATTCATTTATGGGGCTCGATCCAACGACCAGAAGTGGCTAATCGCTTGTAAGGCTCCTGGAGGGTGCCTCTTTATACCTTTAGATAAGACAGGATGGACATGGATGCTGCCAGGAATGGAATATAGAGAGGGCACAAAGCCTTGGGGGTGGCAGAACGCTCTTACAAGTGCTTAGCAGGAATATATTCACTAACAGATGCTTAAGCAAAACACCATAGTTAGGGGTGGGGGCGCTTGTCCCCTCTTCCCTCGGTCCATGGAGGTGGAATAGTGACATTGGAATCTGAGGTGAGACACGGTCGTCCAAGAGTTAATCCAATCATTTTGTGCTAGATATATAAGGAAAGTGTCTTTTCATGTCCCTATTTAACTCCATTAGTGTCCAAAATGAACTAGAGTGTCATATAAGGAAAGAAAATTTGACATGGTGTCAAATAGGAAAGAAAACCTTTTTGAGGGTCAAATAAGAAATTAGATTTTCAAGGAGTGTCAAATAAGGAATCATCTCAGGTTCTCTGGGAATGGACTTCACACCATGCTAGGTCCCAAAAGGTGGCCACTAACAATTGTCAAACATTACTGTGGATGCATGGAAAATGTCCATGTCGCTAGATATATTAAGGGAAATGATTGGTGTCCTCTGGGGGATGAAACATCTCCACGTGCCTCCACCTTGTGAGTGCTCCACATGTTCGCCCATGGGCACACACACTACATGTGACTTCCGTTGCTCGTTTTTCTTCTGTTCCCACACAACCTTATCTTCAACGCTTTTAACTCAACCGTCCTTTTAAATGGAGAAGATTGAAGGAAGAAAGAGCTCGTGTCGCGCCACCTTCGTATCCCCATGCCGCCACTCCATGCCACCGCCTTCCCAGGCACCGCTGCCCAAGCCCTCCATCCCCTACCCTTCTCTCATTTGTCCCCTACCCCTACCGGTGGAACAGTGCCACCGCCACAGCTCCTGCCATCTCATATTTCTCTAAGTCGTATCTCCACTTGCTACAAACTCTATTCGCATCTGCTTTCTATTATAACCGACATAGCCGCACATTTTGCTCGCATTTTCCGCTAGTCGTCAGCCACGGCCGCCCGCTGCTACAAAAGTCAGCCTTGCTACACGCTGCTACAGGCAGCCGCCGGATTTTGTACAAATGGTCGCCGGATCTGCTACAAGAGGCCGTTGGCTCTACAACAAGCGGCCGCCGGAGCTGCTACAAGCGGTCACCGGAGCTCCTACGAACGTCCACCAACTCTGCTACAAACAGCTGACTACATTGCTACAAATGTCCGTCAGAGCTACCCGCTCCGCTTCCAAAGCCCGTCGGAGCTGCTACAAAGGGACGCATGCTCTGCTACAAAAGGCCGCTAGCACCGATACAAACGGCCATTGACTCTGCTACAAATGGCCCTTGATGCAAACAACCGCACGTGATGTCGCAAGCCGTCCTCCACCGATGCTCACTGCTGCTAACTAACTGTTGATGTTGCTTTCATTGTCGTTGTAGCTTGCAGGTTGGTTTGTGTGATGATGTAAGCCGGATGCCATTGCTGCAACCATAATGGGGTTCTACAAGCTTCCCCTCTCTCGTGGTGGTCGCGGCTCACGGCGAAGCTCCACATATCTCGGATTCGGTTGATTGCGGAGTCGTGCCGAAGGATGGCGCATGGATTTTTCATGTTGATGTTGCCTGTGCGGAGCAAATAGGTCTGGAGAAGAGGTGAGACCGAAAACGGAGAAGGAACCTAGCGGTTTATTGACCCCGCATCGAATGGATGTGGACCCGGGGGATCAGGAGATTTGATCAACCCGGGAGATACTCAACGCGCTCCATATATTAATCCTCAAAGATCTGTTCCCAACTCTTTGCGGATGCCCAGCTCAACAATTCCAGACTTGCACCCTGAGAGGGTACCAACTGAACAAGTGCTCTTGCCCTTTTCGTATTTCCCGCGCACACATTGCAATCATACGAACGTGCAAAATGAAAGACATACCAATGCCCAAATATGTACTTAATCCACTATCACCAAATATCAAATCGAAAGTCTGCCCGTAGCTCGAGGAGAAAAAACTAGTAGGTAACCAGTGTTTGAACATGGCTCTTCACTGTGTTGGTAGCCCTACTTCAGATAAATCCTAACATGTGTAAACTTTTTATTGTAGGTTGCATCCAACCTATTGTGGAACCTTATTGAAAGAGAAGAGTGGAACAAAACCATAGCCACCACTCTTGGTGGTTGTACAAGCGAGAGAAGATAGAATTTGGCTGCCATGATGAAGAGTCCTTTTTAGGGGTAATGGCACCTTTTATTACTCAATCGATGGGGTAGAATAGAGTTATTAGGAAAATTTAGGAGCCGCGGATGGCGACCATTTTGTCTTCTAAAGATAGAAAAATATAGGCAAGATTATGTGCATAGGTGATATGTCTTCAAGATGGTAAATGGAGGTCCAAACGTGCTTGGAATTGCTCCATATTTAGTGAGCTTGTTTCTTAGTTTGAGTACTTCGATCTTGTTTAGGGTTTTAGTTAGTTCCCCCCAAGAGAAGTTCCGCTAGGCAAATAGTTCATGCAGGTAACAGTGTCGTCCGACTAAGCTCATGTTTGGTGGGCATGTTAGTAACTCATATATCTGTTTACCTACTAATTAAGTTTAGTTGTTTGAGAACTACAATTGATTACCATAGGGATCAAAATTACTATATCTTTACTTTGTTGTTTACTTGATTCTTTTGGTTGTTGTTGTTGCGTTGGCAACATGTTGAAATATAGTAAATCTATAGAAATTCTAAAGAGGACTTTGTACTCTAGGTTGCTGGTAGCGGAACTTCTGTAAACTAGTTGATCCACATCCGTTTTTCCTTCTCAAGCTATAATATTTTGTCCACGTAAATCTTTGTATCACTTGTGTATGTATATCCACACAACATATCTATTGCTTGAAGCTATCCTCAAACTTTGCTACGGGTTGTGGTGGGAACGTCCCGTTGTGTCTTTGCTGGCAGTTAGTTCTAATTTTGTTGTAAATCTCCGCACGCTTTCACTATATTCACTAAAGTACTACTCGATTTGCTTTACGGGTGTATCTTGGGCTCTGTTTTAAAATTAGTTGTTGGAAATCAACATGACAAATAGACCTATGCAACTACAAGCCCACTCCAACAATCAGCACTTAATATGTACCTGTTGCGCCTAAGAAGAAATCGAGATCAGGCCCGTGGAAAGAGCGCACACACACACGCCTGGGGAATGAATCCAAAAACTCCTAAAAACAAATTGATCTATGTTGAAAGTTTATGGCAGCAAGCAAAGAGATTGCCTAGAGCGAAAGCAAATAAAAAACTGACCCAACAAGAAAACGTATCCGCTTTAGCAACAAAGCGCTCATCCTTTGCTTGTTGCTTCACGAGCTTTCTCAGGCCCATGTTTTTTTAGGGAGAATTAGCACCCACGCATGCCTAACAACAACCCACGGAAACCGGAGAGAATACCTTATTTGAGACTACTCTCAAATATGATTCCTTATATGACACTGGAAAATTTTACTGGCTCATTCAACCAAGTGTGGCTCGACTAAGAAGCTCCATGTGCACACAACACATGCAAGGCACAGCACACAACGAAACGTAGAAGTGTTGGAGCGGTAGGATGTCTCTAGTTTCCCTTTTTCTTTTCTGTTGGTGCATGACGATCTTTTTCTTTTCTGTTGGTGCATGACAATCGATCGGAGATGAGTCACTCACTCAGATCACCTAGTCACTCTCGCACGTAGCCGTCAGTGCCTTCTCTTTGGCACAAAGTCTGAATCTGGAGATTGTGTTTATATATTTCGCCTAATTATATTGCGTATTTGCCGCTGATGAGGCACTCAACCCGCCCTCTAGTGTGAAAGAAGTCGAAGAAGAAATAATTGGCAAAACTGAAGAAGATGATGGGGATCAACGATCAATAATGGTGATACATCAGTGTCTGCCGTACACGTTGCTATCAGCTGAAACCGGAAAAGCTTTGAAGTTTTTGCCTCGTTTCTAGACAGAGGGAAACTATGCAAAAAATCAGGTCGAGTTTGGTCGGACGCATTCTGGTGTGTAACTCACTCTACCCTCCCTCTCTCCTTTTTTTAGATGCACTCTACCCTCTATGTTGCTAGTACGTCAGCGAATATATAGTTTCGTTCTAAATCCGGATTTAATATGCTCGCAATCTTTGCGTATTTTCCGCTGATGGGTCACTCGCTGATTGCTTTGTGTGGTTGGTATGGAAAAAGAAGACAAGAGCTCGCAAAGAAGATGAAGAAAAGGACAAACGGTACACATACCTATCTCTGTCGGCTCTAACCGAATAAGCGTTGAAGATCGTGTGACCAAGCAAGCAAACACTTTTTCTTAGATAACAAGCCAACGTTCCGAGGTTAAATTAATAACGAGGGAAAAGGCTAGAGGGTGCTGAATCAGCTTACATCAACAAACTGCGCACACACACTGGATACAGGACTACCGAAGAGGTTATAGCTGGGAGTGCGGAACTGTGAGAGTACAGGTATATACGGTTGTTATGGTCTGTTTATGTACGGTACTAACTTGACTGGTACTCTAAGATATTTCTCTGTACATCTATATATACTCGCTCATGAGGCTTAATAATATATCCAACATATTCCGCCAATCTCTCTCTCTCTATCCTTATACATGGTATCAGCCCTAATTCGATCCTACCCTAGAGCCGCCGCCGCCGCCGCCAAAACCCTAGCACCGTCACGCCTCTCCCCAACCTTGCGATGCCCCCCTATGGCGCCGCGCTAGCCGAGCAACACGCTTCCGCCGCGCCGCCCTCGGGGAGGTCAATCTCCATGAACTTCGCCGGGGGCCGCGCAACCCGTACGCAGGGTTCGTCGGCCGATCTGTGATCGGCTACCCTGTAAGTCTTTTTTTTTCCGATCTCTTGATCGGTTTTCTTTATTGGTTTACCGATCTTAGATCGGATTGAGTCGCCCACCGCCGTCGCCATCGCCGCGCCTCTACTCCGACCATCGGCATCAACCGATCCCGCGCCTGTCTCGGCAGGTAGTCGCGGCCTCACGGCAGGCTGCCGCGCACCACGGACGGCTGATACGCCTTCCTCGGAAGGCTACCGGGGCTGCCCCCTCGGATCCTCTTCGTCATCATCGTCTGGGACTTCACCGACAACGCCGCCATCGAATCCGATCTACGCGTCGTCCACGCCATGTCGCATACGGTGCACCGCCGGTCTGATCAACCGGTCCCGCGCATGTCTACGCCAAGTACGTCCCCGAGCACGCGCCTACCGCCGATCGAGCTACGGCCTGCCGCTGTGTCGCCCCGTCGAGCCGCAACGCCGCTGCCTTTGGTCCACGCTACCGGCTTCCAACGCGTCTTCCTTGGTGTGTACGTTGCTGGTGGTCTCCCAGCCGCTGCACCGACTTGCGCCCTGTAGCTATGCCTCCCCCTCGGGTCGTAGCATGGCTACACGTAGTCTACTTCGTCGTCCTCATGCATCGACGGCCTCGGCTTTCACCGTGCCATCTCCTACGACGCGGATCGCCGCCGTCTGCACATGGTCTTCGTCACGTCGCCGGGTCTTCCTCGCCTACTTCGAGCACCGCCGCCGCGCTTCACAAGGTAACCTGCAGGGCGCCCTCTCGCCGTCGCAGGTCCCGCCGACTACCCCATCACCACTCCAGGCATCCAGCATGACTACCCCAGGTCGCCGCTGTTTTCACCGCCTTCTACGTATTCATCCACTACAACTTTGCCGCCATTGTCATCGCCTCATCACCGACTACACCACCTGCTACTCTACTCCGACAACCGCAGACATCGCCGACATCTCGCCCTTCGCCGCTCTGCGCGTCGCAACCGCTCTGGAGGCTTTCTCTGCTAGTCTTTCTGACATGGCGGCAAGTTCATCATGGTCCCTGCCCCCGCACGCCTGGTACTGGCAATACTAGGAGTGCATTCCTCCCCGACGCGTTCCCAAGTCTGGTAAGCTCGGATCAGCGCCTCGTCTTCATCAGCTTCGACAACGTCTTCTTCGGAATCGACCCATCTACGACTGCGTCGACCGCGTCACCGACGAGTTCTTCTTTGCATACTCGGTTCTGGCAAAACCAGAGTGTGCGTTCGTCCCTGACGTGCGCCTAGTTCTGGCAAAACTATGGCCGCATGATGCGCTCGACTTTCAACGTAGAGCTCGTTGGGAACCCCAAGAGGAAGGTATGATGAGCACAGCAGTAAGTTTTCCCTCAGTTATGAAACCAAGGTTTAATCGAACCAGTAGGAGCAAGGAAACACCCCAAAGGTGTTACTAGTTGAGCTTTGGCAGGGCGCACTACCGGTGCTAGTAGCAACGTGGAGACCTGCACAACACAACCACAGAACTTTGTCCCCAACTTGCGATGAGGTTGTCAATCTCATCGTGTTTTGTGGAAAACAAAGGATTGAACGTATCAAATAGAAAGAAGTAAAAGTTGCGGAAAGTAAACACAAAGCAGTAAAAGATTGTAGATTGTATGTAAAGAAAAGGACCGGGATCCATAGTTCACTAGAGGTGGCTCTCCTTAGATAGATAACATGCTGGGTGAACAAATTACAGCGGGGCAATTGACAAACACCGAGAAAGCAATACATGCATATACTAATCATCTTGACTCCTCTAAGACTTGATTGGGCATTACAACATAATACATAGACCGCCATCCAACTGCATCTATGACTAATAATCCACCTTCAGGTTATCATCCAACCCCCCTCCAGTATTAAGTTGCAAGCAACAGATTATTGCTTTACGAACTGCGTGTAAAGTAAACAATACGATTGTTCTATGAACAAAGGATTGTTGTTTTCTCCCTAGTAGCAACAACACATCTAGTACCTTAGAGATTTCTGTCACTTCCCCAGATTACCAGAGGCATGAACCCACTATCGAGCATAAATACTAACAATTGGAGTTGCTAGCATCTACTTGGCCAAGATAGCTACTAACAACGGAAAGCATGCAAGATCTCAAATAACAAAGACATGATAGAATCAATAATCAATCTGAAATAGCATCTCAATATCCATCGGATCCCTGCAAACACAACATGTATGAATACAAATAGATGATCTTGATCATGAACGGAGCTCACAAGATCTAAACATGAAAGCACAAAGGAGGAGAAACCAGCCATCTAGCTACTACATGGATCCGTAGTCCAAGGATGAACTACTCACGCATCACACCGGAGGCTTGCATGGTGATGAAGAAGGCCTCCAGGGTGAATTCCCCTCTCTGGCAGGGTGCCGGGAAGAGCTTCAGATCCCTCCTAATCTAGGGATGGAGATGATGGCGGCTACAGACTCTTTCGTGGATTTTTGATCGGGCACTTAGGGTTTTCGTCCCGAGGGCAATATATAGGCGGAAGTAAAGGCCGAGAGGGTGTCGGGAGCGGCCACACCACCCCCTGGCGCGGGCTAGGCCTGGCCGCATGGCCAGGTGGTGTGGTGGCTCCCTGGCACTTCTCTGTCTCGTATTCTGGCACTTGATCCCTTCCGGAAAAATAGGCACTTTGGCTTTTGTCCCGTCCAATTCCGAGAATATTCTTTTTCTGACTTTCCTGGAACCAAAAACAGCAGAAAACAGGCAACTGGCACTGTGGCTCTTGTTAATAGGTTAGTCCAAGAAATCATATGAAAAGTACTCCAAAGTTGGAACCAAACACAAGAAAGTGGATAAAACCAAGCATGGAACATCAAAAATTATAGATACATTTGCAATGTATCAACATCCCCAAGCTTAACTCCTGCTCATCCTCGAGTAGGTAAGTGATAAAAAGAAAGAAATAATTTTTGAGGTGACATGCACCATCAAAGACTTGATCAAAGTACTTGCAAAACATTCAAAGCTGGGATCATAGTACTTCAATCATAACATGAAAGACAAAGTTCTAGCAATAAGCAAAGAAAATATGATGCAACATGAAAAGGCACAAACAAAAGATTCATGAATAACAATGCTTTGCAAGACGTTTGTTTGTTTCACATAAAGAAAACATAGCATACAAGTATTCAACTTGTCCCTCAATAGAGTAGCAAATATAAATGCATAGGACACCTTCAAAGTTCATAAGAGTGACTAGATACAATAGTTTAAAACAAGCAATATCAAGTTATGCACCAATCAACTAGTCTTGGGACAATGCACATAGAACTAAGAATGTACACTATGCTCTCAAAGTAGGTGCATAAAGATAGAAGGTGGAGACTCAATATAATGGTGGTAGAAAGGCCTTTTGTAAAAGGAAGTAGGGATTCAAGTCTCATAAAGAGCTTCCAAAAATTATGGTACTTGTAGTTTTCAGCTCTCATTGCCCTATCATAAGCATCTTGAAGGTGATTAAGGTTAAAGTGACACAACTAAGAGGATATGCTTGACAAGTTATAAACCGAAATCTCATGCCCCTTACTTACGAAGACTGATCCTCATGCTACTCAACTTCAGTCAGAGTAAGCTCTTGTCATTGTAAGTATATGTGTATCATTAAGAACCGCCAATGGGGTACCCCTTGCACATGATGTGGGAGCTTTCCCATAATCAAAATGACAAGGCAAGCAGACAATGAGCATCTCAGCGATCTTTTTATTTGCTATTTGCATAGGTTTTTATTGAGGATGCTTCATAGAGTGCTCATTATGGTGATGCTGCCAGTTTCCACCATGATTAGGCATGGCTTAGGCTAGCGGCCCACGCATTTCTCTAACACACATACAAACTCCATGATCTTACAAGTTCCACTTTTATTTCACACCGCTGGGATCCGTAAGCAAAAGAACATGATATCAACGGGGTACAAAGTACAAGTGCAATGTTGAAAGCGTTTCCCATGGTACATGGTTCTGCTAATTTCAACTTATAAAGCGCAAGCATATACGCAACAATGAAGGACCCAATGGTTCAAGTTTATTAGAGGCAAAAAGTAAAGTGTGCCATCAAGTTCGTGAGAGCTTTAATCACTAGTTTTCTCATAACAAGTGGAAGGTAAACAAAAGCATGAATATACTTGGAATAGCATAAGCTAGTAGGTAGGTATGGTGAACTCTTTGGAATAACTTGGTTTAGGGAGTTGGATGCATGAGTGGAACTCATACTTTGTTGTGGAGGCTAGCAAACGACTAGGAGCGACAAACTAAGAGAGCAATAATGGCCATAATCATGCAGAGCGACAAAACATCATTGATCAAAGCATAAAGTGATACTACAAGTTGAAAACTAAAGGATCATAAAGGCTATGGTGACTTTGGATAGTCATAACATGGTGTGAGCATGCGCCAAGTCAACCCAAATAAAGCATCAAAGGAGAATACCACTATACTATGCTTTAATATGCTAAAACAACGCATGATTCATCCAAGGCACATTAAGCAATCTCAATTGTTTATAACAAGTCATGCTACAACAAAGAATACTAAGCATAAATCCAGAACAATATCAAGCATGGCATGACAAAGCACAGGCCACAGTCAAAAACAAGCTCTTTTTACCACATAAGCATGAACTTTCCTACTCTTTTCCAAACCAAACCAAACTATTTGCAAACCAATGTATGAAAGAGGTGTTCCAACCAATTTATTCAGAAAACTAAGCAAACCAAGCAAACTAATAACCAAAACGAAAATGAAAAAGAAGACGCTCCAAGAACAACACAACTATGCATGAAACAATAAAAATGAAGCGTTTGGAAGAAACCTAGGATTTTTATTGATGAAGAAGGGGATGCCTTGGGCATCCCCAAGCTTTGACGCTTGTACTTCTTGGATATTTCTTGGGGTGACACGCGTGGCATCCCCAAGCTTGAGCTTTAGTCCATCCTTCATCTCATTACTCATTCCTTCTATACACCTCAAATTTTTCCTTCATACAAAACTTCACACAATCTTATTAGCAACATTAGTGCACTTAAGATAAATAACTCTTAAGGTTCAGTTCTAATACCAAATAAACTTCCATTAGAACACTAGCTACTGTAGAAATTCCCTCAAAATGCTCAATTCCCCAAAATAACTCAAGAAGGACCAACAAGAAGCAAATGCAGAAAATGACAGAAATCTGTCAAAACAGATCAGCAGGTAAAGACGAATTTTTTCGAAGACCTTATGTTGCTCAAATCAAAAAGTGTTGAACTAACGAAAGTTAGATAACAACCTGGGGCAGAAGCACAAACAATTACAGCTCAATCCGACATATAGAGCTCTCTCACGAATGTTTACGGTGAAGCACAGAAATATGTTTCGGGACAACAACTTTCCCAATCATTACTTCTCTCTCATTAGAGGTTACTCTTGGCACAAAAAGCAAATAAAAAAGGATAAGGAGCGGTTATTACAGAGGTAATAACTTCCAAGACTCATCTAAAACTCTTGGGTTATCTCCCAACAAGTACTTTTCTTTAACGCCTTTAAGTTACGCATGAAAATTTGAGAAGATGATCTCATAGGAAATACGAATTGAAGGTAAAGAGAGCATCAAGAAGCAAATTCAAAACACATTTAAGTCTAAACCACTTCCTATGCATAGGAATCTTGTATGCAAATAAATGCACAAAGAACAAAGTGACAGGCATAGGAAGATAAAACAAAAGTAACTTCAAAACTTTCAGCACATAGAGAGGTGTTTCATTACCATAAAAACTTCTACAACCATATTTTCCTCTCTCATAATAATTTTCAGTAGCCTCATGAATAAACTCAACAATATAACTATCACTTAAAGCATGCTTTTCATGATCTACAAGCACTAGAGCTTTATTATAAACATTTTCAAAAGAATCCTCGGGAACATAACATTCACCCTCCTTTGATAAGCATGGGGGACAATCAAATAAAGTAAGGGATAAAGAGTTACTCTCATTAGAAGGTAGGCATGGGTAGATCCATTCTTCCTCCTTTTGTTCATCACTCTCCTCCTCTTTTTCATCTAATGAGCTTTCAGGTTCAGCAATTTCTTCTTCCATGGAGGTTCTAGCAGGCGGTGGTTCATCTATTACCTTAGCAGTCATAAAATTATTCCCAAATAGGAAAACTGAGTGAGCTATCCATAATGAAATAGTGATTGGAGCAGAGCTAGTCATAAAGGCAACTTAAGAAAGGAACTAATTTTTTTGTATTTTTGATAAAGAAAGCAAACTAGTAAAACTAATTTTTTTGTGTTTTTGAAGAACAAAACAAGCAACCAAAGCAAAAAGAAAACTAAGCAAAACAAAAACAACAAAGTAAAGAGATTGGTTATGAGGGACTCCCCTTGTGAAGATGTCATTGACTCCCCGGCAATGGCGCCAGAAAAGATCTTGATGCGCTCGACTTTCAACGTAGAGCTTGTTGGGAACCCCAAGAGGAAGGTATGATGAGCACATCAGTAAGTTTTCCCTCGGTTATGAAACCAAGGTTTAGTCGAACCAGTAGGAGCAAAGAAACACCCCAAAGGTGTTACTAGCTGAGCTTTGGCAGGGCGCACTACCGGTGCTAGTAGCAACGTGGAGACCTGCACAACACAACCACAGAACTTTGTCCCCAACTCGTGATGAGGTTGTCAATCTCACCATGTTTTGCGGAAAACAAAGGATTAAACGTATCGAATGGAAAGAAGTAAAAGTTGCGGAAAGTAAACACAAAGCAGTAAAAGATTGTAGATTGTATGTAAAGAAAAGGACCGGGATCCATAGTTCACTAGAGGTGGCTCTCCTTAGATAGATAACATGCTGGGTGAACAAATTACATCGGGGCAATTGACAAACACCGAGAAAGTAATACATGCATATACTAATCATCTTGACTCCTTTGAGACTTGATTGGGCATTACAACATAATACATAGACCGCCATCCAACTGCATCTATGACTAATAATCCACCTTCAGGTTATCATCCGAACCCCCTCCAGTATTAAGTTGCAAGCAACAGATTATTGCTTTACGAACTGCGTGTAAAGTAAACAATATGATTGTTCTATGAACAAAGGATTGTTGTTTTCTCCCTAGTAGCAACAACACATCTAGTACCTTAGAGATTTCTGTCACTTCCCCAGATTACCAGAGGCATGAACCCACTACCGAGCATAAATACTAACTCTTGGAGTTGCTAGCATCTTCTTGGCCAAGATAGCTACTAACAACGGAAAGCATGCAAGATCTCAAATAACAAAGACATGATAGAATCAATAATCAATCTGAAATAGCATCTCAATATCCATCGGATCCCCGCAAACACAACATGTATGAATTACAAATAGATGATCTTGATCATGAACGGAGCTCACAAGATCTAAACATGAAAGCACAAAGGAGGAGAAACCAGCCATCTAGCTACTACATGGATCCGTAATCCAAGGATGAACTACTCACGCATCACACCGGAGGTTTGCATGGTGATGAAGAAGGCCTCCAGGGTGAATTCCCCTCTCCGGCAGGGTGCCGGGAAGAGCTTCAGATCCCTCCCGATCTAGGGATGGAGATGACGGCAGCTACAGACTCTTTCGTGGATTTTTGATCGGGCACTTAGGGTTTTCGTCCTGAGGGCAATATATAGGCGGAAGGAGAGGCCGAGGGGGTGCCGGGAGCGGCCACACCACCCCCTAGCGCGGGCCAGGCCTGGCCGCACGGCCAGGTGGTGTGGTGGCTCCCTGGCCCTTCTTTGTCTCGTATTCTGGCACTTGATCCCTTCCGGAAAAATAGGCACTTTGGCTTTTGTCCCGTCCAATTCCGAGAATATTCATTTTCGCACTTTCCTGGAACCAAAAACAGCAGAAAACAGGCAGCTGGCACTGTGGCTCTTGTTAATAGCTTAGTCCAAGAAATCATATGAAAATTACTCCAAAGTTGGAACCAAACACAAGAAAGTGGATAAAACCAAGCATGGAACATCAAAAATTATAGATACATTTGCAATGTATCACCGCACCTCGTCCTCGATGCCTCGGACTGCATCGGCTTTGGCATCGACACCCTCGACGACTACCTCGATGCGTCTATGTCATCCTCCTCGCACACTATGTGTATGCGGCTTCACGTGCGGCTACCTCGACACCGGCATCCCCGACCACGACATCGACCAAGGCGACTGATGGATTCGTAGCAGGGAAAACAAAAAAATTCTACCGCAAGAATGAACAGAACCAAGATCCAGTCTAGGAAAAGCCAAGATCTAATCTATTAGATAAGTGCAACGAGATAGATCTGTACTAACCCTTATAGATCCGAAAGCCTTGTGCGATATCGGGTCTCGTGGTTGATGTAGACGATCACTTGCCGATCTCAAGATCGAGTAGACGATCCTTCCGGCGCCGTGTTCCGGCAGCGCTTCTACAGACGGCCACACGTGCGGAGTCGATGTAGACCTTCCTCTCCCTGTTCCAGCGAGCAGCGGAGGTAGTAGATCTCCACAAAATCCCAGCAGCACGACGGCGTGGTGGGGGTGGTGGAGAAGGATTTTTGCAGGGCTTCGCCTAAGCCGGAGCAGGAGGATGGTGGGGGAGAGAGGCGGCTAGGGTTTGGGGTGGAAGGAGCAAAGGGGGAGGCGCCCCACCCCTCCTCTATATAGAGGGGGATGTGGCCTAGGGCTGGCCCCTTGCCCCCTAGGGTTTGGCGCACCAAGGGAGGGGGAGTTTTCTCCCCCCCCCCAAGTATTCCCCTTTCTTTCTTGGTTGTCAAGCAAACTCTATGGAACCTTCTGGAAGTTACCGGAACACTCCGAAACCTTCTAGAACCTCCATATGAATACTCTGGAACATTTCCGAAACCCAGAAAATGATCTCCATTATATGAATCATATTATTCGGACAATTCTGGATCTCCTCGTGATGTCTCGGATCCAATCCAAGACTCCGAACAACATTCGGTCTCCAACGCATATTCCATATCTACCTAAACAACATCGAACCTTAATTGTGTCACCCTACGGTTCGCGAATATGTAGACATGATTGAGACACCTCTCCAATCAATAACCATCAGCGGGATCTAGAGATCCATAATGGCTCCTACATACTCAATGATGACTTCGTTATCGATAGAACCATTAACGTACGAAACCAATTCCCTTTGTCACACGATACTCTACTTATCTGAGGTTCGATCATCGGTATCTCCATACCTTGTTCAACCTCGTTACCGATAAGCACTCTTTACTTGTTTCGTGATATGGCATCCCTTGTGACCTAGTCACATGCTTGCAAGCTAATTAGATGACATTCCACCAAGAGGACCCATAGCATATATATCCGTCATATGGATGGACAAATCCCAGTCTTGATCCATGCGCTTCAACACATACTTTTAGAATACCTAATGCCACCTTTATAACCACCCAGTTACGAAGCAACATTTGATGTCATCAAAGCACTCATCCGGTGATGGTGATTAACACAATCTCATGGTCGAAGGATTAGATTACTATGCATTTGAAAGCTTATAGCAAAACAAACTTAATGACTTGATCTTATGCTATGCTTACTATGGGTGCGTGTCCATCACATCATTCTCCTAATGATACGATCTTATTATCAATAACATCCAATGTCTACGATCAGGAAACCATGATCATCTATTAATCAACAAGCTAGTCTTAACAAGAGGCTTACTAGGGACTCATTTATGTTTACAAAACACACAAGTATTAGTATTTCCTAATAATACAATTATAGCATGGGATGTAAAAATTCATCATAAACACAAAGATATAATAATAACCATTTTATTATTGCCTCTTGGGCATATCTCCAACAGTCTCCCACTTGCACTAGAGTCAATAATCTAGATTACATTGTAATGTACCTAACATCCATGGTGTTCTGGTGTTGGTCATGTTTTACTCTATGGAGAGGTTTAGTGAACGGATCTACTACATTCAGATCAGTATGTAATTTGAAAATATTTATGTCGCCATCTTGGACATACTCGCGAATAGCATGGAAACGTAGCTTGATGTGCTTCAGCTTGCTATGTGACCTTGGCTCATGTGCATTGGCTATGGCACCCGTGTTGTCACAATAGATGGCCATCGGGTCCAACGCACTAGGAACCAAACCAAGCTCAGTAATGAACTCCTTCATCCATATCGCTTCTTGCGCAGCCTCCGAAGCAGCTATGTATTTTGACTCAGTTGAAGATTTCGCCACAACGCTTTGCTTGGCGCTCCTCCAGCTCACTGCAGCACTATTCAAGATAAATACGTATCTAGACTGTGACTTCGAGTCATCTGGATCGGTGTTCCAACTAGCATCGATGTAACTATTTACAATAAGCTGTTCATCACCTCCATAAGAAAGAACCATGTCCTCAGTCCTAATCAAGTACTTGAGGATATTTTTGACCGCTGTCCAGTGTTCTATTCCAGGATCACTTTGATATCTGCTAGTCAAATTAACATCGTGTGCTACATCTGGTCTTGTACACAACATGGCATACATGACAGATCCTATGGCCGAGGCATAGGGGATTTTACTCATCTTCTCTCTATCTTCTGCCGTAGCTGGACTTTGAGTCTTACTCAAGGTCTTACCTGGCAACATGGGCAAGAACCCTTTCTTGCTTTCTTCCATTCTAAATCTCTTTAGAACCTTGTCCAGGTATGTACTTTGTGAAAGCGCTATTAAGCGTCTTGATCTATCTCTATAAATCTTGATGCCTAAAATGTATGCCGCTTCGCCAAGATCCTTCATCGAAAAACTATTATTCAAATAGGCCTTGACACTTTCAAGAAGTTCTATATCATTCCCAATCAACAATATGTCATCCACATATGGTATTAAGAATTCTACAGAGCTCCCACTCACTTTCTTGTAGATACAAGCTTCTCCATAAGTTTGTATAAATCCAAAGTTTTTGATCACCTTTTCAAAATGTTGATTCCAACTCCGGGATGCTTGCTTTAGTCCATAAATGGAGCACTGAAGCTTACACACCTTGTGAGCATCTTTAGGATCGACAAAACCTTTGGGTTGTATCATATACAACTCTTCCTCAATGTCGCCATTAAGGAACGCTGTTTTGACATCCATCTGCCAAATCTCATAATCAAAATATGCAGCGATTGCTAACAAAATCCTTACAGACTTTAGCTTCACTACCGGTGAGAAGGTCTCATCGTAGTAAACTCCTTGAATTTGTCAGAACCCTTTCGTGACAAGTCGAGCTTTATAGACAGTAACATTACCATCAACATCTTTTTTTCTTTTAAAGGTCCATTTGTTCTCGACATCCTTGTGGCCATCCGGTAACCCACCAAAGTCCATACTTGGTTTTCGTACATGGATCCCATTTCGGATTTCATGGCTTCTTGCCATTTGTTGGAATATGGGCTCATCATAGCTTTCTCATACCTCACAGGGTCGTCGATGTTGTCCACCAACATGACATTCAACGCAGGGTCATACCAATCAGGAGTGGCACGAACCCTCGTCGACCTACAAGGTTCAGCAACAACTTCATTCGAAGTTTCATGATCATCATCATTAGCTTCCTCTCTTATTGGTGCAGGCGGCACAGAAACATCTTCCGGTGCTGCGCTACTCCCGAATCCGAGAGAAGGTTCAACAACCTCGTCGAGTTCTACTTTCCTTCCAGTCACTTCTTTCGAGAGAAACTCCTTCTCAAGAAAGCATCCATTCTTAGCAATGAAAACTTTGTCTTTGGATCTATGATAGAAGGTATACCCAATTGTTTCTTTAGGGTATCCTATGAAGACACATTTTTCCGCTTTGGGTTCAAGCTTGTCGGGTTGTAACTTCTTTACATACGCTTCGCAACCCCAAAATTTAAGGAACGACAACTTAGGTTTCTTGCCAAACCACAATTCATACGGTGTCATTTCAACGGATTTAGATGGTGCCCTATTTAAAGTGAATGCGGCTGTCTCTAATGCATAACCCCAAAACGATAACAGTAAATCTGTAAGAGACATCATAGACTGAACCATATCTAAGAGAGTTTGATTACGACGTTCGGACACACCATTACGCTGTGTTGTTCCCAGCGGTGTCAACTGCAAAAGTATTCCGCATTTCTATAAATGCATGCCAAACTCGTAACTTAGATATTCACCCCCACGGTCAGAACGCAGAAAGTTAATCTTCTTGTTATGATGATTTTCTACTTCACTTTGAAATTCCTTAAACTTCTCGAAAGTCTCGGACTTATCTTTCATAAAGTAGATATACCCATATCTACTCAAGTCATCCATGAAAGTAAGAACATAACGATATCCACCACGCGATGCTACACTCATTGGGCTGCACACATCGGTATGTATTATTTCCAATAAGTCCGTAGCTCGCTCCATTATCCCAGAGAATTGAGTCTTAGTCATTTTTCCCATTAGGCATGCTTCGCATCTTTCAACTGATTCAAAATCAAGTGATTCAAGAAGTCCATCAGAATGGAGTTTCTTCATGCACTTCACTCCAATGTGACCAAGACGATAGTGCCACATGTATGTAGAATTATCGTTCATTTTTATTCGTTTAGCATCTATGTTGTGAACATGTGTATCACTAATATCAAGATTCAATAAGAATAAACCATTCATCTCAGGTGCATTACCATAAAAGATATTACTCATATAAATCGAACAACCATTATTCTCATACTTAACCGAGTAACCGTCTCGCAATAAACAAGATCTAGAAATAATGTTCATGCTTAACGCAGGCACCAAATAACAATTATTCAAGTTCAAAACTAATCCTGAAGGTAGATGAAGAGGGAGCGTGCCGACGGCGATCACATCAACCTTGGAGCCATTTCCAACGCGCATCGTCACCTCCTCTCTCGCCAGTCTTCGTTTATTCCGCAGCTCCTATTTCGAATTACAAATATGAGCAATTGAACTAGTATCAAATACCTAGGCACTACTACGATTACTAGTAAGATACACATCAATAACATGTATATCAAATATACCTTACTTCTTGATGTTGTCATTCTTCAGATCTGCCAGGTACTTGGGGCAGTTGCGCTTCTAGTGACCTTCACCCTTGTAGTAGAAGCACTGAGTATCAGGCTTAGGACCAGCCTTGGGATTCTTAGAAGGTGCGGTAGCTTTCTTGCCGTCCTTCTTGAAGTTGCCCTTTGATACGTTGCTAACGTATCCATAATTTTTGATGTTCCATGCTTGGTTTTTATCTACTTTCTTATGTTTTGTCCACACTTTGGAGTACTTTTTATACACTATTGGACTAACCTATTAACAAGATGCCACAGTGCCAGCTGCCTGTTTACTGCTGTTTTTGTTTCTAGGAAAGTCAGAAAATGATTATTCTCGGAATTGGATGGGACAAAAGCCAAAGTCAGTTTTTCACCGAGGGGGACACGGAGCTAGAATACGAGACGGAGAGGGACCAGAGGGCCGCCACACCACCTGGCCACGCGGCTAGGCCTGACCCATGCCAGGGGGTGGTGTGGCTGCCTAGGGCACCCCTTGAGCCTCCCCTTTCGCCTATAAGATGCCTCCAATACAGAAACCCTAAGTACCAGATCAAAATTCCACGAAAGAGTCTGTAGCCGCTGTCATCTCCATCCCTAGATCGGGAGAGATCTGAAGCTCTTCCCGGCACCCTGCCGGAGGGGAGAATTCACCCTGGAGTCCTTCTTCATCACCATGCAAGCCTCCGGTGTGATGCGTGAGTGATACGTCCAAAACGTATCTACTTTCCCAAACACGTTTGCTATTGTTTCTCCTCTAAACTTGTGTGATTTGGATGCAACTAACGCGGATTGACACTTTTTTCAGCAGAATTGCCTTGGTGTCTAGTTTTTGTGCAGAAAATCAACTATCAGGAAAAATCCCGAAAAATATGCCAAAAATCCTATTTCACCAGAAGACTCCCAGCGCCAGAATACGAGGCGGAAGGGGCTGGGCCCAGGCCACACCACCTGGCCGCGCGGGCTAGCCTAGGCCACGCCAGGGGTGGTCTGGCCGCCCTAGACACCCCCTCGGTCTCCCTCTTCGCCTATAAGTTGCTTCTGACCTAAAAACTCATGGGGGGTTTGATGTTTTTCCAGAAGGAGTTCCTCTCCGCCGCCACCACCAGATTCCACGAAACAGCACCAGAAACTCTGTTCTAGCACCCTGCCGGGATGGGGAATTGGAGGATATCATCGCCATCATCATCACCATCGCTTCTCCATCGACCATCCATGTTTCCCCCATCTATGAGTGAGTAATCCCCCGTTGTAGGCTGTGGGGATGGTAGGGATTGGATGAGATCGCTCATGTAATGGTATCGGATTGTTAGGGCATGGTGCCTAGTATCTTTTATTAGTGCTTTATAACTTTGTTGCAACTTGTTATGCTTAATGCTTGTCACTAGGGCCCGAGTGCCATGATTTCAGATCAGAACATGTTATTGATTCATTATGATAGTATTGTTTTTGGTCTTACCTGCAAGTTGTATACACACGTTGTTGTCTGGAACCAATGGCCCCGAAGTGACAGAAATCGGGATAATCGGAGGAAATGGCTTTGATGTGAGGATCACATGTGTTCACGGAGTGTTAATGCTTTGCTCCGGTGCTCTATTAAAAGGAGCACCTTAATTGCCAGTAGTTCCCCTGAGGCCCCGCTGCAAGCGGGCTGGCAGGACAAAAGATGTTCTGCAAGTTCTCATTGCGAGCACGTATGACTATATATGGAACACATGCCTAGGATTATCTAGTACTTGGATGCTTTATCTTATTTATCTGCAATTGCCCTATGTTCTGATTGCTATGTGAATTGTCTTGTCCATGCAACACCCGTCCATCCATCCCTATGCCTACCGCACTCGAATACTACTGTTTACTGCTATTGTTACTGCTGTCTTTACTTTACTACTGCTGTTACTTTACTGTTTCCAGGTGCAGCTGAATTGACAACTCAGTTGTTAAGGCTTATAAATATTCTTTGGCTCCCCTTGTGTCGAACCAATAAATTGGGTTTCACTTCCCTCGAAAATACTGTGATACACCCCCTATACTTGTGGGTCATCAGTGAGTAGTTCATCCTTGGACTACGGGTCCATGTAGTAGCTAGATGGTTGGTTCTTCTCCTTTGTGCTACCATGTTTAGATCTTGTGAGCTCCATTCATGATCAAGATCATCTATTTGTAATCCTACATGTTGTGTTTGCGGGGATCTGATGGATATTAAGATGCTATTTCAGATTGATTATTGATTCTATCATGTCTTTGTTATTTGTGATCTTGCATTCTCTCCGTTGTTAGTAGATATCTTGGCCGAGTAGATGCTAGCAACTCCAAGAGGGAGTATTTATGCTCGATAGTGGGTTTTCATGCCTCTAGTAATCTGGGGAAGTGACAGAAATCTCTAAGGTACTAGATGTGTTGTTGCTACTAGGGAGAAAACAACAATCCTTTGTTCATAGAACAATCGTATTGTTTACTTTACACGTAATTTGTAATGCAATTATCTGTTGCTTGCAACTTAATACTGGAGGGGGTTCGGATGATAACCTGAAGGTGGATTATTAGTCATAGATGCAGTTGGATTATGGTGTATGTATAATGTTGTAATGCCCAATCAAATCTCATAGGAGTCAAGATGATTAGTATATGCATGTATGCTTTATCGATGTTTGTCAATTTCTCCACTATAATTTGTTCACCCAACATGTCATCTATCTTAAGGAGAACCACCACTAGTGAATTATAGACCTCGGTCCTTTCTTTTACCATCAATCTACAACTGTTTACTGCTTTCTATTTACTTTCTGCAAGCTTTTACATTCTCCCACACAATACGTTTAATCCTTTATTTTCAGCAAAACCAGTGAGATTGACAACCTCACTGTAAGTTGGGGCAAAGTTCTGTGGTTGTGTTGTGCAGGATTCCATGTTGGCAACAACACCTTGGAGGTGTTTCCTTGCTCCTACTGGTTCGATAATCTTGGTTTCATAACTAAGGGAAAACTTGCTGCTGTGCTCATCATACCTTCCTCTTGGGGTTCCCCAACAAGCTCGATATATTTCGGGTCATCACCCGTGTTCTTAGGCTTGCCCTGTTTCTTGAAATTGGTGGTCTAATTGACCATCAACACTTGGTGCTCCTTCTTAATCTCCACTTCAGCAGTTTTCAGCATGGAGAAGAGTTCAGGCAACGTCTTGTTCATGCAATGCATATTGTAGTTCATCACAAAGTTCTTATAACTAGGTGGTAGTGATTGTAGGACACGGTGAATCCCCAACGTATTAGGAATCGTTATTCCCAACTCTTGGATCCTGTTCATGTGCCTAGACATTTTGAGCACGTGCTCGCTAACGGAGCTGTCCACTTCCATCTTACAGTTAAAGAACTTCTCTGAGGCCTCATAGCTCTTCACGGCCGCATGAGTCTCAAAGATCAGCTTGAGCTCATTAATACTCTCAAAAGGGTCGTGGTGCTCAAAGCGCTTCTGAAGCACCGATTCTAAACCGTACAGGATGGCACACTGAACTATGGAGTAGTGATTTTTCCGAGTGACGAAAACATTATTAACATCATCGGAGGCATCCTCTGCAGGTGGGTCACCTAGCGGTGCATCGAGCACATAGGTCAACTGACCAGCGCTGAGGATAATCCTCAATCCATGGAACCAGTCTGTGAAGTTGCTTCCATTGTTTTTCAGCTTTTCTTTCTCTAGGAACGCATTAAAATTGATGGAGGGGGTCTCCATGATCTACAACATATTTGCAAAGAGTTTAGACTAAGTTTATGAAACATTGAGTTCAAATTTAATTCTTAAATTAACTAAGTGAACTCCCACTCAAAACAACATCCCTCATGTTGACTTAGTGACTACACGAACCAAATCCACTACACCAAGTCCGATCTTCACGAGAGACGATGTAGCTTCAAATGCGAATAATCAACATGTTCACCATATCATTCATATGACTCATGCTTTACCTTTGGGTATTCCGTGTTCCGAGACCATGTCTGTACATGCCAGGCTCGTCAAGATTAACCTTAGTATCCGCATGTGCAAATATGGCTTGCACCCGTTGTATGCACACGTAGAATCTATCACACCCGATCATCACGAGATGCTTCGAAATGACGAGTCTTAGCAACGGTGCCTACTAAGGACGAACACTTTATTACTTGATATTTTAGTGAAAGGGATCATCTTATAATGCTACCGTCGTGATCTAAGCAATACAAGATGCAAAAAGGATTGACATCACATGCAATTCATAATATGTGACATGATATGGCCTTTCTTCTTGTGCCTTTGATCTCCATCTCCAAAGCACAGACATGATCTCCATCATCACTAGCATGGCGTCAAGGTCAGTGGCGCCGCTTCATGGTTGTCCATCACTAATAGAAACTATAACAACTACTTGGAATAAAGCTATTACATGACGAATAGACGCACATGTCTTAACAAAATTTAAAGACAACCATTAGGCTCCTGTCGGTTGCCATATTACAATAAGGATCATTGCATACATCAAATATATTCACAATCTTATCATGGCCATATCACATCACATGCCCTTGCAAAAACAAGTTAGATGCCTCTAATTTTCTTTGCATGTTTTATGTGGTTTGGGGCTTTCGAATAAGAACGGATCTTACCTACGAACAAGAACCACAATGCTGATACAAGTGTTGTCAGATGCTAATTGTAAATTGAATCTTAACTATGGCGGGAGAGATAGACACCCACAAAGACACTTGTGCAATGCAAGTTGCACGTCAAGCGTGGAGCAAGTCTCATGTACGAGGACATGTAAGGTTAGCCCGAGCCGCTTCATCCCACCATCCCGCAAGATGCAAAGTACACGTGAAGACAACGACAAAAAAAGCATCAACGCCCACAATAACCAGTGTGTTCTACTCGTGCAATTGATCTATGCATAGACACGGCTCTGATACCACTGATGGGTTCGTAGCAGGGAAAACAAAAAATTATGCCGCAAGAACAAACAGAACCAAGATCCAATCTAGGAAAAGCCAAGATCTAATCTATTAGATAAGTGCAACGAGATAGATCTGTACTAACCCTTGTAGATCCAAAAGCCTTGTACGAGATCGGATCTCATGGTTGATGTAGAAGATCACTTGCCGATCTCAAGATCGAGTAGACGATCCTTCCGACGCCGGGTTCTGGCAACGCTTCCGCAGACGGTCAGACGTGCGGAGTTGATGTAGACCTTCCTCTCCCCGTTCCAGAGAGCAGCGGAGGTAGTAGATCTCCATGGAATCCCAGCAGCACGACGGCGTGGTGGTGGTGGCGGAGAAGGATTTATGCAGGGCTTCGCCTAAGCTGGAGCAGGAGGATGGTGGAGGAGAGAGGCGGCCAGGGTTTGGGGTGGAAGGAGAAAAGGGGGGGGCGCCCCACCCCTCCTTTATATAGAGGGGGAGGCGGCCTAGGGCTGGCCCCCTTGCCCCCTAGGGTTTGGCGCGCCAAGGGAGGGGGAGTTTTCTCCCCCCCCCCCAAGTATTCCCCTTTCTTTCTTGGTTTTCAAGCAAACTCTATGGAACCTTCTGGAACTTTCCAGAACACTCTGAAACCTTCTAGAACCTCCATATGATTACTCCAGAACATTTCCGAAACCTATAAAATGATCTCCATTATATGAATCATATTCTTTGGACAATTTCGGATCTCCTCGTGATGTCCCGGATCCAATCCGAGACTCCGAACAACATTCAGTCTCCAACGCATATTCCATATCTACCTAAACAACATCGAACCTTAAGTGTGTCACCCTATGGTTCGCGAATATGTAGAAATGATCGAGACACCTCTCAGATCAATAACCATCAGCGGGATCTGGAGATCCATAATGGCTCCTACATACTCAACGATGACTTCGCGGTCGATAGAACCATTAACATACGAAACCAATTCCCTTTGTCACGCGATACTCTACTTATCTGAGGTTCGATCATCGGTATATCCATACCTTGTTCAACCTCGTTACCGATAAGCACTCTTTACTCGTTCCGTGATATGTCATTCCTTGTGACCTAGTCACATGCTTACAAGCTAATTAGATGACATTCCACCGAGAGGGCCCAAAGCATATCTATTTGTCATATATATAGAAAAATCCCAGTCTTGATCCATGCGCTTCAACACATACTTTCAGAATACCTAATGCCACCTTTATAACCACCCAGTTATGAAGCAGTGTTTGATGTCATAAAAGCACTCATCCGGTGATGGTAATTAACACAATCTCATGGTCAAAGGATTAGATTACTATGTATTTGAAAGATTATAGCAAAACGAACTTAATGACTTCATCTTATGCTATGCTTACTATGGGTGCATGTCCATCACATCATTCTCCTAATGATACGATCTTGTTATCAATAACATCCAATGTCTATGATCAGGAAACCATGATCATCTATTAATCAACAAGCTAGTCTTAACAAGAGGCTTACTAGAGACTCTTTTATGTTTACAAAACACACAAGTATTATTGTTTCCTAATAATACAATTATAGCATGAGATGTAAACATTCATCATAAACACAAAGATATAATAATAACCATTTTATTATTGCCTCTTGGGCATATCTCCAACAGCGACCCCTCGCACGGCTACTTCGACCACGGCACCGCCCAACGCCCTTGGCTCCCTCGACATTGGCACAAGGGCTACCACCTCACTTGAGCATCACCAGCTTCCTCTACAGTCCAAGCAACCGCGACGCGACACCGTCCACGAC
Organism: Avena eriantha; assembly: GCA_910589775.1. Lineage (NCBI taxonomy): Eukaryota > Viridiplantae > Streptophyta > Magnoliopsida > Poales > Poaceae > Avena > Avena eriantha. The sequence goes on along the minus strand of OU342741.1, from coordinate 21,427,090 downwards.
GTTCCCTTAACGACTATGGGGGGATGTCAGCCTACTGGATGCTACTTCGGTTTATCTCCAATCTGATCGTCCGCAACGTTCTAGTTGTTCACGACGCTACCGCTACGACTGCGGAAGATGTTAGAGTATTAGGTATATACGGTTGTTATTTTAGTTTAGATAGAGTTAGGATCTGTTTACGTACAGTCCTAACTTGACTCGTACTCCAAGATAATCCTCTATACGCCTATATATACTCGCCCATTAGGCTCAATAATATATCCAACATATTCCGCCAATCTCTCTCCCTCTCTATCCTTCTACAGGAACAGTGGGAATAGAGGGCACGGCCAACCTAAGAACTACTCGGAGGGGGCTGAGAATGTGCTAGGCGAGGAAAGTTCTCGAGTTGAAGCTTCCCCTAGAGTTCTAATCGCTCACCAACACAGGTTGCATACCGTCGAGCATGCGCAATGTTGACGGGCGAAGCACTGCCTAGATCCCTTGTTGTCTCACGAACACACGCTGCACACCGCTGAAACACGCACAACACCAATACAGACGGTCAGTAGGAGAAGACGCCTTCACCGCCCATGCAATGCCACTGAAGCACACCAAGGAAGGTTCAAACTAACAAACGCCGAGGATGCAAACCAAGATACAAGCTTTACCAGAGAAAGCACGCTGAAGAAACAACATCATCTGAAGAGGCACCAACTTCCGCCACCCAATCTCTAGAGAGCTACACACCCTGAGCTCCAAGGAGGCATCTTCAGGAAGAACATGACACAAAGCGCCGCCACCTACCAATCCGAGGATCTTGGGTTTTCACCTGGAGCACTTAAGTGGACTGAGAGAGATGTAATGCCACCTTCAAGAAGGGGGGATGTCCAAGGAAAATCTTGGGAAAGAGTTTCCTCTCGACATGATCTCTCCACCTACCACACATGGCAAAGAATGCTACCAAGGCAACGACCGCACCGCTGCCACGGAACACCCACTACTAGGAAAAAAAGCTATAGGTAGGATCATTACTCGAGGCGCCTCAATATGTAAATGCGCCACAAGTATATACTCATGGTATACCACATATTGATGGGCCACGCATATTCTCTTACTAGTGGTGCATTATGTATAAGGTGCACCACGATTGGTTGAAGTACGGTCTGGCAGGGGTGTACCCCTCTTATTCGTGGCGCATGGCAGTGATGCGCCATGAGTATTTGGATAGTCGTGGTGCACCAGGATGATATGTGTCATGAATAAGGGGGACACTCCTACTATACACGTGTAGCGGGTTACTCATGAGGCACCATTATGGGGTGTGCCTCGAGTAACCTCGCAGCACTAACTCCACACCCCCCTCAAATGATAAAAACTTCAAATTTGAAAATCTTTTGAGATGTAGTTATGTTACGGAGTATAGTTATGGGGGAAATAACAACCATGAATTTCGATATATTTTGCAAAAGAAAGTTGTGTCTAGGTAAAGCTCTAACTTTTGTATATGACATTGGATAAAATTCTTTAGTATATCAAAAAAACATCTACACAAAATTTCCAATCCGATTTCAGCGGCCTACGGCTGTTATCGATTTTTAGAATCCTAATATTCAAAAAGGAAAAAAAGTACATCAAGAAATAGATTTTTTGCTGCAAAAAAGAGGGCTCACTTACCCGTGGCGCAATAAGTGAGAGCGGGGTTTGAATTTGAACCGGCCACTCCACCGTTCCCTTCCCCTTCTCCCTCTCTTCACTTATCCTCCACGTTATCCATCTCCTTCTCCTTCTCCTTCTCCCTCTCCCTCTCCCTCTTCTTCTCATTCTCCACTGTGGTTGTCCTCGACCTCAACCCCCACGTCCCGTCTGTGCGTTGCATCACCACCCCGAGCTCATCGTCCTCGTCCTCAAGCATGCCTCGCCCTCGCCCGGCCTCGAGCTCGTCGTCCTTGGCCCCTAGCGTGCCCCATCCTCATGCTCGTCCTAGCCCTGAGCTCGAGCTCGTCGTCATTGCCCTGCAGTTTCTAGCGATGGTCGCCCAGCTCCAATGCTTCGTCCACGCCCCCATGTCATTCACCAGTGTGGCCATAGCCTCATGTACCTCCCTACGGTGGTAGGTTGTGGCCACAGCCACGACCATAGCATCCATGCCCCAGTTCCGACGAGGCGACGACGCCGAGGGACTCAATTGCTTCTGTTTACAAAACTAGGGTTTCTCTGTAAAATTGCATTGTGTTTTTTTTCAAATAACTTAGTTGCAGCGCACTATATAACCCTACTTGTGTGGTATTATGTGGTGCACCATGAGTATGGGCACTATACGTGGCACACCAGATAGTACGCCACGGGTAAAAATTACTAGTGGCGCCTCGCTCTTGGTCATGGCTGGTGCGCTATGAGTAAACAAAACTGATGCGCCACGAGTAAGGTTTTTCCTAGTACTGACCGCTCACCAATAATCATGTTGTCCTCACAGTTGTGGCCACTGGACAACACCAGAACCACAGACTCCCAAGTAAGATTTTTCCTAGTAGTGACCGCTCGCCAATCACCATGCTGTCCTCACAACTGTGGCCACCGGCCAACACCAGAACCATAGACTCGACCGCCAACCCACATGGATCCCACCATCCAGGGTTGTCGCCTAGATATCCAAACTTCCCGTTTTGCTGAACTGAACTAGACATGAAGCAACATGCACAAGGACATCCCTCGACCGAAAGGACAACCTGTCCGCACTAGTAGAAAATAGACCTTTGTTCCAGGGGTATTAGCCCCGGTTTTGCTACAAACCGGGACTAATGCCCTGGTCCAACGGCTAGAACTGGCCCTAGGGGGTGGCAGACACTAGCCCCGGTTCGAACGGGACCTTTAGCCCCGGGTCGTATAACAAACCGGGGCTAAAGGGTTTCAGGCAGGCTAGGGCGGGTGCCAGACCCTTTAGTCCTGGTTTGTTACACGACCCGGGGCTAAAGGTGGACCTTTAGCCCCGGTTCTAGACACGAACCGGGGCTAAAGGTCTGGCTATATCTTCTTCCCCTGCCCGAGCCACCATTCAAGGTGGTGGCTCTCCTCTCTCTCTCTCTCTTTCTTGCTTCAAGCTCGAGTTCATGCCCTTTTTTCCTCAAGATTTGTCTATATTTTGTGGTGCCCCATCTATCCAAATGTTCTAAAAGGTGAGCAACTTCATCCTTTGAACTCTAATTGCTATATTAGCTCATTTCCTCTCTCTCTCTCTTATAGATGGATTTGTGGATTTAGTTTGGTAGTAATTTTTGCAATGATAGGATGAGATCGATGTTTAGATTCTATCTATATCTTGTATTAATGTAAGGAACTCTAAGGTAAATATCACAATATGTGGATTCTATCTATATATATCTTGTTTTGGCACATAGTCTCGAAATTTGATTTTAGAAGCACACACATGCGTGAGTTCATCATTCTAACTAGCTAGCTGGGCAAAATATCCTTCTTCGTCTACCTGCGTTCAACAAACTGAAAAAATTGTAACAAAGATAGGATTAATTCATAAAAGCTTGATAAGAAGACATCACAATTCACATATTAGGGAGTGCCTCTATGGCGAGCTCCTCGAAGATGTCTGAGGACGGGATCCTAAGACATCTTCGAGAAGCTCTGCCGTAGTGGTGCCCCTGCTCTCCCACACCATCTTTCGGTTTATATCTTCTCTAGCTAAATCAGTATGCTGGTGGAGCTAACTAATTTCACATATTAGAGAGTACCTCTACGGCGAGCTCCTCGAAGATGTCTGAGGACGAGGTCCTAAGACATCTTCGAGAAGCTCCGCCATAGTGGTGTCCCTGGTCTCGCACACCATCTTGTAGTTCTTCACAAGAATGCATACCTATTTATAGATTAAGCAGCACAACATAGTGTCGGGCACTGATGACATAATGTCGACACACTCACCCTGGCATAGTGCTGCCACCCACCCAAAATAGTGTCGGCATTTAATTTACTGGCTTAGTGCTTCCCACTGAGGACATAGTGTCGACATGTTGTCTCCACATCCACATTTAGTCCCGGTTGGTGCCTCCAACCGGGACTAAAGGTTCATCATATCTTTAGTTCCGGTTGCTGGTTTTAGATTAGTACTAATTAATTATGATTATGTTTGATGTACTTAATTAATTATATATTGTAGATGAGCCGGCAATGGATGTACGTTGACCGACTCTCTAACGAGTTCATTAAAGGCGTGCATTCTTTTCTTCTTGTGGCTGAGGCAAACAAGCGGAATGGTTTTATGTCTTGTTCATGTGGCGTCTGTCGGAATCATAAAGAATACTCTTTCTCAAGAGTCCTTCACAGCCACCTATTTCGGTCCGGTTTCATGACCGGCTATAATTGTTGGACCAAGCATGGAGAAAGAGAGGTTATGATGGAAGACAACGAAGAAGAAGAGAATGAAAACGACTACCCTGAATACGATGGTACTACAATGGAAGACATTGATGAAGAAAAAGATGAAGAACAGGCATCAGATCTGCCCGATGATGATCTTAGTCGGGCCATTGCTGATGCCCAGGAAGAATGTGTAACTGAAAGGGAGAGGTTGAAGTTCAAGAAGATGTTAGAGGATCACAAAAAAGTGTTGTACCCAAATTGTGAAGATGGGCACAAAAAACTGGGTAGCACACTGGAATTGCTGCAATGGAAGGAAGAGAACGGTGTGACTGACAAAGGATTTGAAAAGTTGCTGAGAATAATGAAGAAGTTGCTTCCAAAGGATAACGAACTACCCGCCAGTACCCACTGGATTCTTCTAAGCATTTCACTTGACTTGGGAAGAGTTCACATCATGGACTCACTAAACAAAGACATTGAAAACTACCGCAGCATTATCGATGCGCTCCAGAGGTAATTTCAACCATTATCGCACTATATCGGTTTCTTTCGTTCATTTTCTGGGATATCAAGTAGTTATTAACTCATACATTAATTTTCTTTGTCGGGTAGGGTTTGGACACATTTCAAGAAACATGTCCGCGGTCAATGGCGTGAGGAGCTATTTTTTAAATCACTCTCGGTAAGTAGTACGAGCTAAGTCCGCGCATCTATTTAATTCTAGTTTATGTGCATTTATCATGCTAGCGTTATTATTTGATTGAATTCTATTCTTGTAAAATGCGCGAGGCAGCCATAGGGAACTAATCTATGTGGATTCTACGTGTGCGAGTTCATTCGCATCAGTATTGAGAAGCCCTCAGAAAATGTTCGAGTAAGTAAACAATATATTCACCCTTTATTTTTATTACAAAAAGTCGTGTTGAGTCTAATTCATACGATCTCCTTTTTATATAGTTGGACGCGATGCGGGACAAGCTCCTACCAGAGGACCGCGTAATAGCAATCCAAGAGGAATTTGCTGCATTTTTTGTCGACGAGGTCATAGACCCACGCGGAGAATACTGTATAAGTAGACCCTAAAGCATCCATGTAATGATCTCCATGTAATCAAATAGACATGCTCTGGACCTGGTTGGGACTCCATATATGCTTGTAAGAGAAATTATATTATATATTGCGCCAATGTGTACAAGTACTGTGTAGTAGCGTTCTGTATGTATACAAGAGAAAACTTGTTTGTAATGAAAACACAGAATGAAAAATAATTGAACACAAAATACAAAATGAAAAGAAAAACACAGAACCCTAAAACCCCATCCCCTGCCGCGGCAGCCAAAGGGCCCAAAATGCTGCCGCGGCAGGGAACCTTTAGTCCCGGTTCGTAACACGTCTCGGGGCTAAATGTCCTGCCGTCCAGCGCGCCTAGCAGGCCACATGGTTGGACCTCTAGCCCCGGTTCATAACTGGTTCATAACTGAACCGGGGCTAAAGCTCGGACCTTTAGTGCCGCTTTCGCAGCCCCGGTTCGTAATCCGGGGCTAAAGGCCCTTACGAACCGGGGCAAATGGCCCGGTTTCTACTAGTGCCGGCAACCACATCGCAACCCCACCTAGATCACAGAGATAGGGTCTTACAGCAAGATTGGAGGCCGGCAACCACCACGGGTTGAGGCATACACCAGACCTAGGGTGGATAAATCGGTGTGCTCTGTTATAAACGCGACAAGCAAATGATGAAGAACGAAATCACAACAGGAGACACAGGATGTGACGTGGAAAACTTCTCCAACATAGAGAGGGAAAACCACGGACATCAGTCAGCAAAACTTCACTATATAGGAAGTGTTTGTACAACACCAGGGATTTTACAGATGAAACTTATCCCAGCCAGCGGCTTATATATAAGAGATATATATTATGGTGAAAATCTAGGTCTTGGACGATCCTTACTGGGGGCTTCATCACCCCGCATCCCCCTGGCGTCCCTGTTGGGCACGACATGGGATGACTTCAGACTCCACTGCACTTCCTCTAAGCCTCCGGCGACGGATCTCACTCCGCTCGTCGGAAGTTAGTCTCAATGAACTTGGATCAAACTTTAACAGGCTCGAGGGACCTCGTGTCCCTGCCCCTTCCCATGGACGCGAGATGGCTCGAAGATTTTCCATGGCCTCACAGTCCGGCTGTCCCCACCCTGGCTACCTAGACTTGCAGGGGATGCGATGGTGCGGCCACTTTGGCACGGCTACGTGTCGGGCACTGTCTTCTTCCGCCATTCCGCTAGGATGCAAGCTCGTGTGTCCGGCGGACAACACGGACGTGTAATTAGTGCATTAGCACAATTTTTTTAAGAAGCAGTGATTAGATAGTATTAATTGACACTGAAACGGACACGGCCGGATGCCTAGACGGACATCCGTCTGCATGCCAACATTCCACGTATGCGAGGAGGGAGCCTCGCTGCCGTTGTCGACCACGCGGGACAAGCTCAGCGGCGACCACCGACGAATGCGAGGCAGGGGGAAATCGTCCGTCAGGCAAGCAAACTTGCCAAAAGAATGTCGTCCGGTTGCATTGGTCTGTCCGGTCGGGGCCCATGGGACACCCCTTTTGCTGATTATGGGCCATCGTTGACAATCTACGTTTGTGTGAAATGCAGAAATTAGAATCAGTGTATCGCATGCAGATGGCAACGCGTGCCCAACAAATGAATAACAGCTAGCTAATTAAAAGGACGTATCGTGGCAGGCAAGTATAGGTACGTACATGTGCCATCGGCCGCCGACCGAGACATGGAATAACAGTCGTTGACTACAGTCACATGCTGTGTGATCACCATGCGCATGCGCGTCGATCTGCCTAACATGCATGGACGACATGTGGGAGAGACTTTCGCACAGGCACAGCAGTGTTCATATTTTGTTTCATCTTCAGCAGGCCGACGTTTGCTTGATCTGGCTGGCTAAATGTATAGACCAGCCGATCTGTACTAGTAGTAGATTCGGATGAAGCTATACACTAAAACATGTATTTTCTTCGTCCGCAAAAGAGTGGACGTTTGTGTTTTTCTAGACAAATTAACGATTTTATAAAAAGATCCACTGCTTCCCCATTTAAGAACAAGTATAATAAGTCTAGTCAGCCGGCTATAGTATTTCCACATCATTAAAAGTCCTAGTCGGATGAGAGAGAAAAGAGAAAAGAGAGAAGAGCCGACTCTTATGTTGTAGCCGGCTATAGCACAAGAATCAAGAAAAAGAAGCTTGCATGTAGCCTAGAGCCAATAGCATTAAATATTAATTAAAATCTATTCAAGAGCCAACTAATAGCTCATCTATTATATAAGTGTTCTATATGATGACTCTTAGATGATATGGCATACCCTTATAGCCGGCTGCTGGCTGTATTATTAACCTTGCTCTAAGGTACCGGCCAGCCAACAGAACCGCTTCGATTCGTGTATGTCTAATCATGCATGGGACCGTGGCCAATTCCAGCGACCGAGCCGGCCTTCGGTCGTTGCGCTCGGCTGAAATCGAGGCGTCGACCCGGGCCTAAACACAAAATTACGCTGACCTGAACGCAGACGTACACTCTTTTCCAGAAAAGCTATGGAGCCTAGAAGTACAGTCTTTTACGGACTGAGGGAGTAAGTCACTTATTTCCGTTATTTTCGGACGGAAAGAGTATGATTATTTAACGGAGACAAGAGAACATCCATTTTCTTGTATACACGTGAAAATGTAATTCTTCTCTGTATTGGAACTTCAGAATTATTTTTATGATTTTTAAATTCTAATAAGATAAAAAACGAGTATATTTGCGAAAACCGAACAGCCATGCTGCGCAAGAACGCTTGTTTTCCCGCGAGATTAGTAGGGCAAGACTCTCTCGCGCGCCCATTCTCATTGGCCTTTCTTCCTCGTAGTGCAGAGAAGATAGGCTAGCTGGCCAACACTTTCTCATGCATATGCCTTTATCAAGGACGACCTCCCTTCGCTGTCTCTTTTAACTTTCCTCTTTTTTCTTTTCGAGGAAATCGTTTTTCCTCTTTTTTGTTTGGTGCATGGTGATGTCGTGTCAATCACTCTGCTCTACCCTATTCTTGCTGCCACGTCAGAGAAAGATCCATCTGCTGGTTTAATTTCATAGAACCATATGTCAATCTCATTAATTTTCCCGTCTTTCCTCTTTACGAGAAACTCCCGCCAACGCACTGTGTACGTGTGTTTGGTCTGAAAGAGCTGGCAAAGAGGATGGAGAAAAGGACCAACCATCCACATACCCATCTCCGTCAAACGTACCAAACCGGAAATGCCTTGAAGATCGTGTTGTCTCGATCGTGCACAATCGACCAAACATTAGGGATAGAAAAAATCTCGTCCATTTGGTCGGTCCCACGCGAAATCCGGGTGGCAATCGGGTGTGCAGTTCCTTCTGCTGGTTTTTGGCCATGCATGCATCTTTGACAATATTTTTGTGGACTGAAGATCAAACAAACTCTTGCCATATTCATCTGTCACTGGCATACATGCCGAATGAGTCTCGATCGTGTCATCTGGCATGCAAATGAGCACATCTGCCAGGCCGCCGACTAATATGAGCCGTTGACTAGCAGGAGCCTGCGATCACCAGCATCCACGCGGCATGGATCGATCTGCCGGCCTAACATGGAGCCCAATTCGGCGAGACTTAATTCCTACAGCAGTGTTCATGTTTTAGTTTCGAAAGTAGGCAGGCGCATAGATGAGATTGTGTATTTGCCTGAACTAGGCGACTCAATACATATACTCCAGAATCCAGATGCTAAGGGTAACGATGGTATAATTAGTTATCAGACAGATACATAAGATAGGCATGCATCGGCGCGAATCTGATCTGGTCCATGTGCAGCCAAGCTAGCGGCGTCTGGGAGGAGAGGGAAGGTATAGGCTGCGACGGAGGACGTTCGGACCACGGCTAGCAATAAGAGAACTCCATTCGCACCTTGCTTGCTTCCCATCCAACAAAAAATTCCCTGCCGTCTCCTCCGCCTCGTCTTGTGGACCGTCCATCTGTCATATTCCAGAGGATACTCTTTCCGTTCACTAATACAAGACCTTTCTAAAAGTTCACTTGGACATATACTCTAGTCCACTTAAACATATCTAAAAGTTCTTACATAAATGAACGGAGAAAGTACAACAGTGGTCAAGGATGTACCTTCTTTTTCTCCGAAGCGTCATGGTTTCAGAGAGAGCACGTTCAAGAGTCTTTTTTTTTAATAAAACGGGCAATTTGCCTCATTTAATTTAAAAAACGCATGAGAGAATTGACCAGTTCATTACGGGGAACCAGCCGAAGACCGGTACAAATGCATCAATGTCGTTATGGAACACGACCACATTGGACACCACCACCATCGGCCGACCTGGCCACCCACACGAAGCACACACACCACGAAGAAGAAAGGCCACCGTCGAGGTTGCCACCTAGCGGCATCGTCATCAATCCTCTGCGAGCCATCGACTCCGACTTCACCTTCGGTGACCCAAACGAAGCCTCGCATCAAGCAACACCTGAACCCATGCCGGCCCATGCCAACAGTCGGCCACACACACCAACGGCAGACAGCTCCGACTCTGACGCCGAGCCTCCCGAGAGAAATATGTTGGGCTTGCGCCGACCGAGCCCTCAGCAAAGACCACCGGCCACCGGTCATCGTCACCGCCTGGACACGCTCCATCGCAGCTCCGACTCCACAGCAACACAGCAAGCGCGAAGAACCCATCGGACACGCCGGCAAGACCGACTACCGAAGCCCGAACCACGACCCAAGCTCAGCTCGACGCATCATCGTCGCCAAACTGCACATCAGCGCTAGTGAGGAGCCGCCTCAGCACCCAGACGACGGCCCAGCCGCCATCCACGAGTCTCCAAGCTCCAGTCGACCCCGAAAATGATGCCCCCAAGGAGGAGAAAGACGTGCAGTGCCTTCATCGCCCGATCCTGAGGATCTGAGGTTTCCCTCCGGAGACCACGGACGAGGGGAGGAGCCCACGGCGATGCTTCTAAGAAAGTCAACGGCATCCGCGGGTGTCGTCGCCGCCGGTTCCGACCGATGCCGGAACAAGGATTTCTCTTCGGGAATCTCCACCACCTACAATCCGAAGCGGCAAACCCAAAAAGAAGAATTACAATAAATGAAAAGTCCTGCTACAGTGATCTATTTCTTGTAGCGGCAGTAGTAACACCACCAAGATAGCTCTAGAAGTACAACTCCACGAGAAGCGACGTCTCCAAGAAGGGAACAGTGCACAAGCATCGTAGTCGCCTGATTATAACTCTTAAGTTTTCATCCTTAAGGAAGTTCCCATTCACAAACAATGTATTCAACAAGACCATTGCCAGACAGTACCAATTAGGGCCTGACCTTGGATTTTTACCCTAAAAGGTAAAGCTCCGTTTGGCAGCTCAGTATTTCCAAGACCATAGTATGTCTAAACCATAGTATTCAGATGCCCGACAATGAAATACCGCAGTTTTAGAAAACCACATTTTTCTGCTGGTTTGCCAAAAATCTGAAGTGTTTGGGAATGTGCACACACTGTAGTATTTAGCTGCTCCGCTCTATGGAGAACCACCTGGTGAACTTCTGGACCGCCACGGTGAGCTTAAAACTTTACGACGAGTATGTCACCGAGCATCTAGTCTATCTGATGTTGGCCTATGCAATTGGCCGAAGCAACATACCCACGAACAAGATAGCTTTTTGGTTGGTTTCAGCTAGCAACGCATGCGGAGGAGGATGCATCGGATTGGGACGTTGGTTAGCTAGTGATCCAAGGACGCGGCGGATTGCACCTCGGCAGATCGCGGAAAAAATGGCGCAGTAGCCTGCAGTATCGGAGAAGGAGTGCCAGGGAAAGAGACAGGAAGAAGAAAACATTTCCCGGTTTTAGAAAAAAGAGGTCCGGGGCTCTTTTTTAGATACAGCAAAAATACCACAGTATTGCCAATAATGCAGTATTTAAAACTACAGTTTTCACTAGAGCCAAACACCTCAAAGTATCTAAAACTATGGTATTTCTAAAAACTGAAGTATCTGACAAATACTTAGAAAATACTTAGCTACCAAACGGGGCCTAAGACTTTGAACTTCTCATATGTTGTTGCCCCCACTTACGATGTCGCTGCTCCAAGAATTAAATCACCATTACAAAAATTCACTTCGGCTAACCTAATTTGTGAAGTAATATGAAACAGAGGGAATAGTAGATGAAATAATGGGATATTTGCAATTTGCACAAAAATTAAACCAAATGACATCATCTAATATAATTGTGATCGAATATGTGTTCCTCGTGCTCGCTCATAAGTAGGTGGGCCCAGTACACTAGCACCCATGCTTAGTTATCTTCAGAACTCTTAGCCGCATTCTTGTCCGTACTCGGATATTACATTGTTTTCATCGTGATTTATATCTTTGTATTCTATCCTTTCGTATTCTTTGTTTGTTGGAGTCGCTGTTATATATATATATATATATATATATATATATATATATATATATATTCAGTACTCTATTCAGCACTCGGGTTTGCACCCCACATATTGTTACGTTCTCAGATTCAGAAATTTATGTTTTGTATGCTAATAATTCTATTCATATTTACCAGAAACACACAAAAATCAATATAAAAATACAATTTATGAGTTATTATAGTGTAAAAACATAAAAAAGCGCATTTTACGTTGTATTTTTATATGGCATGTAAACACATTTTTTATGACATGTCTAATATTTTATGTTCTTTTTGACTTCTGAGGTAAGAGAAAATTACGTGACATAAAAATCATGTGCGGTTTGAAAGATAGAGGGTGGGTGAAGAATAATTATTCTATACCCTAGGTGTAAAATAGCACAACTAGGCTTATAATGTGGCCGTGAAATGTATCATCGGGTTGGTGTGTGCTCCCATTAATATGACACTTGCTCTGGTCACTATTGCTACTCCCTCCGACCCATATTAGTTGACTCAAGTTTGTTTAGATTTATATGTATCTAGTTAAGTACCTAGTCTAGATGCATCCGTATCTAGCCAAAGTTGAATCAACTAATATGGGTCGGAGGGAGTATTATTATCGTGGCTCTCTCCCACTCATTGACATAGTCTGCGAGTTTGACATATTCTTCTCCCAATCCCACCACCATTAGTATCATCAAGCATACCTTCGGGACAATTCAGAAGATTTCGTTGTCTCATTCAAATGGTCTCATTTGGCCTTTGTTGCAATTATATTAGGGTTGGTTCAAGCAAAATTTGGACACAAGAGAACTAAAATTAACAGGATTTGTACAAAACATTTATACTTATATGAAACTTATTTTTAGCATTTTTAGTTGTAGCAAGTATGATTTTGTGTTATTTTTTTTGTCATAGTTAACCACATGTATATGGAAATGTTGCACAATACTTTGTTGTAGATTTTACTTGTTATAGCTGTAGTATACATTAATGAAAAATCCAGTTGTGTCCTAATTCTTTGTTCTAACAGAAGTTATTTCTTGAATTGCTTTTGGCAATAATCGTATCTATTGTTTATGTGTTTATGGCAAAGGTTTTGAAAGAGTACAAATATCTTAATAGCAGTTTCTAGTGTATGATGAGATAAACATATTTATAAGAAGTCTAGAGTATAGTACTGAACTAGTGGCGTGATGCTCTACTATTTTTTATGGTAAATGTGTCCCTTAAGCTATGTGGGTTCAATAATATGTTGATAAACTTGTGCATGGAAAAAATCACGGCTTCCAATAGTCATCTATAAACATAAAAGGACATGGATTATGTTATGTTTGCATACAAACAATTCGTGTTATGGCTTTATTAATTAAAACCATGTTCATTCCTAGCCTTTCCTCTAAAAGAACTGTTGAAAATGAACATATAATAAATGTAGAAAATGTGTTTATACCCCATCCGTCTCAAATTAGATGACTCAACTGCATGTATGTAAACATGTCTAGATACAGAACTTTGTAATTATATACTCCATCTATTTCAAATTAGGTGACTCAACTGCACGTATGTAAACACGTACCGTATCTAGACACTTTTGTAGATCACAGAGTAGTATTTTCTTGTATACACATGAAAATATTATTTCTCGATGTTTTGAAAATTCAGAACTCTATTTTTCTAATTTCGTATTTGTAAAAATAGAACGCAGTGCACAAGAAGGCATGTTTTCGTGCAAGAGTTGTGTGACTCGCGTGCGCCCATCCCCTTGTCTTTCTTCATCGTATAGTGCAGAGAAGATGGCTGGCTGGCCAACCTTTTCTCATACCCAGCCTTTATCTAGGAGACTAGGATGACCTCCCTTCGCTGTCTCTCTTTTCCTCTTTGTTTGGTGCATAGTGGCGTGCCAATCACTCTCCTCTACTGTTCTTACCACATCAAAGAGTGATGCTTCTGATGGTTTAATTTCATAAAACCATGTCGATAACCAGTTTTCCGCTGATGGGTCACTGGTTGATGCATTCCCCTCCTTACGAGAAACACCCACTCATGCATTGTATGCGTGTGTGTGGTCTAAAAGAGTTGGCAATGAGGATGGAGAAAAGGACCAACAATCCACATACCCATCTCTGTCAAATGAAACCATAAAAGTGTTGAAGATCGTGTCGTCTCGATCGTGTCCAATCAAACATTAGGAATTCTTTTGTGAACAGACGACCACACACTCATGTATGCGTACACACTCATGTAAGGTCCACCTCGCGATACCCCCTCGCATCGCTCCCCAGGGCGACACCAAGGGCGACTCCCGCCGCCGCCAAAAACTCCTCCTTAGGATCCAATCGCCGCCGCTACCGCTGGCCCTCGCCGCGGTGGCAGCGGGCCTAGCCGCTGAAGGTGGCTGGGGGTTGGTGCGTCGAGGCAGAAGCTGGGGCGGCGGCGGAGGCTGAGGCGCAGTGACCTGGGGGCGTCCCTTGGTCGGGGTGGAGGCGGCGGTTCCCCGTGGTGGCGATCTGGTGGAGGAGGTGCTGGTGTTGGGATTCCGTTTGGAAGACCTAGATTGGCCCTCTAACCCTAATTTCCGACGGGATCCAAGCGTGGCCATGGACCTCCTAGCCATGGTGGGCGCGAGCCGGAGCGGCAAAGGGTGGTCGCGGGGCGCGCATAGAGATGGGTTCGATCTGGATTTATCTGATCTGGTACTTGTCTCTAGCGTTACCTTGCCTTCTCTTTCGCTGTTCTGATCGGCGGCGTGGGGAGCTGCTGGTGTGCTTGAATAATGAAGGCGGTCCTATGGTTCCTCTCGCACGAAGATGAAGATCTGCGTTTGATTGCCCTTGTTGATCTGGTTGGAATGGTGAGCTCCGGAAGGCTTCGTCGGCGAACTCCCATGGGTGAATAATGCCTGGAGATTGCCGGATTGGAAAGATTCGGTCGTGTGCACCCATGTTTTACTTTGGTCATTTGGTTTCAGAGGGAGCGCTTCGAAGCTCAGTTGGCTGTTAATATCATGGGGCATGTTCTCGTTCCATGGTGCTGATGGAGAATGTCATGGAGACCGAGTTCTAAGGACTGACAATGGTGGTTCGACTCTAGGTGGTGATGAGGAATTGGCTTGGTGACTTGTGACTTGGAGCAGCGGCATGCAAGTGGGGACGACTGCACAGGAGAGGTTCACAGTCCTACCTATCATGGTGAAAACCCAAGGTCTGGCCTTAATTGGTTCTGTCTGGCAATGGCCATGTTGAAGGCATTGTTTTGAGACTGTGGACTTTCTTCAGGGTGAAACCTAAGATCTATGATCGGGCGATGATGGCGTTGTGCACTATTCCCTTCTTGGAGGCATCGCTTTTGGAGAAGCTGAACTTCTGGTGTTGTCTTGGTGGTGGTAGTACTGCTGTTTCAACGAATGGGTCACTGTAGCGGAACTTTTTTTTTTAATTCTTCTTTCTTTTTTGGCTGTCTGCATCCGTATGGCCGCTAGGGCAATGCGTTGTTGCAGAGGCTGGGTGTAATTGGTATCTTCTGATATTAATATATGCTCCTTTCCCAAAAAAACGCACGATTATCCTACCCCTATGAGCATTCTCGAAAGATTGAGTCTATGAGACTGGTCGGCGGGTCTTGAGATTGATGAAGCCACCACAGTCACCTCGTTGTCAAGAGGAACATCGCCTCCCACTAAAACATATTCTGCTTTTTATGAGACAGCAAAATGTTAAACCTATGGGCTAAACTATGGTGGACTAGGGATACCACTGCCCTACTAACCATCCAACCACAAGTTGGTTCTCAGTAATCGTGCGGGTCAGTCGGCTCCATGTGGAACTCCGGTGTGCTTTGCCTTGCATTCCTATTGCTAGTTGTGGTCGTCATTGGCAATATTTGTGTGGAAGGAAAACTAACTCAAACCAGTGTCAGGGCTTGTCTCTTCGAAACAGGATTTCACTCCGCTATATAAATATAGCAACACACTAGACAATCACCCACTACTACAGAAAACCGTATCAGTGGCACATGGCCTGTATGTCACTGTCATCACGCCACTGATATAAACACCCATGACGCATCCCAGCTGTGCGCGCCACGGATAACGGCCGCCCACGGATACAATTATAGTATCTGTGGTGCACCAGGTTGTCGTGTGCCACTGATAAGGTGCGCCACTGATGCTACACATGGTATGCCACTGATAGGTTTTCGATTATTTTTTATATGATGTCCTCGTGTTTGTACAGGTATTATATAGGTATATGTATACATAATGACAATGATAATACTTCATCACATTAATGAAAATTCAAGACCGGTCGAGTAGCAAGTTAGTCATCTAGTAGAAGCGCAACGACTGTGAGCAAGACGGGGACCACGACCAAAGCCTTTGTCCGGTTGTTCCACCTAGCTTCCTCTCGCAGGTGGTTCCTCCACCTAACTTCGCTCATCTCTCTAGTCGTGTACCCTTTGTAGCTGTTGGCGCTGAACTTGTTCACCTATTTCAGACAGTCCTCCCACTCGCGATAGACTCCTGGAACCCAACCTTTGTACACCACGTATCACTTTGCCATCAGTGTACACAAGTCAGATAGTATATTATGTAGCGGAAAGGAAATGGTTGACATGCATATTCACAAAAACTACAAAACTACAAAATCAACATCATAATGTCCTTACCCATGTGCATGTGCTGTATAACTGTGGCGCATGCACTTACCTGTACGCTAATGGTATCAAACCCATGGATAACCATTTTCCTAATAGTGACCCAGAGTTTAGAAAATGAAGAAAATGCTAGGACAGCAGCAAAGACAATACCCAAAAGAAAAGAAAAGAAAAAACAAAATGATATTAATATGGATCGACTAAGTGATGGTGAATACGTGCCCCGAACGTGTTCCAGCACGTTCCTAATAATGAAGCGTCACGTACGAAACAACATCTACAACAAGGGAGGCGACAACACTACTGCCTGAATCAGTGCACGGGTCCTATGGTTTTCCCCGACACACCTCAGTGGACAAAGGATAGTCATGACACCCTTCAGGACGGACTGCCGCCACCCGAAGATAACTGCATCGGTGTCGGACGAGCCAAAAAAGGATTTTTTTCCCTCCCAAAACCCCATCAACAACCTCGAACGGTTTGTTGCACATGAGCCCTGCAGGGTGGAAGTGTCGTGGTGGTGTCACGGCAGATGCCATGGATAGGCTAAAGGTGGGGCCAATATGCACTAGACGAATCCAGGGAGGGATAGCGTGGTGATTCCACACACATATGCTTGTATTCACTAGGTTGACAAGGTTTACAATGCTCCTCGAGCTGTCTTGGGGAGAGGAGGAAGAAGGAGCTCTCTTACTCTCACCACTAGCTAGCTCCCAGGAACCAACTACCAAATGCCAACTAAAAGAGATCAACCCCTTCTACATATGCCCTAGCCCTCCTTATAAAGAGGTGGCTAGGTCTCCAATTAGGACATACGTGGAGGCATATTCCATGGAATATGCCTCTTCCTAAAATAGCAAACGGACCGGATCACTTTTCGCCATCATAAGCCATGCAGAGGCTACGTGAGCCTCTGCGGCGCCAGCGTCATCCGACACAGGAAGCGTCACCCTTGTCGGCCACGCCTCGGTGGTCCTTTCCTCTGTCCGCTTCGCTCACGCTCCAGCGTACAATGACCACCTTTTGACCAGCGAGATACCTTCCTTCTCTTGCAAGCCTGATATAACCCGGATCGTGCATGGTTAATCCGGCCCCGTGAGTACCTGCATACAAGTTACATAAATCCTACCGGCATACGACATACGTCGGCCGGGACTCAGTTAGGCAGACATCCTCCGGTCCGGGTTACTCCGTGATTCGGCCTGCCTTGAGGTGACCCGGCCAGCATTCGCTTTGACCTTGCCATACCTCGGCTAACTCGGCCTTTATACCCTGGTGTGACCCTACCCGGGGGTATCCTCCCAACATTAGTCCCCGAAGCTGGTGCGGTCTTAGCAGCTCCAGCTGCTAAGGCCACAGTAGGTTCAATTTACCGAGCCTTTTGCTCCCTTTTTCGAGTTACCTCATAGCCCGGATTTCACTGGCTAGCTTTTCCCTTGGCACATTCCGAGTTTTCACTCGCTGGCCGGGCCACCCTTCAGTTTTCCGGGTCATCTTTCCTTCTCTTGTACGCTTCCCCACATGGAGGGTAATCATTACCTTGCCTCGTTTTAAGGGCCTGCGCCAGTTACTGCCGCAGTTAATGTCAGGTGTTACTGTTGCACACGTCATGTCGCGTCTATCTCCTCGTTAACTGTATCACCACGTCGCGGCGTGGGATCGCCTGCGTCCTGTGGCCCTTCATGTGGCCCGCCTATGATTGGCTGACCCGGCAGATACACAACTACACCGTGTGGCCTTGCCGCACCGCGCGATCCCACTACCCCCGCTAGGGCGTGGTTAAATAGGGGAGGGGCGCACCCCTTGGTCTTTTTCCCCCTCACGCGCCCCTCTGCCTCTTCTTCTTCCTCCTCCTAGCGACAGCGCCGCCACCACCGCATCTGCTTAGCAGCACCGCCGCCGCACCCTGCCTTTTCTCATCTGCATCGCTGTTGCTCCCGTGTAGCACCACCGCCACGAGTCCGCGCCAGTCCAAGGCACTGCCCCCACCTCCGATAGGGCCGGTGAGGACAGCAACCTAGACATGACTGAAGAGGAGCTCACTGTCACGGAAGAGGAGATGGAGGAGGGGGTGGAGAACACAGAGCGCGGCTCCTGGGCTGGTTCCTGGGTGTGCCAGGACAACCTCGACTGGCTCTATCGCATGCGCCGCATCCCCGAGGGCGTGGTTGCCCGCCTTGTCTCTGAGGATTTCGCTCCCTCACCCAATCCGGTTGAGTTCGTCGTGTTCCTCTCCCATTTCCAGCGCGGCTTTGGCCTCCCCGTCAGTGACTTCTTCCACGATTTCCTCGACATTTATGAACTTCAACCACACCATCTCCCGGTGAATGCCATCACATCCCTTTCTTCCTTCGCCTCCACCATAGAAGGGTATGTCGGATTGTGGCCCACCAAAGAGCTCTGGATCTGGTTCTTCGGTCTACGAAGAAACGTGATTCCGAATAAGCAGCTTGACCCAGAGGACAAACAACTAACACAGTTTGGTGCTGCCTCCATTTCACCTCGGAAACTATCCGTCTTTCCCCGGGTCACGGGGCTCGATTCCTGCAAGGGCTAGGCCCGAACCTTTTTCTATGTCAGAAACAGCACGGCTGAGGATCTGATCCGGCTGCGCCCCTATGCTCCGGGTCCTCCTAATCTGGATTTGTGGGACTGGGTCTCCAAGAAACCCACCGTTTTGGCGAACCAAGTCAACAAGAGGTTCCAGGAGCTAAAGGATTTGGGGCTACGCAACGAGGACGCGATGATCAGTTTCGTCCGTAGCCGGATCTCCCCTCTCTAGAAACGCACACACAAGCTTTGCCATATGAGCTGACCCCAACCGGACTTCCTCCTTCGAACTAAACAACACCGAGATATTCCGCCGGGTCAAGGCCCTTTTCATGACCGACAAGGACTTCTCCGCTGACTAGGAGTGGGGGATCGAGCATTACTGCCGGGACAAGCCTCCTCCTGCGGTAAGTCTCGTGATTCAATCCCTTTTCGAGTTACATTCTATGTCGAAGTATGTTGTTTATCTGATCCTTTTGCATTTCCTTCTTAGTTGTTCCTTCAGCAAACCCTTGAAGACGGCCCCGAGCCTTCCCTCAAATGGGCGAAGGATCGTCTTGTCTCAGACGAGGAGGAGCCGGATCAGGAGATGTTCCTGTCGTTCCCAGATGCTACCAAGCGACCCACCTGTAACTTCTCTTCCTTAAGAGATTGGCCTGATGATGAAGATGATTCTGATGTTGAGGTGATGGAATGTTTGATACTGTACCCCTGTCTTACGCCTTTCCGGCTTCAGCTAACCCGGCTGGGCAGATCCACGAAGATCCTCCTCTCGCCACGGGTGAGCATGTCCCAGCTGCGTCAAAGAAAAGGGCAGCTGCTTCTGCTGCTCCCTCCAGACCTGCCAAGACTACCAAGAGGCGGAAGAAATCCGCAGACAAGGCCGCCACCAAGCCTCCGACTAAGGTCACGACCCGGAGAGCTCGGAAGCCCAAAGAGCCCTTGACTTCTGATGAGTAAGTCATTTCTCTCTTTGCCCAGTTCTCTGCTTCGTGCTTTGCTATTCACATGCTTTTCCTTTGCTTTAACTTATCATTCATCGTTTGGCTCGGCAGGGCTGCGGTGGAGGTTCCTCAAAGCGGCTCGAGCATCTCATCTTCCTTCTGGCTCGACCAAGGCTGCACCCAAGACTAAATCCGCTGCTCAAACTTCAACATCCCAGCAGCAGCCTAAGGCCAAGAAAACTTCCGACGCTGCCAGGGCAGCATCCATCGAGGCTAGACAGCACACACTCGCGTCCATGCTTCCGAAGAAAACTCCACCGAAGAAGGATGTTGCCCCCGAGTCAGCTAGCACGCAACTTGCGTTGCACACCAGCCCTGCTGCTGCCCAAGTTGAAATGGGGAGGCCCACGCCAAGGGTTTGATCGCGTCCCACATGCTTAGCGGAGAGCGATATCCCCCGGCCCTAATTGAATATGTCAATAACTAGAACAATGCGGAGTTCGTCAATCCCACCGACGATCTTCCGAAGAAATTTGGGCCCGTGGAGTTTAGCGCGCAAATGAACACAACAGCTAAGTCTATTAGTCTCGCCGGCCGGATGATGGAGGTACGCTACTTTGTCTTTTCTTTAGCATGCACAAGCACTTAGAGATATAACCATTAGTCCCCGAGCCTTCGGGGGAGTAACTTGTTACTCGGCCGAATGCTCTTTAGAGAACTAGCGTAGCTCCTTAGCAACTTTGGACATGCACATACCTAGAGCCGGGTTAAGTTCCACTTGGACCGGATTTTGTACACTTCGAATATGCACACACCTAGAGCCGGGTTAAGTTCCACTTGGCCAGGATTTTATACATTTCGAATATGCACACACCTAGAGTCGGGTTAAGTTCCACTTGGCCCGGATTTTGTACACTTCGAATATGCACACACCTAGAGCCGGGTTAAGTTCCACTTGGCCCGGATTTTGTACACTTTGAATATGCACACACCTAGAGTCGGGTTAAGTTCCACTTGGCCCGGATTTTGTACACTTCGAATATGCACACACCTAGAGCCGGGTTAAGTTCCACTTGGCTCGGATTTTGTACACTTCGAATATGCACACACCTAGAGCCGGGTTAAGTTCCACTTGGCCCAGATTTTGTACACTTCGAATATGCACACAACTAAGTCAACTTTGCTTTTCTCAGGTTACCACCAATCGTCGAAGAGCTGAGTTTCAGCGCCTCTTGGACACACACAAGGGGCTGCGCTTGAAACATTCTACACTTCTCGCTGAGTTCGACAAAAGGGGTAAGCTTCCTCTTTGCCTTTCTTCCATCTTTCTTTGTCTTTCCCTGCCGGATTAATTTGTCATTTGGACTGCGCAGCCGGGGTAGAGGCCGAAAACAAAATCATGAGGAAGAACTTGGATGAGATAAAAGGTAATTGTTTCTCCTTCTGCGCTCTTTATCCTTTTCTTCTTGGCTCGGCAGATATTCATACCTCGGCTTTGTCGGGTCAACAAACTGTTTCAGCATCTCTTGAAGATAGTGTTCCCGTGCCTGATATGATGCTGCATTTTCTCGAACAAGCAGGGCAGCATCAGGCCGAACTCAAGAAGAAGGATGATGAGCTTGCCCAACTTCGAGCCAAAGACGATGAAATTTCCAAACTCAAGGCTAAAATGAAAAAGCTCAAGGCGCTCTATAAGGCTGAGATGGACAAGGCTGGCCAAGATTTCACTGAGGAGCAAGAGCGCCTCAACCTCCAACTTGCAAAGGATCAAGAACTGCTGAGGAAGGCTGACGTCAAGCTTGAGTCGGCTAATGCTGAACTTGAGCAGCTCCGGACGAGACATGATAATTGCACCAAGGAGTTGACTCGGATCGATAGCCACGTCTCCCGTAAACTGCTTTCCTTAAGCTAACGTGAATTTCTCCGAGTTAAGTTCTTTTACTTATTCTACTTGTTTTGTCTGCAGATAAATTCCCAAAGGGCGATGACATTGCATCCAATGCCGTTACCAAGTTCCGCTGGAAGAGGGGTACCCCATCTGGTCCCGGCTCCATTCCTCTTGACCTAGAGGATCTGATAGTCAGCCTATCCTCCCGAGTTGAAATCATGAAGAACTATGGTTCATGTCTCCTAGATTCATCTGTCCGGATCTTCCGTGCCCTCTGGCCTGATGAGGATATTCCAAAAGGATCCACATCTCTGATTGCCAAGTTAATGGAGTGCGAGACCTAGCTTGACCTCTGGAGGGAATCCGCCGCACGTGCCGGAGCTCAGACTGTCCTCCACTTTGTTCTCTCATGGTACGAAAAGTTAGACCTGAAGCTTCTCGAGCGCCTGCGCACCGGATCAAAGTGGTCAACTGACCCGGATTGGGTAGCTCGGCACAAGGATTGCGCTCACAACCTCATCCAGTTTGCCCCGTACATCAATGGAATGAAGGATCAAGCTTCCTTGACGTTGTTGATGACGAATATGTCAAAGATGGCTCGGGCGGCGATGAAGGGGACGAAGCTTCGGATATTGAAGAAAATGAAGATGATGAAGCTGAGGCCGGAGTTCCACCTCCTACTGCTCCTTGAGCGTAAAAAACACTTTGAATTTTATCAGATCCCCGGTATGCCGGGTGCAGATGTATTGAGTACATAGATCATATTTTGCTACTAAGTTGCTTATGCCGGATTAACTTGGGTGTAGTCCCCGAGTTTCACTTTCTTGTTTCTCCAATTTCATAGCTCGGCTCGTGTCTACCCTGATTCGGTTTTGTGACTTACGAGACCGAGTTTCAAAAATTGACTTAACAATACTTGGAAACTTTAGGATTAGCTCAAAATAATCCAACATGGTAAAGGTAAAATAAACATGGGGTTAGTCCGAACAATAAACGTCGGCTCGATTACGTTCCTTTCCTTAGTCGTTTTTCGTGTGCTGCGCATTTCCAAACTTGTTCTCTTGCTTGCCATGAAGCCAATTCTTGTTGGACAACAGCAAGTCGAAGAGTTGAGTTTTTGGTGCTCACACACTACTAATCCAGCTTAGGTAGAAGCAACTTAAGCCAGCCGACATAAAAATAAATAACCAACACAAAGGATGAATAATATTACTAAGGCAGTCCCCGAGTTACTGCTCGAGGTGCCAAGATTTCATTGATAAACTCATTTCCGGCATACATACCGACGTATGAGAGACTCGGATACACAATCTTTGTTAAGTGTAGAAAGGACGAAGTAGAGCTACATTCCATGGACGCTTAGATTCTTCACCGGACATGTCCGCCTTGTTCTTCTCCTGTGGTTTTGCATCGATGAGATAATAAGAGTCATTGTGCAATGCTTTGCTCACAATGAATGGCTCTTCCCATGGGGGGGATAACTTATGCATGCCAGCAGTACGTTGTACCAGCCGGAGTACCAGGTCACCTTCCCGAAAAACTCAGGGGTTTACTTTCTGGCTATGATAGCGTCAGAGATTTTGCTGATATATGGCGGATTTGGACAATGACAATTCTCTCACTTCTTCCAGCAGATCAACATCATTTTGCCGGGCTTCTCGCACTTCGGCTTCTGTGTATAGGGTGACTCTAGGCAAATCGTGCTCTATGTCGGCTGGTAATACAGCTTTTGCCCCATATACCAGAAAAAATGGCGTATAGCCTATTGATCGATTAGGAGTTGTTCTTAAACTCCACAATACCGCTGGTAGTTCTTCTATCCAGCACCCCGCTGATCTTTGCAGCGGCTCAATGAGTCAGGGTTTTATCCCGGATAATACTAATCCGTTGGATCTTTCCACTTGTCCGTTCGATGCGGGGTGGGCTACCGAGGCAACGTCCAGCCAGATCTTTTTATCTCGGCAGAATCGCGCAAATGCTCCTTCAGCAAAATTGGTGCCATTATCTGTTATGATACTGTGAGGATAGCCATATCTCAAAATGATATCTTTGAGGAATGTCACGGCTGTAGCTCCATCACATTTTCTTATCGGCTTCACCTCAATCCACTTCGTAAACTTGTCCACCATAACCAAGATATGGGTCATATTTCCTCTTGCCGGTTTAAACGGGCCAACCATATCCAAACACCATATGGCAAATGGCCATGTAATTGGTATGGTCTTGAGCTCCGACATTGGCATGTGTGTCTTGGTAGCATACCTCTGACAACCATTGCATTTTCTTACCAGATCCTCTGCTTGTTCCAAGGCACTTGGCCAATAAAACCCATGCCGGAAAGCTTTTGCTACCAAGGCTCTGGACGAGGCGTGATGCCCACATTCCCCTTGATGTATATCTTGGAGGATGTCAAGCTCTTCTTCCGGGTCAACACATCGTTGGAGAACGTTTGTGACACTTCTCTTGTATAGCTCGGAATTGATGATCGTGTATGCCTTTGCCTTCCTCTGAGTTTGCCTTGAAAGCACTTCTTCGCTGGGCAAAGTTCCATCTTTCAGGAATTGGAATATGGGCAGTGCCCAAGCTGGTATGGCTCACACCGGGAATACTTCCTCGTCAATTTCCATCTGATCCACCGGCATAACCTCAGTCGGATCACGCTGCGTAGTCCCCAGGTCTTGCGAAGTAGTCCCCGGGTTTGCCGAAGCAGTCCCCGGGTTTGGTGAACCACTTTCCGCATCAATGTCCATGGGCACAGCTTCTGATTCCGGATTTGCCGGGATATAAATTGACTCGGACTCTGGGGATGGCCTGATAGATGGTTTTCTGAGGTGCTCTAGCGCTACCCCTGGCGGGATTGCTTGTCGGGTTGATCCGAGTTTTGATAGTACGTCGGCAGCCTCATTTTCCAGCCGAGGTACATGGTGAAATTCGCATCCCTCAAAGTATCCTGATATCTTCTGCACATGAAATCTGTACAATGCCATATTTGCATCCAAAGCATCCCAATGCCCTGAGACTTGCTGGACTACCAGATCGGAATCACCAAAGCATTGGATCCGGCGTATTCCAACTTCTTTTGCCACTTTGAGCCCATGCACAAGTGCTTCATATTCTGCAACATTGTTTGATGCTGCGAAGTGGATTTGTAGCACATACTTCAGCTGGTCCTTCTTGGGCGAGGTAAGCACAACTCCGGCGCCTAACCCAGTTTTTGTTTTTGATCCGTCAAAGTGCATTTTCCAATAGTTCGGATCTGGCAATGGTGGCTCATATTGCACCTCGGCCCAATCCACAAAAAAGTCGACCACAGCCTGAGACTTGATCGCATCTCTCCTGTCGTACTGTGGTGCATAAGGGGCTAGCTCAATTTCCCATTTTGCAATCTGGCCACTTGCATCCTTATTGCTCATTATCTCAGATATGGGGGCTTCACATATTACTTTGATGGGGTGTTCTTCAAAATAGTGCTTTAGCTTCTTAGCCGCCATATACACACCATATGCCATCTTCTGATAGTGGGGGTATTTTTGTTTCGAAGATGATAACACCTCACTCAGATAATATACTGGCCTTTGCACTGACTTACCCTCCTCGCCGCGCTCTACCACAATTACTACACTTACAACTCGGTTGGTTGCGGGTATATAGAGCAACATTGGCTCCTTTGATAGTGGAGAGGCTAACACTGGTGCAATGGCTAACATTTTCTTTAATTGGATAAAGGCTTCATTAGCCTGCAGCGTCCAAACGAACTTGTCTGACTTTTTGATAAGTTGATAGAGAGGCAGTGCCTTTTCTCCCAACGGACATACAAACCGACTTAAGGATGCCAGGAAACCAGTGAACTTCTGGACATCGTTAAGACACTTCGGCAATTCCATTCGCTCTATGGCCCAGATTTTAGTTGGGTTAACTTCGATACCTCGGCTAGAGACAAGAAATCCGAGTAATTTTCCAGCCGGGACACCGAAGGTACATTTCTCCGGGTTAAGCTTCATTCGGAACCTCCTTAGGTTCGCGAACGTTTGCCGGATATCGTCAAGGAGCGTTTTGCTTTCCTTGGTTTTTATAACCACATCATCTACATACACTTGCACGTTTCGACCAATTTGATCATGTAAACATTTTTGCATACATCTTTGGTACGTTGCCCCTGCATTACGTAAACCAAAAGGCATGGTGCGATAGCAATAAGCCCCGTATGGGGTAATAAACGCAGTCTTTATTTGATCATTCGGGTTCAGAGGTATCTGGTGGAAACCAGAATATGCGTCTATGAATGACAACAGTTCACATCCAGCAGTAGAATCTATGACCTGATCTATCCTTGGCAGCGGGAATGGATCTTTTGGGCACACCTTATTCAGGTTCGTGTAATCGATGCACATACGCCAAACCACTGCCACATTCGGATCATCCTTCTTCTTTTCCACCAGCACTGGATTAGATAGCCAATCCGGGTAAAGCACTTCCATGATAAACCCAGCTGCTAGGAGCCGAGCTATCTCATCTCCAATGACTTTTCTCCTATCTTCGGCGAAGCGGTGGAGAGGTTGCTTCACCGGCTTTGCCCCGGGTCTCACATTCAAAGAGTGCTCGGCCAACTCCCTCGGAACACCTTGCAAGTCATGTGTGGACCAAGCAAATATATCCCGATTCTCACGGAGGAAGTGGACGAGCTCGCTTTCCTAGTTGTCATTTAACACGGCACCAATCGTTACGGTGCGCTCTGGGAACAGATCGTCAACAGGAACTTTCTTGGTATCCTTTGTTGCTTGAAACGGGACACTTCCATGCGGGTTACTCAGCGCCGGCATATACTGCTGCGCGGATTGAGCCAATGCCGCCACTTCCTGGATGTTTCTTTTCTCTTATGCGATTATGAGTGACTCGGCTGACGCACACTCAATGGAACGTCGGAAATCTCCTGCTATAGTAATTACTCCATTTGGCCCAGGCAGTTTCATCTTCAAGTAACTGATGTGAGTACTTGCCATGAATTTCTTCAGGGCTGGCCTGCCGAGTAACGTGTGATATGCGCTCTCCAAATTGACAACCTCGAACTCCAAATTCTCAGTTCGGCAATTATCTCTCGTGCCGAACAATACGTCAACCCAGACTTTGCCAATGGGTTCACAGGAAATGCCTGACACAATGCCATGGAAAGTTATCCTTGTAGCCTGGAGCATGTTCTCCGAGATACCCAACTTGCGCATTATGTCCACATACATAATATTGATGCTGCTGCCATTATCGATCAGTACCTTTGAGAATCTCACATTGATATTTGGCCCAATGAACATTGGGTCCAGCACTAGCGCGTACGAGCCAAGACTTGGCATTAGCTTGGGATGGTCTTTGATACTCCAGGTAATTTCCTGATCCGGCCAAGGCATATACCTCGTCACCGCTGGCATAACTCCTGATACTCTAGTTTTCCCTCAGTTATGAAACCAAGGTTTAATCGAACCAGTGGGAGCAAGGAAACACCCCAAAGGTGTTACTAGCTGAGCTTTGGCGGGGCGCACTACCGGTGCTAGTAGCAACGTGGAGACCTGCACAACACAACCACAGAACTTTGTCCCCAACTTGCGATAAGGTTATCAATCTCACCGTGTTTTGCGGAAAACAAAGGATTAAACATATCGAATGGAAAGTAGTAAAGGGTTGCAGAAAGTAAACACAAAGCAGAAATAGTTTAAAGATTGTATGTCAAGAAAAAGGACCGGGATCCATAGTTCACTAGAGGTGGCTCTCCTTAGATAGATAACATGCTGGGTGAACAAATTACAGCGGGGCAATTGACAAACACCGAGAAAGCAATACATGCATATACTAATCATCTTGACTCCTCTGAGACTTGATTGGGCATTACAACATAATACATAGGTCGCCATCCAACTGCATCTATGACTAATAATCCACCTTCAGGTTATCATCTGAACCCCCTCCAGTATTAAGTTGCAAGCAACAGATTATTGCTTTACGAACTGCGTGTAAAGTAAACAATACGATTGTTCTATGAACAAAGGATTGTTGTTTTCTCCCTAGTAGCAACAACACATCTAGTACCTTAGAGATTTCTGTCACTTCCCCAGATTACTAGAGGCATGAACCCACCATCGAGCATAAATACTAACTCTTGGAGTTGCTAGCATCTACTTGGCCAAGATAGCTACTAACAATGGAAAGCATGCAAGATCTCAAATAACAAAGACATGATAGAATCAATAATCAATCTAAAATAGCATCTCAATATCCATCAGATCCCCGCAAACACAACATGCAGAATTACAAATAGATGATCTTGATCATGAACGGAGCTCACAAGATCTAAACATGAAAGCACAAAGGAGGAGAAACCAGCCATCTAGCTACTACATGGACCTGTAGTCCAAGGATGAACTACTCACGCATCACACCGGAGGCTTGCATGGTGATGAAGAAGGCCTCCAGGGTGAATTCCCCTCTCCGGCAGGGTGCCGGGAAGAGCTTCAGATCCCTCCCGATCTAGGGATGGAGATGACGGCGGCTACAGACTCTTTCGTGGATTTTTGATCGGGTACTTAGGGTTTTCGTCTCGAGGGCAAT
Organism: Avena eriantha; assembly: GCA_910589775.1. Taxonomy (NCBI): domain Eukaryota; kingdom Viridiplantae; phylum Streptophyta; class Magnoliopsida; order Poales; family Poaceae; genus Avena; species Avena eriantha. The sequence continues at coordinate 21,398,601 of OU342741.1, read as the reverse complement.
ATATAGTCGGAAGGGGAGGCCGAGGGGGTGCCGGGAGCGGCCATACCACCCCCGGGCGCGGGCCAGGCCTGGCCGTGCGGCCAGGTGGTGTGGTGGCTCCCTGACCCTTCTTCGTCTCGTATTCTGGCACTTGATCACTTCCGGAAAAATAGGCACTTTGGCTTTTGTCCCGTCCAATTCCGAGAATATTCATTTTCTGACTTTCCTAGAACCAAAAACAGCAGAAAATAGGCAGCTGGCACTGTGGCTCTTGTTAATAGGTTAGTCCAAGAAATCATATGAAAAGTACTCCAAAGTTGGAACAAAACACAAGAAAGTGGATAAAACCAAGCATGGAACATCAAAAATTATAGATACATTTGCAATTTATCAACATCCCCAAGCTTAACTCCTGCTCGTCCTCGAGTAGGTAAGTGATAAAAAGAAAGAATAATTTTTGAGGTGACATGCACGAACAAAGACTTTATCAAAGTATTTGCAAAACATTCAAAGCTAGGATCATAGTACTTCAATCATAACATGAAAGACAAAGTTCTAGCAATAAGCAAAGAAACTATGATGCAACATGAAAAGGCCCAAACAAAAGATTCATGAATAACAATGCTTTGCAAGACGTTAGCTTGTTTCGCATAAAGAAAACATAGCATAATAGTATTCAGCTTGTCCCTCAATAGAGTAGCAAATATAAATGCATAGGACACCTTCAAAGTTCATAAGAGTGACTAGATACAATAGTTTAAAACAAGCAATAACAAGTTATGCATCAATCAACTAGTCTTGGGACAATGCACATAGAACTAAGAATGGCCACTATGCTCTCAAAGTAGGTGCATAAAGATAGAAGGTGGAGACTCAATATAATGGTGGAAGAAAAGCCTTTTGTAAAAGGAAGTAGGGATTCAAGTCTCATAAAGAGCTTCCAAAAATTATGGTACTTGTAGCTTTCAGCTCTCATTGCCCCTATCATAAGCATCTTAAAGTGATTAAGGTTAAAGTGAACAAACTATGGTGTACATGCTTGACGAAGTATAAGTCACAAATCTCATGTCCCTTGTATACGAGGGCCGCTCCTCATGCTACTCAAGTTTAGTCACCGGTAAGTTCTTTTCATCGTAAGTACATGTGTATCATAGAGAACCGCCAACGGGGTACCCCTTGCCCGATGATACGAAAGAATCCCCATATCAAAATGACAAGGCAAGCAGACAACGAGCATCTCAGCATTCTTCTTATTTACCATGGGAATATGGTGCTTTTTTCTCTCTTTCCTCTTTTCATAGTATCTTTTTTTTCTTTTCTCTTTTTTTTTCTCAATATAGGACTCTTTTTTTTATAAGAAGAATGCTTCATAGACAGCTCATTATGGTTACGCTGCAGATTTCCACCATGTTAGCATGGATTAGACCAGCGGCCCAGGCGTTTCTCTAACACATATACATAACTCCATGGACTTACAAGCTCCCCTTTCATTTCACACCGACGACATCCATATACAAAAGAGCATGATATCAACTAGGTACAAGTACCAAGTGCAATGTTGAAAGCGTTCCCCATGAAAGCATGGTTCTGCTAATTCCCGACAAATAAGTGCAAGCATATACAACATAGAAGACACAATGGTTCAAGTTTATCAAAGGCAAGTAAAGTAAAGTGTGCCATCAAGTTCGTGAGAGCTTTAATCACTAGTTTTCTCATAACAAGTGGAAGGTAAACAAAAGCATGAATATACTTGGAATAGCATAAGCTAGTAGGTAGGTATGGTGGAATAATACATTGCAAATGTATCTATAATTTTTGATGTTCCATGCTTGGTTTTATCCACTTTCTTGTGTTTTGTTCCAACTTTGGAGTACTTTTCATATGATTTCTTGGACTAACCTATTAACAAGAGCCACAGTGCCAGCTGCCTGTTTTCTGCTGTTTTTGGTTCCAGGAAAGTCAGAAAATGAATATTCTCGTAATTGGACGGGACAAAATCCAAAGTGCCTATTTTTCTGGAAGGGATCAAGTGCCAGAATACGAGACGGAAAAGGGCTAGGGAGCCACCACACCACCTGGCCGCGCGGCCAGGCCTGGCCCGCGCCAGGGGGTGGTGTGGCCACTCCTGGCACCCCCTCGGCCTCTCCTTCCGCCTATAAGTTGCCCTCAGGACGAAAACCCTATGTACCTGATCAAAAATCCACGAAAGAGTCTGTAGCCGCCGTCATCTCCATCCCTAGATCGGGAGGGATCTGAAGCTCTTCCCGGCACCCTGCCGGAGAGTGGAATTCACCCTGGAGGCTTTCTTCATCACCATGCAAGCCTCCGATGTGATGCGTGAGTAGTTTATCCTTGGACTAAGGATCCATGTAGTAGCTAGATGGTTGGTTTCTCCTCCTTTGTGCTTTCATGTTTAGATCTTGTGAGCTCCGTTCATGATCAAGATCATCTATTTGTAATTCATACATGTTGTGTTTGTGGGGATCCGATGGATATTGAGATGCTATTTCAGATTGATTATTGATTCTATCATGTCTTTATTATTTGAGATCTTGCATGATTTCCGTTGTTAGTAGCTATCTTGGCCAAGTAGATGCTAGCAACTCCAAGAGTTAGTATTTATGTTCGATAGTGGGTTCATGCCTTTGGTAATATGGGGAAGTGACAGTAATCTCTAAGGTAATAGATGTGCTGTTGCTACTAGGGAGAAAACAACAATCCTTTGTTCATAGAACAATCGTATTGTTTACTTTACACGTAGTTTGTAAAGCAATAATCTGTTGCTTGCAACTTAATACTGGAGGGGGTTCGGATGATAACCTGAAGGTGGATTATTAGTCATAGATGCAGTTGGATGGCGGTCTATGTATTATGTTGTAATGCCCAATCAAGTCTTAGAGGAGTCAAGATGATTATTATATGCATGTATTGCTTTCTTGGTGTTTGTCAATTGCCCCGCTGTAATTTGTTCACCCAGCATATTATCTATCTAAGGAGAGCCACCTCTAGTGAACTATGGATCCCGGTCCTTTTACTTTACATAAAATCTACAATCTTTTACTGCTTTGTGTTTACTTTCTGCAAACTTTTACTTCTTTCCATTCGATACGTTTAATCCTTTGTTTTCCGCAAAACACGGTGAGATTGACAACCTCATCGCAAGTTGGGGACAAAGTTCTGTGGTTATATTGTGCAGGTCTCCACGTTGCTACTAGCACCGGTAGTGCGCCCTGCCAAAGTTCAGCTAGTAACACCTTTGGGGTGTTTCCTTGCTCCTACTGGTTCGATTAAACCTTGGTCTCATAACTGAGGGAAAACTCGCTGTTGTGCTCATCATACCTTCCTCTTGGGGTTCCCAACGGGCTCTACATCAACCACGAGCTAGCATGGACTCTTTGGAATAACTTGGTTTAGGGAGTTGGATGCATGAGTGGAACTCATACTTTGTTGTGGAGGCTAGCAAAAGACTGGGAGCGACAAACTAAGAGAGCAATAATGGCCATAATCATGCAGAGCGACAAAACATCATTGATCAAAGAATAAAGTGATACTACAAGTTGAAAACTAAAGGATCATATAGGCTATGGTGACTTGAGATAGTCATAACATGGTGTGAGCATGCGCCAAGTCAACCCAAATAAAGCATCAAAGGAGAATACCACTATACTATGCTTTAATATGCTAAAACAACGCATGATTCATCCAAGGCACATTAAGCAATCTCAATTGTTTATAACAAGTCATGCTACAGCAAAGAATACTAAGCATAAATCCAAAACAATATCAAGCATGGCATGACAAAGCATAGGCCACAGTCAAAAACGAGCTCTTTTTACCACATAAGTATGAACTTTTCCTACTCTTTTCCAAACCAAACCAAACTATTTGCAAACCAAAGTATGAAAGAGGGGGTCCAACCAATTTATTCAGCAAACTAAGCAAACGAAAAACCAAAACGAAAACAAAAAAGAAGACGCTCCAAGAAAAACACAACTGTCCATGAAACGATAAAAATGAAGCGTTTGGAAGAAACCTGGGATTTTTATTGATGAAGAAGGGGATGCCTTGGGCATCCCCAAGCTTTGACGCTTGTACTTCTTGGATATCTCTTGGGGTGGCACGCGTTGCATCCCCAAGCTTGAGCTTTAGTCCATCCTTCATCTCATTACTCATTCCTTCCATACACCTGAAATTTTTCCTTCATACAAAACTTCACAAAATCTCATTAGCAACATTAGTGCACTTAAGATAAATAAGTCTCAAGGTTCAGTTCTAACACCAAATAAACTTCCATTAGAACACTATCTACTGTAGCTCTTCCCTCAAAAAGCTCAATTCCCCAAAAGAACTCAAGAAGGCACTAACAAGAAGCAAATGCAGAAAATGGCAGAAATCTGTCAAAACAGACCAGCAGGTAAAGACAATTTTTTTCGAAGACCTTCTGTTGCTCAAATCAAAACGTGTTGAACTAACGAAAGTTAGATAACAACCTGGGGCAGAAGAACAAACAATTACATCTCAATCTTACATACAGAGCTCTCTCACGAATTTTTACGGTGAAGCACAGAAATCTGTTTCGGGACAGCAACTTTCCCAATCATTACTTCTCTCTCATTAGAGGTTACTCTTGGCACAAAAAGCAAATAAAAAAAATAAGGAGAGTTTATTATAGAGGTAATAACTTCCAAGACTCATCTAAAACTTTTGGGTTATCTCCCAACAAGTACTTTTCTTTAACGCCTTTAAGTTAGGCATAAGAAGCAAAGAAAGAATCAAGTGTTCTCAAATGAAGAAGCATTAAAACCAACTTTCTTGCCCTTACCTATCTTACTTTTGTTATTAACTTTGGGGAAAATATGATTTTTTGGTGGAGAAGAAAGGTGCATGGTCCCCTTTCCCACATCTATTATTGCTCCAAGGAGTTCTAATAGGGACCTTCCAAGTGTAATTTGTCCTTTTCCTGCACATTCAATAATAAGATAATCAATAGAAATCGTTTTCCCAAGGATCTTTGTAAACACTCCTTCAGCTATTCCAAGAGGTAATATGGTAGTATTATTAGTAAGAGATATTTCTTTTCCTCCTTCAATGATCCCCCAAGTATTCAGAGATTTATAAATATCTTTGGGCATCAGGCAAAATTCAGACATGATATCACAGCGAGCTTGAAAAGTTTCATTGTTCATCTCAATCTTTACTGTAGGGAACCACTTTGATGGTTAAGAGTTTTTTGGAACATAATCATGATGCTCCCTAAGCGTATTATAGCAACTCTCTAATCTAGTAATGCTAGCCTCAAGAGTGTCCACCCTAGCAAATATTTTTGCGAAAGAAGTATTAGTTTAGCTAGGCAAGTTGTAAGTGAGGATCAATTTCTTTATAGCATTAATAGCATCATCCTCATTACAATGGAGGAAATCTCCTCCCACAACAGCATCGAAAGCATATCTATAGAAAAGAGCAATTCCAAGGTAACAACTGCTAAGGAACAAGCTTTGAGTCATTTTAGGCTCAGTTTTTTCATGTAGATTGGAGATTCTAGACCAAGCTTCCTTAAAACTTTTCTCAATTCCTTGTTTAAAAGTGAAAATCATATCCTCGGGTGACATAGTGATTGGAGCAAGGCTAGACATAGTGACAACTTAGGATAGGAACTAATTTTTTTGTGTTTTTCAAATAAGAAAGGAAAACAAGTAAAACTTTTTTTGTGTGTTTTTGAAGAACAAAACAAGCAAACAAAGCAAAAAATAAAACTAAGCAAAACAAAAACAACAAAGTAAAGAGATTGGTTATGAGGAACTCCCCTTGTGAAGATGTCCTTGACTCCCCCGGCAACGGCGCCAGAAAAGATCTTGATGCGCTCGACTTTCAATGTAGAGCTCGTTGGGAACCCCAAGAGGAAGGTATGATGAGCACAGCAACAAGTTTCCCTCAGTTATGAAACCAAGGTTTAATCGAACCAGTAGGAGCAAGGAAACACCCCAAAGGTGTTACTAGCTGAGCTTTGGCAGGGCGCACTACCGGTGCTAGTAGCAACATGGAGACCTGCACAACACAACCACAAAACTTTGTCCCCAACTTGCGATGAGGTTATCAATCTCACCGTGTTTTGCGGAAAACAAAGGATTAAACGTATCGAATGGAAAGAAGTAAAGGGTTGCAGAAAGTAAACACAAAGCAGAAATAGTTTAAAGATTGTATGTAAAGAAAAAGGACCGGGATCCATAGTTCACTAGAGGTGGCTCTCCTTAGATAGATAACATGCTGGGTGAACAAATTACAACGGGGCAATTGACAAACACCGAGAAATCAATACATGCATATACTAATCATCTTGACTCCTCTGAGACTTGATTGGGCATTACAACATAATACATAGGTCGCCATCCAACTGCATCTATGACTAATAATCCACCTTCAGGTTATCATCCAAACCCCCTCCAGTATTAAGTTGCAAGCAATAGATTATTGCTTTACCAACTGCGTGTAAAGTAAACAATACGATTGTTCTATGAACAAAGGATTGTTGTTTTCTCCCTAGTAGCAACAGCACATCTAGTACCTTAGAGATTTCTGTCACTTCCCCAGATTACTAGAGGCATGCACCCACCATCGAGCATAAATACTAACTCTTGGAGTTGCTAGCATCTACTTGTCCAAGATAGCTACTAACAACGGAAAGCATGCAAGATCTCAAATAACAAAGACATGATAGAATCAATAATCAATCTGAAATAGCATCTCAATATCCATCAGATCCCCGCAAACACAACATGCAGAATTACAAATAGATGATCTTGATCATGAAAGGAGCTCACAAGATCTAAACATGAAAGCACAAAGGAGGAGAAACCAGCCATCTAGCTACTACATGGATCCATAGTCCAAGGATGAACTACTCACGCATCACACAGGAGGCTTGCATGGTGATGAAGAAGGCCTCCAGGGTGAATTCCCCTCTCCGGTAGGGTGCCGGGAAGAGCTTCAGATCCCTCCCGATCTAGGGATGGAGATGACGGCGGCTACAGACTCTTTCGTGGATTTTTGATCGGGTACTTAGGGTTTTCGTCCCGAGGGCAATATATAGTCGGAAGGGGAGGCCGAGGGGGTGCCGAGAGCGGCCACACCACCCCCTGGCGTGGTCCAGGCCTGGCCGCATGGCCAGGTGGTGTGGTGGCTCCCTGGGCCTTCTCCGTTTCGTATTCTGGCACTTGATCACTTCCGGAAAAATAGGCACTTTGGCTTTTGTCCCCTCCAATTCCGAGAATATTCATTTTCTGACTTTCCTGGAACCAAAAACAGCAGAAAATAGGCAGCTGGCACTGCGGCTCTTGTTAATAGGTTAGTCCAAGAAATCATATGAAAAGTACTCCAAAGTTGGAACAAAGCACAAGAAAGTGGATAAAACCAAGCATGGAACATCAAAAATTATAGATACATTTGCAACGTATCAATTTACCGCAGCAACTTGTTGCGAACTGTAACGGTAATCCGGTCTATCATCTCTTCTCTTACCCCGGTAATCATTTCGCTGGGATGATCCGGCTCCATATCGCTGGTAGTACTCCTCACTTGACTCGTTTGCCATAAGGCGGGGTTGAGTCGGATCACCCAAAACATACGAATCAGCAATCTGGATCGTCTCTGCCAGTGTAGTTGGCATATCCCTTTGTAACCTTTGCCATAGCATGCTTGCATACCTACACCCCTGCGCAAACCAAGCTATGGCCTACGACTTAATCACGCCCTCACATGAGTTTCGCACAGTGCACCAGCGGGTTAAGAACTCCCGGTCTGTCTCATTCGGTCTCTGCTTGCACATTGCTAGGGTCTGTCGCCTATTCGGCCTCTGATACGTGCTCGAGAAGTTACTGACAAACATTTCCTCAAAATCAATCCAGCAGTTGATACTTCCGGGTGGTAAATTGTTTAACCATACCCTTGGTGGCCCCTCCAGCATCTGGGGTACATATCTCACTGCCCATCTCAGATTGCTTGTGCCAATTTTCACTGTTGTTGCGTAATTAATCAACCAATCCTCCGGCTTGGTGCTGTCGTCATATGTCTTCGTGCCTCTGGGTAACTGTAAGTTAGGTACTAGGGGCTCTTTCATGATCCAGGGCCCAAAGCACGCTGGACCCGGAGGACCTTGACATTCCATTTGCTCCGACCTATAAAGCCGATCCAGCTTTAACCTGGCGTCATCAAGCGTCAAGTTCCTGTTTCCAACCTTGATCCTATCACATGATAGTTCGGCCTAGGGTATCCTGCGTTCACCATTTCCGAATCTCCATCATTGTATCTATCTTGCTCTTGTGGCGCGCCTCTCTGTTGCATACCTTGGCCGGCACTTCGCTCTTGCCGTGGTATATTCCGCTGCTGCGGTTGCCCTGCACCCGCCGAGTTACGCTGTCCGGCATTGCCGCTGACAACGTTTCTCTGACCGGTGTTGCCTTGGTCGTGGTTACCTCGGCCAGCTTCACCTCGGCTGACACTTTGTCGATCCTTGTTCCCCTACACTTCTTTTCCTTTCTCTGCCCTTGCCGGGTCATATGGGACTATCTGTTTGTTCCTCCTGGCAGAGGTTACCACCTCCTCTCTCCTAGGTCCATCATGAGGAGATGATGCAGCTCCAGCGGATTTCTCCGGGTTACCCACTGCCGAATAAACAATTTTGGAAGCCCCAGCTCTTTCCGGGTTAGCCCTGAGCAACTCCTCATTCTGTCTATTAGTGATCCAAACTAACTTATTGACCCTTTCATGCTGTCTTTGCCGGGCTTCACCCGTCAAGCCCTCTAACTCGGATGCAGTTGCATCTGCTGCTATGAGGTTCTTTGCCGAGGTGCTATACTTCGGCAGCCCTATGGACACAATGTTCTCTGATTCCTCAATTCTAGTATCACCTTCTTTGTTCATTTCACTAATGAGGTTTCTCCCCTTTACTTTTACAGCATCTACCTTATTTGCCTTTGCGTACTCGTGCAGTGTCATGTTCAACGACTGCTGAGTCGCGGCTATCTTTTTCGCACCCTCCAGTATTTCCTGCATAGTTTCCTCTAACTCGGCATGTGCCTGAGCCGGATCTACCACTGCTGCTACTGGGCTAGCTAAGCTATCTATTGCCCGCTGCAGCACATTTTCTGGTCTCTCTAGCGGATGACCTCTACTTTTCCTCGGTGCTTTGGGTGTTACCTCCGGATCTGGTGCCAGATCTTTGCTCGCGCCAGCGCTAGGCACAGTCATCATCACTTCGGCGCGGTCTGGGGAGCGAGTGATACGCGCCTCGTGAACCGCACTAAGGGGTGGCTCGCCTCCTTCGACGATGTGCCGCTGCGACGAAGATGCCGTTGGCGGAAGAGGTCGCGTGCCGAAGCAACCAGCATTGTCGCTGACGTAGTCCAATGCTCCAAAGCGTTGAACGAGCCTAGAGACGATGCGTTCGCCGTCGCCGATGAGGTTTCCTGTCCGGATCTTCACTCGTGCTAGCGCCGCTAGCCCCACGGTGGGCGCCAACTGTCGTGGTGGTGTCACGGCAGATGCCATGGATAGGCTAAAGGTGGGGCCAATATGCACTAGAGGAATCCAGGGAGAGATAGTGTGGTGATTCCACACACAGATGCTTTGTATTCACTAGGTTCACAAGGTTTAAAATGCTCCTCGAGCTGTCTTGGGGAGAGGAGGAAGAAGGAACTCTCTTACTCTCACCACTAGCTAGCTCCCAGGAACCAACTACCAAATGCCAACTAAAAGAGATCAACCCCTTCTACAGATGCCGTAGCCCTCCTTATAAAGGGGTGACTAGGTCTCCAATTAGGGCATACGTGGAGGCATATTCCATGGAATATGCCTCTTCTCAAAATAGCAAACGGACCGGTTCACTTTTCGCCATCGTAAGCCATGCAGAGGCTACGTGAGCCTCTGCGGCGCCAGCGTCATCCGACACAGGCAGCGTCACCCTTGTCGGCCACGCCTCGGTGGTCCTTCCCTCTGTCCGCTTCGCTCACGCTCCAGCGTATAGTGACCACCTTTTGACCAGCGAGATACCTTCCTTCTCTTCCAAGCCTGATATAACCCGGATCGTGCCTGATTAATCCGGCCTCGCGAGTACCTGCATACAAGTTACATAAATCCTGCCGGCATACGACATACGTTGGCTGGGACTCAGTTAGACGGTCATCCTCCGGTCCGGGTTACTCCGTGATTCGGCCCGCCTTGAGGTGACCCAGCCAGTATTCGCTTTGACCTTGCCGTACCTTGGCTAACTCGGCCTTTATACCCCGGCGTGACCCTACCTGGAGTATTCCCCAACAGGAAGCCTCGCCACCACCGAACTCACCGTCTCCTCGTGTCTGGCATGCAAGTGCGCACTCTAGATCGGGCGCCGACTGAGACACGAGGAATATCAGCCGTTGACTATCATCAGCACCTGCGCGTGGATCGATCTGGCTAACATGGACGACATGGGCCCAGTTCCGGAGGACTTTGGTCAATTGTGTCCACATTTCAATTTCAGTACATGGCAGACGTACGTGTTCGCCTGAACTGGGCGGCTAAATATATACTCCTCCAGATACTAAGAGTAACGATGGTATTATAGGTAATTAGTGAAGAGACAGACATATAACATTGGCGCGAATCTGGCATGTGCCGCGGCCTGGAGGAGAAGGAAGAGGAAGGTATAGTATCGGCTGCAACGGAGGACGTACTACGGACCACGGCTAGCGAGAAGAGAACTCCATTCGCAACTTGCTTGTTTCCCATGTTTGCGTTTCGTGTGTTGCTAGGCCGTCGATCGAACAAAAAAATTCCTGACGCCCACTCCACGTCGTCCAGTGGACCCCGTCCAACTGTCATGTTCTAGAGCATGCATAAGCATATATTTATATGCCCGATAGAGATGAACCGTGGTCAAGGATGTCCTGCCTCCTTTTTCTGAATTATTAAGCGCCATGGTTTCAGAGAGAGCACGTTCACCGATCCACCTACGGTAGACGACTGCCCTAGCTCGCCACGTCCTCGATCTTCCTCTGACAGCACGTTCAGGCTAGCCACGGCGCTGCTTGCATGCGGTGCTTCTTCTTCTTGTTTGGCGGGAAGAGCTGGCGTCTCCACTCGACGGCGCTCCATGGTTGTTGCTCCGTCGGGAGCACGTACGCGGCGCTAACCGTCTCCCCCAAATCTAAGATATTTACATTCGAAAAAAAAAAGTATACACAGATCAGGAATTATTCAAAATGTGTAAGCCCAAAATCCCGAATCCTTCAAACATTTTTTTTGAACGTAATACTAGTACTATATGTTGGTAGCTAGTCCATTGCTGGCTGACAACTTAATTAGGAGCTCCTCGTACTTCGAACCGCCGCGTACCAAGCAACACCTTCAGGAAGGAGAACGACGATGACGATGATGCTGCCCGGACAGGTCCTAGGGTTTTCCCCGACACGCTGAGGTTAGTGGGAAAGGGTACTCGGCGCCATTTAGGAAGGAATGATGGCACCCACAGGTATCATCGTGTCGGTGCCGGCCGTGCCGATGAGATTTCTCCCAACCCTAAACCACTACCCCTGACTCTGTAGCACACCACCAAACTTGTCGCCCACCACGTTCTTGAGACCTCCCTTGTCGTCTCACTGTGGGCACTGTAGTCAAGCGGGAGGGTACCGCCTCCACCGCCATCGCAGTAGTCGGGGACATGGCCGCATGGACACACCAGGCCCCGTCAGGCCCGGCCGGGCCTAGATGGGCACGTAAAGCCCCTGCCACCTCGTTGCGGCAAGCCGACCGCAGCACCGCCGCAGGTCCGGAACCACCGCCGCCTGAGAGTACCACCTGAAGTCGCCCGTCCCGCGCAGGGCTCGCCGAGAGGGGAAAGGCCAGGAGTCGCCGCCAGCGCCATTCGGGCCTTGCCCGGCGACAGACGCCAGCGGCAGCGAGGGGGAGGAGTTGGGGAGGGGGTTGGGACGGGGAAACTGTGGCACGGCCCAGTTGCCCGCGGGGGGCGACCCAAGCCTATATTTGACTCACTCGATTGGTGTCACCAATCATGTGCATACAGTTTGAGTAGCATATTTATCTACACGAAGATGCGTAGCGGCGCGAATGAACATAACTACTCCCTCCATCCATAAATAACTGATTTTATTTTGTCTAAATTCGAATGTATTTATACCCTAAATCATGTCTAGATACATTCGAATCTAGACAAATTGACATCACTTATTTCTGGACGGAGAGATTATTTTTTTAAGTCTACGACAATAACCGCCTGCTGCGATGGAAGCATAGTTTTAAAAACGGACTGGTTCGATGGTTTAACCAGAAAAATCTAAACCAATAGACTCGCCGGTTTTTTAAGAGGCACCCGTCTAAACATCAAAAAAGGAAAAAAAAAAGTTTATTAGAGGAATCAAACTCATGAATCTCACGCTAGGCATGAACAACAAACAAGTGAAGTAGTAGTCACCTCACTGGTTCACTGCGGGTCCGGTTTTTAAAACTATGGACGGAAGTGCTGGCTCGTCAGCCTGTGGGCCCATATACCAGCACCGTACCGGCGCGGTGCGATGCTGACACAGGAGGAAAAGGATAACAGAAGCCCCGGTCCCCACGCGGCAACGCTCTACGCTTTCAGCTTGCGTTCCTTCCTTCCAGCAAAACACACGGCGCCGGACGCGGAGACTGCCAGGCGCTGCTCGGCCGTCCACACCACACGGCGTACGTCGGCGCCCACCGGCCGAAACACGGCATGCATATGCTGTTTAGGACTCGGCACACCCTCGTCTCGTCCCGACCAAGTCCAAAGGCTACTACGTACTACCTTTTCTTCTTTACTCGACCGACTCCCCAAAACTCCTATGCCGTGTTTTAAACTAACGTAACAATATTAATCCAACAATGCTAATCTAATGTGCGTCGCGCAATCTTGTACTCCAGTAAGTCGTAACTACTCCTTGAACATCCCAATAGATTAGAGTCGGTGGCGCAGAGTTTTATATGGAAAAGGATTCCTATGGAAAAACCATATAGGAATCAAACATGGTGGGTGCTTCGCTTTTTCCGGTTTTAGCCGTCCCGATTTGAGCCATTTCCATTTCAGGCACAGCTCTGTCTATACTAGAATGTTCTCTCTTTTTTTTTAACAGGGGACGGTCCCGATGGATGGACCTAGAGCTTTCCCGTCGATCTCAGCGGTAGATTTACAATTTACGTAAAGGGACCCAACACAAAATACAATCACAAACAAGTCCTTACAAATTGCATCAAGGACCTCAGCAAGAAATCTGAAAGACCAATCGAGGCCAGCTCCTGCTCCACCACCAACCGAAGCCTCGGCACAATCACCCTCACCGTCACCTGGGATGAAATCACTTGGGACGGTGAGGGGGAGCTCGATGCACTGTCGGCATAGAGCCTCCACATCGGCATATGAGTCTCGAGGTTGAAGAAAACCATCTGGCGCCGGCCGGAGACAACCGTCGCCGGCAAAAGAGGAGGGAGTGGCCGTATTACGGGCATAGGGTATGCCGACGACGACTCCTTCACCGATGTTGGGAACCTCCCGCGAGAAGAAAAGATTCTCCCCTGCTGCGGAGTCGACCTTGAGCATCGGCCATCACCAGATCCTCTCCCCTCAGCAAAGTCGTAGTCGTCGCCGCCAAACTCCAGCACACAACCACAAGACCGCTTCCTTATAGAAGCAGAGGACGTCGTGCCGTAGTACTCCTGCTCCTCGCCTCCACATCCCGCCAGGAGAGGCACCACCACATCGCTCACATCGCCGCTTTGTTCCTCTACCACGTCCAGATACAAGAAATTTCACCACAAGGAACTCCAGTTCAGAAGAGAGACAACCGCCATAGATTTATTTAAGGAAGCAGCGTCCCCGGTCCCCAAATACTGCTCCCAACCGGCCGTTCTCCCCATCTATACCAGAATATGGAGATCTCTTTTTCCACTCCGTCACACAAGCTTGCACGGAATGTTTTCATGTCTGTATATATGCTCTCCCACTATCAAATGTGAACCTGAATTTAAAACATAGACAAAATCGGAATGCACACATCTAAATCTACTATTAGTAGTAGTAGTCAGCATTAAATAACCACTAAATGCTCTATTTCCAAATTAAGTTGTCAGTGCTACTAGTACTACTATAAACAACCATGTCATTAGTTGCTTTATTTCCAAATTGAGTTGTTTAGTAATACTCCGTAGTACTATAAACAACCATATCATTAATTGCTTCATTTCCAAAATTAAGGTCATTTCCAAATACTCCTTTGCAATTACATACATATAGAGAGATAACGTGCGGTGCCTCGACAATTTGCAATTATCGGTTTGTTATCAGTTGCAGTATGTAACATTGGAGTATGCAACAAGTTTCAATTTGTTATCAAATGCAGGTTCCGGTAGAGAGATAACGTGTGGTGCTTCGACAATTTGCAATTACATATAACCCTTTTTCGTCTGTACTGAATGTTTTGATTATGATTTATCATGGTTTACTTTCCTTTAAAGGATATATCAAGGTTTGGGTTTAAACGTTAACTTTTAGTCCATCTGTTTCGGAATTATTAAAATTCATATGGCTTGTTTTTGAGTGAAGATTTGGTGCACCAGTGATCCTGTTTTTTTAATTAAATATTATATTTTTGAGTTTTTTTTATAAAAAGAGCATGATTTAGACAATGATTTATTCTACAAACGTGTAAAATACCAATTTAAAATATTTTATATGACGAACTACACAAAAATAACAAAAGTGTGGATTTTATTTTTGAGGTGAACAAAAGTGTGGATCTGACTATTACATAGTTTTTACATCTCTAGATTTTATCAGATTTTGCATCGAGGTCAAACCAACGAGCAACGAGCAAACAGGAACGGACCCCAGTATTCCAATCCAGCGTCGCCAAAATCCGTTTGAGTTGCGCGATTACGCCTGTAGATGTAGATAGATCGGGCTGCTGCTGCTGCTGTAGCTCTCTCGCAGCGTTCCCCATCAGCTCTCAGCTGCCTCCCCCGTCCGTCGTCTTCCTCTCGCCTTCCCCCTTGTGCTTTCTCCCCCCGCCTAACCTTCCTCCGGTCCACGGCGACCTCGGACTCGTCTCCACCAAACCACGCCAACCCCTCCACTCGACTCGGTTCGCTGCCCTGATTGATAGACATCCCCCCGCCATTCGCGCCACGATTCAATCCCTACTCCTGCTCCTCCTTCTTCTTCCTCTGATCCCACCAGCCAGCATCCGCCCAACTCCCCTCTTTCTTATTCCCGCCCGTCCGCCGCTTCTCCCCTGACCAAGACCAAGAACAAGAATTTCCTGGGGGAAGTGATTTGATTTTGGGGGCTACGGCTGTGAACTGATGGCGTCGATCCGGCGGCCGCACTCGCCGGCCAAGTCGCACCACCTGCTGCGGCACCAGCACCCCTTCGCCTCCTCCTCCCCGCCCTCCTCGCCGCTCCGCCACAGCTCCTCCGCCTCCTCGCCCAGGCACCACCACCCCGGGACCACCAGCCTCCCGCACCCCTTCCTCTTCTTCACCCGCCGCCCGCTCCCGCGCTTCGCCGCCTTCTTCCTCCTCGGCTCCTTCCTCGGCCTCCTCCACTTCCTCTCCCACCTGCCCCTCCGCCCGCACCTCCCCGTCCCGCCCAACGCCGCCTCCTCCCAGCTCAACCAGCTGCAGCCCACGCCTCACCACCCGCAGCAACTGCCCGCTCCCGGTTCCGATTCCGGTTCCGGCGGCGGCGCCGACGAGCACGGCGACAAGCTGCTCATCGTCATCACGCCCACGCGCGCGCGGGCGTCGCAGGCATACTACCTCAGCCGGATGGGCCAGACGCTGCGCCTCGTGCAGCCGCCCGTGCTCTGGCTCGTCGTCGAGGCCGGCAAGCCCACCCCCGAGGCCGCCCTCGCGCTGCGCCACACCGCCGTCATGCACCGATACGTCGGCTGCTGCGAAAAGCTCAACGCGTCTGCGTCTTCCTCCATTGACTACCGGCCGCACCAGATGAACGCGGCGCTCGAGGTCGTCGAGAACCACCGCCTCGACGGCGTCGTCTACTTCGCCGACGAGGAGGGCGTCTACTCCCTGCACCTCTTCGAACGCCTCCGCCAGATCAGGTGCCACCATTTGCTCTGAATCTCGGTTTCAGATTCAGTCGTATGCGTACCCAATGTGCAGTCGTTGATGAAACTCTGCAACTATTGCTTGATAGATGTAGCCTGAATTTAGATGTGCAGTCGTTGATGAATTGGCGAACTTAATCTATGATTTCAAGGATGGCAAAGCAAGTTTGGCTTCTAGAGCTGCCAAGGAACAATATATTTGCTGATAGATATAGCCTGAATTTAGTTGAAGGTGTTACAGAGTTCTCCTTTATTAATATTGCAGAGCTAATAACGAGCTCAAATTTCTTAGCATTTTCCTTCCCACAAATTCAGTACTAGTATCAATAATTTGCTTCTCTAGTTTGTCATTGATGATTTGTAATTTACCATGTTAGACAGTTTCTTGCCTGGAACAGGAGCTATCTGTAAATCTCGCAAGCAAATATTTCAGTTGGCTACATCGAATTTGAAACCTTAAGTTCTGTATTAGTGGATAGAACTGGGGTCATGCATACAGATTCCAACTTATTATTGACTTTGCCGCTTCCTATCAATGATTAGGAGGTTTGGCACATGGCCTGTTCCGGTGATCTCTGATGGCGGTAACGCTGTCGTGCTGGAAGGCCCCGTCTGTAAACAGAACCAAGTTGTGGGGTGGCATACAAGTGGGGAAGGAAACAAGCTCCAGAGATTTCATGTTGCCATGTCGGGCTTCGCATTCAACAGCACCATGCTCTGGGACTCCAAGCTGAGGTCCCATCTGGCCTGGAATTCTATCCGGCATCCCGAAATGGTGGAGCAGGGTTTCCAAGTAAGCTCATTGTTTCTCTTCAAATCTTTTGACCTGCACATAATCTTCAAGTTACTCTAGTGGCTAGTACTGTGCCTGTATTATTCATTTAATTGATCGACAAGTTGTCTCATTCCAACTGTTATACCGATATACTGGATATGGCAGAATTTAAAGGAAAATGTAAGGTGGCAATGGAGTAAAATAAGAATAAAAAACAGCTCTATGTAGCCATCTAGCACATGCCACATGGTGGTGATCAAAGAAACAGGAGATCCCTTTTTTTGGACTTTGTTTCGGATGCCTTTCTGCATGGTTTATAACAGCTGAGATTCTTGTTACTTTGCAGGGAACCACGTTTGTGGAGCAGCTAGTGGAGGATGAGAGCCAGATGGAAGGCATACCTGCTGACTGCTCTCAAATAATGAACTGGCATGTGCCATTTGGATCTGAGAGTCTGGTCTATCCTAAAGGATGGCGAGTCGCGACGAATCTGGATGTGCTTATTCCTCTAAAATAGTAGCATCAGCAGCTCTGTTCATCGAAGCACTAACTCATTTGACAGGTGGGTTTACTTTTCAATCCCTTGCAAACTCTGCTTTCGCTCTCTACATCTGGGCTGTGATTCTTGGCCATTTTTTCATTCATTGTGCACTTGCGTCCTCCAACTTGACAGTAGCGGGCGTACATGAGTGATATTCGGTTCTGTTTTGTCTTGTCTCTTTATTCCAGTGATATTTTCTCCACCAAATGGCTGAAGGTGTGCAATGGTAGGGCTCGGTCTATTAAATTAGCTGGTTCTGATTGGGACTCCTTTGAATTTTCATCTACCATGTGTCCTTGGTTGACGGGGACTACAGTGTGTACAGCTGGCTTTCAGTCACTGTACAGTTATTTATTTCATGAAAAGCATGTTATTTATCTGTGTATTGGAACTGTTCGCTAGATTGGTTCGATTTATTGCAAACAAAGTTCCATTTTTGCAAAATTCTGATAATTTGCAGTATATTCATTAAGCTGAATAATGAGGAACGTGATTTATACTGCTAAAAATCTCCAATTAAATGGCACAAACTAAAATCTAAAAAAAAATTAAGGTGAACTTCGAGAGAATCAGACTATCCCTTACGCCTTGGAATAAGTTTGTACCATAATATATTTGCGATGTGTTTGTGCAAATCTCATTAGTCCTTTCTAAACCCGATTGCTGGTACTCTGTTTCAGGCATTTACATAGCAGTTAAGCCTTGAAGATTGGGCTTAACAAGCACAGAGGTGTTCCAGATTGACTACCTTTGAGAAGCAGCTCTTGACAAGACGGGTGCTACATATCTCGGTCCGACTTTTGGGAGATATTTTGTAGGATGGAGAACTAGTTGGGCAGCTCTTGGCTCTTCGCCATGTAAATGTACATGTTGTCGTGATCAGTATTCATTTGTTGAGTTGGAAAAAGGCAAAAGGTTACATATATAAAAAATTCAAATACTACCTCTATCTCGAAATAGATGTCATCGATTTATCTAGATTTGCATTCATCTAGATGTGTTTTAGTGCACAGGTACATGCGTATCTAGATGAATCTCCGACATCTATTTAGAAACAGAGGGGGTATTTTTGTTTAGCTGCAGTAGTTTGGTAGATGCTCAATGCACAACACCACTCAAGCTGTTTGAGCATACACTCCTACCCGAGAATCAGGGCATAGAATTCTGCAGAAAACAAGAGATGAATTCGAGTTTTCAAGGCAGTCTTAAGAATATAGGCCAACATCTGGCAAACAGATGAGATGTTTGGTGAAGAAAACGTAGTACAAATTCTCAATCCTGACCTTGGAAAGAAACAATATCATGATAAACAAGCATTCAGTATGAACAATCAGGACTTTGTGTAACAAGTAACGGGTGAGTTCATTCTACAAAATTCATGCAACATGAGATTGCTCAGGCATGCCCTTGCAACCAAAATCTAGTAGGCAACGGTCAACAGGATAAGTATTTTGGATTACAAGACATCTAACACAAAAGGATTGCTCATCTAATCTCTCAGGCTATAATCTCAGTTCAGGGACTCCATCAAATCAACGGATCATCAATCCTTGCATCCCCTGGCCACCATCTTCAGCCACCTTGTTAGCTTGGATTGTGCTGATAGCATTTGCGATGTTTGCCTGTAGCAGAATTTTAAAATGAAACTGAATCGGTTACATGGAAGCGCTTGGAAGTTCTAAAATTAGTGCAGTGGAGTAAAATATGAATCCGAGAAAGCTATGCATGATGAAATCAGTGCAGTAGAGTTTCCAAATCAGTGCAGTGAAGTTTCCTAGCATTTATAAGCAACTGGAAATATATGCATGCTTTACTTAACTAAATTTACAACTGCAAGTTATCAAACTGTAAACTCGACATGAGGTGATTGTAAGAGCTTACCCTCCACACTCCAAGCTTTGAACGTAGACTCTGCCATTGTGGCATCCCAAAGATCCTCTCAGTGTGCCGACTGAAATTACATAGAACACCATGTATATTAAACAAAAGAAAGAACAAAACACTTTAATATGGACCACAAAACCTTGATATACACAGCTAAACTACGAATACTAGCCAAGAAAGTTCTTGCAAACATGAGTACCTGACGAGGACAAATTGATTAAGCTGATCAACTTTGCAGTCCAAAATCTTGGATGAAATTGCTTTCACAATCCAATATTCCACCTCATCATCATTGATCTAATAAAGAATTAGAAAAGTCAATAAGAAGTTAAAGTAAGTGAACAACAATAGGAAGGCATATGATGAGTTAATTACCCCAAGTGCTTTCGTAATTGCAGAGTAAGGGATTTCACCAGAGCAATGGCTGCTCAGGTCAAGTAGAGACATCAGTCGCATTTTGGTTATGCACTCCTCATGAACCAGTCCTATAAATGGTCCTCCATTAGATAATAAAAAATGGAGTAACATGGAGTTGTTAGAGTATCTGTTCAATAAAACATACCATAACCTTGCATCAAGGTAGAGTTAGCAGACTGAAACTCTAAATAGGAATCGAGCCTCTTAGTAAGGAATATCTTTAATAGCTCGTAAACAGGCTGATACTTTTCATCTTTCTCTGCAAAAGAACATATTTCCATCAATAAAGCACACTGACAGAAAGTGGAGACACAAATTCATTTAAGTAGCATGATAAATAAACATATGTATAGTTTGTCAAGATTAAAACTCGATAAATAGAAGAGTTTCAGAACTAGTGTTGGCATACAAGACACTCGCTGGTAATCCGCATCTACCACCAACCATCACCAATGTAGCTTTACAAGGACTCACAAAAACAAGGATAGGAGTGCAAACTTATTTTGTAACTTGTTCAATGATCAAGAACACGCACACGGTGCTATACAAAGCGGTGGTAGAGGCACAATGCAATGCAAATGAAATGCAGTAGTGCAGTAAGTTACTGAAACAAATAAACAATCCATCCAAAACAGAAAGCTTGTACAGGACACTTTGGTGATATGATTGGATAATGGCATGTTATATCACAGTTCTGATACCGAGACAGATATGCATAACTAATATTGGCATGTTATAACCAAAATCACATTCGGTGATATCATTGGAGATGCATAGCTCACATGGAACTGAACTCAATATGCACTACGTCCCTACAAGTTTTTTCCACACACATGAAGACCTAAGACCACACATATAGAACACATATGTATTTTTCCACAAATACATATCTTGTGCATCCTACCTGGCTCGCTTACACCATCCCTGTGATTTTCGTGTCCAACATAAGTATGAGGCTCTGTAGTACCTGATGTTCATAGTTTCGGTTCTTATTTTTGTTGCAGCGGCCGATGATTAAAATGCTAGGGCGCCTCTACAAGTGTACCTTAATTTTATATGTGCTCTTGGGGGTGGTGTGAGTGAGCTTTGTGATATGCACATATACATATCTTGTGCATCCTACATGGCTCACTGACACCATCCCTGTGATTTTCTATGTCCAACATAAGTATGAGGCCCTATAGTAATTGATGTTCATAGTTTTGGTTCTTATTTTTGTTGCAACGGCCGATGATTAAAATGCTAGGGCACCACTACAGGTGTGCCTTGATTTCGGATGTGATCTTGGGGGTGGTGTCAGCGAGCTTTGTGATATGCACATATACATCTTGTGCATCCTACATGGCTCGGTAACACTATCCCTGAGATTTTCTGTGTACAACATAAGTATGAAACCCTATAGTACTTGATGTTCATAGTTTTGGTTCTTATATTGTTGCAACGGCCGATGATTAAAATGCTAGGGCGCCACTACAGGTGTGCCTTGATTTCGGATGTGATCCTGGGGATGGTGTCAGCAAGCTATGTGATATGCACATATACATATCTTGTGCATCCTACATGGCTCGCTGACTCCATCCCTGAGATTTTCTGTGTCAAACATAAGTATGAGGCCCTATAGTACTTGATGTTCATAGCTTTGGTTCTAATTTTTTTTGCAACGGACAATGATTAAAATGATAGGGCGCCACTACAGGTGTGCCTTGATTTCGGATGTGATCTTGGGGCCGGTGTGAGTGAGCTTTGTGATATGCACATATACATATCTTGTGCATCCTACATGGCTCACTCGCGCTGTTCCTATGATTTTCTATGTCCACTCTAAGTATGAGGCCCTATAGTACTTGATGTTCATAGTTTTGGTTCTTATTTTTGTTGCAACGGCCGATGATTAAAATACTAGGGTGCCACTATAGGTGTGCCTTGATTTCGTATGTGATCCTGGGGATGGTGTCAATGAGCTTTGTGATATGCACATATACATATCTTGTGCATCCTATATGGTTCACTGACACCATCCCTGTGATTTTTTGTGTCCAACATAAGTATGAGGCCCTATAGTACTTGGTGTTCATAGTTTTGGTTATTATTTTTGTTGCAACGGCCGATGATTAAAATGCTAGGACGCCACTACAGGTGTGCCTTGATTTCGGATGTGATCCTGTGGGCGGTGTGAGTGAGATTTGTGATATGCACATATACATATCTTGTGCATCCTACATGGCTCATTCACGTCGTCCCTATGATTTTCTATGTCCACTCTAAGTATGATGAGGCCCTAGTTCATATTTGTTGCAATGGCTCGATTTGCATGATGTTTATTTTTTTTGTAGTTTTTGTAAACATGCATCATGTCAACCATTGGCTTTTCATTGCATAATATTCTATTTGCCTTGTGTACACATGGCAAAGTGGTACGTGGTGTACAAGGGTATTGATCCAGGAGTCTACAGCAAGTGGGATGACTGTCTGAAACAAGTGAACGGTTTCAAAGGCAATAGCTATAAAAGGTACAAGACTAGAGAGATGGTGGAAGCTAGGTAGAGGAACCACCTGCGAGAGGAAGCTAGGTGGAAGAACCTGATGAAGACCTTAGTCGTGGTCACCGTCGTTGCGGTTCTACTGTATTTGATCGTAGTTTAATTTAGGTGAACACTTGATATGTAATGTGATGACCAACTTGCTACTTGATCGGTCTCGGGACCTCAATTTGTGCAATAATCCGTTCCTTACTCGATCAGTCTTGGATTCTAATTAGTGTTATTAAGTATCATCATTGTCATTGTGTGTACATATGCATGTATAATACCTGTACAATACCCGTACAAACATGAGGGCAGTGTATAAAAAATAATTGAAAACATATCAGTGGCGCACCTTTGAGCTGTCAGTGGCGCATTTCTCTGGGTTATCCGTGGGATGTGAACTATCCGTGGAGCACAGTCTGTGATGCGCCACTGATATTTGAACTATCCATGGTGCATGTCGAAATATCAGTGGCGTGATGACAGTGGCGCACGGCCCATGCGCCACGGATAGCTAAATCGGTGCGCCACTGATAGGCAAATCTGTAGTAGTGCAAGTCAGAGTTCCACTCCATTAATAAGGCATTTGTGCTCATTCCCAATGACTTCTTCTACATCAGTGGCAGTTGTGCTACTCTTTTCCCTCGGGTCGGCAGTGGTAGCAGGAGGAAGGAGAAGGGGTACGGTGGCTAGCACGAGGTGGAGGAGGTTGTGGGAGACAGCGGAGTTTGCAACCCGTGGAGTAGCTTCCAAGCAACAACGTAGGTTCACCACCGCTATTTTTGGCCATGAGGATGGCCATGCTGCCCTTGAGCTCCTCTGCTCGATATTTCCCGTCCTCCTCTAGAGGATCTTCTCTGGCTTCGATGCATACGCTAAATTCCGATCTTTCCTCAAGTGGTGATATCCCCGATGGAAGCAAGGATGGACGTGTGTGGAGGCCCATCTTCATCGGCAGCAACCATGCACTCGATCACATTTATGCGATGTATATTAGGGTGATTAGTGCAAAAGATATGGATGTATTTTTTTTGTTTCTTGGAGGTTCTTTCTGTAAAAAATGTACCCATAACCGTTTTAATGCAGATTCCTGGCCCTTCAATGCCTTTCCCGTTAAAAAAAAGTTATATGGCCTAGCCAATGGTAGAAACAACCCATCGACACGGATTTCATTAAATAACGCTGGAGAAAGTGATCTACCCATCGATTTAACACGAACCAATGACAATAGGACTATCGCCGTAAGGTAGGGTTTACCTATCGCCGACTCTTGAAAGCGATGGGTGCAGAAAACTAACGAAGATGGCACTTCCGAATATATAGTGATGGATTTGTGTGTACTAACGTTCATTTCGTAAGTGGTATTTCAATTGTTAGACATAACATATCATTTTACTTAATGTATGTACAAAATTTTATCTCATGTGTGTAAACTTACGAGAAGAAATACAATGGTCAATCTCCATAATTTCTTTCAAGGCATGTCACTAATTATTACTATAAAATACTAACCAAAGAACATCATTACAAACTGATCGACCCTATAAATAAAACACACACATACAAATAGTTTTTGAAATTTCTTACAACACGAGGATAATATGAAGGCCCATTTAGATCACGTAGCTCGAAGTGTTTGACGTTCTTTTTTATCTGGACCACGCATTATTTGATTTGGTCTAGGTGATTGGTCGAAGTCGGATGTGATAGCCCTTGGGAAACATCACATCTGTGCTACGGAATACATCTGCGCCTTTGATTTCCTCCCATCTACCAAAACAAAAGGAAACTCATATAAATAAGCATCTTGCATCATTTACGGCTGAATTTCATAGTACCGAGTAACTCTTTAAAAAAAGACAGTAGCATGTTTTGAGATGCTACAAAAAGCGTACCTGTACTCGGTCACCAAAACATGGAGGAGAAGTGTAACTACAGCCTTGCTATATTCTGCTCCAGGACACACCCTGGTGCCTGCTCCGAATGGCATAAAGTTCTTAAGCATCATGCTACGCTTTGCCTCATCCTGCATTTTCAACTTGTGAATATTAGTGGCAATCTAGCTAGCGTGGATCATCAGTAGACAAACATAAACATGTTGTTATCATCATAGAACAATACAATGTGAAAAGAGTAGCGAGATTGCTTGAAAGTAAAGGCTATTGTATGGCATCGTTGTTTGGTGCCGGTGACTGACGCCTACACAAAAATGATAAATTCTAGCAAATCTGAATATTTTCGAATTTTGCACTATTCAACATATCAGATCTAAAAATTTGTCATTTTTACAGAGTCCAAAATATGGAGTACTACACAATGGTTTTTTGCACCCAGGTAGAAGTCATCAACATATAAGATGTTTTTTTTACAGAACTTTCAAAACTTCAAAATATCGATTATCAAAAATTTAAAAAGGGCTCCATGGACCCCGTCCTCCAAATTGACGCACCGGCTTTGATGTCTGTACTATCTTGTATTTAAGATGTACTCCCTCCGTTTCAAAATATAAGATGTTGAAACGGAGGGAGTAGCCGTTACAATTGCTCCCCTTGTGGTGTATTTATTAGAGTAATAGAAGGTGCCCGGTAGACCTCCATGCCATCCTCTCTAATACAGGTACATAAGGTACTATGGACTGAAACAAAATAACCTCTAATTATTTATGGGCTAAAATTGGTCCTGGGAGGTTTTTGGCTTCTTTCATCCTCTAAGGCAGCCCTTGACTTCCTAGTTTTTTACCACATTGGCGCGATGCCACATCAATGGGCCGGCCCAATATTCATCTTCACTAGTGCAACACATAGAACATTCAATATTACTCTATACTAATAAAATGATTAATAGTCAATCACTAACCATCCATCTCCACGGGTTAAACTTGAGTGGGTCTTCGAACACTTCCGCATTGAGATGTAGTGTCATGGGGTTCACTATGACAATCCATCCAGCGGGGATTGTATAACCTGGATGGAGAAGAAATCGATAAACTAAACAATTACAACTATGCAAGTTGCTGCTAACTATAGTGTTCTCTGTCGATGAAACAAACTACAATATGTGTTGTCCAGTGGAGTGTCCATGGATTTGTACCATTTACTTGTGCATCCTTTAGAGTAGTCCGGAAAACTCCTATTGCAGCATTGCTTATCCGAAAAATCTCATTGGTGACCTTCAGTCAAAGTAAGAAACATTAAAGCTGGGAGCTATATAAATAAATTACTAGATCATCATGCACCATGTCACCGTAAAAGAACAATTACAAAATTATGCATTTTAACCTGATTAGTAAATCTCAGTGACTTGCACTCTTCCCATGTGATCCTAGAATGTCCATCCTTCTGGTTCTTCAGTATCACTTGGTTCTCCTCCTATTGAAAGTGTATCTTTTCAGGATCTTAATGGCTTTTGTGAGAGTTTTTTAATAGATATTTATAATAATTTAAAATTGTAAAAGCTTGCGCTGGGACCTTTCTTGTCTTCTTGACATACATATTACGATGTAGAATTACAAACTAATGATGTCTATAGTAGAATACAACAAACCTTGAGAGCATGGATAACTTCAGGGTTGTCATGGAGGGACTTGAATGTTATAGCGATGATTGCAGCAAGTGTATAGATGCTGGCAAATAATAACGCAGAAATCATATCAACAGCAAACTTCTCATTTATCAACGGCTCTTCACAATGAAGCTGTTCCACAATCAGGTCTAGCAGGTCACCATGTTTCTTATCAGGCGTTAGCAACCTCTCTGCCAGTGTATCACGGATTGTCTTGCGCACGTTTTTCCATGCCTGTATACACGAGAATAATATTGGGTTAAACCACAAACACAAAGATGAATTGGTTTCACCTTCTACCTAGAAGTACACATACATACAGAAACTTTCAGAGCTTTGAGCTTCTAAATTTGCCAGCTAGTAGATATAGAAAAGCACAATAAAAAGTGACCAACAGATATCTTTGACGATTGCTTGTAAAAATATAAACTACTGGAAATCCCTAAATATTTTTTGAATGGAATTATTATTGATGTTGAATTTATTAATTACATTTTCAAAATTTCAGTTCTCCTATATCAGTAGTCAAACTACACAAATTGGTCCTAGAAAAATGTGTACTTTGGAACAAGGTAATACCTGCATAGATCGGTAAAATGCTGTCCCAGGGAAATATATGGGGAAGGAGAGCAATCCTTTGGAAAGTGCATCGATGCTCTTTCTCAGTTCTGCCGACTTGGCCTCGTCGAAACTAAGGAACTTCTTAGTTACGAGCTCAAAGAGAATCTTCACAAAAATAAAAAATAAAGCGATTATTTGTACATATGCACCAATAAACAACAACTCAAATGGAATAGTAGAATCACGAGAAAGCATAAGGCACTAACATCCGGCGCGCCACCGCGCACATCGACACCGGGCTTGGTGGCCCAGGTCGCGAGGCAGTCTCTCACGGCGATCTCCAGCTCGGGGAGCAGCACCTCTTTCAGGTTCTCGAGGCCGAAGAAGGTGAAGCAAAACCTGCGGATGAACTTCTGGGTTGCGCCCCTGAATGCGTCGATGCTCTTCCCTCCGAAGATTTTGCGCACCGCCTCGGGGTACCCAATCTGGAACAGCTCGCCCTCTTCCTTGAGGATGAACCGGTTTACCTCCGCGTCACAGGTGAACACCGCGGGCTGGCCGAACAAGCTTGTCTTGAAAACAGGACCGTATCTGTTTGTGGTGCAATGCCATAATAATGCAGAACTCAAGTGTGCAAATCAACAAAAATACAATGGTACGTGTGTGTAGTTCAAGTTGTTAATAGTTGCATATGGTTTCCCACCAAGGATGCAGGGTACACACGCATATGCATGGAAGTTCAGACACCATATACCTCTTCATCCGTAGTTTGAAGTAGTCTGGGATGTCCAAGGAAGAGCATCCCTTGATGAACTGGAAGGTCTCGCCGATAACTGGGAATCCCATGGAGCCAGGCGGAAGAATCCCATTGCATGTGGGGTTAATCCATTTGTACACCCAGTGTACTAACCATCCTAGAATAAGTGAAACCCCAGATAGAGCTATGTACTGAGCAAGAGAAACTTCCATCTGCAGGTGCATCGAGCAAGGAAATGAGATGTCTCGGTTAGCTCTTGAAGTTATTTTTTCTTTTGAGAGGAGCTCTTAAGGTTATGGGAAGGTAAAACAAGTTTACAAAACATCTTATATTATGGAATGGAGGGAGTACTTTTTTTCTACTACAACCAGATATAGTGCTTGAATGAATTTATGGTTATTTATTAGAGTTATTACTAAATTTATACTACTGCTAAGGGCAGAAGCAGCACAATAAGAAGCTCGGTGCTTCCTCCATGGTTCCATTGGCAAGCCTCAGATATGTTCAAAGCTGGCGAAGGGAGCATGAGAGAGAGAGAAAGAACAAAATGTGATGTTGTACCGTAAGGTGCTAGGGATTAGTTGACGTTAGGTGCGCTGTTGGGCCACTGACATGGAGACCCACATGTGCCCACGGTAAGGACAACATAGGCATAATGATAGCAGGAGGGGATCTATGGAGATATGGAGATCACACTTATTTAAAAATATTATTTGTGGCTTTATGAACAATTTCTCCCAATACTGTTTATTAGTGTCGCATAAAACCCGAAATGGGGCGTTACTCGGAGGTCCGAATCCTTACATCCCAAATCATTTCGGATAGTACTCTACACGAGATAAAAGTTTATTAAAGAGAATAATGATATCTTACGAACTCTTAGTTAGATGCATTTCGAAGCATTCATTTTCTTTCTAAGAAAACACATAATTTCCAACTCCCTAGAAATTATTGGTTGCGTGATTGGAGATTGGAGATGAAGAGATGATCTGTCTTATTACCTATAAACTTAACAAAACCATGATCCAAAATGTAGAGCATAACTTTTGAAATAATTTGCCTTCTGATTGTAAAGTGAATGCATGAGGTCCTAACTCTTAACAAACTCTACGTACGGTTTTTCCACCGGTATTCTCAGCTGGAGACCAAAGTCTCTTAATGGAATCGCTTGGGCTATGTATGTGTATACTTTGGCGCTTATAAACAAAAAAAAGGCTTGAAGGCACAGATGGAAAGAACTAGAGAGAGTCAGCTCAACATGTACCACGATGAGGAGTGTGGTGGCCGAATCCTCCCCGATCGTCGGCCCGTCGGAACGGCCGATACCTGCCGCCTGAAGGCAAGGGTGTGTCGTTTGTGGCTGAAAAGAGGGAGATGGGAATAGATTGGCTGAGCTCAGCACAATTGTGTCTAGCGGCTTTGCCTCATTTATATATAGAACTTTTGGCGTACAAGTTTACAATGAACTAAATCAAAACTAAATCAACCAAAATCAATGTAATAAATACCAAATAAATGTACATCAAATCACAATTAAATCAATGTAATCAACACTAAATCAATATCTTTGCCATCATAAATGGAGTTGGTGTTGGATCACTCGACCCTCATCATTTGGCCATCCGATCTACATCCGACCTCACATAGGTTACACCACGAAAAGTGGCAAGATATAAGAGGACCACAAAAATTAGGAATGAATGCACAATTAGGGGGCCTAATTAATAATTTCCTTTTTTTAGGATTCACCATTATTTGCTATGTGTCTTTCATGACATTCATTTGTAGTACTCCCTCTGGTTCAGTTTATTAGGCACGCGCGCAGTTTAAGAACAATTTTGACTATTATTTTTGATTAATAAATTTTACATAATATATCACAAAAATTCTATCATTGGATACATCTTCAAATAAAGTTTTATAAGGGAGTAAGATATGATTCTTCTAATACACAATCTTTCACCGTATCAATCAATCCATACTTTCCATAAATAAGAGTAGTGTATTAATTCTATTCTTTGTAGTCTGCCACGGCCAGTGTATGCATATATGGCCAGGCTTGGTTCCATGTCACTGTATGTACTTGTATAAGTATTAAATCAATGACCAGATTTATATGCATCTCTTAGATCGGTTGATTACGTAGGTCAGATGCTAATTTAAAACAAAATACTTGCTAAAGAAGTAACCTACCACCAAACACTTCTTAGTACTATTTGTGACTATTGTGAGAAAAACAATTTAACTGCGGATTTATACCGTGGTGTCTCATAAATATAGTTTTTAATATACTCTGCATCCAAACAGATTCTTCAATGTTTATAATAATACAATTTATGAAACCACAATATTTCTATACTGACCTCAAATATTCAAAACTATAGTCTTCTATGTTTTTTCATCCGAGCAGGGCACATGTTTTTTTGCAGTGTCATCTCAAAGGAAACCTCTTTGATTCTGTCAAGAGAAAATAATCATAACATGATCTTTTACTATCCACCACATTGTCCTAACTGTCGTCGGATTGAAGACAGATATGCCACGAGGGGGTCCTCAAGGCGTGGGAGTGTGGTGTGAGACGAATGGTGAGCACACAAACTTACTCTGGTTAAGATCCAACTGCGGTGGACAGATCCTACTTCTGCTAGCAATCTAGTATATCTGCAAAGCCGGAGATACAACAGATTGCAAGAGAGGCTTTGCCTGTGCGCGTTGTGGTTGGCAGTGTGTGCCCCGAAGGCTGGTCCGTAGGTTTGCTTATATAGTCATCTGACCAAGGGTTACAGGAGAGTCCTATCCGGCTACGATACAAAGTCGGTACAAAGTACATCTTGGACTACGAGTATTCCTATAGGCCCAAGTCGGTAAGTCTTTTGGGCCTTCTCGTAGCCGGATGGGCTTCCATGTTCTCTCTCTGACTGGGTCGCCCGTGAAGCCTAGCTCTAATAACCCGGAAGTGGGCCACCCTGGTCAACAAGTCACAGTTGGTATACCCGGAAAGTATATCACCAACAGTAGATCCCGGAAGCCTCCAAGATCCAAATTGGATTCCATCGCCCAGCTTTATTCTTCTTCGACGGTAGAATCTTGAAGATTTCCTAAAACTTCAAAGAAAAAGTGTAGGATCCGAGTCAGAAGTGAGTCGGACTTTGATATCTCATCATTGCTTCCAAGCTCGATTTCAAATTGAGCTGAAATTTGGTCTATAACGTTGCCTAACAACTTTTCAGATCTTGT
The DNA here is from genome assembly GCA_910589775.1 of Avena eriantha. Classification (NCBI taxonomy): domain Eukaryota; kingdom Viridiplantae; phylum Streptophyta; class Magnoliopsida; order Poales; family Poaceae; genus Avena; species Avena eriantha. Next base: position 21,368,234 of record OU342741.1, on the reverse strand, counting down.
CATGTCACTGACAAATATTCTATCAGCGTGACCATTTGTGGGTCCCGCATCACGTGGAACCGAGGCGCCGTTTTAATGCGAACACAAAGATCGAGGCGACGGAGGCTTCACGAGGAAGTTGCCCCTCCCGTTCCATGAGGTGTGGCAGTAATCCAACGCATTTAGCGCTAATCTTGGTGCAGATGGACTATAAGAGGGGAAAACACCTCATTCTTTTCTCCACCGCTATCCATGTTCCTCCACTTCCTCCTGAAACCCTGCGCTCCTCATCCTCCTCTCGCTCCTCCACAAAATCCAGCAGCGTTGCCCATTCTTGGCCAATCCTCTAAGAGATGGCCAATGCTTCCAGTTCTGCGGGCACGTCATCGTTAGTGGTCCAAGACAAGAAGTATCGCGGGATTTGGATCCCAAGCGCCATCAATGATGAGAAGCTCAAAATCATGGAGGCTACCCTGCGCCAGCGCATGGTGGAGTGGCTTCAACGAGGCCTTCCCCGTAGCGCGCGATGACCAACAGGTTCACTTCGCAACCCATGTGGATTGCGGCATCAGCTTTCCGCCATCAGAATTCTTTTTTGAGGTGACTAACTACTATGGCGTTCAGCTTCACAATCTCCCCCCAAATTCCATACTAGAGCTTACTGCCCATGTCTCTCTTTGTGAGGGTTTTCTCAGAATTAAACCAAGTCTGCTCTTTGTCCGATATTATTTTTGAACTCGGAAAAATTCTATCACTGTCGGTGTTCCCTACAATACTAGAACTCTTAGCTTAGTCCTTAGGAGAGATCGAGTCTACCATAAGGTCATAGCTAGCTATTCAGTGAAGAAATGGCCAGCCCCTTTCTTTTATCACAAAGATATGTTGACTCCCAGCAAGCAGGAAGGTTTGTCGGTTTTCGTCGATGGTGCTGCAACCCACCAAGAGTCTTGGGATGCAGAAGCGTCGGCTCTGTCTGAAAACTTGATTCACGCCAAGAGGAGGATTGAGTTCTTGATGAATAATAAAGGCCTAAAAGGATCTGACTTAGTCCATTGCTGGCTATCACGTCGGATTCATCCTCTTCAGCACCATGGGGACCTGATGATGCATTCAGTCACCCTTTTCAAGAAGGACGGCTTGAAGGTTAGCCCAACCCAGATTCCATCCAAGGACTATAAGACTCGGATTCAATGGTTGATCAAGGAGCCGGTTATCTCGAAACTACTAGAGGTCTCCATGAATATGTAATCCGCGGAGAATCCTCTGACCCCGGTAAGTTATTCGACATTTACATACTATGTTTTGTCCGTCTTGTGCATTTTATCATATTGTAATGTTAAGATGTTTTCGATTTTCAGCTTGATGATCTCCTTGAAAGGAATATGCCCGAGAGGAGATAATAAACTGGTTATTATCTTATTCCTTGTTTATGATAAATGTTTATTTTGCATGCTGTAATTGTATTAATTTGGAAACGTTAATACATGTGTGTTTGATAAACAAAAAGAAAGTTCCTAGTTATGCCTCTCTCATAAACTAGCTCGTTGATTAACAAGATGATCAAGGTTTCCTGATCATGGACATTGTATGTTGTTAATAACGAGGTCACAACATTAGTGGAATGATGTGATGAACATTCATACGAAGTATAATATTACAATCAAAGTCATTGTGTTTATATTGCTATAACATCATACGAAGTAATCCTAGTCCTTAGACCATGAGATCATGTCAATCACTAACACATGAAGAGTATCTTGATAACATCAAATGTCACATCGTGAAAGGGTGATTATAACGGTGGGTTCAGAGCTACGAAAGTGTTATGTAGAGGCTCATGGATCAGGAGTGGGATTCGTCCATCTCGATAACGGATAGATATACTCTAAGCCCTCTCGGTGATATCACATTGGTTAGCTTGCAAGCAAGTGATGATATCACTAGAATGTTATATCACGGGAACGAGAAAAGAGTACATGTCGGTAACGAGATCAAACTAGGTATGGAGATACCAATGATCGAATATCGAACATATAATTTATCGCGATACAAAGGGATTTAGTTACTAGCGTTAAAGGTTCTCACGATAATAGACGTCATCATTGAATGTGTAGGAGTCAGTATGGATCTCTAGGTCCCGCTTCTGATTATTGATCTAAGAGGGGTCTCGATCATGTCTACATTATTCGCGAACCGTAGGGTGACACACTTAAGGGATACCGACACCATTTGGAGCAAATATGTTTCAGATAAAGATTTAAGAAAGCGTTGGAATTGTTTCAATATACACCGAAACTGTTTCGGGTGAAATTGCTGAAATTGGTTCTGCATGTAATATTGAAATGTTGTAGGGGGTTTTATGTGAATGTTTATTAATTAAAGTAATTAACAAAATTCTGAATAAAATAAAAGAGTTTTATTAAATGAGAGAGCATTAAATTTGGAGAAATTTAATGCATTTAAAGTGGAGACTTTAATGGAGAATGTGAAGAGGCAAATTTATGTGGAGGGGTTTACCACCACATGAATGGGGGAGGTGAAGGGTCACCTCCATGGGGCGCCAGCCATGGGAGGGGTACCCTCCCCTCCTCCTATAAAAGGCCCCCCTCTACTCACTTCTCACTCACACCTCCTCGTGAAGGATCTCTCTCACCCTCTAGTATTTTCCCCCATGGTCTCGGATTAGCGAGATACATGTTCCTAGTGGCTTTATCTGGAAAGGAGTTGTTGCTTCCGCTGCTTTGCTGGAGCGAGGGATGGAGGTTGTCGGGGTACCGGACGTGTGTGCGATCACGGATGCACCACTGCTTTGCGGTGCTGGACTTGGTGGTGATGGACTTGCTGGAGCTAGATCTGATGGATGTGCTGGAGCTGGACCTGCTGGACTTCATCACGATCTTGAGATCGGCAAGTGTATGACTACATCATCCATGAGTTCCATCTCGTTAACAAAGCTTTGTTTTCTTCGAGGGTATGTTGTCTATGAATGTATATCCACCCGTTGCTTGTATCTAGTAGATAGATCCTGGCGTATAGTAGTTCACATCGTAGGAATTTTTTTGTTTTCTATGCTGCGAACCCTTCACTCCCTGAGTCAGAGCTTGCTCCCCTCGAGGTTTATCTACCTGAAGATCCGATTCCTCTTTCTGAGGAGGAGGAACTTGATGCATTGCCGGAGACCCTTACTCGAAAGCGTAAGACTCTAGTTGTTTCGGCTGGCCCACGAACATTGCCAGTCGTCAAAAAGTAAGTTGCTCTTATTACTACTTGCATTTTGCTTTATATTCTTTATGAATCATAATGGTATCCATCTTATGATTCAGAGCTAAACCATTGACGAAGGGGAAATCCATGAAGACGCTTCGCCAGCAGATGTTGAATCTAACTTCTTTGGAAACTGCTCCTCTGACTCCCAACCCCAGCTCGTCATTAGCACCGGAGGATGTTCCATCTCCACGTGCTAGCAATGTTGAAGCTGAAGAGCCAGTGAATGCCAGTTCTCAAACTGACATCATTATTAGTGAATCGGAAGCAAATAAGGGTGAACCCTTCAAGGTTAGTGATCCCTCAACTGATACATTTGTCGAGAATCTTCTAAAGATTCCTGGTGCTGCCAACATTGGCCTCACCAGGAAGAGCGCAGAAGAGATTCAGAAACTGGCCTTTACTTGTTTGGAATCTCGGAACATTTCTACTAAGGAAGAGGCTCAAGAAGCCGAAGAAATCAAACTTGAAGATTTGCTAGGACAGATTCATGATCGAGACGAGAGATTAAGGGCCGGTGAAGTTCTGCCTCCACCAGTGCAACCCTTAACCCTAGCTGCGAAAGTTTCTGCTGAGATCAACAGCAGCCTCAACAAGCTGCATCGTGAGCACATTGTAAGTCGTGTGCTGACTCTTTTTTTCATTTGGCCATATATCATATCCTCTAGCCCCAAAGCATGAAGTCGGATAGGAACTAGGAGTATAGAAATCCTAGTTTATGCTTTTTGGATCCTAAAGAACAAAGTAGTGTAGCCCCCAAGGCTCATGCTAAAAATTTAACTTAGTTAAATTAACAGCCCGAGTCTTAGTAGACTTCTAACTCTGGTTACTATTCTGACTCACAGAAAGTTAATTGTTACAACTAGGAATTATTGAAGAATATTTGCACCAAGCAGAAAGAGGTTAAAGCTCCTCGGCTTGAAAATGCACAGCTGAAAGTTGAGAAGGATGAGGCGGAAGGTAAACATTTCTGGTTCTCCTATTCATGTTTGATTGATGTGCCGAATTGTTATTTCGACCTAAACTTTTCCTTTGCCATTCCTGGCTTGCTGACCCAATCATGCAAACTCGTGGAGGAGGCAAAAAATTTCAAAGTCTTGGAGGCGGAGAATGTCAGATTGCGAGCTAGGCTCAACAAGATTAAGGCTGACCATGAATATGGTGTCAGCAATATGGCTACCGAGGAGCGTGACTGAACCATTGCTCGACAAGATAAAGAAATCTAGGATTTAAAGGTGGAAATGGATAGGCAAGCTGATACTGCCCTGGCATTTTGGGAAGAACTCCAAAGTTTGAGGGAAGAGAAAACCAAGCTGGACGAAACCATCTTTGGTAAGTTTGCTGCCAATGCCATATACTTTCTTGCTTTAATGTTTTCCGACTTAATTTTGTTAGACTTAGTTATCTTGTCTTTTCACAGGACCCCTCAACATTCCGGATTCATCCTCATCCGAGTCCCGCAATGACCGACTTGTCGCAATTAGAGATTTGATTCATGGCTTCCGCCAAACTCTTGAAGAGGTTGGTGAAGCCGTTGGATTCTCCGATTTATACAAGCTATCTACCTTTGAAATGTGGGACAAGGTGAAGGAATTTCTGAAACTCGTGGAGGACTAGAAGATGTCATATGCTCGGACGGCTGCCCATAATGCCCTTACCATGGTGATGAGTCACCATGGTAGCATGGAAATCTGGCAAGTCACGAAGGGTATTTCGACTGTCGATAAATACGACAACGAGCAAAATGTCGGAGCCAATTGGGAGTCTTGTGCCGGATATGCTTGTCACATGGCCGAGATGACCATCAAATAAAATCGTTCTTCCAATCCATCACGGTGTCACCAAGCCCCAAACTGAAGCATCCGACGATGATGAAAAGACCGAGTCTGACGTCCTCGTCTCGGACAAAGATCAGGGCGATTTGTATGTTGGAAACAACGGGTCAGGAAATCCTCCGTCTCCTCCACCTGCAGCATAGAGTGGACAAAACTATTCATTACTTTAAAATAAGTGGTGTAACATAAATTATCTATCTGCCTGTGCTATTTTGTAAGAACTTATTCTTTTACTCTAGCACTTGGTTCTTTTTTATGCTCAAAAATTACTTAAGCACTAGTGTTCATGCTTATTGTTTATCTAGATTTCAGCCTCATCCCTATCGTGAGTCGGCAAACCTTTAGCATGGAAATACTGTCGAGCAACGGAGCTCAATTGCTAAACTAGTTTAAACTCGGAAAAGAGCCAGCTTCCACTACCAATAATTCACTACTCGGAAAATGCATGTGTTTAAGCAGTTAGACAAAAACCAAAGTACAAACAGAAAATGATACTTACACCTGAAGGTAGCATTTTTTAGAATCGGAAATCTAACCAGAACAAACATGAGCATAAATTACTTTTAAATATTATGGGATTTTCTAATGGAAATATGCCCTAGAGGTAATATAGATGTGTTATTATTCATATTTGAGTTTCATAATTAAGTTTATAATTATGTGTTATAATTGTATTATTTCCGAATAATGTGTATTTAGAGGAAAACCCTAATACATGTGTGGGATGATAAACACCATATAATAGATATCGCTGGTCATGCCTCTGTGACTAGTATGTATGTCAATGATAGTTTCAGTTTCCTAACTATGGGGAAAAAGAAAATATGATTGTGGAGTTTCCAATTACATATGTGATCGGAGTTGTTGGAGAACAAAGACGATGGATAGACCCAAACATGAGATACCATGAAACGCATCGTCCATAAAGTTATCGATTTAATCTCATAAGACTTTGTATTGCCTTTACTAGAAATTGTTTGACCATATATGTGTACTTGGGAACAATATGGACGTGGCAAGATTCTCCAAACGTTGCTCTTAATGGAGTGATTATAAAGTTGATGCTTGTTCATATCGGATGGTTCGTCAATCATTCACATGATATGCTTATCAGAATTGATACTCCTGACGATGGAGAGATACACTCTGGGCCGCTCATGTACTATGATGTTCGTCATCGTCTGGCTGGACACATGATCAAGTTGTTGAACACATGAACATCTATAGTATGGAATGAGTAAAGAGTACATGTCAGGTAACGTGATTAAACTAGTGTCTCATCTCGAGAAATGTAAAGTATCGACTAATCAATACGATGTGTATCAGACTCAATACTACGGTTCATAGGATAAAGAACTTCGTGTTATTTTGTGGGGATTGCTACTTGTATCAAGACACTGATAGTAATCATTGTCATCGGAATGAGTTCCGGACATGTACGCAAATATCCAAACCTACCAGGTCACACACTTAAGACGTTTACGACATTTTAGAATGTGAGTACGAATGAGATAGTTGGATGAAGTAATTCTGAAAGGATGTTTTAGAGCATCTCGGAATATTCCGTAGGAGTCCAGGATATCGCCGAGAGTGGACGAAATCGTTCTGGATATTAAAAGAGGAAGCTAGGAATATTTTAGGAAGGTTTCGAATTAATTCGGAAGTGTCCGGAATTTAATTCAAGAAGCTTCAGAATAAATATTTATATTAATAATTAATAAGAAATTATTATTTATTAATATCACAGTGGGTCCCATGGGCCGAATGGCCGCATTGGCCCACTGGGCCCACAAGGGGGGATGGGGAACACTGGCCGATTCAGCCAGGGCCTCCCCTAGGCCGATGGGTGGAAGAGGAGGGGCGAGGCCAAGTGGGGGAGGCAGTCCTCCCCGATCTCATACTTGCCTTCCAAGTTGGTTTTTGGGAGGACTGCTTATTTGATACAAATTTCTTCTCTCTCTCTCTCTCTTATTGGTGGAAGATAGGAAAATGAAGAGTCCTTGTAGGATAAGAATCCTAGTCCTACTCTCCTCTATGGAGGAGGGGATCGCCTATATATTTGAGGGAGAGGGCCAAGGGAAAGAACACACAATTGTAGCCCAAGACCCAAGCCGCACCACCGCCGTCACTGCAGCCCACCGCCACCGGCCACCACCGTCTCGGCCCGGTCCTCTTCCTCTTCCTAGCGTCGTCGACATTGTCATGTGGAGGAGTTCTTTTGCGACGCCCGCAACATCTCCTTCTTCTACCCCGTCTAGATCCAATCTTGCGGACGACAGAGTGCTATTGGATCTTCATTAACACGTTACCGTTTCGTCCGCGAGTTCTTGATCTCACCTCGACGCGGTGTTGTCCTCGTTGTGTGTGTAGATATTGGTGGAGGTGCGACACTTGGAGCACTAGTTCTTCGGAGCCGTCCATGGGGTAATGTTGGAAATATGCCCTAGAGACAAATATTAGTACGGACTATTATCATATTTCATATAGTTTATGATTAAGTTTTATATCATGCTATAACTGTATTGAGTGGAAACATCAATACACGTGTGATATATAAACAGCCAGGGGTTCCCAGTGAAACTCTAGTCACTGGTTCATTGGTCAACAGATGATCATGTTTCCTGATCATGTGGCATTTATGCCAGTTGGAAATGAGGTCATCTCATTCTGAGAATGAGATGATGAACCAATACCCAACCTAAATATTGTGACTCAATCATGTCACGAAGTTCAAGTTACGATGATTAGAAAAGGATCCTCGTAGACTATTCCTTAGACCGTGAGGCTATATCAATCACTGTCTCCCGAGAGTGCTTAGATAGCATCAAACGCCATCTGGTAAAACGGTGGTTATAAAGGTGTGTTCAGGTATTCGGAGGAAACCGTAGAGGCAATATATGTCAAGAGAGGGATTTGTTCGTCCATGTGACGGGAAGATACTCAAGGGCCCACTCGGAGAAGTTATATCCAATAGCTGCGCAGCGTGTGATTTGATCATGGGGATATCACTTGTCGGAACGAGTCAAGTAGCGTTGTTCAGTAACGAGATTGAACACAACATGGTGATGTCATTGATCAGATCTCAGGCAATGCAAGTATCGAGAGGCAAAGGGAATAAGACACGGCTGTCCCGGTTCAAACGACGAAAGATCTTCGTGGAACGCACAGCGGTCACATGGCCATCCAGGTCCCTCTGTCAATCGTTGGTGCGGGAGTGTCCCAACCATGTCTAGAGTGTTCCCGAACCATGGGGTATCACGCTTAAGGGCTTGATGATGCTTAGAGAGTGTTTATAGGATCGGTAGAATCACCGAAGAAAAGAAGGGAGAAAACCGGAAGGGTTTCGGTAGGTCCGGAGGATGTCTGCAGTGGAGGTGGAAGTTGTTCCATAGCCACGGAGGTTGAATAATATGTGAATGAATGTTAAATATTGATTTAATCATTTATTCGTAATTATTTAATAAAGAGAAAATCAATTAAAGGTCAAAAAGGCTTAAGGGCAATTCCGGAGGGAGAGGGCCCATTAGGGGAAAGGAGAGAGGGAAGAGGGGCCAATGGGGAGGCCGGCTGGGCCTAGCCCCCCCCCCCCTCCCCCCCCGCGTGGGGCCCACTAGGTGGCCGGCGGCCACCTCCTCCTCCCTCCTCTCCTTTAGTCCCACCCCGGGACTTTGAGGGAGGTAGTACCTCCCCTCCCCCTATATATAGTGGGGTATTTGGCCTAGAAAAATACACCAATAATCAATAAAGCTCTCCCCAATTGATATTTTCTCTCTCCCCCTCTCTCTCTCGTGACCGTGGTCCCAAGTCTGGACTGCACGAACGAGAGACATCTTCACCGCGGGATTCGGATCCGGGAGCTCTACTTCCGCAACTGCTACTGGATCGGGGAAGCGGGAGTCATCGTCAAGCACTGGACGTGTGTAACTCCCCGCGAGGTGTCGCACTTGAGGCACTCAAGTCGTTGGAGCCAGAAGGAGCGCAAGGACTTCATCACGGCCTTGAGGTTGGCTTTGGCTCGTCTACATCAACCACGCTCTCCTGAGCGTTGACAACGCTTTTCGGTCTTCAAGGGTAAGTTCGCGAAAAGCCCCTCCCGTTACTGTATTACTAATAGATAGGTCCTGGCAGCTTCAGGGGTTCAGGGGCGTAGGATAAATTTTATTGTTTTCATATGCGGAACCCCTACAGTGGTATCAGAGCTAGATCTATGCGTAGTAATGCTAGTACGGGTAAAACACACGAGATATAGCGTGTGGGCGTTGATCTTTTAGTTGTTACCCTCCCACGTGTACTTGTGTATACCACAGTAATGCTTGATAAAGCGGCCCCCAACCGACTTTACGCGTTCATTCGCGAGACTGGTCCACGCTTGACATACGGCTTGTACCGTATAAAGTGGCTTAGGGGGTGTCTGTCTCTCTCGCATTAGTTGGTATGCCATTGGCAACGGAGGGCCTCGAAAGGGGTGTAGTAGAGACAACTACTTGATCATCGTTGTGCTGAAAGTTCATAGGTACGAACGGTTCTTGTGCGAAAGCCCATTCAGCCACGTAAAACATGCAAAGATAAAGTAGAGGCATCTAAGTTTGTTTTGCAGGGGGGCGTTGCTTTGTGATATGGTTGTGGCAAAGGTAAAGTGATTGCCTTTTGTTACGTAGTAGTAGATAGTCACGGAGGTGACGAACTACCACACCGGAATGACACCGGTACCCTGGTGTCTACGGCGCCGGAACCCGGTGACGGCGGATGGAGATCACGACGTGAAGGACCATATCACATAGCATTTACATTCAATATTATTGTTTGTATGTCTTATTGTGTGCTAGTATTAGATACTCGACGGTAGCCTAATAAGATGATCCCTGTTAAAATTACCAATAATTGTGTTCCCCCTTAGTGTGCACCACCAAGAAAGTTCTTCGATATGAGGCGATCCAGGGTTACAGGCATGGGTGTCAGACATATCTACGTTCGCATACAGTGGGTGTAAGCCATGTTGCACAGCGAATACACTAAGGTTGAGTTGGCGAGCCTAGCACGCTAGAGAAGCGTGGCCTCGGAACACGGATGATCGAAAGATCGAGCACGAGTCGCATGAATGATGTGACCGATGTTTAGCGTCCACCCTTGAACCCACATTGATGGTCGTGACGATCGGGGGAGATGTGGATGATAGGGGTCGTGTTATCACTAGGAACCCTCACTGGGGATAGGTGTTTCTGAGTGGAGTTATTATTAACTCATTTAATTACAAACTTAGTCTAAATTCCTTTTGCAATTATAAATGTAGATGGCTCACCGTGAAGCCTACTTTGCCATTGAGGATTGGGTAAAGGGTGAAAAACTTAGACTTGATGGATCCAACTTCCCTAGTTGGCTAGTGCGCCTAGATGATCTCCTTACTAGAAATCATGTGGTAGACTACATACGCCGGACGATGGATTTGACTGAGCCAGACTACTATGAGACCCCACAAGAGCTGGCAGACCGCTACTATCGCCAAGATATGTCCACCTACATTAAGATAATAATGCATTACGGGATGGTGGATGAACTACATCCGCTCATGGGTGATCTTGATCCAGATTTGTTGGTGGATCAGCTGAGAGAAGAGTTCATAGGCCATGTGCGCATGTGGAAGCACGAGTTGCTTGGAGAGTTCCTTTCCATACAGATGGAGGAACATACATGTCTGAAGGGTCACTTAGAGCGCATGCTTGATGCACACACGAGACTGGTTCACTCCGTGGACTACTGGATGGCTGATCCATTTGCGATAGACGTACTGCTTCGGTCGTTGCCTCCCAGCTACAAAGGACATGTCCGGAGTAGCATCGTGAGTGGTGATACGGAAGCATTGGATTTCCATGAGTTCATATTACGTTTCCGGAACATAAAGGTTGAACCAATCACCGGAGAGGTCATCGATGACCAAGGTATATATTTGATATACAGTTTTATAAATGTTATAATCTTGCAAACACATTGCAGTGTTAAGTATATCTGATACTTGTTCTGTTTTGATGAAAACAGGTCCTTCTGCATGAGAGGTGCTTGTTGGAGAGGAGGTGATGTTGCGTGTTGATGGCAAGCATGATGATGATGGCCGACGACACTCTCCCTCGACATTTATCATTTAGTTCGTGTTTAGGATGATTTTTGTAATCAAGAGATTGTGAACTTCTTTAGTATGTCTCACACTTCGTGAGACGGTTATTCATATGATTTTGTAACAAACAGTTGTTCTGCTTTTATGAATGATTTCTATTCGTGTTCATATCTTGTTTGATTATGTGTGAATTATCCTTATTGTTTGAAACTAATTCATAAATGCATGAACATTTGTAAAACATTAAAATGCCTTGTTTAAAATACCCAACTTAATGATATGTTCATTAATGAATGAAACCATTGTTTAAATTCAAAGTTATGTGATAATATGTGAAAGTCATTCGATTTATTCTCACATATATATCGTGCCTAAGTTCGGCAAAATAACTTGAACACCATGTATTACTTGAATACAAAGTGTTTAGTGAAATATTAAAAGTAAATACATATTCGATGTATTGTGTTTTAACAAAATGGTAATTATCATTAAATGATTGTTTAAATGTGTAAAGTAGTTTACCAAAGGAAACATGAATATGAAACTATTTTATTTGATCAAAATGTTTCATCAACAAAAGGGTATAAAGATAAAAGAGAATCTAATTACTATGATTTGATCAATAGTAATGAAATTCGAATTTATAAGAATGGCATAAAAAGAAATTGTGGAATGCAAAGTGTTTTGAAACGTCAAAATACAAAGCATCACAATATGATATTAGATATCAAAGGGGTTGAATAGAAGGCACCAAATAAATCATTTTAGTGTAGATGTAGAGACCATTAGTTAGAAATACTTAGCACTCAATTAGAATGTAGTGAACCATTTGAATTCGTGAAAGTTTTGGGGTTATTCGATATAACCAAAACAATAGTGAATAAGTCCTTGTAGTGTATTCATTGGAAACTTTGAATACGAAACCCATAGCTGAAACCAAAAGGAAAGCAAAACTTGTATTGCTTGGATTTTGGTGCATTCTTGAGAAAGCTCACTTTTAGTGATATTTCTCAATTATGAAGCAAATGGAAAATAGTGTAAAACACGATGAGGATTCAAAACCCTGCATCAGAGTGTTGAGAAGCGCAACGGATAACGTTCCTGAATGATTCTCTTCACAGAAGGAAAGAATCAATGATTTTGATCATTGTGTTTTCCCCACTAGTGTTTTCACTACATGAAGTAGGATTCAAAATGTAATCCATATCTTGTACGGAGACATTTGTGAATCATTTGTCATGATTCTTGGAATGTGACATACCTACGAACTACAAAGGAAATAATGGTAAACTAAATTATGAGAAATCCTAGAAGCAAACTTCCCTTGAGATTAGAAAGCAATTCGTTGTTGAATCTCACAAGTAAAAGGGGTACTTGAATTTTCCCAAATGACTGCAAAGCCATAGTAGAAAAAAGGGGGTGAATGACAAAAGCACAATTTGTCAAGTATTGGATAAATTCAAATGAATTTGATTCATGTGTGCTAAATGTCTAGTGGATTTAAAACTAGTAAAGTACTTGTATCTCATAGTAAATCTCCAAGTTTGATATTTGATCAAAGGATTTTGAAATTGTTCAAAATAGTGAGTGGATATGCAATTTGCATCAAATTGAGTGGGAGCTATGAAAGTCTTCCTGAAACGATATGTGATTGACATATTTTAAGTGGGAGCAATATAAGACTCAAATTCAAATATGAAGGAACATATTTTGAGTGGGAGCTTATAGGAGTAATTCTTAAGTATGTTAAGAATGAAAGCACAAATACTTATAAATAATGATTTATAAGATGTAGAAATTGATAATAGGTGTATTATGATATTATGTAGTATTCCTTAAGGGATTCTGAAAGGGTTTTCGGAATAGAAGTTAATTAAGGAACTGGTCCTTAATAACTCAAATTAGGAATAGTATTAAGTTTAACATCAATGGTTGAAAGAAAGAAAGGGATGATCGTCATCCACTATGTTGAGACATAGGTTCTATCTTAGTAAACCATGATGATAACTTAACATAATATGTGATCCAATAAAGAACGTTTAAAAGTGATTGAGTTCAATCACAGAACGTTAAGCTAAGTTTGTCCGTAGTGTCTAGTAGAGAACTATGGATATATTTTCCAAATCCATAAAGGATAAACATATCTTAAAGCATAAAGAGTTATGTTATAAGGGAATATGTTGGAAACTCCTGTAGATACCAATTAAAGTCAAGTAGGAAGCGAGGTGAACAAAACATTGAAAGTTGCATAGAGTGCACTAGTGTTTCGATGAATACATTTGGAATATACTTGGAATAGCATAAGCTAGTAGGTAGGTATGGTGGACTCTTTGGAATAACTTGGTTTAGGGAGTTGGATGCATGAGTGGAACTCATACTTTGTTGTGGAGGCTAGCAAAAGACTGGGAGCGACAAACTAAGAGAGCAATAATGGCCATAATCATGCAGAGCGACAAAACATCATTGATCAAAGCATAAAGTGATACTACACGTTGAAAAATAAAGGATCATAAAGGCTATGGTGACTTTGGATAGTCATAACATGGTGTGAGCATGCGCCAAGTCAACCCAAATAAAGCATCAAAGGAGAATATCACTATAATATGCTTTAATATGCTAAAACAACGCATGATTCATCCAAGGCACATTAAGCAATCTCAATTGTTTATAACAAGTCATGTTACAGCAAAGAATACTAAGCATAAATCCAAAACAATATCAAGCATGGCATGACATAGCATAGGCCACAGTCAAAAACGAGCTCTTTTTACCACATAAGCATGAACTTTCCTACTCTTTTCCAAACCAAACCAAACTATTTGCAAACCAATGTATGAAAGGGGGGGTCCAACCAATTTATTCATCAAACTAAGAAAACCAAGCAAACGAAAAAACAAAACAAAAACGAAAAAGAAGACGCTCCAAGAAAAACAGAACTGTGCATGAAACAATAAAAATGAAGCGTTTGGAAGAAACCTGGGATTTTTATTGATGAAGAAGGGGGATGCCTTGGGCATCCGCAAGCTTTGACGCTTGTACTTCTTGGATATTTCTTGGGGTGACACGCGTGGTATCCCCAAGCTTGAGCTTTAGTCCATCCTTCATCTCATTACTCATTCCTTCCATACACCTGAAATTTTTCCTTCATACAAAACTTCACACAATCTTTATTAGCAACATTAGTGCACTCAAGATAAATAAGTCTCAAGGTTCAGTTCTAACACCAAATAAACTTCCATTAGAACACTAGCTACTTTAGTACTTCCCTCAAAAATCTCAATTCCCCAAAAGAACTCAAGAAGGAACCAACAAGAAGCAAATGCAGAAAATGGCAGAAATCTGTGAAAACAGACCAGCAGGTAAAGACGAATTTTTTCAAGACCTTATGTTGCTGAAATCAAAAAGTGTTGAACTAACGAAAGTTAGATAACAACCTGGGTCAGAAGCACAAAATATCACAGCTCAATCTGATATACAGAGCTCTCTCACGAATTTTTACGGTGAAGCACAAAAATCTGTTTCGGGACAACAACTTTCCCAATCATTACTTCACTCTCATTAGAGGTTACTCTTGGCACAAAAAGCAAATAAAAAGGATAAGGAGAGGTTATTATAGAGGTAATAACTTCCAAGACTCATCTAAAACTTTTGGGTTATCTCCTAATAAGTACTTTTCTTTAACGCCTTTAAGTTAGGCATAAGAAGCAAGAAAAAGGATCAACTATTCTCAAATGAAGAAGCATTAAGATCAATACCAGAAATATTTTCAACAAGGCAAGGTATATCATCCAAGTAAGTTCTAGAGGATCCTTTCTCAATGCTCTTGGGTTTACTACTTCATCAAAAGGGTTTGCAGGAATAATCCAATCAAGATTCTTTTCTATGGCATCATGTATTGCTACTAGTTTAAAGGGTATTGGTATCTTAGGTTCCTCCCTATTAGGTTCAGTTTTGTTCATATTTTCTCGTGTACCAACAACATCTACACATGACCCTAGCATATTGAAACGTTCAAAAACTTTTCTAGCTTCCTTGGCAACATCATATAACTCCATAAACAAAGTTTCTAGAATAAAATTCCTCTTTTCAGGATCCTCAATTTCTTTAAGCTTAAGAAACATTACTTGCATTAAGGGGTTGAGGTTAACAAACCTAGCTTCTAACATGTGATTAAAGAAGCTGCAGCAATCTCATAATTTGGAGCAAGTTCTACAAGGGACCCATCCTCAGTATCTTCATGTTTGCTAACATGATTAAAGAATTCTTCAATATTATCTTTCCCAATTATAGAACCACTACCAATTGAAAGGTCTTTCAAGGTGAATGTAGGGATCAACATGGTGAGCTAAGGAAGAGGTGACAACTAAAGGAGACTTAATTTTGTTTTGTTTTTGAAATACGAAAGTAAACTTGTAAAACTAAGTTTTTTGTGTTTTTGAATAACAAAACAAGCAAACAAAGCAAAAGAAACTAAGCAAAACAAAAACAACAAAGTGAAGAGATTGGTTATGAGGGACTCCCCTTGTGAAGATGTCCTTGACTCCCCGGCAACGGCGCCAGAAAAGATCTTGATGTACTCTACTTTCGACGTAGAGCTCGTTGGGAACCCCAAGAGGAAGGTATGATGAGCATAGTAGTAAGTTTTCCCTCAGTTATGAAACCAAGGTTTAATCGAACCAGTAGGAGCAAGGAAACACCCCAAAGGTGTTACTAGCTGAGCTTTGGCAGGGCGCACTACCGGTGCTAGTAGCAACGTGGAGACCTGCACAACACAACCACATTACTTTGTCCCCAACTTGCGATGAGGTTGTCAATCTCACCGTGTTTTGCGGAAAACAAAGGATTAAACGTATCGAGTGGAAAGAAGTAAAAGTTTGCAGAAAGTAAACACAAAGCAGTAAAAGATGGTAGATTGTATGTAAAAGACAAAGGACTGGGATCCATAGTTCACTAGAGGTGGCTCTCCTTAAGATAGATAACATGCTGGGTGAACAAATTACAGCGGGGCAATTGACAAGCACCGAGAAAGCAACACATGCATATACTAATCATCTTGACTCCTCTGAGACTTGATTGGGCATTACAACATAATACATAGACCGCCATCCAACTACATCTATGACTAATAATCCACCTTCAGGTTATCATCCGAACCCCCTCCAGTATTAAGTTGCAAGCAACAGATTATTGCTTTACGAACTGCGTGTAAAGTAAACAATACGATTGTTCTATGAACAAAGGATTTTTGTTTTCTCCCTAGTAGCAACAGCATCTAGTACCTTAGAGATTTCTGTCACTTCTCCAGATTACCAGAGGCATGAACGCACTATCGAGCATAAATACTAACTCTTGGAGTTGCTAGCATCTACTTGGCCAAGATATCTACTAACAACGGAAAGCATGCAAGATCTCAAATAACAAAGACATGATAGAATCAATAATCAATCTAAAATAGCATCTCAATATCCATCGGATCCCCGAAAACACAACATGTATGAATCACAAATAGATGATCTTGATCATGAACGGAGCTCACAAGATCTAAACATGAAAGCACAAAGGAGGAGAACCAGCCATCTAGCTACTACATGGATCCGTAGTCCAAGGATGAACTACTCACGCATCACACTGGAGGCTTCCATGGTGATGAAGAAGGCCTCCAGGGTGAATTCCCCTCTTCGGCAGGGTGCCGGGAAGAGCTTTAGATCCCTCCCGATCTAAGGATTGATATGACGGCGGCTACAGACTCTTTCGTGGATTTTTGATCGGGTACTTAGGGTTTTCGTCCCGAGGGCAATATATAGTCGGAAGGGGAGGCCGAGGGGGTGCCGGGAGTGGCCACACCACCCCCTGGCGCGGGCCAGGCCTGGCCGCACGGCCAGGTGGTGTGGTGGCTCCCTGGCCCTTCTCCATCTTGTATTCTGGCACTTGATCACTTCCGGAAAAATAGGCACTTTGGCTTTTGTCCCGTCCAATTCCGAGAATATTCATTTTCTGACTTTCCTGGAACCAAAAACAGCAGAAAACTGGCAGTTGGCACTGTGGCTCTTTTTAATAGGTTAGTCCAAGAAATCATATGAAAAGTACTCCAAAGTTGGAACAAAACACAAGAAAGTGGATAAAACCAAGCATGGAACATCAAAAATTATAGATACATTTGCAATGTATCAAAGGGTAAGTTCGCAAAAAGGCCCTCCCGTTACTGTATTAGTAATAGATAGGTCCCGGCAGCTTCAGGGGTTCAGGGGCGTAGGATAAATTTTCTTGTTTTCATACGCGGAACCCCTACATGTAATACATCTCCTCGTGACTTTCTAAGGCTTGTTGCGGGGATCGACGCACAATCAACCTGGTCATCGACAAACTTCCGCTAGTTCGATCTTCGAGGGTATCTTATGTTACCTCATCCTTGCATTGGATCTTGGTTATGCGCTAGAATTTTTTTGTTTTTGTAACGCGTTCCCCAATAGTGGTATCAGAGCGATCTATGGTAGGCACATGTAGGGATAGTGGAATCGTCGAATTCCGGCATTGTTAATCTCGTTCTTGCTACCCAATTTTTGCAATTTGGATCTTAGCGGTATTGTATGATTAGCGGCCCGAGCTGACTTTATGATCTTCGGATCAAGACTGGTTTGTCAAGTGTACTTCGAGTGCACAAAACAACTTTGGCGGGTGCCTATTTTTCTGCAATCGTCGAGAGAAATTTTGCACATTGGGCTTATGTGAATTTGGTGAAGTTCACACGGGGGTCTTGCGTATAGACGAAGTCTAGTGAAGCTATTGTAAAATTTATAGTGCAATGGGGACACACCCCGAACAAGTCAAAAATCAAGTCAATCGATGATGATGTTTACTTACCACGTAGGTAAAGAACGGATGTCTACGCCATCATAGAGCTCCGTAAGTTAGCAAAGCATGTTAGAGGCGTCTAACTTATTTTTGCAAGGAATTGGTGTGGTATAGCAAAGTAATGTTTGCAATGTGATGTATGAGATGTATTATGTTGTAATCTCGTGGGGCATGAGTGGTAGGAGCCGTGGTGATTGTCATAATATTATTGTAATAGCCATAGTTGTTTTTACTTTATTATCTAGAGTAGCAATAGTTGTAAAAGCAAGGGTTGGTGATGACGATCAAGCAACGATGGAGCTCGATGTTGTTCCCAAGGCGCATGGAGGAGTACATGACACCAAAAGACATTGATGATGGAGATCATTGACGTAAAGTGCTATACCATATCACAATATGAATTGCATGTGATGTTAATCCTTTTATGCATTTTATTTGTTGCATGGTCATCGTAATAAATAGGGTGATCTCTCACTTAAAATATCAAGTAACAATGTGTTCCCCTTAAGTTAGGCACCACATAACATGGGCTTCGGATTGGTGTGGGTCATGTAACATGGGCGCACCTAACAATGTTCATAATATGGGGGCGAGACTGTTGCACTGATGGTAAACTAAGGCTCACTTGACATACTACCTAGAACGTCTAGAGTATGGAACACAAGAACCGAAAGATTAACAAGAGTCATATGGAGATATGATTGGTATGAGTACCTACAGGTCTTATTCCCCGGTGCATGATGTAACATTGGTACCGGGAATAGTAAGTTCGTGGATCTTGAATCACTAAGTATCAATCATGAGAGTATTGATTTTAGTGGGAGCTACACTCTAGATTAAAGTTGTTAATCTTATGTAGTTCATTAATTATAAAACAATGTCTAAATGAATTTGCAATTGTTTGTAGATCAATGACACACAACACCAACTTCCCTTTTGCTGGCATCTTAGAGAAAGAGAAAATGCATGAATCTAGTACAAATTTTGTGGATTGGTTCCTCAATATAAGAATACTATTGAAAGGTGCTAAGAAAGACTATATCTTGGAAGAAACTCTTTGTGATGCTCCTGGAGAAAACGCAACTCAGGTTGTAAATGATGTCTTTCAGCCACGTAGGGATGACTACATCATTGTCCAATGTGTTATATGTGCATCGATGGAACCAGATCTTCAAAGGAGGTTTGAAAACTGGGTCCATATGAAACAATCATGGAATTAAGGGGCATGTTTGAGAAGCAAGCCCGATCTGAAAGATATGAGATCTCTCAAGATCTTCTGGATTGCAAGATGACTGAAGGAGGCTCGGTTAGTGCCAATGTAATAAAGTCGCATGGGTACGTTCAAAGGTTGGAAGCGCTGGGTGTTACCTTTCCTTCTGAACTAGGAACCGATATAATCCTGAAATCACTCCCACCTAGCTTTGTTGGTTTTTTCATGAACTTCAACATGCATGGGATGAACAAAACATTAGCCAAATTGTCCGCGATGTTGAAGGTGGCTGAAAAGGACATACAGAAGAGCACCAATCATGTGATGATGGCGAATAAAACCACTCGCTTCATGAAGAATAAGTCTAGGGGTGACAAGACGAAGGCGTATATGCGTCGCGCCTATAATAAAGGAAAAGCGCCTAAGCCAGGTCCAGCCCCGGACACTACGTGTTTCTTCTGCAAGGAGAAAGGTCATTGAAAGAGGAATTGTCCAAAGTAATTAGCAAAGAAAAAGAAGACTGGATCGTCCAGCTCAGGTATAATAGATATACATGTTATTGATGTTTACTTGCAAGGTCCTAAGAGTGACTCTTGGGTATTTGATACCGGATCGGTTGCTAATATTTGCAATTTGATATAGGAGCTACGGAATCCTAGGAAGCTTAGCAAGAACGAGGTGACGATGCGTGTCGGGAATGGAGCAAGTGTTGCGGTGATTGCCGTCGGCACAAGACCTCTACATCTACCATCAGGATTAATATTAGTACTTAGTAATTGTTACTTTGTGCCTGCATTATTTAAAAATATAATATCAGGATATTATATCTTACAAGATGGTTATTCGTTTAAATCAGAGAATAATGATTGTTCGATTTATATGAATAATGTCTCCTATGCACACGCTCACGTGAAGAGTGGGTTGTTTATGATTGATCTTGTCCATAATACACACATCCATAACACTGAGGCTAAACATCGAAAGATAAATGAATTTATTACCACATATTCGTGACACTGCAGATTGGGTCACATTGGACATAAACGCATGAAGAAGCTCCATAGTGATGGACTTCTGAGTTTTTAGATTTTGAATATTTTGATACATGTGAAGCATGTCTGATGGGAAATATGGCCATATCACCGTTTAACAGATATGTTAAACGGGCCAGTGACTTACTGAAAATAATACATACTGATGTATACGGTCCAATGAGTATACCGGCACACAGTGGATTCCTCTACTTTATAACCTTTACCAAGGACTTGAGTCACTATGGTTATATTTTCTTATGAAGCATAAGTCTGAAGCATCTGAAAAGTTCAAAGAATTTCGGAACAAAGTAGAGAATCAACGTGGCAAAAAATAAAGTTCTTGTGGTCAGATCATGGACGAGAATATTTGAGTCATGAGTTTAGCGAACATCTTAGAGCTCATGGAACCGTTTCACAGCTTACGCCTCCGAGAACACCCCAACGTAATGGTGTGTCGGAACGGCGTAATCGAACTTTGTTGGAAATGGTGAGATCTATGATCTCTTTAACAGATCTCCCTTTCTCATTTTTGGGCTATGCAGAGATTGTGGCTTTTACACTTAATAGAGTGCCATCAAAGTCTGTTGAAATGATACCATATGAGTTGTGGTTTGGCAAGAAACCCAACTTATTGTTTCTTAAAATTTGGGGTTGCGAAGCTTATGTAAAACGTTTGCAGCCAAATAAGCTTGATCCTAATTTGGAAAATTGCATATTTGTAGGTTATTCTAAAGAAACTGTTGAGTATTCCTTCTACCACAAAACTGAAGGCAAGATTTTTGTCACACGAGGAGGAACGTTTCTTGAGAAGGAATTTCTCGCTAAAAGTTTAAGTGGGACGATAATAGAGCTTAATGAGGTTACTGAACCAGAGCAAGATGGGCGAAGTAGCACAGAACCAGAAGTCGTTCTGGAAACGCCTATGGCGCCATCAGATGCTACCGCGCCTACAAGTTTTTTACTCCCGGAAATTAATGCTCCTATTGAACCACGTAGATCTGGTAGAGTTCGTCTTCCAGTCGTAAGATTTAACATGAAGTATTGTTGTTGGATAGCGATGAGCCAGCTACATACAAATAAACTATGATGGGCCCTGACTCCGTCAAATGGCAAGAGGCCATGCAATCCGAGATAGAATCCATGTACGAGAATCAAATTTGGAACTTGATAGACCCTCCTAAAGGCGTAAAGTCTATAGAATGTAAATGGATCTATAAGAAGAAAATAGGTGCAGATGGTAACATTACTGTCCATAAAGCACGACTTGTTGGAAAGGGGTTTCGACAAGTTCAAGGAGTTGACTACGATTAGACTTTCTCTCCCGTAGTGATGCTTAAGTTTGTTCAGATTCTTCTAGCAATAGTTGCATATTACGATTATGAAATATAACAGATGGATGTCAAAATAACGTTCTTGAATGGGAAGCTAACCGAGGATGTGTACATGGTACAACCCGGGTTTTTTTGTATTCTAAAGGTGCTAGAAAAGTGTGCAAACTTCATAGATCCATCTATAGACTGAAGCAAGCATCACAGAGTTGGAATCTTCATTTTGATGAAGCGGTAAAGATTTTCGGCTTCATTAAAAACGGACAAGAATCTTGTGTATACAAGAAGGAAAGTGGGAGCGCGACGGCGTTTCTAATACTATATGTGGATGACATATTGTTTATTGGAAACGATAAAACATTTCTTAATACCATAAAGGAATCATTGAAGAAAAGTTTTTCAATGAAAGATTTGGGTGAAGCAGCTTACATATTGGGCGTAAGGATATATAGAGATAGATCGCGACGGCTGATAGGGATTACTCAAGATACATATTGATGACCCACAAGTATAGGGGGTGTATCGCAGTATTTTCGAGGAAAGTGAAACTCAATTTATTTATTTGACATAAGGGGAGCCAAAGAATATTTATCAGCCTTAACAACTAAGTTGTCAATTCAGCTGCACCTGGAAACAATCTTGCTCACAGCAGTTTATCAGTAGCAACAGTTTTGTAGTAGGAGTAGTGAAGTAACAGCAGTAGTAAAGTAAAGACAGTAGTAACAATTGCAGTAAACAGTAGGATTCAAGTGCGGTAGGCATAGGGATGGATGGACGGGCGTTGCATGGACAAGACAATTCACATGACAATCAGAACAAAGGGCAATTGTCGATAAATAAGATAAAGCATCCAAGTATTAGATAATCTTAAGCATGTGTTCCATATATAGTCATACGTGCTCGCAATGAGAACTTGCACAAAACCTTTTGTCCTGCTAGCCCGTTTGCAACGGAGCCTCAAGGGAACTACTAGCAATTAAGGTGCTCCTTTTAATAGAGCACCGGAGCAAAGCATTAACACTCCATGAACACATGTGATCCTCACATCAAAGCCATTCCCTCCGGTTATCCCGATTTCTGTCACTTCGGGCCATTGGTTCCGGACAACAACGTGTGTATACAACTTGTAGGTAAGACCATAAACAGTACTATCATAATGAATCAATAACATGCTCAGATCTGAAATCATGGCACTCAGACCCTAGTGACAAGCATTAAGCATAACATGTCGCAACAAAGTCAAAAAGCACTAATAGTAGATACTAGGCACCATGCCCTAACAATCTGATGCCATTACATGAACGATCTCATCCAATCCCTACCATCCCCTTAGCCTACAGCAGGGGATTACTCACTCATAGATAGGAGAAACATGGTTGGTCGATGGAGAAGCGATGGTGATGATGATGGTGATGATCTCCTCCAATTCCCTGTCCCGGCAGGGTGCCAGAACGGAGTTTCTGGTGCTATTTCATGGAATCTGGTGGTGGCGGTGGAGTGGAACTCCTAGAAAAACGTTGACCCCCCCCCCCCCCCGAGTTTTTAGGTTAGAAGGCATCCTATAGGCAAAGAGGGAGACCGAGGGGGTGTCTGGGGCGGCCAGACGACCCCCTGGCGCGGCCAGGCCCAGCCCGCACGGCCAGGTGGTGTGGCTGGGCCCCAGCCCCACTCCGTCTCGTATTCTGGCTCCTGGAGTCTTCTGGTGAAATAGGATTTTTGGCATATTTTCCTGGATTTTTCCTGATAGTTGATTTTCTGCACAAAAACTAGACACCAAGGCAATTCTGCTGAAAATAGCGTCAGTCTGTGTTAGTTGCACCCAAATCACACAAGTTTAGAGGAGAAACATTAGCAAAAGTGTTCGGGAAAGTAGATACGTTTTGGACGTATCAACTCCCCCCAAGCTTAGCTTATTGCTTGTCCTCAAGCAATTCAGTTGAAAACTGAGTGCGATAAAAGAAACTTTCACGAACACATTTGCTTCATATGATGTATATATTCTCAGCATGCGATCAACAACTTAGACAATTCATAATGAAGAGTATGCAACTAAGTTTACTTAATAGGCATTGCAAGCTATGAAGAGATTCCAACTCAAAAATAATAAGTAGCATGAAGCATAAACATAAGCAACATTACAATGCTCATAACAAGGTATGATAGAGTGGCATCTCGCTTGCCTTTGATTATGAATGCCAAGGCACCTCTGAAGTTCAAGTGAAGACTAGAAGTAAAGATATCAAAGATACAAGCATCAAAGTCATAACACAAATAATCAAGTTTTGAGACAAGCACATTGCACTAAGAATGACAACTGTGCTCTCAAGAAGGTGCTCATAGAATAAGTGGAGACTCAACAAGGAAATGAAAAAGGTTTTGAATAGTTTGAAAGGCTTCCAAATGCTGAAAGTATGGTACTCATTAGCTTTGAGATCTCATTGCCCCTATCATGAGCATATTTAATATGGTTAAGGTGAAAGTGAGGTCTAATCTGAGTTATATGCTTGACAGACTATAAACTGGAAATCCCATGTCCCTTGAGTACAAGGGCCGCTCCTCATGCTACTCAACTTTAGTTACCGGTAAGTTCTTGTCATCGTAAATATGTGCGTATCATAGAGAACCGCCAACGGGGTACCCCTTGCGCAATGATACGGAAGAATCCCCATATCAAAATGACAAGGCAAGCAGAGAATGAGTATCTCAGCAATCTTCTTATTTACCATGGGAAAATTGTGCTTTTTTTCTCTCTTTCCTCTTTTCTCAAATCTCTTTTTTTTCTTTTTCTCAATAGTTATCTCTCTCTTTTTTATAAGAAGAATGCTTCATAGATACTTATTATGGTTATGCTGCAGGTTTCCACCATGACAGCATGGATTAGACCGGTAGCCCAGGCGTTTCTCTAACACACATACATAACTCCATGGACTTACAAGCTCCCCTTTTATTTCACACCGACGACATCCACAAACAAAAGAGCCTGGTATCAACTGGGTATATATTTACAGGTGTTGAAACCGTTCCCCGTGACAGCACGGTTCTGCTAATCCCCAGCCTATAATTTGCAAGCATTTAACTTTCATGGATAGTCACAATGGTTCAGGTTTATTAAGTGCAGGAAATAAAGTGTGCCATCAAGTTCGTGAGAGCTTTACTAACTAACTTTCTCATAACAAGCAAACATTTTATTCAGAAGAAAACAAGGCACATTGAATATGCACGGAAATAGCAAATGATGCTAATAGGTAGGTATGGTGGACACTTTTGGCAATATTTGGTTTTAGGGAGTTGGAAACATGAGTAAAACATACTCAATGTAAGTGAAGGCTATCAATAGTAAGGGAGCGACAAACGAGAGAGCAATAGCTGTCATAATCATGCTTGTAAAAAAAAGGACTAATCATGGCATGAAAGTGATTCAAGACCCTCAAGGCAAAATAATTCATCGAGGCTTAACTGATTGTTTCAGTCATATGCATGCGTGAGCATGTGCCAAGCCAATTCAGATGAAACAATCAGAGGAGGATACCATGGTGTCATACCAAGTTATGAATAGAGTAATGCAAGCAAACATTCATATGACATGCTACAAAATTAGCAAGCTGGAACTAATCATATGAAAGCAAGAACTACTAAGCATCCATAAATAACATACACCCTACACGAACAGACTAAGCATGCCCACAATGATGAGTATATGTACAAAAATGAAAACAAATAGAGTTCGTTACCAGCCTCTTACCACACCTCAAGTTGTCATTAATCCTCATTATTGCTCTTCACTTGTGTGGCTTGAATAATAATATGAAACAAAATTCCACTAAGGACTGCTGAACCCTGCAACAAACTCACAAAACCAAAGAAGAACAACAAATATTTTTGGTGTTTTCGATTTTATTTAAAACAAGAACCAAAAAGGAAGAACAAGCAAAGCAAAATCTTTTTGGGTTTTTCGAAAAGTTCAAACAAAGCAAGCAAACCAAGGCAAAAAGGAAGAAGCAAACCAAAGAGAAACAACCGAAATATTTTTGGTATTTTTGTGTTTTAGAAAGCAAAAGCAAAGAAAGAACAAAAACTAAAAAGAGAACGAAACATGAATATACAAAGTACCGATGCAAAATGATATGGAGATGAGTGCGATGTCGGTGTACCTCCCCCCAAGCTTAGGCTTTTGGCCTCAGTGGGTATCAATCCAGATACGAGTAAGGGTTCCAAGCAGGCGGGTCATTGTAAGAATGATCGTAGTTAGGCCCGTGGGAAGAAGAAGAAGCTCCCCAACCATAGGTAGGCTGCTGATATGAAGACTCCCCCTCATTTGAGGGCTGGACCGAATCATCTGTGACCTCCCTTCTAGTATCCTTCTCCTGTTGGGAGAGCTCTCCCAAGTATGTTTCAAACTCCTCCTCCGTGAGGGACCATCCTGCCCTGTTATCAAGGTTAAACAAAACAGGTGCAGGCAAAGGAACAACACGGTCGGACTTGCTCTTTCTCCAACCAGCTTTGAGAAAGGTTATTTCATAAGACAACTCACTCAAACTAGCCCACGAGGAAACAAATTTATGTTGTATCATGGAATTAAAATCAAGCCTTTCTATGGGAAACTGTAGGTCTAGATGATGAGGCACTAAACCATGCAATGCTAGTTAACGAGAAGCAATGAGGCCCCCACAAATTCCACCTTTCTTGCGGTTAGCAGCAAGACGAAAAGCTATCAAAGCACCCAAGTTGTAAGACCTATCTTGTTTAAGAGCAGCAGAGATGAATGCTAGATCATATGGAGATAACTTATTGGCAGTTTTCCTAGCAAGAACACACTTGGCAATAAAGTAGGCAAAGTAGCGAATGGAGGGGAGATGAATGTTACAGATTTTCCCACTCTCCTTCGAGAAGCTGCTCCCTTGGCAAATTTTTGCGTACAAATCCATGAGTGGTGCAGGTCGCTCTTTAATCCTTCCACATGATCCCCACTAAGGTACCTTAATAGCTACACAAAAGTCATCGAGAGAAAGGTCAACAGCAATATTGTAAATTTTGTAGTGGACCATGGGGTTAGGCAAAGAGTAACTAAATTGAAAGTCCTACACTACAGACATGGTTAGCTTCACAAATTGACAAGGTTCATCTTCCAAAAAGTGCTCCAATCCTGCATTAGCAACCAAAATATGGAAATCCTAGAAAATTCATGCAGCTCTCATGAATCCGAAGCATGGATAAATGGAGGAAAAAATTTCCTCCTCTCGGTGAACCTTCATAACCTCAGGCACCCATAGTTCATGTTGGTTTAGTTGATGCTCATTCATCTTCTATTCTGAAATTTAAACATCTATTAAACAAGTGATTGCAAAGTGAATATATAATGAAGGGAACTACTCATAGGGACTTGTAAGAGGCCTAAACATGCATCAAAACTATATCTCTAAGCATCAAATAATCTTACAAGCTCTCATAACCTGTCACCTACAGCAGCAAAATACTCAAGATATAAACCACTAAACACAAATCTACTTGGACAAGCGGAGGAGTCACATACCGGAGAACAAATGCTCCAAATTTCAGCAGCAAAGATGGGCTGAGCAAGGAGATCGAAAAATTGAGGGCAAGCACAGCAAGAACGCGATTTTGAGCAATGAACTGGTGTCTACTCGGGAGACAGAAGAAAGTGACAAGTGAGAGAGTGAGTGGAGGGCCAGGGGTGGCCCACACCATGGCCAGGCACGCCCCTGGGCAGGCCGCGCCACCAGGTGGTGTGCCTACCTGGTGGGCCCCCCTGGTACCTTCCAAGCACTCCTCTGCCCCTTTTTTCACGTAAAAATTTAATATGAATTTTCTAGAATTTTTCGAGACACTTTATTTTTGAGCAATTTTCCGGTATAGATAAATGATTTTCTGATAGATTTTTTTTTGGAATGATGCAATGACAAAACAAGGCTAGAACTACGGAAGTTCTAAGACACTCTAATATGCAAGCAACTAACAATAGAAAAGAAAACTAAACAAAAACAAAAACTAAATGGATATAACAGAAGTAAGCAGAGATAATCATGGTGAAAACATTGTTTTGTTCAATGAAATCCTTTTGTTAACAAGGTTGATCAGGTCTTGTTACCAAAACAATTTTATATGAAACAAAACTTTGTATTCCACTAATGATTATGTTACCTCAACCTTGATAGCAATGGTCCCAATCATAATAGTTTCAAATTTTTCTCTTGGTATGGGACAATATATTTCTCCAACTTGAATGCCCTCAAAATGTTCAATTGAATTCAAACCATAAGTCCTATCAATCTTCTTAGGGAAATAGAAAGTATGTTCCTTGTCATTAATATTAAAAGTCACATTTCCTTGATTACAATTAATAACACCTCCTGCAGTATTAAGAAAAGGACTCCCAAGAATAATAGACATATTATCATCTTCAGGCATTTCAAGCACAACAATATCAGTTAATATCAAGCAATTATGAGCCACTTTAACAGGTACATCCTCACATATACCAACAGGAATAGTGGTAGATTTATCATCCATTTGCAAAGGTATATCAGTTGGTATTAATTTTTCTAGTTGAAGTCTCTTATAGAGAGAAAAAGGCATAACACTAACTCTAGCTCCTAAATCACACAAAGCAGTTCTAACATAACTATTTTTAATAGAGCAAGGAATAGTTGGAATCCCTGGGTCTCTAAGTTTCTTTGGAACCTTACCATTAAAGGAATAATTAGCAAGCAAAGTAGAAATTTCTTCATTAGGGATCTTCCTTTTATTCGAGACAATATCCTTCATATACTTTGAGTAAGAAGGCAATTTAATAGCATCAGTCGAAGGAATTTGCAGGAATAAAGGTTTCATCCACTCACAAAACTTATTATAGTGTTCATGTTCCTTTGATTTGTGTTTCTTATCAGGGAAAGGCATAGGTTTTTGGACCCAAGGCTCTCTTTCACTACCATGTTTCTTAGCAACAAAATCTTATTTAGTGTATTTATTATTCTTAGTGTGCTTTTCAGGTTCTTCTTCAACTTTTTCTTTATCAGGAACATCATTTTCTTCATTACCACTTTCAGTTTCAACATCAGAGATAGATATACTATTAGGATCTATAGCAGGTTCAGAGGATTCTACAATAGTTTTATGTTTCTTTTTTATTTTCTTACAAGTAGTACCACTATTTTCGGCTTGTTCAGAATCCTGCTCAATTCTTTTGGGATGCCCCTCAGGATATAGAGGATCCTGGGTAGCAGCACCACTTCTAGTTCTAATTTCATAAGCATGTTTTTCTTTAGCAGCATTAACTAGCAGGTCTTTTTGCACTTTAATAAGTTGATCTATTGGAGTTTGAACCATTTGAAAATGTTTAACAATCATTTTAACATCATTAGAGGTTCTTTCCACTATATCTTTTAACTCAACAATAGCTCTAGTGTTTTCCATTAGATGATTTGCACCCTTTTATTAAAATTATCTTGCTTAACAATAAAAATATTGAATTCTTCTAAGCATTGATCAAAAGGTTTAGAGTAAGGGATATCACCTTCATCAAAGTGTTGGAGAGAGTGTACCTCAATAGTGGATGAGTGGGGGATAGGCTTACATAATTCTTCTATAGGAGGTAAATTCTTGACATCTGCAGCTTTAATTCCCTTCTCCTTAAGACATTTCTTAGCTTCCTTCATCACTTCATCATTCAATTCAATAACTCCCCTCTTCTTAGATGATGGTATAGGCGCCGGTATAGCTGGTTCTGGTATAATTGTTTCAGGTATAGCTTGTTCAGGAGGAGTCCAATCTTCATAATTCTTGCTTATTTTAGCCATTAATTCCTCAACTTCCTTTGGAGTCCTATTCCTGAAAACACAATCAGCACAACTATCTAGGTATGTCCTAGATTCTTCAGTTAGTCCATTATAAAATATATCAAGGAGCTCATTCTTAGGTAATGGACTTCCAGCCTGTGCATGAATCAAAGCACAAAACCTTGCCCATGATTCAGGCAATATCTCTTTTTCTCCCTGTTTAAAATCAAAAAGTTCCTGCAAAATAGCATGTCTAGCACTAGGAGGAAAATATTTCTGCATGAAAGTACTAATCAAGCAATCAGGGCTATCAATAGATCTAGGAGGTAAATTACTAAACCAAGTTTTAGCTTCTCCTTTCAGTGAAAAGGGGAAAATCTTAGCAACAAAGTAAGTACGCATCTTAATATCATCATAAAATAAGCCACTCATGGTAGAAAGCTCAGTCATATGTGCTACCGCACTTTCATTCTTAGTCCCACAAAAATGTTCTTTCTCAACAATAGCTATATAAGATAGATCAAGAGAGAAATCATAATCTTTATCTTTAATGTTTTATGGGAGAAGCAGCAAACTTAGCATTAGGAGACAATTTGGGTCTAATAGTACGCATCTCAAGGAGATTCTTAGCAGCGCTCCTATCATGGGTGTTTTTACATTCTTTAATAAATTCATCGGTCATCTCAACATAACCGTCTTCAATATCATAACTCTCACTAGACTCAGGTGAACTAACAGGTGTAGTGGTGTCTTCATTAGGAGTTTCAGTATTTCCCGCTATAGTTCTAGCAATCGTAGCATCTAGGAAAGGACCTAATGAACCACTCTTATCAAGCATAGTAGAAGCAGCATCATAAGTATCAGAAGTTTCAGATTCAGCAGTAGTAGTAGTGTGTGTAGCATGTGTATGTGGTGGTGTAACGAGCTTACTCATAACATGTCGTTGTATTGGGAACGGCAGTACCTGAGGAGGTTAGATAGAGGTGTGGGGAATAGCAGGGAAGCTATCGACGGCGTCCGCAGGCGGGATTGGATACAAGCGAGCGTAACGGGACGCGAGAAGTACCCAGGTTCAGGGCCCTCGTGGTGAGGTAAAGCCCCTGCTCCTGCCGGATCTGGCTATGTGGAATATACGAACTACAAGTGCTCCTTGAGTTGTATTCTCTAGCTACTGCCTTAAATGCAATGAGACCAACCGACTGTCTAACTGAGCTAGTATGTGTGCTCTAGGTGAGAGAGCTAGAAGGGAGAGCTAGCTCCCTGGGAGTGATCGATCGATCCATGCATGAATGAGTGAGTCCATCAGAGTGAGTCCCTCCCTTGCCTTATAAAGGTGGCCAAGAGACATGGTGGGACCCACTCACCTAACTAGTACTATTGCCTATGTCATCTGATTATGGTACAATATGTCATGCATAGTGTATACTATTTGGCATGTCATCTGATAAAGTAGTATGGGTTGGGTCTTCTCAGTCTTGTCGTTGTCCTTCTTCGCTGGTACGTAGCTGCTAGCTTTTCTTCTTATCTGGTACTGACCTTTGGTCTTGATCGATCTGGAGCCAGGTATCCGGGTGCCTGCCGACTGGGCGATCCGAACCGGCCAGGAGGCGCCCGGGCGAGCCGGGGCGGGACACCTCCTGGGATCGATCGATCCCAACAGTACCCGAGCGAGGCAACTGGGGGCGAGCCGGCCTAGATGGGGGTGTCGAGGCCCAGCCGGGGCGGTCAGCCCAGCCAGAGGGTGGCGGAGTGGGCCGGCTGGGGCGGCCCAGTCGGGGAGACGCTAGGCGGGGCAAGGCGCAGGAGCGGGCCGGTTGGGGTGGCCCAGCCGGGAGCGGCGAGGCGAAGCAGGGCGTGGGAGCCGGATGGGCCGGCCAAGGCGGCCCAGCCGGGAAGCAAGGCGACGCGGCAGGGGAGAGGGCCCAGCCGGGGACGTCCAGGTGGGACGGGGCGCCGGCGGGCCGGCTAGGGCGGCATAGCCGGAAGGAGAGTGCCCGGTTCAGCCGGAAGTGGTGTAGCAGGCCGGTTGGGGCTTCTAGTCGGCCCAGGGCGCCCGGGACTGCGGTCTCCTCCTCGTCTTTTATCTGTTTTGCCTTTTTTATCCGTCTTGAGTGCTTCTTTGGGGTACCCGGGGATAATCCCCCCGACACTAGCCCCCGAGCGCGCGCTGATTTCACCCGGAGGGGGGAATTCGCACGAGCTCCACAAAAACTTGCCGTTGTCGTTGTAGATGAAGTTCTTGAACAGCGTCCGGCTGGACACCTCCAGCCCGGGAAGCAACACAACTACCGCGGGGGCGCGCGAGCGCACCCGCGGGGTGTAGCCCCCGAGATTCGGAGTAGCTTACGAAGACAGGTGCTACGAATCTTCTCTATCTTTCCCTTTTCGACACCTCGAACTTGCTATCCGGCTGAACGCCTTCAGCCGGACGGGAGAACTTGATTACACCGGGGGCGCACCAGCGCACCCAGTGGGTGTAGCCCCCGAGATTCGAAGTAGCTGGCGACGCCAGGTGCTTTGAATCTTCAAATGCCCTTGAAATCTGACTCGATGCAGTCGTGCAAAACAAACACAGAGAAATGAACTTGCTGTCAGTACATCAACATATGGTACACATGCAATCAACCGGATAACGGTTTTATTTTTCAAAAACTAGCTCGTGCTTCTCTGAATACTTAGTTACTTTCTCGTGCGCTCTGTTGTTTACGCTGTGTCCTTGCCGGCCAGCCGGGTTGCGGTCTGGAGCCGGAACCGAAGGGGGAGCTGACAGTACATTGCACACGGTACTAGGGGCTGAGCAGCCGGAAAATACCAACTAGGCACAAGGCCAGAATGTCCAATCTGTCGCACCCTTCGCCGTTTTTCATGTGGGATGCCTCGGGCTTTTGCTCTTGCTAGCCGGACAGCCGGGTTGCGGTCTGTAGCTGAGACGAAGAGTGGGCCTCTGACACCGTCGCACACTACTCTGTCGGTTTACAGGTTTAGCAGGCCGGGCCAACCGGCGAGCCCCCGGGTAGGGGTTGCCGGCGCCGGAAAAGTGAAAGCAGGAAGGAAAACAACATCTGGCGAGACCTCGAGGGTTGCTCGAGGTCGGAAAAACACTCACATTGTAGCTGTTGGTGTAGCAGGGTCGAAGGCGCGATTCCGCAGGCGTTGCGGGTGCTGAAACGGTCCAACTTGCGTTCCAGTCGGATAGCCTGGCTCCAGCCGAACGGGCAACCAGACGCGGCGTAGCCGGATTTGGTCCCCAGCCGGCCAGGCAACCAAACGTGCCAGGATGCGCCGAACCGGCCTAGCCCAGCCGGAACGGGGTCCAGCCGGTCGAACCGGCAACCAAACGGGATGAAGACGCGCGGAGTCGGCCCGATTCAGCCGGAACAGGGCCAAATCGGACAGACAAACAGAGTCAGCCGGATTTTTCTTGCCTTTTTCTCTTAGCCGGTTTTCTCTTAACCGGACTAGTATAGCCGGATTTTCTCTTCTCACTTTTTTCTCAACCACCCGGCCGTGCACCATCTCCTCTTTTTCTTTTTTCTTCTTTTCTTTTTTCCACTCGTTTTTTCCTATCCGACCACTCCCAGTCGGATCCCATCTCACTCTTTTTTCCTTTTACTTCTTTCTTCTCTCGTGCCCTCTTTTTTTTTCAATCGGATGGCAACCATCCGGCCACTCACCACTTCTCCTTTATTTTTATTTTTCTCTAGCCGGTCCCACCTCTTCCTCTCTCCTCCCTTCCTTTCTTTTTTTTCTTTCTACTTTCTCTCACTCTACCTTTCCCAGCCGGGTACGGCTCCTTCCTGGGCCTCTCTCCCCAATCGGATAGAAGGCATTGCACGCAGGGATACGCTGCGGGCTGCAGCCGGCGGGGGTGCGGTGGCGACCGGCTGAGGCGGGCGGATCCAGCGGGCGGCCGGATGGAGTCGGACGCGGCCGGCGCACCCAGGGCGCGGGAGGATGCGTGAGAAGAGCTGGACGCGGCGGGGCGAGACACGCGCGCAACCGGTGCGCCGGCCGGCGAGCGTAGTCGGATACGCGAAGGGGCAGCCGGCCCGGAGCGGAGGGGGCTGCGATGGGTGCGACGCGCGGACGGACGCGAGCTCGCGAGGCTCGCCGAAGAGGTTGAAGTTGGACATGCCGGCACGCGGCTGCCCTGCAACCGGTACGGGCGCGCGAGACGCGGACGGACGCGTGGGGAAGGCGTAGGCGGCGGCGAGGTCAACGGCGTGGACAGGCTCGGAGGCCTGCAGCGGAGGCTCGGGAGGAGTGCGGCGGCGCGGAGGAGCTCGCGGGGAAGTCGTCGGAGGCGCACGCGGTCGTGCGGACGAGCGGCCGAGCTGCAGATGCCGAGGATGAACTTGCATGGAATTTGCGGCAGTGTGCGCGCACATACGTATTTACGTACGCTTTTGGCCATTTTTGTACTAGGAAGCTCCTTGTATGCTTTGCCTGGCTCGCGCATGCGAGCGCACTAGCTTGCGGCCCTGTCTTGGACTCTTGGTTGCTTGCTGCTCTGCTGATGCTAGCTCGCGTGGGCGCACCGCTGGCTTGCCGCGCGCGAAGGGGTGCGGCGGGGGAGACCGCTGCGGGCGCAGCAGCGCACGCGCGTGCGGTGAGCCCGGCGGCGACAGCGCA
Organism: Avena eriantha; assembly: GCA_910589775.1. NCBI lineage: Eukaryota > Viridiplantae > Streptophyta > Magnoliopsida > Poales > Poaceae > Avena > Avena eriantha. Next base: position 21,334,198 of record OU342741.1, on the reverse strand, counting down.
GCGGACCTGCTGCCGAGATGGACGGAGGCGGATGCGGGAAGACGGCGAGCCGCGGACGCACGGGCTCACGAACTTGCTCTGGAGAGGAACCTGGCGAGGCGCGCTCGCGCGAGAGCTTGCTGGAGGCGCGGCTGCGGTGCCGCAGGCCTGACGACGCGCATGAGGACGACGTGATCTAGAGAACTTGGGCGACGGCATAGAGGCCGGAGCCGCACGTGGACGCGGCCACGCGGACGGAGACGGATGGGTTCGGAGGCACAGGCGCACGTGGGTGCGGCCACACGGACGAGGACGGCGCGGCGACGGTGGCAAGCCCCCGGGCTTCTCGGCGAGGCGGGGGCGATGACGACGTGAAGGCGACGGCGAGCCCCCGGGCCTCTCGGTGAGGCGGAGGCGACGACGGCGAGCCGGAGGTGATGACGGCGCGACGACGGCGGCGGCGAGCCCCTGAGAAAAATGACGGAGCGGAGTCGTTGATGACGGCACGGAGGCGGCAAGCCCCCGAGCAACTCGAGACGACGTCGGTGCCGATGAAGACGAAGTGGTCCCGTGCGGAACGGAGCTCCGGCCGAAGCTATATTTTGCCCCACGGTGGGCGCCAACTGTCGTTGTATTGGGAACGACAGAGGAGGTTAGATAGAGGTGTGGGGAATAGCAGGGAAGCTATCGACGGCGTCCTTAGGCGGGATTGGATACAAGCGAGCGTAATGGGACGCGAGAAGTACCCAGGTTCGGGGCCCTCGTGGTGAGGTAAAGCCCCTACTCCTGCCGGATCTGGCTATGTGGAATATACGAACTACAAGTGCTCCTTGAGCTGTATTCTCTAGCTACTGCCTTAAATGCAATGAGACCAACCGACTGTCTAACTGAGCTAGTGTGTGTGCTCTAGGTGAGAGAGCTAGCAGGGAGAGCTAGCTCCCTGGGAGTGATCGATCGATCCATGCCTGAATGAGTGAGTCCATGAGAGTGAGTCCCTCCCTTGCCTTATAAAGGTGGCCAAGAGACATGGTGAGACCCACTCACCTAACTAGTACTAGTGCCCATGTCATCTGATTGTGGTACAATATGTCATGCATAGTGTATACTATTTGGCATGTCATCTGATAAAATAGTATGGGTTGGGTCTTCTCAGTCTTGTCGTTGTCCTTCTTCTCTGGTACGTAGCTGCTAGCTTTTCTTCTTATCTGGTACTGGCCTTTGGTCTTGATCGATCTGGCGCCAGGTATCCGGGTGCCTGCCGACTGGGCGATCCGAACCGGCCAGGAGGCGCCTGGGCGAGCCGGGCGGGACACCTGCTGGGATCGATCGATCCCAGCAGTACCCGAGCGAGGCAACTAGGGGCGAGCCGGCCTAGAGGGGGGCGTCGAGGCCCAGCCGGGGCGGTCAGCCTAGCCAGAGGGTGGCGGAGTGGGCCGGCTGGGGCGGCCCAGCCGGGGAGACGCCAGGCGGGGCGAGGCGCAGGAGCGGGCCGGTTGGGGTGGCCCAGCCGGGAGCGGCGAGGCGGAGCAGGGCGTGGGAGCCGGATGGGCCGGCCAAGGCGGCCCAGTCGGGAAGTAGGGCGACGCGGCAGGGGAGAGGGCCCAGCCTGGGACGTCCAGGTGGGACGGGGCGCCGGCAGGCCGGCTAGGGCGGCCCAGCCGGAAGGAGAGCGCCCGGCCCAGTCGGAAGTGGTGTAGCAGGCCGGTTGGGGCTTCTAGTCGGCCCAGGGCGCCCGGGACTGCGGTCTCCTCCTCGTCTTTTATCTGTTTTGCCTTTTTTATCCGTCTTGAGTGCTTCTTTGGGGTACCCGGGGATAATCCCCTTGACATAACAGATGGTGAATCAAGAGCAACAGAGGTGTTCAGAACCGTACCTCTTCTTGTAGTGGATGGTAAAATAGGAGCATTGCCATCATGAGACTTACCCATGATGGATGGATGGCAGCGAACAATAATGAATCCAAGTGAACTTGATAAATAAAGCTATGCTCCCCGGCAACGGCGCCAGAAAATAGTCTTGATAACCCACAAGTATAGGGGGTGTATCGCAGTATTTTCGAGGGAAGTGAAACCCAATTTATTGATTCGACACAAGGGGAGCCAAAGAATATTTATCAGCCTTAACAACTAAGTTGTCAATTCAGCTACACCTGGAAACAATCTTGCTCACGATAGTTTATCAGTAGCAACAGTTTTGTAGTAGGAGTAGTGAAGTAACAGCAGTAGTAAAGTAAAGACAATAGTAACAATTGCAGTAAACAGTAGGATTCGAGTGCGGTAGGCATAGGGATGGATGGACGGGCGTTGCATGGACAAGACAATTCACATGGCAATCAGAACGAAGGGCAATTGCAGATAAATAAGATAACGCATCCAAGTACTAGATAATCCTAGGCATGTGTTCCATATATAGTCATACGTGCTCGCAATGAGAACTTGCACAACATCTTTTGTCCTGCCGGCCCGTTTACAGCGGGGCCTCAAGGGAACTACTGGCAATTAAGGTGCTCCTTTTAATAGAGCACCGGAGCAAAGAATTAACACTCTGTGAACACATGTGATCCTCACATCAAAGCCATTCCCTCTGGTTATCCCGATTTCTGTCACTTTGGGGCCATTGGTTCTAGACAACAACGTGTGTATACAACTTGCAGGTAAGACCATAAACAATACTATCATAATGAATCAATAACATGTTCAGATCTGAAATCATGGGACTCGGGCCCTAGTGACAAGCATTAAGCATAACAAGTCGCAACAAAGTCAAAAAGCACTAATAGTAGATACTAGGCACCATGCCCTAACAATCTGATGCCATTACATGAACGATCTCATCCAATCCCTATCATCCCCATAGCCTACAGCGGGGGATTACTCACTCATAGATGGGGGAAACATGGATGGTCGATGGAGAAGCAATGGTGATGATGATGGTGATGATCTCCTCCAATTCCTCGTCCCAGCAGGGTGCCAGAACGGATATTCTGGTGCTGTTTCGTGGAATCTGGTGGTGGCGGCAGAGCGGAACTCCTGGAAAAACGTCGACCCCCTCCCCCCCCCCCCCCCGAGTTTTTAGATCAGAAGGCATCCTATAGCCAAAGAGGGGACCGAGGGGGTGTCTGGGGCGGCCAGACGACCCCCTGGCGCGGCCAGGCCCAGCCCGCACGGCCAGGTGGTGTGGCTGGGCCCCAGCCCCACTCCGTCTCGTATTCTGGCTCCTGGAGTCTTCTGGTGAAATAGGATTTTTGGCATATTTTCCGGGATTTTTCCTGATGGTTGATTTTCTGCACAAAAACTAGACACCAAGGCAATTCTGCTGAAAACAATGTCAGTCCGTGTTAGTTGCACCCAAATCACACAAGTTTAGAGGAGAAACAGTAGCAAAAGTGTTCGAGAAAGTAGATACGTTTTGGACGTATCACATATCTAGACAAAGTTTTAAAGAGGTTCAAAATGGAAGAATCCAAGAAGGGATCACTTCCAATGGTACATGGCAAACCACTAAGCAAGAAGCAATGTCCCATGAAAGAAGCTGAGCGAAAAGACATGAGTGAAGTTCCATATGTGCCAGCAATTGGCTCAATCATGTATGCCATGATATGTACAAGACAAGATGTATCATATGCTCTAAGTGTTACGAGCAGATACTAAAGTGATCCAGGAGTAAATCACTAGATAGCAGTGAAAAATATACTTAGATACTTGAGAAGGACTAAGGATATGTTTCCCTCATATGGATGTGACAAAGAGCTCGTTGCAAAGGGTTAGACTGATGCAAGCTTCATCACTGATCCTGATGATTTTACATCTCGGTCCGGTTATGTGTTCACTTTGAACGGAGGAGCGGTGAGCTGGAAAATTTCTAAGCAAGGTATGGTTGCGGACTCTACAACAGAGGCAGAGTACATAGCAGCTTCAGATGTTGCAAAGGAGGGTGTCTGGATGAAGAACTTTATCATAGAACTTGGTGTGGTTCTAAGTGCGCTAGAGCCAATGGAGATTCATTGTGACAACAATGGTGCCATCGCTCAAGCAAAGGAACCAAGGTCCCACCATAAGAACAAGCATGTACAATGTTGATTTCATCTCATACGCCAGTTCGTGCATGACGGTGACATCAAGATGTGCAAAATTCATACAGATCTGAATGTGGCAGATCCATTGACAAAGTTACTCACGCTTGCAAATCATGAACAACACTAAGAAACCATAGGTGTTAGAATGCTACATGCAGATTAGATTGTTGACTATAGTGCAAGTGGGAGACTGATGGAAATATGCCCTAGAGGCAAAAATAAATGTGTTATTATTCATATTTCAGTTTCATAATTAAGTTTATTATTCCATGCTATAATTGTATTAGTTCCGAATAATGTATATTCGGAGGAAAACCCTAATACATGTGTGGGATGTTAAACACCATATAGATATCCCTGGTCATGCCTCTGTGACTAGTATGTATGTCAATGATAGTTTTGCTTTCCTAATTGTGGGCAAAAGGCCAATATGATTTTGGAGTTTCCAGTGATATATGTGATCAGAGTTGTTGGAGAACAATGATGACGGATAGAACCAAACATGATATACCGTGAAATGCATCGCCAATAAAGTTATCGGTTTAATCTCATAAGAATTTGTATTGCCTTTACTAGAAATCGTTTGACCACGAGACATATGTGAACTTGGGAACAATATCGATGTGGAAAGATTCTCTAAACGTTACTCTTTACGGAGTGATTATAAACTTGATGCTTGTTCATACCAGATGGTTCACCAACCATTCACATGATTGGCTTATGTGAATTGATACTCCTAATGATGGAGAGATACACTCTTGGCACGCTCATGTACTATGATGTTCATCATCGTCTGGCCGGACACATGGTCAAGTTGTTGAACATAGTAACATTGATAGTACGGAATGAGTAAAGAGTACATGCCAGGTAATGAGAATAACCTAGTGTTTCATCTCGAGCAATGTAAAGTATCGATGAAGCAACACGATGTGTATCGGACTCAATACTATGGTTCGCACGATAAAGAACTTCGTGTTATTTGCGGGGGTTGCTACTTGTATCAAGAAAATGATAGTAATCATTGTCATCGGAATGAGTTCCGGACATGTCCGCAAATATCTGAACCTAATGGATCACACACTTAAGACGTCTACGACATTTTAGAATGTGAGTACGAATGAGATAGTTGGATGAAGTAATTCCGAAAGGATGTTTCGGAGCGTCCCGGAATATTTCGGAGGAGTCCGGGATATCACCGAGAGTGGATGGAATCGTTTTGGACATTAAAAGAGGACGCATGGAATATTTTAGGAAGGTTTCAAATTAATTCGAAAGTGTCCGGAATTTAATTCGGATAGCTTCGGAATAAATATTTATATTAATAATTATTAAGAAATTATTATTTATTAATATCCTAGTGGGTCCCATGGGCCGACAAGCGCGGGGGGGCCCTGGCCGATTCGGCTAGGGCCTCCCCTAGGCCAGCGGGTCAAGGAGGAGGGGCAAGGGCGAGGCAGAGTAGGGGAGGGAGTCCTCCCTAGTCTCATAGTTGCCTTCCAAGTTGGTTTTTGAGAGGACCCCTTATTTGATACGGATTTCTTCTCTCTTTCTCTTATTGGTCAAAGAAAGGAAAAGGAGAAATCCTTGTAGGATACGAATCCTAGTCCTATTCTCCTCTATGGAGGAGGGAATCTTCCTATATATTTGAGGGAGGCGGCCAAGGGAAAGAACACACAATTGTAGTCCAAGCCCTAAGCCACACCATTGCCACCACCGTCGCGCCGCTCGCCGCCGCCTCATCCGGGTCCTCTTCTTCTTCCTCGCGTCATCGACATCGTCGCTTGGATGAGTTCTTCTTCAATGCCCATAGCAGCTCCTTCTTCTACCCCGTCTAGATCTAATCTGGATGGATGACAGAGTGCTGCCGGATCTTCATCGACACATTCTCATTTCTTCTGCGAGTTCTTGATCTCGCCTCGACACGGTATTGTCCTCATTGTACGTGTGGATACGAGTGGAGGTGCGACACTTGGAGCAGTAGTTCTTCGGAGCCGTCTGTGAGATAATACATCTCCTCGTGACTTGCTAAGTCTTGTTGTGGGGATCGACGCACAATCAACCTTGTCATCGACAAACTTCCGCTAGTTCGATCTTCGAGGGTATGTTCCGTTACCTCACCCTTGCATTGGATCTTGGTTATGCGCAAGAATTTTTTAATTTTCGTAGCGCGTTCCCTAACATTTTGGAAATTGACATGATCATACGGAAGCAAGATGGTACTAAAACTTCTCAGAAAACATTGAGTGAACCAATACATTATTTCTCTTTGAACATGTACATTAATATGATTATAAAGAAAGAAAATTTAAGAATAAAAAGGACATAGCTGAGCAATATTCCATGGACGGTCTAATTCATCTGGGTCTGTACTGCCTCTAGTTCTCTTTCGTTTCCTAGTAGAAGGTATTTCTTTGTCTGGACTGATGTCGGTTAAATAATATGACCCGTTGTGCAGTACTCTGCTAACCATAAAGGGTCCTTTCCATATCGGGGAAAGTTTGTGCCTTATTTGTTGCACTAGCCGGAGAACTAGATCACCATTTCTAAAGGAATGATTTTTGACTATCTAATTATGATACTTGCATAACTTCTGCTGATAGGCTGTAGATATCTGTTCAGAAACAACGCGAACTTCCTCGAGTATATCGAGGTCATCTTGTCGAGAAAGTTCGGCATCTCCTTTTACATACGCAGCGACTCGGGGAGAAATATGGATGAGATCACTCGGAAGTATTTCCTATGCGTCGTAGACCAAGAAGAAAGGTGTATAACCGGTTGACTTGTTGGGAGTAGTTCGGAAGCTCCAAACAATAGACAGCAATTCGTCTGCCCAAGCCCCTGTAGCAAGTGAAATGGTGTTTTGAGCCTAGGTCGAAGGCCTTGTAGGATTAAACCATTAGCTCTTTTGACTTGTCCATGGGCTTGTGGATGCACGACTGATGCAGCATCGAGCCGGATCCCATGATTTTTACAATAATACTGTGCAGATAGTCGAATCATATTATAACGTCCTCGGCGAATCTTTTGGATGTGGCTCCATCACAACTTGTTACGGGTTTAGCCTCGATCCATTTTGTAAACATATCCACCATTACCAGTAGGTGAGTAAATCCACTTGGAGCCCCTTTAAATAGACCTACCATGTCAAACCCCCACACCGCAAAGGGCCATGAAATCAGAATTGTCCGTAACTGATCAGCCAGAATATGGGCTTGTTTGGCGTAGTTTTGGCATCCTTTGCACGTCTTGACCAGCCTCTTAGCATCCGCCTTGGCTGTAAGCCAGAAAAATCCGTGTCGAAAAGCTTTTGCCACTAAAGATTTGGCTACGGTGTAGTGTCCGCATTCGCCTTTGTGGATTTCTCTTAGGATTTCCACTCCTTCCAGAGAAACACAACGCTAAAAACCCCTAGATACACTCCGTTTATAGATCTCACCACTGATTAGCGTATAGGATTTCGCTTGTCGGACTATCTGCCAATTCAGAACTTCGTCTTCGGGTAACTTTCCATCTACCAAAAAATCAAGGTAGGGTTTTGTGCCAAAGACCTCCCATAATTCATCAGCCACTCTAACACGATTGATAACCAATAAACGGGAGCCAGCGGTGATAGTTATTGTATCGGTGCATCCTTTCCCGTGCCTAGAGTTATTCTAGGATTCTTTCCAATTTTAGTTTGTACTTAGGTCATTTGTAACTTCTCTGCTTTGTAACATTCAAATCTTATATCCATAAAGGTGTCGTTAAATATTAATTTTTTAACCTGATCTCAAGTTTGACTACTTCAAACTTCCATTTTGAAATCATTGGTTTGTATTTGAGTTAGTTATAGTCTTCTTGTCTATGAGTGTGTGTATGATTATGACTACTTGTTTTAGGGTGAATTGTTTTTATTTGAAATGACTCACAATCAAATTACCCTTGAAATTTGAATTTCAAATCCAAGTGTTGACTTGGGTTAAACTCAACACTAGACTCAAGTTTCAAGTACTTAACCTTAAAAACACAAAAATTTCAAATTTTCCCTCACATTTAAGATGTATGAGATGCAATGCACAATTTCTATATTAACCCCTTTGTCCCATCCTACTCTTCGGGATGTCACAAGAGCTTGATGTGGACCTTCCCTTCAGGACAACGTAGGCTAAATGGGGCGGAGGACCTTACACCGTAATATTACGGTATATCGCCATGTGAGCATCATTTTTTGCCGGCTATCGATGGATGCATGTAAAATGCATCTATATTCTTTATACTTTATTGTGTCATATTCTATCATAATTGCATCATATATGTTGTTATAATCATGTTTTAAAATGATTTTGAGGATTTTTATATAAAGATCTCTTTTATTTGGGTTATAACTTTGCATATAGGAAAAACCCGTTTTATGTAATTTATGTTTTCATGGTCCTTCGGAAAGTTAAAAGGATCAAGGATTTTTTTCTACGAAAGTTTTATGAAAAACCAAGACCCGGAGCACCTAGAGCTCACCTGGGCCAGCCGAGAAGGTGTGTGTGTGTGCAGCCTGATATTTCCCATAAAAATGTTCAATTACTTTCTTTGATAACTATATTTATATATATGTTTAAAACACCATATATTTTGAAATAAAAGAGGTAAATGAGAGAAAATAATATTAAGATAGGAAATAAATAATTGTCATTTTTTACCTATTAATAATGATGCTCTCACATTTGCAAGGGTCACTATGCTAGTTGGCATAAAAGAAGAGACCTATTTACAGAACACCGTTCCATTGTTTGTCCTGGTGACTAAAATTCTTACCGTGTTTTCCTCTCAAAAGCAAAAGAAAAAAAAGTACACGCAGACTTTACAAGCAGGAAGGAGAACCGACAATTTCTTTACAAACTGACAGTATAAATGATCTCCAATTTCTCCATAATCTGTTATACCACGTTCCAGTCTTCACCTATTTATGCCCTCCAGTCGCTCACTTCACAAGGCAGAGAATGGTTCATAAGGAAAAAAAGTTAAACCACCTGAATTTTGCAAATATCTTCATATTAACAGATCATTTGGGCACAATTTCAAAACAAAAAAAAAACAGATCATTTGGGCACGATACCAGAACGCATCAGTTATTACATGTCTTCTGAGTAAGCCTGTGCAAAATGTGATACCGCTCAAACCGGCCAAAAATTCCCTAGTTCAATCTCATTCACAAATCCAATCTAAGGTTGGAGCTAGTACAAAATTTTGAACTAGCCCAAACCGGTCAAACCAGGTTTGTACAGGCTTACTTCTGAGTTATCGTTGTTTTGACTCAAAATCGCATTTCACTTAGGAAAATACTTAACATTGTCCGTGACAAGTCATTCTTTCTACATTACAACATCTGGGGCAGGGGTTGTGACCCCTTTTTTCACTGTAATCATGAACTACAACACAATTTAACCAATTAATATTCGCAAGCGAGAAAACAAAAAGGGAAGTAACATATATCATATCATGAGTCCACTGTAAAATGAATGCGCTCGCCAGAACACAAATCTGGGGAGATACAAAGCATGGAGGCAGGCGGCCGTGGCTACTATGACAGTGTAGGGGACTGGAAAGCTCTTAATCCTCTGCGGAGTGAGCTGGGGCTTCTGTATCAGCTGCGTGATCAGCGGCCAGCCTTTCCTCGAGAACCCTCTCACCACGCTCCCTGCAACGATGAGAATTGAGTTGGTTAGCTTGGAAACAATCAAATGTTTTTTCGGAACCCATGATTTTCAAATTTCAACCTCACACTACAACCATTTCTTGGATTGACATATACTAATTAGCTTTGTGGGTGAACAGTACCTTCTTCTAGAAGCCTTGGTAGGATCAATAACTGGGAGGGACAGTTCTGAAGGCTTAGAACTCGCACACAACATCCGGTGGAACACATTAGCAACTGGGTCTGTGACTGGTCTGCAATGATCACACATTTAAAAAGATGGTTTCAAAAGTGGGACCATAAAACAGTATTTTGGTTTTATATAACGGCATTAAGAATTACCGCATGGCATCTGGGAACAAGCTGGGGAAAGAGAAGTCATCACTTGCGTCGCCCTTAAGTCCTGTCAGTGGGTTCCTTTGGAAGTATCTCAGGTAAAGCCAACTGATGTACATCCCAGACAACAAAGTAGGCAGGAAGTTGATGGAATCAGGCACAATGAAGGCCATGATAGTTGAGAAGCACATGACAAAGAATGGCATCCACTGCAGCAGCGAGGAAGACAAAGACAAATGAGAATTCCACATCAACAAACTTGCAACTTGCCATGGAAGAGCTATGCACTGATACAATCACAGCCTTAGAAAACGTCCATTAATGTACCTTGGCCTTTATTTTCCAGAAAAAGCACATGGGAAGCTCAAGATGTGGTAACAATTGCTTCAGGGCTACCAGAAAGCCAGCAAGGGCACCATGAAAGCCAGACAGTGGCGTGACACTGCATGACATGAGATAGCAAAGGTTAGCTAGCTAGTGGTTATAATGTGCAATATTCAAGCCAGCAGACTGATTTTCTGAGACTGTGTTATGCAAGCCAAAACGATCAGAGTACCATTAAGTAAAAAAACAAGAGTACCCAATAGAAGAGTAATAGTGTGAGGACAGTACATTTTTACTAGTTAGTACAAAACCTAAGCGTGTGGCAACGGTCAGTACAATAGAAAGATATGTCCAAACCAAAAATAATATTAGGCACAGAGATTGTGCCGCAATGCTTGCTAAATGGTAACAAATCAACATCATAAAACAGATTGAGGTATTAAAACTTACAGAAAGCTCTCTTTTCCGGTGACATAGTAGAGTGCAACAGCAATGCAGAATGCAAGGACACCGCAGATGGAGTTGATCAAAATAATAAACTTCAAGAACTCCTTGCGGCCCCAGACTGGTTCAATATCCTTCCCGCAGAAGAGCAGACCAAGAGAACTTCCAATAGCCTATACAAAAGCAAAAGCAAAAGTAAGAAGATTAGGATCCAGGGACAGAACGCATTAAAAGGCTGTCCAACTCTATGTCAGATGTCATTTGGTTCTAAATTAAGCTAACCCAAGGTGATTGCTAAAGAATGTCGCGTTCAAACTTGTCCGTTTCGCTTCAGCTCCAATGGTTTTATTTGGAACGTAAATGCTAGTCGAGGTGTCATAATAACTCATAAGCTTCCGTAGTCATGGCAAAGTAACTGCATATAATTGGAGAGAGATCTAGGTAGCTCACCCCTGGAAGAACTTGCTCGATGTAACCGGCTGTGAAGACGGTCCACACAAAGGGAATCGTCCTGCAGGGTACATAACCGAAATTCAGTGATCTACTAGTACTCCAGTTGAGCAACGACCGTACGATGAAATTCAGAGACGCGACACGTACTTGGCGGGGACGATGGTGAGGTAGTCGATGGAGGCCGGCACGAAGTGGAGCAGCGCGTAGCCGCCGAGGAGCACGACCACGAGGCCCTTGCAGGTCTTGGTGAACTCCTTCCCTGGAACCTGTGCACGCGCGCCAAGAGGGAGAAGCGGTGAGCATCAGCATTAGCAACACACGCACGCACGCACGCGGATCTGAACACTCAGAGAGACGCAATGAGCTGCTCTGTTCTGAGGTGCCGGATCGGGGTCTCCATTGGTCAACGCTCCGAGATCCCAAAGACTACCGTGCATCAGATCTCGCAATTCGCGAGAAGACTGGCTGGCCGTTGCGAGAGCTTCGCAGGGGAATGGCGGAGAAAACCGCCAGATCTCTCGCTCGCGAGGCAAGATCCAGTCACCAACAGCAACCGGGATCCGGACATGAATGGCGAGACAAGCTCAATTGACTCCACAAACAAGCAAGAAGCGGCAGCGAGAAAGAGCAACGGTGGTTACCACGGCGGGGGGAGCTCCGGAGGCGGCGGCGTCGGCTGCGGCGCCGTGTCCCTCGGACGTCGGGTCCTGCAGCGGCTGGCTCTCCATCATCACTGGCTCCTCAGATCTCCCCTGCCTCCCTCTTGTTGGTTTTAGTAGGAGGAGGAGGAGGAGGGGGGATGGCGCACGGGGGGGAGGGGAGGAGGTTGTTGAGGGTCAAAGCCTCCTCAGCTCGGGTAAGGGGAGAAGTGGCTCACTGCCCGCCCGCCCGTCGCCTTCCGACCACCAAACGCCGATCAGCGCACGCTTCTTCCTTCCACTCCCTTAATTAACACGTTCAGTTCAATGTCGCCAAACTTTTCTTTTCTGTTAGTAATAATCGTGCACCCTCTCTGTTGCTCCTTGCCACCGAGTCAACCTGCCAACCACATGTACAGACTACAGAGAGATATGATGCTTCTAGGAATTGAAAAATTGATTTCAAGGAGGCTCGAAATTGGCGAAATTTTCTTAACTGTGTTAGGTTCAGACGTCAAAACAAATAAACACAAACGCAAGGCGTAGATAATGAAGTGTTCTGAATTGTGAAGAGTAGTTTCAGAATGCAACATAACGAAGAAAGGGCACCTAACCATGGCTGGAACATGCAGGCCCAGTCTGTGGGAGTTGGGCTACCGTTGCTTTCCTAATCCTGACCTTCTTTCCAAGGCACCTGTGGTTTCATCAAGCGTGACTGTAACCCAAAAGGGTGTCATTTCATACTGATTTTGCTTGACAAATGATCCTACCACTGTATGGCGAGCCGTGTTTTTCTTAATCAAACTTTCCTTCTCTGCGAAACTTCAAGTCAATTCATATTTAATATTAAAACTCCTTCAAACACGTAAAAATAAGTTTCTCTTCAAAATAACGTTTCCATCTGTTCATTAGGGTAAGGTTTTTTTCATGGTAATAGGTGTCTCATTTATATATCATAAAAACCATAGTACATGGCACATAAATACCGACCTAACAAAACTGAAAAAAACAACGGAACGCAGCCATTTTCGCAATGGACCACTAGCCAAGAAAGAAAACAATCTAGACTGAATAAACCTCTAATCTTGACACCAACGCCCGTCACCTACCTCTGGCACCACCAGAGCAGCCACCAAAGGAAAGAATCACGGATCACCTCCTAACCCGAGCTCGATGCGCTGACATACAGCTTTGCGGACCTCCAAGGTGGCTCACCCAAGGTGAAACCATTGCCGTTGAACGAATCAGACCAGGGCAACACCCCAAACACACCATCGAGCTCCAGATCTAGCACCCTCGTACGACTAAGACGTCGAAGGAGGAAGCCACACCTACCATCCACGAACCACGTACCATGGACACAATCCACCATCTTCCAGATGCCGTCGATATAGACCATGATTATCATCCGCTCCTGGACTACCTCCCAGGTTCCACTCGACGCTGGAGCAAACGCCGCTGCAACGGCGGAGCCTGAGGACACAAATCCACCACGAGGATGACGTCACCGCCACACCATTTTTGCTTGGATAGACTGGTCTCCAAATCCACTAGGGAAGGATCCGAAGAAAATTTATTCAGCGTCGTCATCGTCGCCCCCGAAGCCAAGATGATGAGCAGCCTAAAAACGAATCTACTTTAGTCTAAAACTAGCCGCACACATGGGTCCGACGACCCCCCCTTACCACCGATGACCTAGGTCGTCGACGGGGGGAGCCGCCGGAGGCCGGCGTCGGAAGGTGGGTGCGCTAGGGCGAGATCTCTTTTTCCTCTCCCTAGCGGTTGGCAACGCATAGAGGGAATTGTAAACAAAGTGGTCGGGCAAGTAAATACACCGTATGACCGCAGGACGTATCAATCCGCCGGTAATTTTTTTTCAAATCATCATTTGTTCATATTAAGTGCAAATTATCTCGATGTTAAAAACAAAGTGGCGATCTATGGGATCAAACCCTAGCACACCGCAACCCCTCCCCGTGCATCCCTAATGTCTACGCACCCTTCTATTCTTATAGACAGTGTTGGGCCTTCAAGTGCAGAGGTTTGTAGAACAGTAGCAAGTTTCCCTTAAGTGGATCACCCAAGGTTTATCAAACTCAGGGAGGAAGTGGTCAAAGGTATCCCTCTCAAGCAACCATGCAATCAAGATACAAGAAGTCTCTTGTGTCCCCAACACACCCAATACACTCGTCAGGTGTATAGGTGCACTAGTTCAGAGAAGAGATAGTGAAATACAAGTAGTATAGATGATTATAAGTGGTAATTGCAATCTGAGATAAGAGTAGCAGCAAGCAAATATGTAACAGGACTAATTACAAATGGTGTTTCAATGCTTAGAAACAAGGTCCGGGGATCATACTTTCACTAGTGGCACTCTCATATAAATATCTTCTCTTTATTATGCTACCCTGGACTACTCTCCGCTTGGACGATGTAGAGCTATAACAACACACCTTAAAGTTAGCATTCCCCATCTAGATAACCCCTCACTATCACCTTGAGCGCTAGATGGTTCCAACAAACACCATAATCTCATAGAGACATCCAACTCAAATTATACTCATGATAAATATTTATGTAACCTGAGCCTAAGTGCCACACGGTGTGCACACTGTGAACTTCACACATGTGGGGATAAGCAGAGATTAATTAAAGCACTTGAGTAGCAGAATAGATCTACTTATTCAATTAGATTACAAAGCTCATGATCTCAATAATATCACGCATAGAGAGAGATGAACACATAGATACCGGTAGAGCCCTTAGTCTCGAGAGAGAACTACTCCCTCCTCATCATGGGAGTCAGCAACGGCGATGGAGATGGCGGTGGAGTCGATGGAGATGGCTCCGGTGGAACTTCCCCGTCCCGGCAGGGTGCCAGAATAGAGACTTCTGTCCCCCGAATCTCCTCTTCGATGGCGGCGGCGCTGCGGAACTTTTCGTGGAATTCTGATCTGGTATCTAGGGCTTTCATCTCGAGGGGATATATAGGCGAAGGGGCAAGGTCGGTGAAGGCTCAAGGGGCCCACACCACCTGTTGGCGTGCCTGGGGGTACCCACGCCACCATAGGGTGTGGACGCCTCGGTGCCCTCCTCCGTCTCTGCTTTGGACTCCGTCTTGTGTCGGGAAAAAATAGGAACTTCGGCTTTTGTTTCGTCCAATTCCGAGAAAATTTCTTTACTAGCTTTTCTGAAAGCAAAAACAGCAGAAAACAGGCAAATAGCACTGCGGCATCTTGTCAATAGGTTAGTTCCAGAAAATGTATAAAAATGCCTCAAAGTGTAGACAAAACATAAGATAGTTGATACAAAACAATCATGGAGCATCAAAAATTATAGATACGTTTACGACGTATCAAGCATCCACAAGCTTAACTCCTGCTCATCCTCGAGTAGGTAAGTGATAAAAAAGAATAATTTTTGAGGTGACATGCACCATCACAATCTTGATCAAGGTATTTGTAAAGCATTGATAGCTGGGATCAAAGTAATCTAAACATGAGCATGAAAGATAGAGTTCTAACAATTAGACATAGCAACTATGTTGTAACATGAAAAGATACAAACAAAAGATCACGAATAATAATGCATTGAAAGACGTTTGTTTGTTTCACATATAGAAAACATAATAAGAGTGGTATTCAGCTTATCCCTCATGGTATAGCAAAACATAAATGCATAGGTGATGGCTCAAAATGTAGAGCTTGTTGGGGACCCCAAGAGGAAGGTATGATATGCACAGCAGCAAGTTTTTCCCTCAGTTATGAAACCAAGGTTATCGAACTAGTAGGAGCAAGGAAACAACTGCAAGGTGTTGCTAGCAACTTGGAATCCTACACAACACAATCACAGAACTTTGCCCCCTACTTACAGTGAGGTTGTCAATCTCACCGGTTTGCTGAAAACAAAGGATTAAACGTATTGTGTGGAAGATAGTAATTGCTTGCAGAAAGTAAACAGTAAACAGTAACAGTAGATGGTATAGCAATGGTAAAAGCATGGACCGGGGTCGATAGTTCACTATAGGTGTTTCTCCTTAAGATAGATAACATGCTGGATGAACAAATTACAGCGGGGCAATTGACAGATTCGAGAAAGCATACAATGCATATACTAGACATCTTGACTCCTATGAGATTTGATTGGGCATTACAACATTATACATAGACCGTAATCCAACTGCATCTATGACTAATAATCCACCTTCAGGTTATCATCCGAACCCCTTCTAGTATTAAGTTGCAAGCAACAGATAATTGCATTAAGCAGAGTGTGTAAAGTAAACAATATGATTGTCCCATGGACAAAGGATTGATGTTTTCTCCCTAGTAGCAACAACACATCTACAACCTTAGAAATTCCTGTCACTTCCCTAGATTACTAGAGGCATGAACCCACTATCGAGCATAAATACTCCCTCTTGGAGTTGCAAGCATCTAGTTGGCCAAGATAGTTACAAACAACGGAGAGCATGCAAGATCACAAATAACATAGACATGATAGGATCAATAATCAATCTAAAATAGCATCTCAATATCCATCGGATCCCCGCAAACACAACATGTAAGATTACAAATAGATGATCTTGATCATGAACGGAGCTCACAAGATCTAAACATGATAACACAAAGGAGGAGGATCAACCATCTAGCTACTACATGGACCCATAGTCCAAGGATGAACTACTCACACATCACACCGGAGGCAGGCATGGTGATGAAGATGGCCTCCAGGGTGATCTCTCCCCTCCGGCAAGGTGCCGGGAAGAGCTTTAGATCCCTCCCGATCTAGGGATGGAGATGACGGCGGCTACAGACTCTTTCGTGGAATTTTGATCGGGTACTTAGGGTTTTCGTCCCAAGAGGCTTTTATAGGCAAAGGGGCAAGGTCGGTGGAGCACCAGGGGGACCCACACCCCCTGGTGGCACAGCCCCCTAGGTCGCGCTGCCACCAGGTGTGGCTGTCCTGGTTCGCCACTTCATCTCCCCTCCGGACTCCGTGTTGCTTCGGGTAAAATATTGACTTTGGCTTTTGTCTGGTCCAATTCCGAGAATATTTCCTTCCTAGCTTTTCTGAAACCAAAAATAGCAGAAAACAGGCAACTAGCACTATGGCATCTTGTTAATAGGTTAGTCCTAGAAAATGTATAAAAATACCTCAAAGTGCAAACAAAACATAAGAAAGTAGATATAAAACAAGCATGGAACATCAAAAATTATGGATACGTTTACGACGTATCAACATCCCCAAGCTTAACTCCTTCTCGTCCTCGAGTAGGTAAGTGACAAAAAGAATAATTTTTGAGGTGACATGCACCATCATAATCTTGATCAAGGTATTTGTAAGTCATTTATGGTTGGGATCAAAGTACTCTAACATGAACATAAAAGACAGAGTTCTAACAATAATACATAGCAACTATGTTGTAACATGAAAAAGGTATAAACAAAAGATTCATGAATAACAATGCATTTAAAATACATTTGTTTGTTTCACATATAGAAAACATAATAAGAATGGTATTCATCTTGTCCCTCATGGTATAGCAAAATATAAATGCATAGGACACCTTCAAAGTTCATAAGGGTGACTAGATACAACTAATTTAGTAACAAGCAATATCATAGTCATGAATCAATCAACAAGTTTTGGAACAATGCACATTAAACTAAGAATGGTAACTATACTCTCTCAATTGGTGCATAAAGTAAAAAAGAATGGTCCTTCATAAGAGGGAAGCAGGGGTTTCAGGTTTCATAAAGAGCTTCCAATAATTATGGTACTTATTAGCTTTCAGCACTCATTACCCCTATCATAAGCATCTTTAGGTGATTAAGGTTAAAGTGAACAAATATGAGTATATGCTTGACAAGTTATAAGTCGAAAATCTCATGTCCCTTGCCGACGAGTCCCGGGCCTCATGCTACTCAACTTTAGTCACAAGTAAGTTCTTGTCATTGTAAGTACATGTGTATCATGGAGAACCGCCAACGGGGTACCCCTTGCCCCATGATACATGAGCTATCCCATACCAAAATGACAAGGCAAGCAGACAATGAGCATCTCAGCGATCTTTTTATTTGCTATTTGCATAGGTTTTTATTGAGGATGCTTCACAGAATGCTCACTATGGTTATGCTGCAAGTTTCCACCATGATTAGGCATGGCTTAGGCTAGCCGCCCAGGCGTTTCTCTAACACATATACAAACTCCATGAGCTTACAAGTTCCCCTTTTATTTCACACCGTCGGGATCCATAAACAAAAGAACATGATATCAACTGAATAATAAGTGCAATGTTGAAAGTGTTCCCCATGATATCATGGTTCTGCTAATTCTCAACTCATAAAGTGTAAGCATATACGCAACATAGATGGCTGCAATGGTTCAAGTTTATTAAGTGCAAGAAAGTAAAGTGTGCCATCAAGTTTGTGAGAGCTTTAATCACTAATTTTCACATAACAAGTTTAATTTGGAAGGTAGATAAAAGTATGAATATACTTGGAATGGTGTAACACACCGTGCATAGGAATTTATAGTGGACTATATGGAATAACTTGGTTTTCTTGGGGGTTGGATGCATGAGTGGAACTCATACTTGGTACAGGTGGAGGCTAGCAAAAGATTGGGAGCGACCAACTAAGAGAGCAATAATGACCATAATCATGCAAAGCGACAAAACATTATTAATTAAAGCATAAAGTGATATTACAAGTCATAAACTAAATGATCATAGAGGCTAAGGTGACTTGTTTATAGTATTAACATGGTGTAAGCATGTGCCAAGTCAACCCAAATAAAGCATCAAAGGAGAATACCACAATATTATGCTTTTGAATGCTAAAACAATGCATGATTCTTTCAAGGCACATTAAGCAATCTCAATTTTTTGGCACAAGTCATGCTACATCAATAATCACTAAGCATAAAGTCAAAACAATATGAAACATGACATGATAAAGTCTAGGCCGCTGTCTAAACAAGCTCCGTTTGTACCACTTATACGCATGAAACTTCCTACTCTTTTCCAATCACCCATCAACTCATTTCAAACCACATATGAATGCGGGGGGTCCAACCAATTTATTTAAGGAAACCAAACAAAAGAAAACTAAAAACAAAAGCGAATACGCTCCAAGAACAACACAATTGTGCATGAAACAATAAAAAACGAAGCGTTTGGAAGAAAACCTGAGATTTTTATTGATGAAGAAGGGGATGCCTTGGGTATCCCCAAGCTTTGACGCTTGTACTTGATACATTGCAAATGTATCTATAATTTTTTGTGTTGCATGCTTGGTTTTATCCACTTTCTTGTGTTTTGTCCACACTTTGGAGTACTTTTCATATGATTTCTTGGACTAACCTATTAACAAGAGCCACAGTGCCAGCTGCCTGTTTCTGCTGTTTTTGGTTCCAGGAAAGTTAGAAAATGAATATTCTCGGAATTGGACGGGAAAAAAGCCAAAGTGCCTATTTTTCCGGAAGTCATCATATGCCAGAATACGAGACGGAGAAGGACAGGGGGGCAGCCACACCACCTGGCCGCACGGCCAGGCCTGACCCATGCCAGGGGTGGTCTGGCTGACCCCAGCACCCGCTCGGCCTCTCCTTCCGCCTATAAGATGCCCTCGGGATGAAAAACCTAAGTACCCGATCAAAAATCCACGAAAGAGTTTGTAGCCGCTATCATCTCCATCCCTAGATCAGGAGGGATCTGAAGCTCTTCCCGGCACCCTGACGGAGAGGGGAATTCACCCTGGAGGCCTTCTTCATCATCATGCAAGCCTCCGATGTGATGCATGAGTAGTTCATCCTTGGACTACGGATCCATGTAGTAGCTAGATGGCTGGTTCTCCTCGTTTGTGCTTTCATGTCTAGATCTTGTGAGCTCCGTTCATGATCAAGATCATCTATTTGTAATCTTACATGTTGTGTTTGTGGGGATCCGATGGATATTGAGTTGCTATTTCAGATTGTTATTAATTCTATCATGTCTTTATTATTTGTGATCTTGCATGCTTTCCGTTGTTAGTAGCTATCTTGGCCAAGTAGATGCTAGCAACTCCAAGAGTTAGTATTTATGCTCAATAGTGGGTTCATGCCTCTGGTAATCTGGGGAAGTGAGAGAAATCTCTAAGGTACTAGATGTGTTGTTTCTACTAGGGAGAAAACAACAATCATTTGTTCATAGAACAATCGTATTGTTTACTTTACACGCAGTTCGTAGAGCAATAATCTGTTGCTTGCAACTTAATACTGGAGGGGGTTCGGATGATAACCTGAAGGTGGATTATTAGTCATAGATGCAGTTGGATGGCGGTCTATGTATAATGTTGTAATGCCCAATCAAGTCTCAAAGGAGTCAAGATGATTAGTATATGCATGCATTTCTTTCTCGATGTTTGTCAATTGCCCTGCTGTAATTTGTTCACCCAGCATGTTATCTATCTTAAGGAGAGCCACCTCTAATGAACTATGGATCCCGGTCCTTTTCTTTACATACAATCTATAAAATATTTTCTGCTTTTTGTGTTTACTTTATGCAAACTATTACTTCCTTCCATTCGATACGTTTAATCCTTTGTTTTCAGCAAAACACGGTGAGATTAATAACCTCATCGCAAGTTGGGAATAGAGTTCTGTGGTTGTGTTGTGCAGGTCTCCACGTTGCTACTAGCACCGGTAGTGCGCCCTGCCAAGGCTCAGCTAGCAACACCTTTGGGGTGTTTCTTGCTCCTACTCGTTCGATTAAACCTTGGTTTCATAACTGAGGGAAACTTGCTGCTGTGCTCATCATACCTTCCTCTTGGGGTTCCCAACGAGCTCTACATCAACACCGAGCCATCAAGCATTTTGCTGGCGCCGTTGTCGGGGAGTCAAGGACATCTTCACAAGGGGAGTCCCTCATAACCAATCTCTTTACTTTGTTATTTTTGTTTTGCTTAGTTTCTTTTTGCTTTGTTTGCTTGTTTTGTTATCAAAAACACACAAAAATTAGTTTTACAAGTTTTGATTTCTTTATTAAAAACACAAAAAATGACTACTCTTGAGAACACTAAGTTGTGTGACTTCACTAGCACCAACAACAATGATTTTATGAGCACACCTATTGCTCCACATGTGCCTGAAGATACTTTCTTTGAGATAAAACCTGCGTTACTCAATCTTGTTATGAGAGAACAATTTTCTGGTATTGGTAATGAAGATGCTGCCGCCCATCTAAATAACTTTGTTGAACTTTGTGAGATGCAAAAGCATAGGGATGTAGATGGTGATATTATTAAGCTGAAATTGTTTCCTTTCTCTTTGAGAGGAAAAGCTAAAGAATGGTTGAATTCCTTAACTAGGAATAGTATTGATTCTTGGACTAAATGCAAAGATGCTTTTATTGGGAAATAGTATCCTCCTGCTAAGATTATATCTATGAGAAGTGAAATAATGAAGTTTAAACAATCTGATAATGAGAATGTTGCTCAAGCTTGGGAAAAAAATGAAATCTTTGGTAAAGAATTGTCCCACTCACGGACTGACTGCTTGGATGGTCATCCAAACTTCTTATGCAGGATTGAACTATTCTTCAAGGAACTTATTGGATTCTGCTGCTGGAGGTACCTTTATGACCATCACTTTGGGTGCTGCAACAAAACCTCTAGACAATATGATGGTTAATTATTCTGAATGGCATACTGAGAGAGCTCCACAAGGTAGGAAGGTAAATTCTGTTGAGGAAACCTCATCCTTGAGTGATAAGATTGATATTATTATGTCTATGCTTGTTAATGGGAAAGCCCATATTGATCCAAATAATGTTCCTTTAGCCTCTTTGGTTGCTCAAGAAGAGCAAGTTGATGTGAACTTCATAAGAAATAAAAAATTTGGTAATAATGCGTATAGGAACAATTTTGGTAACAACAATTATAAGCCTTATCCTCCCAACAATGGTAATGCTTATGGAAATTCTTACAACAATAATAGGAGTGCTCCCTCTGAACTTGAAGTTATGCTTAAAGACTTTATTAGTAAACAAACTGCTTTCAATAAAACTATTGAGGAAAAACTCTCTAATGCTGAAAGAAATATAGCATCTTTGGCTGAAGATCAATCTTCTTTGAATAAAATGGCTGCTAAACCTGAAACTAATGAGAATCCCTTTGCAACTACTAATGCCATACAAGTAAGAATTGATGAAAATGTTAGACTATTAGCTGAATTACATGCTAAGTGGGAGAGAGAAGATGAAATTTCTAGAAACATTAGTGTTTCTACCATCACCACCACTAGTGTTGAGGCTAGTAATAGCTCTAGTACTTTAGATGATGATTTTGATTTTGATCTTGATGGTTGCAACATTTCTGAAGTTATTAAGTTCCTACAAAATCTTGCTAAAAGTCCTAATGCTAGTGCTATGAACATGGCTTTTACAAAACACATTACTGATGCTCTCATAAAGATTAAAGAAGAAAAGATGAAACATAAAGCTTCTATTCCTATAAAACAAGAAGATGGTTGGGAACCCATCATTAATATGAAAGTGAATGACTTTGATTTCAAAGCTTTATGTGATCTTGATAGTAGTGTTTCTATTATGCCTAGAAGGATTTATGATATGCTTGATTTGCCTCCACTTGAAGATTGTTATTTGAATGTCCCACTTGATGATAATGCTAAAAAGAAACTTATGGGGAGTCTTAATGATGTTCTTATTATAATTAACAATGCCTATGTCCCCGTTGATTTCTATGTTTTGGATGTTGAATGCAATGCTTCTTGTCCTATTACTTTGGAAAGACCTTATCATAGAATTGTTGGTCCGATTATTGATATGAAAGAAGGCACCATTAAATATCAACTCCAACTCAAGAAAGGTATAGAACACTTCCCTAAGAAGAGAGAGAAGATTTCTTTTGCTTCTCCTATGAAAACAAAATTTGGTCTTAATGCTTCTTCATTTGAGAACACTTGATTCTTTTTCTTGCTTCTTATGCCTAACTTAAAGGCGTTAAAGAAAAGTACTTATTGGGAGATAACTCAAAAGTTTTAGATGAGTCTTGGAAGTTATTACCTCTGTAATAACCGCTTCTTATCCTTTTTATTTGCTTTTTGTGCCAAGAGTAACCTCTAATGAGAGTGAAGTAATGATTGGGAAAGTTGCTGTCCCGAAACAGATTTCTGTGCTTCACCGTAAAAATTCGTGTAAAATATCTGAACGTCTTTTTGAGGCATGAAGTTTTGTGCTTCTGCCCCAGGTTGTTATCTAACTTTCGTTAGTTCAACAATTTTTGATTTGAGCAACAGGAGGTCTTCGAAAAAATTCGTCTTTACCTGCTGGTCTATTTTGACAGATTTCTGTCATTTTCTGCATTTGGTTCTTGTTGGTTCCTTTTTGATTTCTTTTGGGGAATTGAGCTTTTTGAGGGAAGTGCTACAGTAGCTAGTGTTCTAATGGAAGTTTATTTGGTGTTAGAACTAAACCTTAAGACCTTTTATCTTGAGTGCACTAATGTTGCTAATAAAGATTGTGCGAAGTTTTGTATGAAGGAAAAAAAATCAGGTGTATGGAAGGAATGAGTAATGAGATGAATGATGGACTAAAACTCAAGCTTGGGGATGCCACGCGTGTCACCCCAAGAAATATCCAAGAAGTACAAGCGTCAAAGCTTGGGGATGCCCAAGGTATCCCCTTCTTCATCAATAAAAATCCCAGGTTTCTTCCAAACGCTTCATTTTTATTGTTTCATGCACATTTGTGTTTTTCTTGGAGCGTCTTCTTCTTCGTTTTGGTTTTGGTTTTTTGTTTGCTTTTGTTTGCTTAGTTTGCTGAATAAATTGGTTGGACCCCCTCTTTCATACATTGGTTTGCAAATAGTTTGGTTTGGTTTGGAAAAGAGTAGGAAAGTTCATACTTATGTGGTAAAGAGAGCTCGTTTTTGACTGTGGCCTATGCTTTGTCATGCCATGCTTGATATTGTTTTGGCTTTATGCTTAGTATTCTTTGCGGTAGCATGACTTGTTATAAATATCGTCGGATTGAGGACAAGTACACCATGAGGGGGTCCTCGAGGCGTGCGGAAGAGAGGGGTGTGAGATGTACGGTGTTCCGGGATGGTGAGCACACAAGTTTACCCAGGTTCGAATCCGCCGGCTTTGGACGGATCCTACTCCTGCTAGCAATCCAGTAATACGGCAGAGCCAGAATATGGGTTACAAGGGTTTCTCCTGTGCGAGATGAGGGTCTAAAGTGTTGGGTGTTAGGTGCCCTAAAGGCTCTCCCTAGGACGGCTTATATAGATATCCGGCCTAGGGTTTACAAGAGAGATCTATCCGGCTACGACTAAGAGTCGGTTACAGAGTACATTTTGAACTACAAGTAACATTATGGGCCTAAGTCGGTAAGTCTTCTAGGCCTTCCCGTAGCCGGATTGGACTCCATCTTTCTCCCTGACTGGGCCGCCCGTGAAGCAAAGCTCTAACCCAAAGTGGGCCACCCTGGTCAGTGAGGAACTATGAGGATACCCGGAAAGTATATCCCCAACAGCAGCCCCCGGAGGCCTCCAAGATCCAAAGTCGGATTCATGATCGTCTAGCTTGATCTTCGGCTTGCAGAATCTTGAAGGGTTCCTGAAACTTCACAACAAAAAATACGATCCGGGTCTTAAAAAATAAGTCAGACCTATCAACAGGTTACTTAGATTTTCTAGCTTGATTTCAAACTAAGCCGAAATTTGGTCTCTAACACCACCTGACACAAGTCATGGTCAAGTCACGTCATCTGACAGATATCCTGTCAGCACGACCGTTGGTGGGTCCACGGTTTGCGGAATCGAGGCGCCGTTTCAATGCGTGCACGGAGATCGAGGCGACATAATTATCGCGTGGGTCCTTCCCAGTTCCTTCCACGATGCGTGGCGGTTACACTGTAGCATTTGCACGAATCTTGGCGCGGTTAGGTGGATATAAGGGGTTAGGATTTTCTCCTTCTCTCTTCACATGTTCCCTTGCCTTTTCCTCTCCTCCAAATCTCTCCCGCACGCACAGAGCTCCTCCGTTTTCCTCCCAAAAAACTCCCAGCGCCACCCATCCTAGGTCATCTGCCCGCCGGAGAAATGGCTTCTTCTTCCTCTTCCGGCTTGGCGGCCGTGGCGACGGAAGCAGCGATGGAGAAGGAAAGCTTCCGCGGGGTCTGGATACCCTGCGTGCTTGACGACGAGAAGCTCCAGAACATGGAGAATGAAGGGCTCCTCCGCGCCGGCGACTGGCGGAGCGGCTTCGAGGAAACTGTCCCCAACCCACGCGCCGGCGAGCGGGTCCACTTCGGCACCCACCTCAATAGAGGTTTGTCGTTTCCTCCCTCGGAGTTCTTCTCCGAGGTGATTGACCATTACGGAGTTCAACTCCATCATCTTCCTCCCAACTCTCTCTTAGAGATGAGCGCTTACGCTTCTTTGTGTGAGGGCTTTCTCGGCATTAGGCCGAGTCTGACGTTATTCCGGTACTACTTTCATGTCCGGAGAAACTCTATTACTGCCAGTGTTCCTTATATCACCGGTACCATTAGCTTTTCGCTTAGACGCGAGCGCGCATATCCCAAAATCCTAGCTAGTGACTCAGTCAAGCAATGGCCAGCCACGTTCTTTTACCATAGGGATATTCCGGCTCCCGACAAAGCTACTGCTTTGCCGGTTTTTGTTGACAGAGCTGCCATGGCCCAACTTTCTTGGGACGAGGCCGCTTCGGCTCTTAGTGACGATCTGATCCTCGCTAAGAGGCGGGTCGAATATCTGATCAAACACAAGGGACTGAAGGGATCCGACTTGGTCCAATGATGGGTCTCACGCCGGATCCAGCCCCTTCAGTACCATGGAGATCGACTGATGCACTCCATCACGTCGTCCAAGAAAGACTCCCTCCGCATCATCCCCAAAGCCTACACCACGCAGGGCTATATAAGCCAGATTAAGTGGTTGATCAGGGAGCGGATCGAGAGGAGGATCCCGGAGGTTTCTCTGGATATGCATATGGCGGAAAACCCCATAGTGCCGGTAAGCTTCTATCGGTACACCTTTTTGTGTGTTTCAATCTTTGAGTTATACTGCAATACTGATATGTTTTCTTCTTTTCAGCTTGCTGACCTCCTCGAGTCGGAATTTGCTCTACTTGAAGGATATCCTCCAGAGTTTTCTCAAGAGACAGAAGTGGTACCATTGCCGGACCTTGCGCTCAAGAAGCGCAAAGCTCTGACAGTGGCTGTTGGTACAAAGGAGGTGCCCGTCGTGAAGAGGTAACTTTGTCGTGGTGGTGTCACGGCAGATGCCATGGATAGGCTAAAGGTGGGGACTAATACACGCTAGGGGAATCCAGGGAGGGATAGTGAAGTTATTCTCCACACAGATGTTTATATTGCTCTATCTCCAAGATTACAAGTGCTCCTTGAGCTGTATTGGCGAGAGGAGGAAGAAGGAGCTCTCTTACTCTCACCCACAGATAGCACCTAAAACCCTAGCACCAATAGAGAAAATACCATCCACTAGAGGTTAACCCACCCCCTCTACTGAAATCCTAGCCCCTCTTTTATAGAGGGACCTCGGGCTCTGCCTAAGGCATACGTGGAAGCATATTCCTAAGAATATGCTTCCCCCCAAAGTAGCAAGCCGACCGGGGTGCTTTTCCCCCGCGTCACTCATGCTTTAGCTACGTGAGCCTCTGCGGCGCCCGCGTCAGCCGACATGGGCGTCGTCACCCTTGCCGGCCACGCCCCGGTGGTCCTGTCCTTGCTTGCTTCGCTCAGGTGGTGCGTACCGGGGCTTCTTTTGACCAGCGAGATTCCTTCCTTCTCCTGGAAGCTAGATATGGCCTGGATCATGGTTGATCCGGCCACACCCGTTCCTGCATACAAGTAAAACATGCACTTCCGACTTACTGCTTAAGTCAGATGAGACTTAGTTAGGCGAACGCCCCCCGGTCCGGGTTACCCCGTGATTCGGCCTGCCTTGAGGTGACCCAGCCAGCATCCGCTTTGACCTTGCCGAACCTCGGCTAACTTGGCCTTTATACCCCGGCGTGACCCTACCCGGGGGTATCCCCCCAACATTAGTCCCCGAAGCTGGTGCGGTCTTAGCTGCCTTGGCCGCTAAGGCCACATCAGGTTCAATTTCAAGCTCCAGTCGTTATTTCCGAGTTACCTCCTTACCTTGGATTATATGGATTTACGTTCCCTTCGCACATTCCAAGTTCTCACTTGCCGGCCGGGTTACCACTTCAACTCGGACCTCATGGTTTTACTTTCCCTCCGCACATGCCAAGTTTTCACTTGCTGGCCGGGTTACCATGGTTCGATCCGGGTCTTGTTTCCTTCTCTCGTACGCCATCCCACGTGATGGGTAATCATTTTGTCGTCTTATTTTAAGGGCATGCACAGTAACCGCCGTAGTAATTGTCAGTTATCACTATGCGCGGGTCACGTCATGCCTGCCTCCTCGTTTCTCGCATCACAGTGTCACGTCATAGGATTCTCTCCGCTCTGTGGCCCTCCGTGTGGACTTGGGGGATTAAGCATTTTTTCCGTGACCGGCTTCCTCCCGCGGTAAGTTTCATGTTGCAAACTTACCCCGAACTAATTATATGTCGGTTATTGTTGCGTTTTTGACTTATCTTGTTCATTCCTTTGCTCAGCAATTTCTTCAGCAGACCCTCGAGGACGGCACTGATCCGACCCTTGAGTGGGCGCCGGACCGGGAGTCTCCGGATGAGGAAGAGCCGGACCAGGAGATGTTCCTCCCGATGACCGACGCCACAAAACGACCCACGGGTAAACCCTCTTCTATTAGAGATTGTCCCGATGATGAGGATGACTCGGATATCGAGGTGATTGAACCTGTTGAGGCTGTCCCCCTTTCTTTTGCTTTTTCGCCATCAGCTCACCCCGGTGGTCATATCCACGAGGATCCTCCCCTCGCTACGGGCGAACCTGTTCCGGTGGCATCGAAGAAGAAGCGCGGGGCTTCCTCAAGTTCTTCCTCCGGACCTTCCCATCCCGCTAAAAGGCGAAAGAAGTCCGGGGACAAGACTGCCTCCAAGCCAGCAGGCAAGGCCCTAGCACAAAGGGCTCGGAAACCCAAGGAGGCCGAAACCTCAGATGCGTAAGTCATTCTTTCTTCTGTAACTTGCTCTTCCTTACTTCGTTGTAATTTTTCTTCTGACATTGTTTGATTTTGCAGGGCTCCGGTGGAGGTCCCTCAAAGTGGATCTAGCATCTCTTCACCTCTCCGGCCTAGCCCTTCTCCCCGTCGCGACGACGAGTCACGTCCGCTGAGCCCTATTCCAGAGGATTCTGCGGCCGCTCCGGGTTCAGCTCCACCTCGGCAAGAGGAGGGTAACCTTGGAGCGGGGGAGACCGGCCCGGCCGAGGCGACGGCATCCACCACCTCGGCATTGCCGCAACCATCAGCCACTAAAGCTACCTCGGCTCCAACCCCAGTAACAACAACTAGACCAGCACCAACAGCTACTCCGACATCAGCACCAACTCCGGCTGCAAAAACATCAGCACCGGCACCAAGTCCCGCAACAAGAGCACCAATGCCTAGCTCCTCTGCCTCGTCCGAGTCTTCTCAACCTCGAGGAACTACCCCGGCCGCACCTAAGGGGAAATCCACTGCGACGGCTTCCCCTTCCCAGCAAGCCAAGGGCAAGAATGCTCCGTACGCTACTAAGCCAACATCCGTCGAGGCTGGGCAGCGTACCCTCGTATCAATGCTTCCCAAGAAAGCTCCGGCAGCGAAGGACGCCCCTGCCGAGCCAACTGACGCACATCAGATGGTTCTACACACCACCCCAGCCCTTGCCTTGATTGAAAGGAAAGAAGCTCACGCGAAGGGCTTGGTGGCGCCCCATATTCCCAGCGGTGAATGGTACCCTCCGAGCCTGATAGAATTCGTCATGAACTGGAATAAGGCGGAGGTCGTTCAAGACGCTGATCTCCCGGAGAAGTTTGGCCCCGCCGAGTTTTCCGCTCAGATGAACACAGCCGCAAAGGCAATTAACCTCGCTGGGCGAATGATGGAGGTACGTCGTTTCCCCTTTACATGCTGTAGATAATAACCATTAGTCCCCGAGCCTCCGGGGGAGTAACTTGTTACTCGGCCGGATGCTCTTTAGAAAACTAACGTAGCTCCATGAGAACTTCAAATATGCACACACCTAGAGCCGGGTTAAGTTCCACTTGGCCCGGATTTTAGTACACTTCGAATATGCACACACCTAGAGCCGGGTTAAGTTCCACTTGGCCCGGATTTTAGTACACTTCGAATATGCACACACCTAGAGCCGGGTTAAGTTCCACTTGGCCCGGATTTTAGTACACTTCGAATATGCACACACCTAGAGCCGGGTTAAGTTCCACTTGGCCCGGATTTTAGTACACTTCGAATATGCACACACCTAGAGTCGGGTTAAGTTCCACTTGGCCCGGATTTTAGTACACTTCGAATATGCATCGAGCTAACTTGTGTTTGTCCCTTTCAGGTGACCACCAATCGCCGGAGTGCTGAATTCCAACGCTTGCTGGATACCCACAAGCTGCTACGCGCAAAGCAGGCTGCACTTATTGCGGAATACGAGAAGAGGGGTAAATTTCTTCCTTAGCGCTTCTTCTTTTGCTTCATTTTCCTTTGCCGGACTAACCTCATCATTCGGTTTCCGCAGCTGGGGTGGAAGCTGAGAACATCATTATGCGCAAAAATCTGGAGCAGATCAAGGGTAAGCCATTTCTGTCCGACTTTGCCGTGCTTTCCATTCCCTTTTCTCCTTGGCTCGGCCAACATTCATACCTCAGCTCTGCCGGGCCAACACACTATTTCAGCATCGCTTGAAGATAGTGTGCCCATGCCTGATATGATGCTGCATTTTCTCGAATAAGCAGGGTAGCACCAAGCCGAGCTAAAGAAGAAAGATGACGAGCTCGCCCTCCTCTGAAGCAAGGACGCTGAGATTGCCAACTCAAGGCTGAGATGGAGAAGATGAAGGCCCAGCACCAATCCGAACTTCAAAAGGCTGGTCAGAACTACACAGAAGAGTGCGAACGCCTCAACCTCCAGATCGCCAAGGACCAGGATCTTCTCAAGGAATCCGGCATCTAGCTTGAGTCGGCGAACGCTGAGCTTGAGCAGCTTCGGAAGAGACGCGATGACTGCACTAAGGAGCTGACCCGGGTCCTCAGCCATATATCACGTAAGTTCCTTTCCCTTTTCCGACCTACTTCTCCGGGTTACTTCATATGTCTTTTCTTGACCTTCCTCCTTTGCCTCGCTTCCAGGCAAATTTCCAGAGGGCACTCCTATTGTGAGCGCAGCAGTTTCCACCGTCGATAGAGGGGTACTCTGGCCACTTCTGATGGTGAAGGGATTCCCTATGACCTGGAGGACCTGTTGGTCAGCTTGTCAGCTCGCGTGGAGCTCATCAAAAACTATGGCAAGGACATCCTCGGCGCTGCAGCTCGCATCTTCAACACCTTCTGGCCCGGCGAAGAAGCCCCGGAAACCACCGCACTTCTCATTGAGAAGTTAATGGAAACCGAGACTCAGCTTGACCTCTGGAGAGAGTCTGCTAGACGTGCTGCAGCTGATACCATTCTTCACCACATACTCACGTGGTATGAAAAAATCGATCTCAACCTCTTGACACGTCTGTGCACAGGATCCAGATGGACCAATGACCCGGAGTGGGTAGCTCGGCGCCAGGCTTGCGCCCATAGCCGCATCGAATACGCTCCCATTCATGAATGGGTTGATGGGCCGAGCTTCTTGGAATCCGCTGCGGACGAAGAGGTCGAGGATGATGAGGGTAGCTCGGACGGTGAAGGAGAAGATGACGCCTCGGATATTGAAGGCGGCGAAGATGATGCCGAAGTTCCTCCTGCTGCTCCTTGAGCGAAAAAATTTGAAAATTTATCAGATCCCCGGTATGCCGGGTGGAGTTGTATTCTAAACACATGTGATATTTTGCTACTAAGCTCTTATGCCGGATTAACTTGGGCGTAGTCCCCGAGTTTCTTTTTCTTGTTCGTTCAATCTCTTGGCTCGGTTTGTGTCTACCTTGATTCGGTTTTACGACTTACGAATCCGAGCTTCAAAATTGTCTTAACAATACTAGGAAACTTTTAGACTTAGCCCCAAAATAAAACTTCATAATAACTTGAAACTAAATACAGGGTTAGTCTGAAAAACAAACATCGGCTCGAATAAATTCTTCTCCTTAGTCGTTTTTCATCTGCAACGCAATTCCAAACTTGTTCTCTTGCTTGCCATGAAGCCAATTCTTGTTGGACAGTAGCAAGTCGAAGAGTTGGATTCTTGGTGCTCACACATTACTAATCCGAGTTAAGTAGACCAACTTATTCCAGCTAACGGACAAATAACAGATGACAACAAACATTATTAAGGCAGTCCCCGAGTTACTGCTCGAGGTGCCAACATTTCATTGATAAGCTCATTGCCGACATACATACCGACATATGAGATGACTCGGATACATACACCTAACTTCTTAGTTAGGTGTAGAAAGGACGAAGTAGAGCTATATTCCATGGACGCTTAGATTCCTCTCCGGACTTGTCCGCCCTATTCTTCTCATGTGGCTTTGCATCTATAAGATAATAAGAATCATTGTGCAATGCCCTACTTACTATGAATGGCCCTTCCCATGGGGGTGATAATTTATGCATGCCAGTAGTGCATTGTACCAACCGGAGCACCAGATCGCCTTCCCGAAAGACTCAGGGGCACACTTTCCGGCTATGATAGCATCGGAGATTTTGCTGATATATGGCGGATCTGGACAGTGCCAGTTCTCTCGCTTCTTCTAGCAGATCAACATCATTTTGCTGGGCTTCCTGCACTTCGGCTTCTGTGTATTGGGTGACCCTAGGCGAATCATGCTCTATGTCGGCTGGTAATACAGCTTCTGCCCCATATACCAGAAGAAACGGCGTATAGCCTGTTGATCGATTCGGAGTTGTTCTTAAACTCCACAGTACTGCTGGTAGTTCTTCTATCCAGCACCCCCGCTGATCTTTGCAGCGGCTCAATGAGCCGGGGTTTTATCCCGGATAATACTAATCCGTTGGATCTTTCCACTTGTCCGTTCGATGCGGGGTGAGCTACCGAGGCTACGTCCAGCCGGATCTTCTTATCCCGGCAGAAACGCGCAAATGCTCCTCCCGCAAAATTTGTGCCGTTATCAGTTATGATACTGTGAGGATAACCGTACCTCAAGATGATATCCTTGAGAAATGTTACGGCCGTAGCTCCATCACATTTTCTTATAGGCTTTACCTCAATCCACTTGGTAAACTTGTCCACCATTACCCGAATGTGTGTCATATTTCCCCTTACTGGTTTGAACGGGCCAACCATATCCAAGCACCATACGGCAAAGGGCCAAGTGATTGGTATGGTCTTGAGTTCCGACATTGGCATATGTGTCTTGGTAGCATACCTCTGACAACCATTACATTTTCTCACCAGATCTTCCGCTTGCTCTAAGGCATTTGGCCAGTAGAATCCGTGCCGAAAAGCTTTTGCTACCAAGGCTCAGGATGAGGCATGATGCCCGCATTCCCCCTGATGTATATCTCGGAGGATGTCAAGCCCTTCTTCCGGGTCAACACATCTCTTGAGGACATTGGTCACACTCCTTTTGTATAGTTCGGAATTGATGATCGTGTAAGCCTTTGCCCTCCTCTGTGTTTGCTTGGACAACACTTCCTCAGTTGGTAACATTCCGTCCTTCAGGAACTGAAATATAGGTAGTGCCCAAGCTGGTATCGTTCGCACAGGGAATACATCCTCATCAATCTCCATCTGATCCACCGGCATAACTTCAACCGGATCATGTTGAGCAGTCCCCGGGTTTACTGAAGTAGTCCCCGTGTTTGCCGAGGCAGTCCCCGGGGTTCGCGCACCACTTCCCATGTCAATGTCCATGGGCACAGCTCCGGATTCCGTGTCCTCCGGGACATAGATCGAGTCGGTTCCTGGGGAGGGTTTGATGGATGGTTTCCTGAGGTGCTCCAATTCTACACCCGGTGGAATTGCTTGTCGGGTTGTCCCGAGCTTCGACAACATGTCGGCAGCCTCATTTTCTACCCGGGGTACATGATGAAATTCGCATCCCTCAAAGTAACCAGATATCTTCTGCGCATGAAACTTGTACAGTGCCATGTTTGGATCAAGGGCGTCCCACACTCCCGACACTTGCTGCACCACCAAATCCGAGTCGCCAAAGCATATGATCCGACGTATCCCAATTTCTTTTGCTACCTTAAGCCCATGCACAAGTGCTTCATACTCAGCGACATTGTTTGATGCGGTGAAATGGATCTGCAGCACATATTTCAACTGGTCCTTCTTTGGTGATGTGAGTACAACACCGGCACCTAGCCCGGTTTTGGTTTTTGATCCGTCAAAGTGCATTCGCCAATAGTTCGGATCTGGAAGTGGCGATTCGTATTGCACCTCGGCCCAATCCACGAAAAAGTCCGCCACAGCTTGAGATTTGATTGCCTCTCTTCTGTCATATTGCGGCGCGTAAGGAGCTAGCTCAATTGCCCATTTTGCAATTCTGCCACTTGCATCCTTGTTGCTCATTATCTCGGATATGGGGGCCTCACATATGACTCGGATAGGATGCTCCTCAAAGTAGTGCTTCAGTTTCTTGGCGGCCATGTACACGCCATATGCCACCTTTTGGTAATGTGGATAGTTCTGCTTTGAGGCTGACAACACCTCGCTCAAGTAATACACTGGCCTTTGCACCGACTTACCTTCCTCGTCGCGCTCTACCACTATCACTACACTTACAACTCGGTTGGTTGCGGCTATATAGAGCAGCATTGGCTCCTTTGATAGTGGTGAGGCTAGCACTGGTGCCGTGGCTAACATTTTCTTTAGGTGGGTAAAGGCTTCATCGGCCTGTGGCGTCCAAACGAACTTATCCGACTTTTTCATGAGTTGGTAAAGAGGCAACGCCTTTTCTCCCAACCGACATACAAACCGACTTAACGAGGCCAGGCAACATGTGAACTTCTGGACATCGTTAAGACACTTCGGCAGTTCCATTCGTTCGATGGCCTGGATTTTGGTTGGGTTAACCTCGATACCTTGGCTGGAAACAAGAAAATCAAGCAGTTTTCTAGCCGGGACACCGAAGGTGCATTTTTCCGGGTTAAGCTTCATCCGGAACCTCCTTAGGTTCGCAAACGTTTGCCTGATATCGTTAAGGAGCATTTTGCTTTCCTTGGTCTTGATAACCACATCATCCACGTACACCTGTACATTTTGACCTATTTGGTCGTGCAAACATTTTTGCATACATCTTTGGTACGTTGCCCCTGCATTACGTAAACCAAACGGCATGGTGCGATAGCAATAAGCCCCATACGGGGTAATAAACACAGGCTTTATTTGATCATCCGGATTCAGAGGTATCTGGTGGAAACCAGAATATGCATCAATGAATGACAACAATTCACATCCAGCAGTTGAGTCTATGACCTGATCTATTCTTGGCAGCGGAAATGGATCTTTTGGACACGCCTTGTTCAGGTTCGTGTAATCAATACACATGCGCCAAACCACTGCTACGTTCGGGTCATCCTTCTTCTTCTCCACCAGCATCGGATTAGACAACCAATCCGGGTAAAGTACTTCCATGATAAATCCTGCAGCTAGCAACCGAGCTATCTCATCCCCAATGACTTTCCTCCTATCTTCGGCGAAGCGGCGGAGAGGTTGCTTCACCGGCTTAGCTCCGGGTCTCACATTCAAAGAGTGCTCGGCCAACTCCCTCGGAACACCTTGCAAGTCCTGTGTGGACCAAGCAAAAATGTCCCGATTCTCACGGAGGAAGCTGACGAGCTCGCTTTCCTATTTATCACTTAACCCGACACCAATTGTTACGGTGCGCTCTGGGAACATGTCATCAACAGGAACCTTCTTGGTATCTTTCGTGGCCTGGAAAGAGACACTTCCATGCGGGTTACTCAGCGCCGGCATATACTGCCGCGCGAACTGAGCCAATGCCGCCACCTCTTGAATTTTCCTTTTTTCCTGCGCAATCACAAGTGACTCGGCTAAGTTTGACCCGGCCGACGCACACTCCATCGAACGTCGGAAATCCCCAGCAATGGTAATCACTCCGTTCGGTCCGGGAAACTTCATCTTCAAGTAGCTAACATGACAGCTTGCCATGAACTTGCTCAGGGCTGGCCTTCCGAGTAATGCGTGGTAGGCACTTTCCAAGTTCACCACCTCGAACTCCAAATTTTCGGTTCGGCAGTTATCCCTCATGCCGAACAAGACGTCAAGCCGGACCTTGCCTATGGGCTCACAAGAAATGTCGGGCACAATGCCATGGAAAGTTGTCCTCGTGGCATGGAGCATGTTCTCCGAGATACCCAACTTGCGCATTGTGTCCGCATACATGATGTTAATGCTACTGCCATTGTCGATCAACACCTTTGAGAATCTTACGTTAATGCTAGGTCCAATGAATGTCGGATCCAGCACCAATGCAAATGAACCAGGGCTTGGCATGAGCTTGGGATGATCCCTGATGCTCCAGGTGATTTCCTGATTGGACCAAGGCATGTACCTCGTCACTGCAGGCATCACTGCATTCACCTCCATATGCCTACGCTGCAAGCTTTTTCTATCGGTTTCCTCAGTGGTGAACACACAATAGCTCTGATGGTGCTCCCTGTACTCGTTTCTCCCCTCATTTCTGGGGTACCTCTGATTCGGCTGATGCTGATTTTCCACTTGGTGCACTGCATCCCTTCTCTCATTGTTATCATACCTCGGCGGAGGGGGAGGCAACATTAGCTGTTGCGTGTTCGCTCCGGAGAGCAATTGCTGCCGGGGTAACTCCTGCCGAGGCTGATCATTCCGGGGTGCCTGAGCATTCCCCGAACCGCCTTGTTCAATCTTGCGCATCCACTCACATTGCCTCGTCGTATGACCCACTGGGTTATTCGGATTTGGCGTGTGAAACTTACACGGCTGGTCCAACATCGACTCATAAGTATACCTCGGATGGTCTTTCCTTTCTTGCCACTGCTTCTTTTGCTCTGGTGTCCAAGTTTTCTTGCCATCATTTCTCGGAGTCCACTGCCCTCCAGTTTTTTGGCGTTGACTGCCCCCTGCTCCGGGCTGATCTTGATTCACAGCTGCAACTTGGTGCGAACCATACCGATGATCCGGTCTATCATCTCTCCTTTTTCCTCTGTAGTCATTCCTTCGGGATGATCCGGCCCCATCTCTCTAATAGTACTCATCGTTTGACTCATTTTATACGAGCCTAGGTTGAGTCGGATCGCCCAAAGCATACGAATCTGCAATTCGGATCATCTCTGCCAAAGTAGTTGGCATTTTCCTTTGCAACTTCATCCACATCTCGCTTCCATACCTGCACCCTTGTGCAAACCATGCTATGGCCTGTGATTCAATCACGCCCTCACACGAATTTCTCACAGTGCACCACCGGGTTAAAAACTCCCGATCCGTCTCATTTGGTCTTTGCTTGCACATAGCTAGGGTCTGTGGCCTATTTGGCCTCTGATACGTACTCGAAAAATTACTGATGAACATCTCCTCGAAATCTATCTAGCAGTTGATGCTTCCTGGTGGCAAATTGTTCAGCCATACCCTTGCCGGGCCTTCCAACATCTGGGGTACATATCGTACAACCCATCTCAGGTTGCCAGTGGCAATTTTCACAGCCGTAGCATAATTTATCAGCCAATCCTCCGGCTTTGTACTGCCGTCATACGTCTTCGTGCCCCTGGGTAGCTGAAAGTTTGGTACCGGTGGCTCCTTCATGATCCGGGGTCCAAAACATGCTGGGCCCGGTGGACCTTGACATTCAATTTGCTCCGACCTATACAGTCGATCCAGTTTCAACCTGGCATCATTCGGCATCAAATCCCTGCTCCCCAATCTTGACCCTATCACAAGATAGTCCGTCCTTGGGTATCCCGCGTTTGCCATTTCCGAGTCTCCATCATTATACCTGTCTTGCTCTCTTGGAGCGCCTTTCTATTGCATACCTTGGCCGGCACTTTTCTCTTGCCTTGGGATATTCCGCTGCTGCGGTTGTCCTACTCTAGCCGAGTTTCGTTGTCCGGCATTGCCGTTGACAATGTTCCCTTGACCGGCATTGCCTTGGTCGCGGTTACCTCGGCCAGCTTCACCTCGGCTCACACTCCGTCGATCATCATTTTTCTGAGCTTCTTTTCCTTTCCCTGCCCGTGTCGGGTCATACGGGACGATCTATTTGTTCCGTCTGGCCGAGGTTACCACCTCTTCTCTCCTTGGACCACCATGAGGAGACGATGCGGATCCAGCGGATTTCTCCGGGTTACCCACTGCCGAATGGACGATCTTGGAGGCTCCAGCTCTCTCCGGGTTAGCCCTGAGCAGTTCTTCGTTTTGCCTGTTCGCAATCCGAACCAGCTCGTTAACCCTATCTTGTTGTCTTTGCCGGGCTTCACCCGTCAAACCCTCCAACTCGGATGCAACTGCATCCGCTGCTCTGAGGTTCTTTGCCGGGGTACTGTACCTCGGCAGCCCCACGGACAAACAGTTTTCTGATACCTCAATTCCAGTATCACCCTCTCTGTTCATCTCTCTCATGAGATTTCTCCCCTTCACTTTAACAACATCAACCTTGTTCGCCTTTGCGTACTCACGGAGCGTCATATTCAACGACTGCTGAGCCGCGACTATTTTCTTTGCGCCCTCTAGTATTTTCTGCCTAGTTTCTTCCAGCTCGGCCTGCGCTCGAGCCGGATCTATCGCTGCTACTACAGGGTTTGCCAAGCTATCCATTGCTTCCCTCAACACGTTCTCTGGGCTCTCTAGTGGAGGACCTCTACCTTTCCTCGGTGCCTTAGGCGTTACCTCCGGATCTGGCACCGGATCCTTGCTCGCGCCCGCACCTGGCGTAGTCATCATCACCTCTGCATGGTCCGGGGAGCGAGCGATACGCGTTCCGGGGACCACGGTGAGGGGAGGCTCCCCCGCGTCGACGACATGACGTGGATGAACACCTGACACGTCCACAGCAACGTAGACCTTGTGCGTGCCGAGCCTGATGAAGAGGCCATTGCGCGGAAGAGGGCGCGTGCAGAAGCAGCCAGCGTTGTCGCTGACGAAGTCCAACGCTCCAAAGCGCTGAACGAGCCCGGAGACGATGCGTTCGCCGGTGCCGATGATGTTTCCCGTCTAGATCTTGACCCCTGCTAGCGCCGCAGGCCCCACGGTAGGCGCCAACTGTCATGGTGGTGTAACGGTAGATGCCATGGATAGGCTAAAGGTGGGGCCTAATACACGCTAGGGGAATCCAGGGAGGGATAGTGAAGTTATTCTCCACACAGATGTTTATATTGCTCTGTCTCCAAGATTACAAGTGCTCCTTGAGCTGTATTGGCGAGAGGAGGAAGAAGGAGCTCTCTTACTCTCACCCACAGATAGCACCTAAAACCCTAGCACCAATAGAGAAAATCCCATCCACTAGAGGTTAACCCACCCCCTCTACTGAAATCCTAGCCCCTCTTTTATAGAGGGACCTCGGGCTCTGCCTAGGGCATACGTGGAAGCATATTCCTAAGAATATGCTTCCTCCCAAAGTAGCAAGCCGTACAGGGTGCTTTTCCCCTGCGTCACTCATGCTTTAGCTACGTGAGCCTCTGCGGCGCCTACGTCAGCCAACATGGGCGTCGTCACCCTTGTCGGCCACGCCCCGGTGGTCCTGTCCTTGCTTGCTTCGCTCAGGTAGTGCGTACCAGGGCTTCTTTTGACCAACGAGATTCCTTCCTTCTCCTGGAAGCTAGATATGGCCTGGATCATGGTTGATCCGGCCACACCTGTTCCTGCATACAAGTAAAACATGCACTTCCGACTTACTGCTTAAGTCGGATGAGACTTAGTTAGGCGAACACCCCCCGGTCCGGGTTACCCCGTGATTCGGCCTGCCTTGAGGTGACCCGGCCATCATCCGCTTTGACCTTGCCGAACCTCGGCTAACTTGGCCTTTATACCCCGGCGTGACCCTACCCGGGGTATCCCCCCAACAAACTTTCAATCACAACTTCCGCCTTTGCACTTTACTCGAATTTCCTTCCGAGATGTAATGTTTCCGACTTTACTACATTCTCAGAGCAAAACCGCTCATCAAGGGCAAGGGGAAGGGAACTTCTTCGAAACCCCTGCGACAGACGAAGCCTACCATAGCTTCTCCTGTCGTGGCTCCTCCGACTCCTGCCCCTCAACCTTTCGCAATGCCGGTGACATCCCTTCTCCGGTCTTTGCCGAAGATCCGGCTCCTTCAATGGAGCCTGCGATCCTTGAATCACAAACTGACGTCACCATGGGTGAGTCAGATTTAGATAAGGGTGAACCCTCTTTGGGTAATGATCCCTCGGCAGAAACCTTCACCGAAAACATTCTCAGCAATTCGGGACTTGCCAAGTTTGTCCTGTCTCGGAAATCTGCTGAAGAGATCCAGCGCCTGGCTAGGCAATGCCTGGAGAAAAGTACCTTATCTGCCGAAGAAGAAGCACAAGAAGCAGAGGACGTCAAGCACTCTAATCTTCTTGAACAAGTGCTTCTTCGCAACGAGAGGATCAGGTCCGGGGAGCTTCCAACTACTCATGTGACCCCTCTGACTCTCGCTGAGAAGGTTGCAGTTGAAGTGAACGCGAGTTTGGATAAACTCACTCGCGAACAATATGTAAGTCGGAATTCCAACTCCTGTTTTTCCTTTATTTCATATCATATCCTCTAGCCCCCAAGCATGAAGTATGATAAATAATCCGGGTTTATGCTTCCTTAGGATGCCAAAGAACGAACTAGTGTAGCCCCCAAGGCTCGTGCTGATATTAGCAAAAATATTAGCCTGAGTCTTTAGTAGCTTTCTGACTTTGGGTATTCTGACTTATAGAAAGTATATTCCTATAACCAGGATTTTTTGAAGAATGTCTGTGATAAGCGGAGAGAGATCAGAGCTCTCCGACTTAAAAATGCTGAGCTGAAAGTTGCCAAGGATGAAGCCAAATGTAAACATTCCGAGACCCAAACCTTGTCTTTGTGTTTTCAATGTCGAATTTTTTCATTGAACTGTTGTTCTTTTTGACTTACAGTACTGGTGAAACAATCCTGTGCTATGATTGAAGAGGCCTAGAACCTCAAGACTTTGGTGGTGGAGAACAAGGAGCTTCGCCAAGAGCTGGATCAGCTCAAGGCGGATCATGAAAAGAGCATTGCTCAAATCCTTGAGTCCTCCTCCATGGCTACTGATGAGCATGATTGCAAGATTGCTGCTCAAGATCAAAAAATCTCGGACCTCAATAATGAGTTGTGCAGAGAGAGGGACCTTTCCGAGGCGCTCCGGGCTGAACTCTAGAGTCTTCGGGAAGAGAAGACCAAAATTGACGACGTCATTTTCGGTACGTTCCATCTGTCTGACTTGTCTTTTTCCTTCGACTTCCTTCAATGTCGGATTTTTCTTTAACTGTCTTTGTTTACTAGTCCTCTAAACTTGGCAGGCTCCACCTCCGCTGAGCCCCGCGCCCACCGGCTTACCCAAGTCGGTGACCTGATTCATGACTTCCGCCAATCCCTTGAGGACATTGGCGAAGCTCTCAAGATTTCGGATATGCATAGCATGTCGGATTTTCAGGTGCGGGACAAGGCCAAAGAAATGCCGCAACTTGTCCAGGATTGGAACATGTCTTACGCGTGGACTGCGGCACAAAACGCTCTCACCATGGTCATGAGCCACCATGGAAACATGGAAATATGGCAAGTGACCAGAGGGTACTACAAAGTAGATGAAGACGGCCATGAGCAGGACATTCAAGCCATCATGGACTCCTGCGCCGGATATGGGTGTCACGTGGCTGATTTGACCAGCTACGAGATTCCTTTCTTCACCCGCGTGGATACTCCACCTCCGCCTCTAGAAGATTCAGCAGAAGTTTCCGACGATGAGCGCACCATCTCGGATGTGGACATCTCGGAACAATATCAAGGCGGTGTATCCAGCGTGCCGGCAGCTCCTTCCTCTCCTGCATCATAGATTAACAGAAATATTTGTGTTATTCTGAAAAATGTGATGGGCCTGTATATATGTAGTACTATTATTTTGCTAGTGCTAAGCTTTTGATCTATTCAGCACTCTTGGCTTTAAATTTTTTGTGTGCCTAAAATGTTTACACAAGCACTTGTACTTTTTCGTCTACACTTATCGTTTATCTGGCTTTCCGCCTCGTTCCTTTCCTGAGCTGGCTAAACCTTCTACCAAAAACTTTGCCGAGCAACAGAGCTCAATCGCTAAACTAGTTT
Source organism: Avena eriantha (assembly GCA_910589775.1). NCBI lineage: Eukaryota > Viridiplantae > Streptophyta > Magnoliopsida > Poales > Poaceae > Avena > Avena eriantha. The sequence continues at coordinate 21,292,882 of OU342741.1, read as the reverse complement.
AAACTCAGAAACAAAGCCAGCTTCCAGTACCAACAATTCACTACTCGGAAAATGCCCGCATCCAGCAATCAGACAAATAACCAAAGTAAAGACTAGAAACTTTAGAGTTATACCCGAAGGTAGCAATTTTAGAATCGGAAATCTAAACCAGAACAAACATGAGCATAAAGTACTTTCAAGCGTTCTGGGATTTTCTACTATGACATGATCATTTGGAAATAAGATGGTAAAAACTTCTCAGAAAAACTTGAGGCAACCAAAACTTTTATTTCTCTTAGAGCATGTACATATATATGATTACAAAGAAGGATAAACTAAGAATAAAAGGGACGTAGCTGAGCAATATTCCATGGTCTGTCTAACTCATCCGGATTTGTACTACCTCCAGCTCTCTTTCTCTTCTTAGTAGCAGGTCTTTCTTTGACTGGCCTCATGTCAGTTAAGTAGTACGATCCATTGTGCAATACTCGACTAACTGAAAAGGGCCCTTCCCATAATGGGGAAAGTTTGTGCTTTCTTTGTTGCACAAGCCGGAGAACCAAATCACCTTTATTGAAAGATCTATTTCGGACTCTCTGGCTATGATACCTGCGTAACTTCTGCTGATAGGCTGTAGATCTCATTTCAGCAACGACGCGAACTTCTTCGACTAAGTCGAGATTGTTTTGTCGAGAAATCTTGGCATCCTCTTCAATATACGCAGCCACTCTAGGAGAAGTATGAATTAAATCACTAGGAAGAACCCCTTCTGCGCCGTAGACCAAGAAGAAAGGTGTGTATCCTGTTGACCTGTTTGGAGTTGTTCGTAAACTCCATATTACAGAGGGTAATTCCTCTGCCCAAGCCCCCGTAGCACGTCGTAGGATTAAACCATTTGCTCTTTCGTCTTGTCCGTTAGCTTGTGGATGTGCGACTGACGCAATGTCAAGCCGGATATTTTGCTCGTTGCAGAATTCAGCCAATTCTCCCATAGAAAAGTTACTCCCGTTCTCCGTGATAATGCTATGCGGATAACCATACTGGATTATAACATCCTCGACAAATCTTTTGGCTGTTGCTCCATCACAACTAGTGACAGGTTTAGCCTCAATCCATTTTGTGAATTTATCCACCATCACTAAGAGGTGAGTAAATCCACTTGGAGCTCGTTTAAACGGTCCTACCATATCAAGCCCCCAGACTGCAAAGGGCCATGTTATAGGTATTTTTTGTAGCTGATCAGCCGGAACATGAGTTTGCTTGGCGTACTTTTGGCAGCCTTTGCACGTCTTGACTAATCGTTCGGCATCTGCCTGAGCTGTAAGCCAGAAAAATCCGTGTCTAAAAGCTTTTGCTACTAAAGATTTGGCTGCAGCGTGGTGACCACACTCGCCTTCGTGGATTTCTCTTAAGATTTCCACTCCTTCTTCCGGAGATACGCAACGTTGAAAAACCCCAGAAACACTATGTTTATGGAGCTCACCTTTAACAATAGTATAGGCTTTTGCTCGTCGGATGATCTGCCGGCTCAGCACCTCATCTTTGGGTAATTTGCCATCTACCAGATAATCTAGGTAGGGTTGAGTCCAGCTGGGAATTACAGCCAGAACTGCTACTAGAGGTGAGTCGGATTTGGTCGGATATTCCTCATCTACTCCCTTTATTGAGGGAACTTTGAGGTGCTCTAAAAAGCGCCATCCGAGACTTCTTTCCGCGCAGAGCCTATCCTAGATAGTGCATCCGCTTCCTCGTTTTCTGCTCGAGGGATGTGTTGAACATCAAACCCTTCGAACGATTTAGATAGATCATCCACGACAGCCTTATATGCTGCCATGTGTTTATTTGCATTACAAATATCTGACACTTGTTGGGCAACGAGATCCGAATCTCCATAACACATCAGACGTCGGATGCCAATATCCTTAGCAATCCAGATTCCATGCGGCAATGCTTCATACTCGGCAATATTGTTTGTCGCTGTGAAGTGGATCTGCAACACATATAAAAGTTTATCTCCTTGGGGTGATTTGAGCACCACGCCAGCCCCCGAGCCCCCGTGAGCCTTAGACCCATCAAAGTAGAGGGTCCAATATTCCGACTCAGGGAGGATCATATTTTCCTTTGTCTCTGTCCAATCAGTGACAAAGTCAGCAAGGATTGGGGAGTTGATTGCTGTACGGGTTTTATACTCAATATCGAAAGCTGAAAGCTCTATGCCCCATTTGGCGACGCGTCCTGTGGCGTCACTGTTGTTGATTATATCTCTCATGGGAGCTTTCTCACCACGATAATTGGATGCTCCTGAAAATAGTGTCGTAACTTACGAGATGCTAGAGAAACGCCGTAAGCTAACTTTTGATAGTGCGGATACCGCTATTTTGACTCTGTCAGGACCTCACTAACAAAGTAAGTCGGGCGCTGCACCAGGTGTTCCTGATTTTCCTCTGGTCTCTCCACCACCATGACGATACTAACGACCTTATTTGTCGCAGCAAGATAGAGCAACATTGGTTCCTGAGGTTCCGGCGCTGCAAGGATAGGAGCAGATGAGAGTACTTTCTTCAGGTCTTGTAGTGCAGCTTCAGCTTCGTCGGTCCAAACAAAATCCTTGGTCTTTTTTAGGAGTTTGTATAATGGTGCGACTCTTTCACCAAGCCGGCTTACAAATCGACTGACTTCAGCAATGCAACCAGTCAATCTTTGTACGTCCTTCAGGCGAGTTGGCCTGGAAATATTGAGTATAGCCTTGATCTTGTCCCAGTTCACCTCTATGCCTATTTGAGACACGATGAAACCTAACAATTTTCCGGCTGGTATTCCAAAGAAGCATTAATTCGGGTTAAGCATGATGTTGTATTTTCGTAGATTGGCGAACGTTTCCTCCAAGTCGGAAATCAGCGTTTCCTTCTTTTTGGACATCACCGCAATATCATCCACGTATGCATGCACATTGCGTGCGAGTTGGTCGTGGAGGCAACGCTGCATCGTGCGCTGGTACGTAGCTCCTGCGTTCTTCAGCCCAAAGGGCATCGTAACAAAACAGAAGGTTCCGAAAGGGGTTATGAATGAAGTTTTGACTTTGTCAGATTCCTTCATCCGGATTTGGTGATAACCGGAATATGCGTCAAGAAAACAGAGGAGTTCCGAGCCTGCCGTAGAATCGATAACTTGATCAATTCTAGGCAGAGCGAATAGATCTTTTGGACAAGCCTTGTTCAAGGCAGTATAATCAACACACATCCTTAAATCAGTGGTGTCCTTTTTAGGGACCATTACAGGATTGGCCGACCACTCAATGTGGATGACCTCTTCTATGAATCCGGCTAACTCGAGCCGTGCTAGTTCCTTAGCTATTGCCTTACGCTTTTCATTACCAAAATGTCGTAGGGACTCTTTGACGGGTTTAGCGTTCGGTTTTACATTTAAAGAGTGCTCGGCAAGTTCCCTAGGTACTCCGGTCATGTCATATGGCTGCCATGCAAAGATATCTTGAGTTCTTGGAGGAACTTGACGAGCGCGCTTTCCTATGCGGTACCTTGGCCTACGCCTATCTGGGTCACCTTGGAGGGGTCATCATCCTTCAACGGCATCTTCTTCGTCTCTTCTGATGCCTTGAACTCCAGATTTGGCTTTGTCACCTCCTCCTTTGTTGCGGGCATCTCAGACGGATCTATGCTCTTCTTGATCTCCTGGTACTCCTAGGCGTGTAGCACGGCTTCGACAAAGGCGGCATTTCCATCCTCGCACTCTCGCGCTTTCTTCGGTTCTCCCCTGATGGTGATCACGTTGTTGGGACCTGGAATTTTCATCATATTGTAAATGTAACACAGACGAGCCATAAACTCCCAATAAGCCGGACGTCCGAATATAGCGTGGTACGCGCTCTTGAACGGGACCACTTCGAAGGAAAGTGCCTCCGTCCGATAGTTCTTTGGAGTTCCAAAGGTGACATCCAAAGTTATCTCTCCTAGGGAATTAGCTTGTCTTCCTGGGACAACTCTGTGAAAGATCACAGATCTATGGTTTAGCTGGGTTTCCGAGATCTTCATCCGGCGTAGCGTTTCGACATAGAGAATATTGATACTGCTACCACCATCCATGAAGGTCTTGGAGAAACCATAACCGTCAATAAGTGGGTTAACCATTAAGGCGTATTTTCCTCGCATGTGCAACTTAGGCGGATGATTAGCGCGGTCAAATGCGATTGCCACTTCCGACTAGTCCAAGTATTGGGGGACAGCTAGAACTGTTGCGTTGAGCTCGTGTAGAACTGCTTTCTTGACCTTTGTTGGTTGAGATCCGAGGAAAGTGACGTAAGTGCCCTTCTTGGTGGGAAAAGTTTTCTTCCCTTCCGGCTTGGGATTTCAAGCATCAGCTTCCTCCATGTCGGAATCTTCCTTGGTCTCTTTGTCTTTTTCGGGATTTTTCTTTCCCTTCTTCCACTTAGCTTTGTAGCCTGCGGTGTCATCTCTTTTGATGTCGTCATTGAAATGACACTCAGCGTTGGTGTGGGACGTGCCCCCATTGGCGTCTAGGTGATGCACACATGGGTTATTGGCAATGTTGGCCCAAGAGTAGGTTTTGCCTGGTTGCTGTTCTCCTCTACCTTGGACCCTTGAAGTCCCACGGCCACGCCCGCGGCCTCCGCCGCGTCCTCCTCGTCCTCCAGACCTGAAAGTAGCAGTGACCACTGTTGTTTCTGTTGGGTCCGCAGCATAGAAAACAAAAAATTCCTACGATGAGAACTACACGCCAAGATCTATCTACTAGGTACAAAGCAACAGGCGGACATACATCCAACGAGAACTTACCCTCAAAGACAACGAGTTTTGTTAACAAGTAGGAACTCGTGGTTGATGTAGTCATACACTTGCCGATCTCAAGATCGTGAGAAAGTCCGAGCGCCGCAACTCAGCAGCGCATCCGTACTCGCACACACGTTTAAGCCACCGGACAACCTCCACCTCTTCGCTCCAGCGATCCAGCGGAAGCAGCAACTCCTTCTAGACGAAATCCCACCGGGAACATGTATCTCGCTAATCCGAGACCATGGGGAAATAATTCTAGAGGGGGAGAGAGATCCTTCACAAGGAGGTGTGTGGATGAAGGAGGGAATGGGTGGCATTTTATAGGAGGAGGGGGGTGCCTCTCCTCTCCATGGCCGGCGCATGGGGGGGTGACCCCTCACCTCCCCCATTCATGTGGTGGTAACCCCTCCACATTAAAATGCCTCTTCACATTCCCTTTTAAAGTCTCCACTTTAAATGCATTAAAGTTTTCCAAGTTTAATGCTCTCTCATTTAATAAAACCCTTTTAATAAATTTATTCAGAATTTTGTTAATTACTTGCCAGTTTATTTTGTTATTAAATTCTCCAAGACAACGAAAAACACAATAACACTTTATTTGTTTTCGATGAACATCATCACTTATTCTCTTGCCAGTTTCTTAGGCCATTGCAGTTCATGAATTGCGTTGTCCTGTATGACACTTCGTACCAACCAATTCGGTATCCAATACCGGTATCCAATACCTCAGAACCACATTGTTTAACAAGCAAGGAATACAGCCATAACATGTATATCTTCTATATACCTAAGTTGGACATCTCCAACCTTTTCTTTTCTGCCAAATATTTTATAGATTCTCTTTCAACAATTCCTTTTCTTTTAAAAGAATCTATCAACATCAATAGTGGTGTCATTCACATGACACATAGTACAAAGTGTATATAGTCAAACACTAATACCTTTGGACTTGCACTTTGAAGTGGATCACCATCATCAAATGTTTGGCATTCTTTAAAAAATCCATTCTTTAGTAATCTATTAGTGTAGTAAACATTTTACTTACATCTTATATTCATCCTTATCACAACAACTTTCATGATCAAGCTACTATAGCCTATAAGGAAGAATGACGAGTATAATTTTAGTTCCCGAAACCTTTTTGGGAGATTCGGATGCCTAGCATCTCCATCCTTCACAAATTCTCATACAATATGAGAACATGTATTTTGCTAAATTACATTCCATCATAATGCAAACAAAAACATTGTTTCAGATATCACAATATCTTTCACACATGATGGTTTCTGAAACAATTTTCAGCTCTAATATAATATTGATATTAAAATAACTTTTGAATATCAATGATCATGGAGGCAAACATGATACTTTAGATACTAACATTGGAATTCTTACTCTTGATTTAATACTACTTATTAAACTTCATGGAGTAAATAGAGTTTGCTAAAAGTTTGCAATAGGACTTATAAACTTTAAATTGACATTCAAAACAATACGATACCAGTTCGTAAAGTAAATATCCAGAATTCTATAGTTCTATTATCTCAATTAAAACTAAGCATAAGGTAGTAAACAGACGCCAATGACTACAACAAATTATGCAAATTCACTTCGATTTAGTTTATGACAAATTGAGTTCGACTAATCCAAATTACTAATGAGCTCCCACTCAAAAACGACATCCCTCGTGCCTTTTTGGTGATTACATGAACCAAATCCACTACACCAAGTCCGATCATCATGTGAGTCGGTGTAGCTTCAAAGGCGAGCATCAATATGGGCATCATATCAACTATATGACTCATGCTTAACCTCTCGGTCCGTGTTTCGAGGCCATGTCTGTACATGCTAGGCTCGCCAAGTAAGAACCTTAGTACTCGCGTGTGTAAAACTGTCTTACACCCGTTGTATGAAAGCGTAGAGTCGAGTACACCCGATCATCACGTGATGTCTCGAAACACGATCCATAGAACGGTGCATACTTAAGGAAGAACACATTTTATCTTGATATCTAAATGAGGGATCATTTTATAATGCTACCAAAAGCGCCAAACTAGCAGTATAAGATGCTAACATCTAATGTGTAAAGTGAGATGATATGGTCCATGCATTTGATATCTATCATACGCATCATGGTATGATCTATATCATTCCTTTTTGTGTAAGGCCAAGGTCTATGGAACTTACACGTTGAGTGTGTTGTAAGCGTATCTATCATACATCTACTTACAACAATACCATATCAAGACACTAGCCCAGCAACGATCTAAACTAGACGCCTCTCATTTACCAATTGCAAGTTTTACGTGGCTTAGGGCTTTCGGAGATAGAACCGGTCTTACCTACGAACATGAACCACAACAAGGATAACTAAGTTATTAGCAACTCGTTGTAAATCAGATATTGACTATAGTATGAGAGACAGACACCCGCCAGCCACTTATGCAAAACAAGTTGCATGTCAGTCGTGGAACCAGTCTCATGTATGATGACATGTAAGGTTGGTTCGGGCCGCATCATCCCACTATGCCACCAATATCCAAAATACATAGAAGATGCAATAACATGATCATCATTGCCCACATATAAACATATGTGTACTACCCGTGCACAGCACCTACACATAGATCAGGCTCAGATACCACTGTTGGGTCCGCAACATAGAAAACAAAACATTTCCTACGATGAGAACTACACGCCAAGATCTATCTACTAGGTAGAAAGCAACGGGCGGACATACATCCAACGAGAACTTACCCTCGAAGACAACGAGTTTTGTTAACGAGTAGGAACTCGTGGTTGAAGTAGTCGTACACTTGCCAATCTCAAGATCGTGAGGAAGTCCGAGCGCCGCAACTCAGCAGCGCATCCGTACTCGCACACACGTTCAAGCCACCGGACAACCTCCACCTCCTCGCTCCAGTGATCCAGCGGAAGAAGCAACTCCTTCCAGACGAAATGCCACCGGGGACATGTATCTCGCTAATCCGAGACCATGGGGAAATAATTCTAGAGGGGGAGAGAGATCCTTCACAAGGAGGTGTGTGGATGAAGGAGGGAATGGGTGGCCTTTTATAGGAGGAGGGGGGTGCCCCTCCTCTCCATGGCCGGCGCATGGGGGGGTGACCCCTCACCTCCCCCATTCATGTGGTGGTAACCCCTCCACATTAAAATGCCTCTTCACATTCCCTTTTAAAGTCTCCACTTTAAATGCATTAAAATTCTCCAAGTTTAATGCTCTCTCATTTAATAAAACTCTTTTATTAAATTTATTCAGAATTTTGTTAATTACTTTAATTAACAAACATTCACATATAGCCCCTTGCAATATTTCAATATCACATGCAGAACCACTTTCTGCAATTTCACCCGAAACAATTTCCGGTTTCTATTGAAACAATTCCTACGCTTTGCAATTCTTTCGTCTAAAACATATGTGCTCCAAAATGGTGTCCGGTAACTCTTAAGTGTGTCACCCTACGGTTCGCGAATAATGCAGACATGATTGAGACTCCTCTCAGATCAATAATCAGAAGCGGGACCTGGAGATCCATACTGACTCCTACACATTCAACGATGACTTCTGTGATCGTGAGAACATTTAACGCTTGTAACTAAATCCCTTTGTCTCGCGATATATTACATGTCCGAGATTCGATCATTGGTATCTCCATACCTAGTTTGATCTCGTTACCGACATGCACTCTTTTCTCGTTCCCGTGATATAACATTCTAGTGATCACATCACTTGCTTGCAAGCTATCTCAATGTGATATCACCGAGAGGGCCCAAAGTATATCTATCCGTCATCGGGATTGACAAATTCCACTCTTGATCCATGAGCCTCAACATAACACCTTCGTAGTACTGAACCCATCTTTATAGTCACCCTGTTACGGTGTGACGTTTGATGTTATCAAGATACTCTTCAGGTGTTAGCAATTAACATGATCTCATGGTCTAAGGATAAAGATTACTTCGTATGATGTTATAGCAATATAAACATAATGACTTGATCGTAATGCTATACTTCGGATGAATGTTCATCACATCATTCCACCAATGGTGTGACCTTGTTATTAACAACATCCAATGTCCATGATCAGGAAACCTTGATCATCTTGTTAATCAACAAGCTAGTCTATAAGAGAGGCATAACTAGGAACCCTTTTTGTTTATTAAACACACATGTATTGATATTTCCGATCAATAAAATTATAGCATACAAAATAAACATTTATCATAAACATGGAATAAGATAATAACCACTTTATTCTTGCCTCTCGGGCATATTCCCTTCAGTTTCCGCGTTGGGTTTCTCTTCCGAGGTATTGTTGCACTTCTGAGCTTGTTGCTTTGGTTGTTTTGCCGACTGAGTCACAGCTAAGGCATTGAGGAATCCCTCTGCATCGTCGTCAGCATCTGCATACTTGCTCGCTGTTTCTATCATCTCTCCCAAGTCAGTGACCTTGTCACACTTCAAGCGGTGACGTAGTAAACCAATTGGGAGTCCTGCGATGAAAGCTTCAATCGTGGTTTGATCGTTTACTCCTTCACATGAGTTCTTGGTGTCGATCCATCGTCCGAGGTAATATCGGCAAGTTTCTCCGGCCTTCTGGGTGCAACGCTGTAGGTCTCCGACCGTACAGGGCCTCTGATATGTGCCTTTGAAATTCCAAAAGAACGCACTTTGCATGTCATACCAGTTATGAATGGTGTTCTCCGGAAGTTCATTGCGCCATGATCGTGCCATATTCCGCAACATAAGTGGGAGATATCGGGTTGCGACCAGGCTGTTTCCACCTTTAGCGATTCAGCAAGCTTGGAAAAAATCCTGTAGCCAGGTATCTGGCCGAGCAATGCCGTCGTAGGCTTGGATATGCCTTGAGATAGCAAATCCTTCCGGGAATCTTGTAGCTCTGATGCGTGGTCCGAAGCACTTTGGGCCCACATAGATATCATCGTTTTCGTAGCGCCGCGCCTCTATGTTGGAGTTAATCATGTGCCTTGCGTCGTTCGGGGATAGAGATTGTCCCGAATGCCGGCTGTGGCTGCAGTGCCTTGGAGCCGGACTTTGGCTTCTGCCACCACCTCCTCCGCCACGTCGTCCTCCTTGTCCCCCTTGGGAGCTGTTGTGATGACTGCTTGGTGGAGAAGGTGGGGCAGCTGGATAGTTTCCGGCTGATCGCCGGCCTTCATCTGGAGCGTCATTATTCCGGTTCCGCGGAGGGTCTTGACTACGACGAGCCTCTTGCCGGCTTGTCCCGGCATGGTTTCCGTCGTTCCTTCGTCCGTTGTTCCCACTATGGTGAGGCTCAGCCGAACAGCTTGCATGTCTAGGAGGTGGCATTTTTTGACGATCCTCCTCTCGATGTTTCTCTTTATCTTCTCCCCTTCGATCGTTAGACTCTCGTCGGGGAGGATTCCTCGGATTCAGTGCATCAATGGCCTCTTTTTCGGCCGATGGGGCGACGTTGCTCTAGTCACGCGCAGTTCTGTGATGCTGTCCTGAAGATCTGGTTCTTGAATAATTGTCTTCCCCGCGCTCGGGGCGATGGTGCTGCTCCGGAACGTGATGGGGTCTTACGTCAGCCCATGCCGGATCTGTGCGACATTGGTCAGAATCCGAGACCAGTTTTTGACTTCCGGACAGGGCGACCTTTTGCTGCTCCAGTCCCTTGTTGAGTAGTTTGATACCCAAACGGATCTCCTCCGGTGCTGGATTAGCCGATAGAATTTCTCGGGCCGCCACGATATTCTGTACTGGGGTTGGATATACCCAATCTCCTTTCCTATCTTTCCGTGGCTTCCCCATCTCATCTCTGAAAAGGACGGAACGGATATGTGGCAATTGGTCGTCATTGGTGTGACGCTTCCGTGTCTTCTGATGCAACCGAGACATGTAATCCTTAGTTTCCATGCGTTTCTTCTCCTCCTCGATGTTTTTGGCTTCATCCAAGAGTTATTGACGATGCGCTTCTAGGGCTTGGGCCCTTTCGTCCAGCTCTTCAGCAGTAAGTTCTGCAGCTGTAGGGATAGGTGTGGTTAATGCATCATCGATGAGTTTACGCGCACCTTCGGTGATCACGTTTCCATCCACCGATTCTTCTTTTTTCCGCTCTTCTGGGATAAGTGCTCCATCCGAGTCTTCTTCGTATTCCTCGGCAATCACCTCTTCTGCCAGAGGGTCTTTTGCCGGGGTCTTGTTCTTCTTCTTTGCCTTCTTGGCAGCGACGGTAGCAAAGACGGCTTTGGGTCCGTTTCCCGGAGTCAAGCTCTGATCGGTACTTTCGGACATCTGGACTTCGGGATTATCTCCGACGTCCATGTCATCCTGCGCTTTGGGAGAGTGTTCCCCGGATCCTTCATCCATGGCTTCTCCTTCTTCTACAGCTTTGGAGTTATACTCCTCTTCATATTCCGCGAAGAACTTTCAGAAATCCACTGACGTCATCGATTCAACCGAGGATGCGGGTACGTCGGCGTTTGTTCCAATTGCCTCCAGCACCGAGTCAGTGTTTTCTCTAGCATCGGCAGAGTCGGATCCGGATCCCACATATCCGACAAAGTGCGACGCGTGCTTCTTGAGGTACCTGCGGCTCTCGCGATCAGCCATTTCAAAACTTTTGATGGTCTCGAGAATTGCATATGCGCTTGCATCTTGCATTATCATACGTCGTAGTGTGTACCTCAGGAAAGGCATGTCTGTCCTGGCGTCATCAGAGCCGGAATCAGTGTCGTTGACTTGCTCCTCCTGAATTTCGACTTCCACGGGTGGGTCGATCTGGGATCCGGCTTCTCCAGGGGGATCCACTCCATATTCGACTTGGACCGCTAGGTCTTTTTCAGGCTCGGATTTCTCCACTATCTACACAACGGGTGCAGGCTGGGTGGGATTAGGGTTTTCTGGGATCCGGAACTCTGCCACCTCCGCGGACAAAGGGGCCCCAGAAGATTCTTCTGCCTCTATCATCACCGCTGGGGTGGGTGTGGCAGGTTCAGCGAAACCGATGTAAACATCGATCTCGCCAAAAGACATGATTGTGTAGGCAGTCACAGCCTCCCTAGCCGGAATCCAAGTCTCGTCGAGCACAATGAGAGGGACGTCGCTGGAGTAGAGGATGCGACTGACGGCGATAGTTTCGCTGATTCCGATTCTTGCAGATTCCGCTCGGAACGCAGATCCGAAGCTCACCTGCCCCACGGTGGGCGCCAACTATCGTCGGATTGAGGACAAGTACGCCATGAGGGGGTCCTTGAGGCGTGCGGAAGAGAGGGATGTGAGACGTACGGTGTTTCGGGACGGTGAGCACACAAGTTTACCTAGGTTCAAATCCGCCGGCTTTGGACGGATCCTACTCCTGCTAGCAATCCAGTAATACGACAGAGCCGGAATATGGGTTACAAGGGTTTCGCCTGTGTGAGTTGAGGGTATAAAGTGTTGGGTGTTAGGTGCACTAAAGGCTCTCCCTAGGACGGCTTATATAGATATCCGGCCTAGGGTTTACAAGAGAGATCTATCCGGCTACAACTAAGAGTCAGTTACAGAGTACATCTTGAACTACAAGTAACATTATGGGCCTAAGTCGGTAAGTTTTCTGGGCCTTCCCGTAGCCGGATTGGACACCGTCTTTCTCCCTGACTGGGCCGCCCGTGAAGCAAAGCTCTAACCCGAAGTGGGCCACCCTGGTCAGTGAGGAACTGTGAGGATACCCGGAAAGTATATCCGCAACAATAAACAATTGAGATTGCTTAATGTGCCTTGGATGAATCATGTGTTGTTTTAGCATATTAAAGTATAGTATAGTGGTATTCTCCTTTGATGCTTTATTTGGGTTGACTTGGCGCATGCTCACACCATGTTATGACTATCTAAAGTCACCATAGCCTTTATGATCCTTTAGTTTTCAACTTGTAGTATCACTTTATGCTTTGATCAATGATGTTTTGTCGCTCTGCATGATTATGGCCATTATTGCTCTCTTAGTTTGTCGCTCCCATTCTTTTTGCTAGACTCCACAACAAAGTATGAGTTCCACTCATGCATCCAGCTCCCTAAACCAAGTTATTCCAAAGAGTCCACCATACCTACGTACTAGCTTATGCTATTCCAAGTATATTCATACTTTTTTTTACCTTCCAAATTAAACTTGTTATGAGAAAACTAGTGATTAAAGCTCTCACAAACTTGATGGCACACTTTACCTTTTTGCATCTAATAAAATTGAACAATTGCGTCCATCTTTGTTGCGTATATGCTTGCGCTTTATAAGTTGAAGTTAGCAGAACCATGTTTCATGGGGAACGCTTTCAACATTGCACTTGTACTTTGTACCCCGTTGATATCATGTTCTTTTGCTTATGGATCCCGGTGGTGTGAAATAAAAGTGGAACTTGTAAGATCATGGAGTTTGTATGTGTGTTAGAGAAACGCCTGGGCCGCTAGCCTAAGACATGCCTAATCATGGTGGAAACTTGCAGCTTCACCATAATGAGCACTCTATGAAGCATCCTCAATAAAAACCTATGCAAATAGCAAATAAAAAGATCGCTGATATGCTCATTGTCTGCTTGCCTTGTCATTTTGATTATGGGATAGCTCCTGTATCATGTGCAAGGGGTACCCCGTTGGCGGTTCTTTATGATACACATGTACTTACAATGACAAGAGCTTACTCGTGACTAAAGTTGAGTAGCATGAGGTTCGGTCTTCGTAAGTAAGGGGCATGAGATTTCGATTTATAACTTGCCAAGCATATCCTCTTGGTTGTGTCACTTTAACCTTAATCACCTTAAAGATGCTTATGATAGGAGCAATGAGAGCTGAAAGCTATAAGTACCATAATTTTTGGAAGCTATTTATGAGACTTGAATCCCTACTTGCTTTTATGAAGGCCTTTCTTCCACCATTATATTGAGTCTCCACCTTCTACCTTTGTGCACCTACTTTGAGAGCATAGTGGCCATTCTTAGTTCTATGTGCATTGTCCCAAGACTAGTTGATTGATGCATAAATTTATATTGCTTGTTTTAAACTATTTGTATCTAGTCACTCTTATGAACTTTGAAGGTGTCCTATGCATTTATATTTGCTACTCTATTGAGGGAAAAGTTGAATGCTATTATGCTATGTTTTGTTTATGTGAAACAAACAAACATCTTGGAAAGCATTGTTATTCATGAATCTTTTGTTTGTGCCTTTTCATGTTGCATCATAGTTCTCTTTGTCTTATTGCTAGAACTTTGTCTTTCATGTTATGATTGAAGTACTATGATCCTAGCTTTGAATGTTTTACAAATACTTTGATCAAGTCTTTGATGGTGCATGTCACCTCAAAAATTATTCTTTCTTTTTATCACTTACCTACTCGAGGACGAGCAGGAGTTAAGCTTCGGGATGTTGATACATTGCAAATGTATCTATAATTTTTGATGTTCCGTGCTTGGTTTTATCCACTTTCTTGTGTTTTGTCCACACTTTGGAGTACTTTTCATATGATTTCTTGGACTAACCTATTAACAAGAGCCACAGTGCCAGCTACCTGTTTTCTGCTGTTTTTGGTTCCAGGAAAGTCAGAAAATGAATATTCTCCGAATCGGACGGGAAAAAAGCCAAAGTGCCTATTTTCCGGAAGTCATCAGATGCCAAAATACGAGATGGAGAAGGGCTGGGGGCCAGGCACACCACCTGGCCGCGCGGCCAGGCCTGGCCCGCGCCAGGGGGTGGTCTGGCCGACCCCAGCACCCCCTCGGCCTCTCTTTCCACCTATAAGATGCCCTCGGGATGAAAACCCTAAGTACCCGATGAAAAATCCATGAAAGAGTCTGTAGCCGCCGTCATCTCCATCACTAGATTGGGAGGGATCTGAAGCTCTTCCCGGCACCCTGCCGAAGAGGGGAATTCACCCTGGAGGCCTTCTTCATCATCATGCAAGCCTCCGGTGTGATGCATGAGTAGTTCATCCTTGGACTACGGATCCATGTAGTTGCTAGATGGCTGGCTCTCCTCCTTTGTGCTTTCATGTCTAGATCTTGTGAGCTCCGTTCATGATCAAGATCATCTATTTGTAATTCTGCATGTTGTGTTTGCGGGGATCCGATGGATATTGAGATTCTATTTCAGATTGATTATTGATTCTATCATGTCTTTGTTATTTTTGATCTTGCATGCTTTCCGTTGTTAGTAGCTATCTTGGCCAAGTAGATGCTAGCAACTCCAAGAGTTAGTATTTATGCTCGATAGTGGGTTCATGCCTCTGGTAATATAGGGAAGTGACAGAAATCTCTAAGGTACTAGATGTGTTGTTGCTACTAGGGAGAAAACAACAATCCTTTGTTCATAGAACAATCGTATTGTTTACTTTACACGCAGTTCATAAAGCAATAATCTGTTGCTTGCAACTTAATACTGGAGGGGGTTCGGATGATAACTTGAAGGTGGATTATTAGTCATGGATGCAGTTGGATGGCGGTCTATGTATAATGTTGTAATGCCCAATCAAGTCTCAAAGGATTCAAGATGATTAGTATATGCATGTATTGCTTTCTCGATGTTTGTCAACTGCCCCGCTGTAATTTGTTCACCCAGCATGTTATCTATCTTAAGGAGAGCCACCTCTAGTGAACTATGGATCCCGGTCCTTTTCTTTACATACAATCTATAAACTATTTACTGCTTTGTGTTTAGTTTCTGCAAACTATTACTTCCTTCCATTCGATACGTTTAATCCTTTGTTTTCAGCAAAACACGGTGAGATTGACAACCTCATCACAAGTTGGGGACAGCGTTCTGTGGTTGTGTTGTGTAGGTCTCCACGTTGCTACTAGCACCGGTAGTGCGCCCTGCCAAGGCTCAGCTAGCAACACCTTTGCGGTGTTTCCTTGCTCCTACTGGTTTGATTAAACCTTGGTTTCATAACTGAGGGAAACTTGCTACTGTGCTCATCATACCTTCGTCTTGGGGTTCCCAACGAGCTCTACATCAACACCGAGCCATCAGTACTTCTTGAACAATTTCTTGGGGTGACATGGGTGTCATCCCCAAGCTTGAGCTTTTGTCCATACTTCATCTCATCACATTGTTCTTCCCTACACTTTAAAATTTCCTTGATACAAAACTTCACACAATCTTCATTAGCAACATTAGTGTATTCAAGATAATAAGTCTTTAGGTTTAGTTTCAACACAAGCAAAACTTACATTAAAACACAAGCTACTGTAGCAATTCCTTCTAAAAGCTCAAGTGATCAAAGAGAACTCAAAGAGAAAGAGATTAAGAGGCAAAAGCAAATAATGGCAGAAATCTGTCAAAATAGACTCATAGGTAAAAACCGATTTTTTAGAAGACCTTCTGTTGCTAAAATAGAAAAGTCATAAACTAACAGAAGTTAGATAATAACTTGGGGCATAAGCACAAAAAATTACAGCTCAATCCGACGTACAGGGATATTTCACGATTTTTTATAGTGAAGCACAAAAATCTGTTTCGGGACAGCAACTTTCCCAAGTCTTACTTCTCTCTCATTAGAGGTTATTCTTGGCACAAAAACCACACAAAAAAGATAAGGAGAGGTTATTACTGAAGAAATAACTTCCAAGACTCAACAAAAGAAAAACTTACTGAATAAAAATTTGGGTTATCTCCCAATAGTTCTTTCTTTATAGCCATTAAGATAGGCATGATAATTTCGATGATTCTCACATAAGAAATATGAATTAAAGTAAAATAGAGCATCAAGAAGCAAATTCAAAACACATTTAAGTCTAACCCACTTCCTATGCATAGGAATCTTACACGCAAATAAATTCACAGAGAACAAAGTGAAAAGCATAAGAAGATAAAACGAGAGTAACTTCAAAACTTTCAGCAAATAGAGAGGTGTTTCAGTACCATGAAATATTTTACAACCATATTTTCCTCTCTCATAATAATTTTCGGTAGGAATGGGTAGATCCATTCTTCCTCCTCTTGATCATCACTCTCCTCCTATTTTTCATCCAATGACCTTCCAGTTTCAGCAATTCTTCTTCCATGGGCTCCTTCAAGGCATTAGTCTCTTCCGTTGGTGGTGAGCATCTATTAAGATATTCGAGAATATAGCCATTTTCTTCCTTGTATCAAAGCAAAATTTAAGTATATCATAAACCTCATATTTATAAGGTGCATCATCAGTATGTTCAAGCAAATAAGCAAGTTCGAATGCGCCCTTCCAAGAAATAAATTCTTCAATTTGTTCCATATCATAAAGTCATAATTTCCCTTAACATAAGAAGATATGGTAACATCATCATTATACTCACATTGAAAATGGAGGTGTTTATACCTCTTACATCAACAAGATTTATCAAAGCAATAACTAACATTATAAGTAGAGGACACGTTTCTAGCAATGGTATACAATTTATTAATTTGTTCCCATAAGTGTTTCCCTTTTTGTGACAAGCGGTGTTCCTTATAATAATATTTTTGTTCTTCCGTGAACCCACCTTGCCAATAAGATTCAGTTTCAAAGAAACTAACCATTGATAGAAAGCATGATAAAGCAAGACAAGAAGAGACCAACGAAAATAACAACTATAGTACGAACCAATTTTTTTGTATTTTTGATAAAAAGAACAAGAAAACAAAGCAAAAATAAACTAAGCAAAAGAAAAAACAAAGTAAAGAGATTGGTTGTGAGAGACTCCCCTTGTGAAGCTGTCCTTGACTCCCCGACAACGGTGCCAGAAAAAGTGCTTGATGGCTCAAAATGTAGAGCTTGTCGGGGACCCCAAGAGGAAGGTATGATGAGCACAGCAGCAAGTTTTTCCCTCAGTTATGAAACAAAGGTTATCGAACCAGTAGGAGCAAGGAAACAACTGCAAGGTGTTGCTAGCAACTTGGAATCCTGCACAACACAATCACAGAACTTTGCCCCCAACTTACAGTGAGGTTGTCAATCTCACCGGTTTGCTGAAAACAAAGGATTAAACGTATTGTGTGGAAGATAGTAATTGCTTGCAGAAAGTAAACAGTAAACAGTAACAGTAGATGGTATAGCAATGGTAAAAGCATGGACCGGGTTCGATAGTTCACTATAGGTGATTCTCCTTAAGATAGATAACATGCTGGATGAACAAATTACAGCGGGGCAATTGACAGATTCGAGAAAGCATACAATGCATATACTAGACATCTTGACTCCTATGAGATTTTATTGGGCATTACAACATTATACGTAGACCGTAATCCAACTGCATCTATGACTAATAATCCACCTTCAGGTTATCATCCGAACCCCTTCTAGTATTAAGTTGCAAGCAACAGATAATTGCATTAAGCAAAGTGTGTAAAGTAAACAATACAATTGTCCCATGGACAAAGGATTGTTGCTTTCTCCCTAGTAGCAACAACACATCTACAACCTTAGAGATTCATGTCACTTCCCCAGATTACTAGAGGCATGAACCCACTATCGAGCATAAATACTCCATCTTGGAGTTGCAAGCATCTACTTGGCCAAGATAGTTACAAACAACAGAAATCATGCAAGATCACAAATGATAGAATCAATAATCAATCTGAAATAGCATCTCAATATCCATCGGATCCCCGCAAACACAACATGTGAGATTACAAATAGATGATCTTGATCATGAACGGAGCTCACAAGATGTAAACATGATAGCACAAAGGAGGAGGACCAACCATCTAGCTACTACATGGACCCGTAGTCCACGAATGAACTGCTCACACATCACACCGGAGGTAGGCATGGTGATGAAGATGCCCTCTAGGGTGATCTCTCCTCTCCGGCAGGGTGCCGGGAAGACCTTTAGATCCCTCCCGATCTAGGGATGGAGATGACGGCGGCTATAGACTCTTTCATGGAATTTTGATCGGGTACTTAGGGTTTTTGTCTTGGGAGGCTTTCATAGGCAAAGGGGCAACGTCGATGGAGCACTAGGGGGTCCACACCCCTGTGGCGCCCCCCAGGCCGCGCCGCCACCAGGTGTGGCCGCCCTGGTGCGCCACTTCGTCTCCCCTCCGGACTCTGTGTTGCTTTGGGTAAAATATTGACTTTGGCTTTTGTCTGGTCCAATTCCGAGAATATTTCCTTGCTAGCTTTTCTAAAACCAAAAACAATAGAAAACAGGCAACTGGCATTGTGGCTTCTTGTTAATAGGTTTGTCCTAGAAAATGTATAAAAATACCTCAAAGTATGAACAAAACATAAGAAAGTAGATATAAAACAAGCATGGAACATCAAAAATTATAGATACGTTTACGACGTATCAATAGGACACCTTCAAAGTTCATAAGGGTGACTATATACAAATAATTTAAGAACAAGCAATATCAAAGTTATGAATCAATCAACAAGTTTTGGGACAATGCACATTAACCTAAGAATGACCACATGATCTCTCAATTGGTGCATAAAGATAGAAGATGGAGACTCAACATAAAAGTAATAAACAAAGGCCCTTCACAGAGGGAAGCAGGGATTTCAAGTTTCATAACGAGCTTCCAAAAATTATGGTACTTATTAGCTTTCAGCTCTCATTGCCCCTATCATAAGCATCTTGAGGTGATTAAGGTTAAAGTGACACAAATATGAGGATATGGTTGACAAGTTATAAGTTGAAAATCTCATGCCCCTTGCTTACGAGTACCGAACCTCATGCTACTCAACTTTAGTCACAAGTAAGTTCTTATCATTGTAAGTACAGGTGTATCATAGAGAACCGCCAACAGGGTACCCCTTGCCCCATGACACATGAGCTTTCCCATATCAAAATGACAAGGCAATATACAATGAGCATCTCAGCAATATTTTCATTTGCTATTTGCCTAGGTTTTTATTGATCATGCTTCACAGAATGCTCACTATGGTTATGCTGCAAGTTTCCACCATGATTAGGCATGGCTTAGGCTAGCCGCCCATGCAGTTCTCTAACACACATACAAACTCCATGAGCTTACAAGCTTCCCTTTTATTTCACACCGTCGGGACCCATAAACAAAAGAGCATGATATCAACTGAATAATAAGTGCAATGTTGAAAGAGTTCCCCATGGTATCATGGTTCTGCTAATTCACAAGTTATAAAGCGTAAGCATATAAGCAACATAGATGGACACAATGGTTCAAGTTTATTAAGTGCAAAAAAGTAAAGTGTGCCATCAAGTTTGTGAGAGCTTTAATCACTAATTTTCACATAACAAGTTTAATTCGGAAGGTAGATAAAATCATGAATATACTTGGAATGGTGTAACACACCATGCATAGGAATTTATAGTGGACTCTTTGGAATAACTTGGTTTTCTTGGGGGTTGGATGCATGAGTGGAACTCATACTTGGTACATGTGGAGGCTAGCTAAAGACTGGGAGCGACCAACTAAGAGAGCAATAATGGCCATAATCATGCAAAGTGACAAAACATTATTAATTAAAGCATAAAGTGATATTACAAGTCATAAACGAAATGATCATAGAGGATAAGGTGAATGGTTCATAGTCTTAACATGGTGTAAGCATGTGCCAAGTCAACCCAAATAAAGCATCAAAGGAGAATACCACCATATTATGCTTTTGAATGCTAAAACAACGCATGATTCTTTCAAGGCACATTAAGCAATTTCAATTGTTTGGAACAAGTCATGCTACAGCAATAATCACTAAGCATAAAGCCAAAGCAATATCAAACATGACATGATAAAGTCTAAGCCACAGTCTAAACAAGCTCCTTTTGTACCACTTATAAGCGTGAAACTTCCTACTCTTTTCCAACCAATCAACTTATTTGAAACCATCATATGAATGTGGGGGTCCAACCAATTTATTTAAGCAAACCAAACAAAATAAAACTAAAAACAAAAATGAAGACGCTCCAAGAACAACACAATTGTGCATGAAACAATAAAAATGAAGCGTCTGGAAGAAAACTTGAGATTTTTATTGATGAAGAAGGGGATGCCTTAGGCATCCCCAAGCTTTGACGCTTGTACTTCTTGAATATTTCTTGGGGTGAAACGGGTGGCATCCCCAAGCTTGAGCTTTTGTCCATACTTCATCTCATCACATTGTTCTTCCCTACACTTTAAAATTTCCTTGATACAAAACTTCACACAATCTTCATTAGCAACATTAGTGTATTCAAGATAATAAGTCTTTAGGTTTAGTTTCAACACAAGAAAAACTTCCATTAAAACACAAGCTACTTTAGCAATTCCTTCTAAAAGCTCAAGTGATCAAAGAGAACTCAAAGAGAAAGAGATTAAGAGACAAAAGCAAATAATGGCAGAAATCTGTCAAAATAGACTCACAGGTAAAACCGATTTTTTAGAAGACCTTCTGTTGCTAAAATAGAAATGTCATAAACTAACGGAAGTTAGATAATAACCTGGGGCATAAGCACAAGAAATTACAGCTCAATCCGACGTACAAGGATTTTTCTCGATTTTTTACAGTGAAGCACAAAAAATCTGTTTTGGGGCAACAACTTTCCCAAGTCTTACTTGTCTCTCATTAGAGGTTATTCTTGGCACAAAAACCACAAAAAAGGATAAGTAGAGGTTATTACTGAAGCAATAACTTCCAAGAATCAACAAAAAAACTTACTGAATAAAAATTTGGGTTATCTCCCAATAGTGCTTTTCTTTAACGCCTTTCAGCTAGGCATAAGAGCAAGATTCAAGTATTTTCAAATGAAGAAGCATTAAGAGCAAATTTTATTTTAATAGGAGAGGCAAAATGTATCTTTTCTTTCTTCTTAGGGAAGTGTTCTATACCTTTCTTCAATGGGAATTGACATTTAATAGTGCCTTCCTTCATATCAATAATGGCACCAACAGTTCTAAGAAAAGGTCTTCCCAAAATAATAGGACAAGAAGCATTACATTCAACATCCAAAACATAGAAATCAACGGGGACATAGGTATCGTTAACGATAATAAGAACATCATTAATACTCCCCATGAGTTTCTTTTTAGCATTATCATCAAGTTGGGCATCTAAATAACAATCTTCCAATGGTGGCAAATCAAGCATTTCATAAATCTTTGTAGGCATAATAGAGACACTAGTACCAAGATCACATAAAGCTTTGAGATCAAAATCATTCACTTTCATATTAATGATGGGTTCCCAACCATCTTCTAATTTCCTAGGAATAGAAGCTTTATGTTTCAATTTTTCTTCTTTAATTTTTATGAGAGCATCTGTAATGTGTTTTGTAAAGGCCATATTCATAGCACTAGCATTAGGACGTTTAGAAAGCTTTTGTAGGAACATTATTACTTCAGTAATATTGCAACCATCAAGCTCAAAATCAATATTACCATCCAAGGTAGTAGAACTATTGTCTCCCATATTAATGGGGACTTCATGTGGTTTGCTAGCATCAACATTAGTGGTGGTGATAGTACAAATTCTGCTATTTCTAGAAATTTCATCTTCTCTTTCCCACTTAGCATGTAATTCAGCTAACACTCTAACATTTTCATCAATTCTAGCTTGTATGGAATTAGTAGCAGCAAAGGGGTTTTCCATAATTTCAGGTTTAGTAGCCATTTTATTGATCAAAGAGGATTGTGCTTAAGCAAAGATGATATATTTTTTCAGCATTCAAAAGTTTTTCCTCAACAGTTTTATTGAAAGCAGTTTGTTTACTAATAAAATCCTTAAGCATGACTTCAAGTTCAGAGGGTGCACTTCTATTGTTGTTGTAGGAATTTCCGTAAGTGTAATGTCCTAGCATTAGAGCTTAGAAACAAGCTGAACACATGTGTGTGCATTGCATTCATGCATAGAAAATCCGGATAATTTTTGCGCTTTTAAATAAAACTTGTCAAAGTGATTGAAGCTTCTCTTAACTTGGTGGAACTGAAGTATATCATCAAGTTGACTGCGATAAGTTTCGATATGACCTTTGCTAAAACCTTATCTTTGGGTAATATACTTTGATATAAGGGTAGATCAAATATAATAAAACTAAGTTATAACACATTACTTAATAAGGAGTACTTGATCTTCTAGAGATCATTACATGGTATTCCATACCACAACTCAAGGATGAATACTTAATATTCTAAAGATGATATTAATATATTACCTACCATAAACTCTGTATACCAAGTTACGCTTATAACTTAAGTAAAAGAAACTCATGACTAAAATTTGAAACACTTGTTTGCCATAGTTATTCCTACCATGGGTATCATGGTAGTTCTTAAACATTTACTCTTATTACAAATAGAGTAGAAAGGAAAGTCAATCCAAGACCATCCATCACATACCTTAGTGTCATGTTAATAGATGACAATCCTATTTAACCAAGTCCTAGTGTCTGTTGATCATCAATGTGTGTGATCAATTCTTGACCTAGAACTTATTGACTCATAGGCTTTGACCTATTATGTTAACCTTTCAAAGACCTTAAGTAAATTAATCTGAAGGAAGAACTAGATATGGTTGGGTGTACCATCATCAATGGAATGTGATCCTTAGTGGAGATCAAACCATTTGATGTTGGAGGAGTTAACTCACTCATGAGTTAACTAGAAGTAGTACCTAAACTCAAGGGTTGAGCTAGTAATTGAGGAGCTATGAGAAAGCTAGTAGTATTAGTACATTAGATAACAATCTTGTTAGGACAAGTGGATATAGACTTAGAATAAGCTTGCTTAACAAGATAAGTCTATAGAGAGACTAATACAAGTTTACCACCTAGTTGAGTATAGATCTTGATCAAACAATTAGAAGACTAAGCTTTGTATGATCAAAGGATGGTGGTCATTATTCTCTAGTCACTTGAGAATAGATGATTAGGTGTTGAAGAAGAGTTATGAATATACCAAGTTAGGCAAGTCCTAGTAAGCTGGATCATCTAGCTTGATCATTAGAAGTCAAGCTAGAGTATGATGAATAACATAAGTTGTAGGAGTAGTTGGAAGTATAATAGATTAACCAAGTTAACATAAGGACAACTGGTATTATGGGAGTAGTACTATACCTATTTCAAAGGATTGATATCCTTTGTATGTATAGTAAGGATTGTAGTCTTGCAAACCTTGGAAGTAGTTGCAAGATGAAGTTAAGGAAGTTAATAGATGGAGTTAGCAGTAGCTACATTGATAGGTGCATCAATGGTAGTTAATTAAGATAAGTTATATACTAGGAGTACGGATGGAGTAATGTTGAAATGGCATGATCATGTCATCATATGATGATGGATATGGTGGAGTCAGATGAGTGTCTTATTCAGGAAGATGTGATCTTTGTGAATAAGATAAGAGAGATTTATAGAGTATATTTAGGAAAGGAATTCCTTATCTCAAGATATCCTTAGTGATATATTAAGGTAAGGATTCTTTAGAAGCCTTAACCAAGAATATATCAAGCCATGACAAGACCCATGTCTACTGTATTATTCAAGACCCTAGAATCAAATGGATAGTGAAACCATTTCCTATTCCTAGGTAACTGTTGAACAACACCTCTTGGACAACTCAAGCTTCCAAGAGGTAATTAGAGAACCAGGTGAGTGTTTGAAAAGCCTTGCCCAACGGATTGTCTTAAACCCTAATATAAACCTAGAATGATAGAGTTATCCTGATCATATTACTAAGTAATTCCAATATCTTACTCTATGTGGAGATATCAAACCCACCCATAGATTCAGAAGTAGTATCCCTAAACCTTGATCCTTGTCCCTATCTATAATTGAATATGGGTTATTAAATCCTCTCAAAACCTATGTGCCTATATTGTGTAAACCTTAATGTTTCTTTATTCATGGTTGTTATTGATTCATCATTACCTAACCAAAAGTGTTCTGTGGTAATTTTAAATTTTACAAACCAAGTAGAATTGGGTTTGGCAAATTACCATATATGGAGAACCATGTAATTTAAATCACCCTATTATGAACCACAAAAATTAATCCTTTATAATGTATTTAGATAAATCCTTTATGAAGATAAGTTAGAACAAGATTCTATATACATGAATACACATCTCAAACCAATACCATTAAGATTATCAAGTGAAATCAGAATCATCTTTGTGAAATCTTATTATAAGAAACAAACCCTAAAATCCTAAATTATATTTACTTTATTAAATAAAAGAATCCTTCATATAGTTAGGAATATCTTTATACACAATAACAAATACAGAGGAAAGAGTTATAATCCCTTTATATAGTAATGTTTCTAACTTACCAAATTTCTGGATATTTAAATCCTTGAAGAAATTCCAATTTAAAAAGAATTTATTAAAGAAAATAGAAAACAGAAAAATCGAAATGGAAAAGTAAAAGGCAGAACAACAGAACCAGCCCCACAGCCAATTCCCTACTTCCAGCTCACGAGTAGTAGCAGTAATTTTACGCTCACTATGCAAAAGCCTAGTACCAGCCCATCTAGCTCCCACTCTGTGACTGACCGGTGGGACCGAAGAAGGACCGCAGGTTGAGCCAGAGCTTTGGCCAGGGGGTTTCATGCAAAATAGTCGTCGTCATCACTGATACGCACACAGGCTGCTCGCTGGCCGGAGTTCCACCGTCCGTCGCTGCGCCGTGACGTAGGTCTCGTCAAGATTCATGCCACCGACTCCTGGAGGGGATAAAAAGGCCACCGCGATGCTCTGTGTCCTCATCCTCAATTCCTCTCTTCCATTTCCTCTCTGTGCCGCGAGGAGCAGAAACTTACCTCGCTGGAGCTCGTTGTCCTCGCCGTCTCCGACCACCATAGCTCCAACGGAGGGCACCCTCGTGCTCGTCATACCCTTATCGTTCTTCCTAGCTATGCCATGGTCACTAGAGGGCCCCCAATCAAGCAAATCAACACCTGTGTCCGTCGCTCGCCGTCGACCATGGCGACACCGTCCGAGCTCGCCTCTCCTCGTCATCACCTCTACAAGCTTCCAGGTGAGCTTATGATTCTGATGAACCTCTCCGATTTGATCCTAGCCCGCCGTAGCACCGCCTCCCCGAGCACCCGACATCGCCGCCGATGGCCGTCGTCGTGTCGCCGTCTCCGGTGACCATTCCCGGACGGTGCAACCACTATGTGGTTCGTCTTACTGCGTTGAATTGAATAGATCCAACCCTGCTTGCTTGCGTGCCTCCGTTCGAGAGATCGATCGATGATCTAAGGATCATCTTCGGCTGACGTCACCGTGACGTCATGCTAGCGTCATCCCTGCCGCCTCAACACAGTTTGACCTCGTCTTTGCCCATGTGGCAACTGACGTGGCATGTGGCCCATCTGTCTGTGACTGCGGCTAGGGTTAGTGTTAGTATAAAAAGTATTATCTGTTTAGTAAATAAATAAAACCAAGTAAGTTTAATATAAATATAATTCCAGAAATTTAATAAAAGGATTAAATCTTGTTAATTCTATATCTTTTGTTTTATAATTCAGAAAAATGTATATAATATATCAAAATGTTTAGAAAAATAAAATCTATAATTTAACCTTATTATCAAATATTATTGTGTCAATTATTTAAATATTATTGTTTAATAAAGATTTTATAAGTAATAAAACTTTAAAAATTCATATTTTAATATTGGTAAATGAGAAAAATATAAATAAAATACCAACATTCTTATAAAAACAAAATCTAAATTTACAAACTTGTTTCAATTATTTTTGTATCCCTTAACTAATATTTATTATTTGTTTAATATTTATAAAGTGAATAAATTAATAAAAATCATATCTTATTATTTAAAATTCACAAAAATACTTATAATATACCAAAATGATCACAAAAATGTAATCTACACACTAAAAATATCAACTCATGCTTTTGAAGTAAAATAAAAGGTAAAGGTCTAATAAATCTCATTTAAACCCTTTTCTTTTATTTCAATTCATTAAAAATATATAAACCTTTACTATTGTCTTTAGTATTATTTGTTTAAAGTCCAAAGATGTAATAATAAGTCAATTAATGTTTTAGTGAAGTTAAAGTAGGTCAAATGATTTTAAAAATGTATCTACTAAAACTATAATCTCAAATTAAGGGTATTTTAGTTTTCCTAAAGGCTTTTTACCAATTATAAAATCAACTAAAATGGTATATTGTTTATCACAAGAATCCTATGCACTTGTAATATCACCAAACTTTTAATTACTAGTTCCTTCACTAGTTTGAGAAAACCACTTAAAGATTTAAACCAAATTCTAAAGTAATTGAAGTAATACCCATTATTTACTTATTAAGTATAACCATTGGTTTATAAGATAGAAAGGTAAATGCATCCACTAATAATATGATTGTTCAATGTAGTAATGTTTTTCTCTTTAAATAATCTTAGCTAATAAGAAACCTTAAAGTGTTAACCTTAAGTTTAGATAGTTTTTACTTTGTAAAGTAATATTTTTCTCAAAAGTTATTCTTTTAAGAAACATTAAAAGTAATCTTTAAACACTTCTTTAAAAGCTCTAATTGATTCTTAATCTTGTTTACGCAATATTTCAGATACCATACCCATTTAAAAGCTCTAATTGATTCTTAATCTTGTTTTAATATGGCATATTACTTGTTGTATTTACTTATTGTTTCACACACACTCTCATAAGCCTTAATAAGAAGCACAAGTGTGAATCTGTTATAAAAGTGCAATACATTCTAAAGAACTCATTCCCAGTTTCCAAACCCTAGATTAGATACGACTATTCCGGGGATTCGTGTTTCTCAAATTGTATTACATTACTTATGCATCGTTGCATCTTGCTTGTTTAAACATTAGTCCTTACTGGACCAATGATGCTATTTACAGAATTTGGATCTTCTATTTTCTTGAAGAACATGAGTGTATAATCTTGCAATCACAAAAGGCAAGTTCACAACTTGCTCATGTCCATTGATTATTTTCTATGCTTATAACTCAACTGTGTCATCACCTGCATTCCAAAAAGGTCAAAAAACACTATTTTCATAATAATATGATTATGGGTTATTTACCAGATGGTAATAATCTACTGATACGGTTCCAGTGGTAAAGGAACATAATATCTAGGACTTAACAACCAATGTCGCCAGTGATTCTAGCACCGTATATTACGCGTCAACCATAAGACTTAGAATGGGACGGGAAAGTCAACGGTATCTTGTCCCTTTTGTATGGATGGATGACCTTATCGTGAGGCTGTTGATTTCTCGTGGAGTTCCAGAGAATCCAGCACATGGGTGTGACCCCTTAGTTCCCCACGAGCTAGGTGTCTAGATTATCTGTGCATCTCTGACTGGGTCTGAGTTCACCATAGTTGATGGTGACCGCTAGACAGAGCTGCGTACGGAGTCTCCGAGAGGCTACCCAAAGAGTAACCATGGTAGTTGTCTCGGGGGATCATGTCCCATACGGGGTCGCGGAGAGGGAAGTACTGGCTTGGATCTTAGACTGGGCCCCACATCAAGGAATTGTGGATGGGAATAAGCTGCCCGGTTGTGCAACAAGGCTAAGGTCTCTTATGGGAAAAGTGACGCACCTCTGCAGAGTGTAAGAATTGTGACATGTTACTCCCTGTTCCGGGAAGGAGCTACGAACGTGGCAGGAAAGGAACTCCATGAAGTTCTGGTCAACCTATGAAGGCTGTCGAACATAGTTTTCATAATAAAAGCAACCTTTGAAGAAATGTTTACGAAAACCTGCATTGCCTACAACCTATGGTTTGTGGCTGTAGAGATAGTGCATCATACACTCCTTTTTAGTGAACTTGCTGAGTACGCTCGTACTCAACCATACCTTCTTAACCCTTGCTAGGTTCTAAGCCATTGAAGACGACGTCAACATCAATTTCTACTCAAGAAACCATCATCGACAACTCAAGTTCTTCAATAAAGTCAACATATACATCAGCTGAAGTGAAGATAAAGTGTCGGTTTAGATAGGAGTAGATTCTCTAGCCATAAAACCTATTTCTGTAGAGCATTGCAATAGCAGCAATGGCAAGCCAAAAACTTTAGATACTAGTCTTAGTTACTAGATATTTCTAAGTTATTATTTTTGGTTCTTCTTTGTAAGAAGTTCTTTCTCTCTCTTTAACCTAGAGTGTTCTCTGGATCTTTTGTAAAGAGTCGAGTTGTAATCTATAGTCATGTATTGGACCTGCTGTGTTTCTATTGTATCACTCTGAGGGATGTAATACTAGTGAACGGTGTTTCATTGGTGTTATATCAACGACTATAGTGTACTACATCATGTAGTGGTATGCTGGGTCACCGCAGTAAGCATTACCATTATTGGGAGGATATGGCCTATACTTATTACTACCAAAATTGTTCCTATAGGCATTGTTGCTAAAATTGTTACTTCTAATGAAGTTCACATCAACTGGCTCTTCTTGAGCAACCAAAGAGGCTAAGGGAACATGATTTGGATCAATATGAGCTTTTCCATTAACAAGCATAGCCATAATAACATCAATTTTATCACTCAAGGAGGAGGTTTCTTCAACAGAATTTACCTTCTTACCTTGTGGAGCTCTCTCAGTGTGCCATTCATAATAGTTAACCATCATATTATCAAGGAGCTTTGTTGCAACTCCCAAATTAATGGTCGTAAAGGTGCCTCCAGCAACAGAATCTAATAGATTTCTTGAAGAATAATTCAGTCCTGCATAAAAGGTTTGGATAATCATCCAAGCAGTCGGTCCATGAGTGGGGAAATTCTTTACCAAAGATTTCATTCTTTCCCAAGCTTGAGCAACATGTTCATTATCAAATTATTTAAATTTCATTTTTTCACTTCTCATAGATATAATCTTAGCAGGAGCATATTATTTTCCAATGAAAGCATCTTTGCATTTAATCCAAGAATCAATACTATTTCTAGGTAGGGATAGCAACCATTCTTTAGCTTTTCCTCTCAAAGAGAAAGTAAACAATTTAAGCTTAATAATATCTCCATCTATATCCCTATGTTTTTGCATCTCACAAAGTTCAACAAAGTTATTAAGGTGAGCAGTAGCATCATCAGTACCAGGACTAGAGAATTGTTCTTTCATAACAAGATTGAGCAAAGCAGGTTTAATTTCAAAGAAAGTAGCTTTAGAAACAGGTGGAGCAATGGGTGTGCACATGAAATCATTGTTGTTTGTGCTAGTGAAGTCACACAACTTAGTGTTTTCAAGAGTAGTCATTTTTTGTAGTGTTTTCAAGAGTAGTCATAAAGGAAGCAAACTAGTACAACTAATTTTTGTGTGTTTTTGATAAAAAGAAACAGGTAAACAAAGCAAAAATAAACTAAGCAAAACAAAAAAAACAAAGTAAAGAGATTGGTTGTGAGACACTCCCCTTGTGAAGCTGTCCTGAACTCCCCGGCAACGGCGCCAGAAAAAAGGCTTGATGGCTCAAGATATATTCGAGCTCGTTGGGAACCCCAAGAGGAAGGTATGATGAGCACATCAGCAAGTTTTCCCTCAGTTATGAAACCAAGGTTATCGAACCAGTAGGAGCAATGAAACAACTGCAAGGTGTTGCTAGCAACTTGGAATCCTGCACAACACAACCACAGAACTTTGCCCCAACTTACAGTGAGGTTCTCAATCTCACCGATTTTGCTGAACACAAAGGATTAAACATATAGTGTGGAAGATAGTAATTGCTTGCAAAAAGTAAATAGTAAACGGTAAACAGTAGATGGTATATCAATGGTAAAAGCATGGACCGGGGTCCATAGTTCACTAGAGGTGTTTCTCCTTAAGATAGATAACATGCTGGGTGAACAAATTACAGTGGGGGAATTGACAGATTTGAGAAAGCATAATAATGCATATACTAGACATCTTGATTCCTACGAGATTTGATTAGGCATTACAACATTATACATAGACCGTAATCCAACTGCATCTATGACTAATAATCCACCTTCAGGTTATCATCCGAACCCCTTCCAGTATTAAGTTGCAAGCAACAGATAATTGCATTAAGCAAAGTGTGTAAAGTAAACAATACAATCGCCCCATCGACAATGGATTGTTGTTTTGTCCCTAGTAGCAACAACACATCTACAACCTTAGAGATTCCTGTCACTTCCCCAGATTACTAGAGGCATGAACACACTATCGAGCATAAATACTCCCACTTGGAGTTGCTAGCATCTACTTGGCCAAGATAGCTACTAATGATGGAGAGCGTGCAAGATCAAAAATAACATAGACATGATAGAATCAATAATCAATCTGAAATAGTATCTCAATATCCATCGAATCCCCGCAAACACAACATGTAAGATTACAAATAGATGATCTTGATCATGAACGAAGCTCACAAGATCTAAACATGATAGCACAAAGGAGGAGAACCAACCATCTAGCTACTACATGGACCCATAGTCCAAGGATGAACTACTCACGCATCACACCGGAGGCTTGTATGGTGATGAAGAAGGCCTCCAGGGTGATCTCTTCCCTCCGGTAGGGTGCCGAGAAGAGCTTCGAATCCCTCCCAATCTAGGGATGGAGATGACGGCGGCTACAGACTCTTTCATGGATTTTTGATCGGGTACTTAGGGTTTTCATCCCAGGAGGCTTTTATAGGCGAAGGGGCAAGGTCGGTGGAGCACCAGGGGGCCCACACCCCTGGTGGCGCACCCCCTAGGCCGCGCTGCCACCTGGTGTGGCCACCCTGGTGCGCCACTTCGTCTCCCCTTCGGTCTCCATATTGCTTTGGGTAAAATATTGACTTTGGCTTTTGTCCCGTCCAATTCCGAGAATATTTCTTTACTAGCTTTTCTGAAACCAAAAACAGCAGAAAACAGGCAACAAGCACCGTGGCATCTTGTTAATAGGTTAGTTCCAGAAAATGTATAAAAATACCTCAAAGTGTGAACAAAACATAAGAAAGTAGATATAAAACAAGCATGGAACATCAAAAATCATAGATACGTTTACTACGTATCATTTCCCATGGGAGTAGAGGAGATCGGGAGCTCCGCAGGTGCTCGGTGGTTTCATGGAGGCGTTAGTGGCTATGGTCATGGAGGATGGCACGACTACTAGAGCCGGTGCGGTTTGACCTGTTTCTCTGGGGTGCCCTCTCGTGGTATGCGCATCCCAACTCTCATGGCGCTTGTAACACTCTGCCTAGCTTTGGCTATGCAGCGACGTGCGGTGGCGTGGGCGGTGCTCCTGCCGGCGTGGTGTCAGTGGTCCCTGATCTGGAGTTGTCTCCGCATGATGTGGCTACCCAAGTACAAAATCGAGATCATGTGGATGTTCTATTCCAGTTCTAGTTTTGTTTGGTGATGGTTGTAGAGAAGTGGTGGGCTAATGGTCGGGCTTCCGGTAAAGGTCTAGTCAAGGTTGAGTAGGCCTCCGGCGAAAGCTGTGTTTCAACTCTATGGGCAGAATCGACACTAGCAACGTTTGTGTGTGTCGTCACCTCCTTGGAGGTGTTTTCATGTGGGCCTCCTCTCATTTACCTAAGGTCTATGGTCCAGGGGAATCTCTCGATCTAGGTCCTCCTAGATCGAATGATAGAGGTGCAATGGCATCGTTGCTCTTCTTGAAGGCATCATCTTGGAGGTGGATTCTTGTGGCCAGTTTGGTGGCTCTTGGCTTCATCACAGCTGTACAAATATATACAAATATATACACATATATATATAGATAAATATCCCAACTATTCTATCATCGATACTTCCCACCTTTTAATAGTCATACTATCTATGTTTCATAGCTATACTGCTGGCAGTTCCTACTCATACTTCACTGGTACAAACTCGTTACTTAGAGACTGTGCCTAGAGTCGGTTTACCTCTAAAATACAAACCATCGGCTATGTTCATCACCCTCAGGCGGTTGTAATTTTTTGACCGTCTCTAACTCTAACCTTAGATGGTTGAGAATCTGCACTGTTTCTAATATGGCTTCCCCCTCAGCCGCTCTTTAAAACAAAACGCCTCTAAATAGAACCTGGGATGACGGAAATTATTGACCGTCTCTTTATAAATTGTAACCGCAGTTATCCATAAATAATCACCGCCTCTAAGAAGATCCTGAGACTAGACATTATAACAACCATCGCGAAAACTTGTAGCTAGGGCGGTCATTAATTGAAACCGTCTCAAATATATATCTGACTAGAGGCGGTCTAAATTATAAACCGTTTAAGATCTCCTTTGTTGTTTTTTCGGGGGATGGCTCCGTTCCTGGTGACTATATATATGGATCAACAAGGCATCGATGCCTTCACTAAACCGGTATAATCTTGTGCTGGGGTGATCGAGTTTGCTAGTTTTATTTTGAAGATGCGCTTTAATCTTGTCCACTTTTATTTTTGTATAATCTATTTTTCTTGTAAACAACATATATCATGCAATAAATTCTCACATACAGATTAGTAACTCATATAATCATGCTCAGAGTAACAACTAACTACTTCGCGCATTTAAAAAACCCGGACATGGCTATTATAACTGCGACTAGGATATCAATGGCACCAAAGACATATTGTAGACACCTTTCCTTCCAAATAGAATACATTTTTATCTTATTCATCTTCAACCTAGTTGTTTGTCTACTTCTTTCTTCTTGATATTGTGTGCATCGATGGTATCGGCCAACATGAACTCTATTTGCCCCTTCTCTTCCACACCCCTTTCCATTTTTTTGTTAACGGTTTTCATTTGCTTGCTCCATCATCAATTCTTCCTCAATTCTTCAATTATTTTCCGTCTTCAATTTTTTCGTTAACTCTAACTTTAGCTTCTCTTCCCTCTTTCTCAATTCTTCACCTGTCTTCCTCTTTTCCTCCCTTGTAAAGATCAATTCTTCTAGGACAATGATTTTTACGTCTAGACACCATTGGAACTAGGCACACCCATCACGAATATCGCAATCACGGGTTGATTCCTAGAAAAAAGAAAAAGAAATTGAATTCAGAAAAGCTCAGCAGATGCATCCAAAATTTCAAGACAAGTAGAATTAGAGAGACGAAAGCTAGAAGCTTAGTACCTCATCCGATGAGGAGGAGTAGTTCCCGAGGCCGGCAAGGACCTCGCTGTCTCCCATTGTCCTAACCATGGTGACACATACACATGCGGCGTAGATCTAAGGCGCGACGACGATTTGACGTATGTGGCACCTCGTGGCGGTGAAATCTAGATGCTAGGGTGCTCGATCTAAACCACGGTCGTCGGACGGCGATGGGTAGGGGCAGCCGGCGACGGTGGTTTGGCAGAGAGAAGAGAGAGGGCGTGGGGCAGAAAGGGGGCTTCAGAATAGTAAGGAGGAAAGCAAGGAGAAGGGTTTGGTCGGGTCATAAAGAGGAGAATTCAGACCCTCTGGATAATAATCGGACGTCCCGGTAAATTTTTTTTAGTACTTCAGTTTTCATCTATTTGTTTTACAATAAATGTTGTATTAAATGCATGTGAATTCATATTTATTACTTGTGCATATTAATTTGTTTTATTTTGCAGATGGACCGTGGGTGGATGTACCTGGGGAATCGTGCGACTGATGTGTACCTTGACGGTGTCAATGAGTTTTTAAACACAGCTGGAATGAATGCAGTTCACACAGAGGACCATGGATACTTTGCTCGTGCTGTGACTGTAAAAACATCCATAGTTTTACAAGCATTTCACAAATTCAGACACATTTGATGAAAATGGGATTCATGGTGGGGTATGATTGTTGGATCCAGCACGGAGAAGTATGCCAAAGTACATATGAGGAGGGTGATGCTAATGACGAGTGTGATGCTTGTGAGGATGCCAACATGGATGATGTTGAGATTACCACCATATTTCCATCAACTGTTGCCGAGGTTGGTCGAACAAACGACATGGACAATATATCATCGCAAGAGAACATGGAAGATGTTGAAGAAGTCAATGTGAGTCAGATGTTGCGGGAGTTGAAAGAAAACTGTGAGGATCAGAAAATGCACGATAAATATTCTTGCATGGTCAAAGACTCAGATACACTAATGTACCATGGGTGTAAGCTGCACTATATAAAGTTATCTACTGTGCTAGAACTGATGTAGATGAAGCAAATGTTCGTATGGTAAGATACGAGTGTAACCAAATTGTTAACATTCTTACCAGACCTTCTTTCTGAAGGAAACCACATGCCAGATAGTTTTTACAAAGCTAAGCGGATTGTGTATCCGTTGGGAATGGAGGTCAGAGAATACATGCATGTAAAAATTATTGTATATTGTACCATGGTGATTCTTACGTCCATTTGTGTGAATGTCTGGTGTGCAAATTTCTAAGGTTTAAGGTTCCCAAGGTTAAGGCAACTAATATGGCAGATGACAACAGAAGTGAGGATAACCTGGACACTGATCAGGCGAGAAATAAGAAGCATAAAAACCCAAGTAGGAAGGACATCCCCATAAAAGTGTGTTGGTACCTTTCTATTATTTATCGTTTGACACGCTTATATGCAAATCCGGATACGATAAAACTGATGCGTTGGCACCCAGAGGAGCGCATTCGGGACGACATGTTCAGACACCCTGCCGACTCTCCACAGTGGAGGAACGTCAATATGTTGAAGCCTTTGGGTCCAGATGGTGATCGTTTTGGAGATGATCCTAGAAATGTGAGGTTTGCACTGAGCACCGATGGAATGAACCCGTTCGGCAACTATAGTACCACCCATAGCACCTGCCCCGTGAATCTCAGCATTTACAACCTTCCTCCATGGTTATGCATGAAGCGAAAGTATATCATGCTCGCAATACTAATCCAGTGCCCCAAGCGACCTAGTGACGATATTGATGTGTACCTTGCACCTTTGGTGAAAGATTTGAAACTTCTTTGAATTGAAGGAGTAAAAATATATGATACACATGTGAAGGGAAACTTTATCCTAAGATGCATGTGATTCATAACCATCAATGGTTATCCAACCTATGGGAACTCCTCCGACCAGGCTATAAAAGTATATCCCCAACAACGTAATCTTGTGCAAAAAAAAATAACTTTAGAACAAAATGTTACATTAAGGGGGACATCAATTATTACCCATGAACGATAGTAAAAGTTTAGCTAAGTGGAATAAAATTTAGTTGGCCATGAACATATCACAACTAAAAGGACAACAAAGAAGGGAAGATTTTTTTCAAACCAACTATAAATAAAAAGATATGGAACAAGTCAAAATATCTACTGGAATAAAATTGTAAACTAGATGGAACAAAAAATAATGCTAAAAGTACAAAACAACATCTACCAGCGGAACAAAATTTGGACCTGAATTTTAGAGCCATGAAACAGATCACGAGTACATGATGAACAACACTTTAGACCAAGAGGAAACAAGTTTATATACCTCAGAAACAAAATCAAAACTACTAGAGTTACACCATTTTAGACAAAGTGGAACAAAATTTGAACTAGGATTTTAGATCACATGGAACAAATCATGAGTACATGAGTAACAACATTCTAGAAAAAGAGGAACAAAGTTTAAATACATGTGGAAAAAACACAACTACTAGAGTCCACCATTTTAGACCAAGTGGAACAAAATTTGAAGCAGAACTTTAGATTACATTGGAACAAATCACGATTATATGAGGAACAACATTTTAGTCCGAGAGGAACAAAGTTCATAGACACGAGGAACATAATCACAACTACCAGATGAATCTATTTTAGACTCACTAGAACAAAATTTACTACTCAATAAACAAATCATAACTATAGGTGACATAAATATTTAGTGCCAATGAAACAAATGTCCACAATAAGGGGAACATACTTTTAGACTAAATAAAACAATAATTGAAAAAAATGAAATAAAAAATAGGAACCATATCTAAAACCGAATCATAAAAAAAACTAAAGGAACACCATTTTAGATCTAATGGAACAAAATTTACTACTATATAGGAAAAGGAATAATTAGCGTGGGTGGAATACATCACCACTATAAGTGGAACAAAATCTTAGACCGAAGAGAACAATGGTTGAAAATCATGAAATATAAAATTAGAAAACAGA
This sequence comes from Avena eriantha, assembly GCA_910589775.1. Lineage (NCBI taxonomy): Eukaryota > Viridiplantae > Streptophyta > Magnoliopsida > Poales > Poaceae > Avena > Avena eriantha. The sequence goes on along the minus strand of OU342741.1, from coordinate 21,256,133 downwards.
CCTAAAAAGAACCATGAAAATATAAGGAAAAAAGAAACACAAAAACCACAAAATGGAAGAAAACGAAAGAAATGAAAACATGACATACGAGAAAAATAGACGAAAAGAAAAAAATGTGCCATAGTTGTAGTTAACCATTCAAACTCATCCCTAGAAATGGAGTGTAAACATCCGTCAGTTTTTTGCGAATGTGTAGAGATGTACGTGGAATGCGTAGCACAACCAACATGCAGGGTAGCAGACCCACTTTCGGGGCGAGATTCAACTGTATGAGTCATTTACCCCACGGGGTGCTATAGAATGCTTCAAGGGTTCCCTATCTAAGGCCCCGCCTACATGTTCTTTTGAATTTTTTTAAAATTTGAAATCTGTGCAATTTGGAAATTGTTCAAATTGGAAAAAAATGTTTAAAATTTGTAATCCGTGCAATTTGAAAATGTTCATATGCGCGAAAATGTTTAATTTTAAAATGTTCAAATTTAAGAAGTACCCAAAATTGAAAATTCAAAATTTGTTTAAATTTTAAGCTGTTCAAATTTCAAATTTGTTGAAGTCCAAAACTGTTCAACATTTGGGAAAAGAAATAAAAATGAAAACAGAAAAAAGAAATGAAAAAGAACAGGAAAACGCAAACTGGGCCAGCCCAAACGCGTGTGCCACGTGGGCGGAGCGCCAGATAGGGCTCGCGTTGGGCGTCAAATAGGAAAAGCTGTTTCCCCAGCTTTATGTAGGAATGCACCAAACATAGGAAAGCAGGCCAAGCCCACAATCAGAAAGCGATTACGCGAAACGGCGACTAGCGAGTCTTTCCCTTTGGGAGCAGTCGTGAATCATTCATGAATAAGCTTCAAGATGGGGAAATATGGAGCATGAGAGAATATATCGATTGGGCGGCTGGTTGGAACGACCTAAGTATTTTGTAGCATCCGCTACAAAAAAAAGAGTTATTGTAGTCCCTCCAATCCATATTAGTTAACTCACATTTGTCTAGATATGGATGTATCTAAAACTTGAGTAGATACACCCGTATCTAGATGAATCCAAGTTAACTAATATGGGTTAGAGAGAGTAGCATATATGTATTTTTCCTTGACGGTAATAACAGGTTTACTCTACAACTCTTACACCACGGCTCCGCCTATTCGGCAGATTAAGATAACAAAACACTTTGTAAAGCCTGACATTGTACGATTATGAGATATGATCAAATATTGACATACTCCCTCCGACCCAAATTAATTGACTTAGATTTGTCTAGATTCGAATGTATCTAGATTTATTTTAGTGCTAGATACCTCCGAATCTAGATAAAAGCAAGTCAATTAATTTGGGTCGGAGGGAGTACTACAAATTATTAAGCTACTAGGTTCGACATGAAAATCCAGGTGGACAAAAGATGATCGATAACCCTATGTGTCGGGGTAGTAATTCGAGTTCTCATGTTGAACTTCTCACTCGTGTCGATAAAATAAATAACATCTCCCTCTATGTTTTCATGTGCAGAAACAGATTTGCAAAACTGTCCACTGATGAAAAATGCTTGACCTCGTAGACCACCTGTAACTAGCACCCATGCATTTGCACTTGCCTCCAAAACCTCTACCTTGCGGTTGAACCTTAAATTATGATGAGACCAGTGCGATTGTCGCCTCACCATGAAAAGCTTTCCGCATGACACGAAAAAGTGCCAGGTGACGCTGACGAAATCCTTGGGTTCATAGGGCACCTCGTCGACGACATACCACCAATGCTTGGGCTCGGGAATCATGCCATCGCCGGTGCTCTTCATGAGTTGATGCAAAGCACGTCGTTCATCATCATCATCTCATTGTGCCGTTAGTGTTGTCCGTCTCATCCTCGTCACTATAATATTCCACGTCACTCTCATCCTCCCCGTGGTCATCGTCGTCGCTCCACACGTAAAAATTGTATTCCATGGGTGGATGCCTAATGACACGGTCAACAGTCGTAACCATGGGTATGCCATCGTTGTCGAAGGCGATACTGAGGCAGGCAAGGTCTTCGGCTTGGGTAATACCATAAAGTTTGTCTCCGAGAAAGACGATGTCGATAATGTAAACATAGGGAGCCGTTCGTGGCTTGGGTAACCACACACCCTTTGCCGGCCGGATCAAAGATTATGGGGTAATTCCAGTTGTTGGTCATGAGAGCGACGATGTCATCGGGGGTCGACGGCATTAGCACCTTGCGAACCTTGAATAACTTGGAAGCATTATTGCCGATGACGTTGTCCAGCTCAGAGAGCCTGACGGTGGTGCTAGAGAAAGGATTGTGCAACAAGTAGCTGTGCTTTTCGTCGGCGGCGTCGTCGATGCAATGGAGGGCGAGCCACTCGTCCGTGGAGCCGATGCACGTCGCGTTCTTGCAGAGAGGGTAGCCGGTACAAGGGATCGGTACCAGTGTGCGTCAAGAAGTCGGCCGCGTCGGACTTGGTGTATTATGCTCATGTAACGCTGCTTTCCAGGAACGACACACGGCGCGAAAACGAGCGCAGTCGGTCGAGGACGAGTGCCAGGAAAGACGCATCTCCCGGAAGTGAGCGCGGTGAGCGGCGGCGAAGGGTAGGAGCTGTAGAAGCTTTAATGGTGCGGCGGAGAAACGACGAGCGTGGTCATCGCCGGAGGGTTGTCGTGGGAGGCGATCGATGATGAGGCCTAGGAGCTCCCTCGGGAGTTCGGACCACGGCGGGATTGGCAAGGGCGCCGCCATGGAGACCGGCCGGGAGTTCGTGACCCGTGTGTACTCTCTCTGGGGAACGACAAACAATTGACGCCGCAATATGTTACGCGTGCAGGCAGCGCACGCTAGGTATATTGGGCGTTGAGTCCGAACCATAACGCCTCTCCGACTCTAATTATTACGGGATTTCTTTTGGGAACAATGTACTAAGCAGCTAGAAACAGGAAGAATGCTGGGTTAGCTAGGGCGATCGGCTGATGCACTGGTTTCCCGTACCCACCAGCAAATACAGCAAGTCCAGAAGGTGATCGGTAAGAAGCAGCGTAAAAGCAACTCTAGCGCACCCCTCAAACCACGAACATGCGGATGCAGGGCACACCAAACATATTATACAAGCCCAAAACATCTCGCCTAGACCGGACCCCGCAAAAGAAAACCACATAATAGCATATTCCCAAATATTCCACTAAATAGGTCCACTGTCTTTTTTAAATTTTCACCTTCTCTTCTTCCCAACCTCCCCGCGACGGGACGACCACCAGACCATACCACCAGCCACTAAAATCTTCCGATCGATCTAGTAAAACTAGTCACAATGAAGACTATCATATAACAGTATCATGCATATATGATATCATCTCCACAATGCGTAGTATCATATAGGTTTATCATAATCTAAGTGTATTTATTATTCTGTAGAATCTCAAGGTAAAATTGTGTACAAGATTTATTTGAGATTATATTTTCTAGTTCCACGTGTTATATGATATCGTATCTACCTATGATATCAACACAATTTCTTTCATCATTAATTACTGTGGCACATAAGTATTTTTTATACATGTAATGAATGATACCACCTATGATACCTTCGTTCGGCTAGTCTAACAACAAGCAAGCTAGATCAATCTTCCAATTGATTGCACTCACGCATGCACACACTAGCTCGCATGCATACCACGCGTTCGCACGCGGGCCGCCTGCCGTGCGCTCGGCCGCTGTTGTGCTCGCCTCCCTGCCGCCCGCTCGCCCCTCCCAGCTTGTCGGTGTCGCCCCGTTCCCATCCCTAGCTAGATTACGTAGAGTTTTGCCGGAATTTGGCCGGACTCCGACGAGTTTATTGGCTGAATGTGTGGCGCTAGGATAAAATTTCCCCAACTGCCAAGACCGAATACAGGGTACCGTCTATTTGGCCCGCACACCGTCTCCAATTGCAGATAAGCAGATCACGGGCGCGTATTTTTCGGTGCCCTAGAAAAAATTGCGGACGGGCGATTTTGCGGAGTCTAGTCTGGGCCATTTTAAGATTGAAACTGCAAAAGTTAGTTATTTTGTAGGTTTGACCATTTATAGGGGTAGAGCTGCTGAGTTAATAGTATAAAACTACCACTTTTAAAAGGATGAATTTATAAAACGATACCAATTTACGCGTTGGAACATAAATCTACCATTCTTCGGCACAAATTTTGCAATTCGCGCTAATGACACACTAAGAGTGAATTGACATTAAAACTGACTGGTGGGACCCATCTATCAGCACTGAGGTACCAAAACCGTGTGTGGTTTGCTGATATGGACCCTAATTTCCTGAACTTGTACCGGGTCCCACTTACCAGTCCAGTTAAAAAATCAATATAACCCAAAAAAAAACAAAAGAACTAGAGATCGTCTTCTTCCCCAGTCGATACCAACACCACCACCATGGCCGACATCGTGGAAGCTTCCAGCTAAGGTCCCGCCATGGACGATCCACCGAGGTAGGTATCGCATCTCAGGGCTCCCGTATCCGAGCGCCTCCTTGCCATGCCCAACCCACCGACCTGGCACCCAGCCCTTCTACCATGCCCGCGGGTTCCACTAGTAGAAAACTAGCATTTGGTTCGAAGCATTAGTCCCGGTTTTGCTACGAATCGGGACTAATGCCCGGTTCCAATGGCTAGAAACGGCCGCAGGGTATGACACCCACTAGTCCCGGTTCGAACGGTACCTTTAGTCCCGGTTCGTGTCGGTTTCCAGCAGGGTGGGGCCGGCACTAGAACCTTTAGTCCCGGTTCGAGACACCAACCGGGACTAATATCCCTCCTATATCATCTTCCTCCCGGCCCGAGCCATACTCCATTTCAAGCTGGCTTCTCCTCTCTCTTCCTTCCTTCAAACTCAAGTTCATACCCATTTTCTCACAATATTTGTCAAGATTTGGCGGCGCCCCAACTATCCAAGGGTTTTAAAAGGTTAGCAACTTCATCCTTTCATCTTTCATTGCTAGTTTAGCTCATTTCATGCTCTAGAAGTAGAGGGATTTGTGGGGTTAGTTTGGAAGTAATTTTTGCAATAATAACATGACATGAACTTGTACTAATTTGGATTCTATCTATCTTGTATTAATGTAATGAACTTCAAGCTCAATTTTTCAATATCTTGTATTTTATAACTTCTCTAGCTAGATCAATACGCCGAGGAGCTAACAAATTTCACATATTAGGGATTGACTCTATGGCGAGATCCTCGAAGATGTCTGAGGACATGATCCCAAGACATCTTCGAGAATCTCCACTGTAGTGGTGTCCCTGCTCTCGCACACCATCTTGCAGTTTATAACTTCACAAGGATGCATCTTGCCTATTTATAGATTAAGTGGCACAACATAGTGTCGACACTCACGACATAATGCCGACACTCACCTCTGTCATAGTGCCGCCACCCACCGAAATAGTGCCGCCACGCACGACATAGTGTCAAAACTCACCCATGACATAGTGTCGCCACCCACCGAATACTATCGCCACCCATGTTTAGTCTTGGTTGGTGTATCCAACCGGGACTAAAGGTTCATCTTTAGTTCCGGTTGGAGACACCATCTGGGACTAAACGGGCTCGCGCCGGCCCCAGCCTGCCGCAACCCACTAAAGATGGATTAGAAAGTTTTTAAATCAGTGCATAGTTTTAGTACATAGTATGTCGTCGCATCCGGAGCCAAAGTATCATTGTGCGCTTTTATTTTTAGACCGGTACTAATTTTAACATCGTGATTCCGTTTGATGTACTTATATAATGCAGATGAGACGAACATGGATGTACGCTAAGCGACGCTCTGACGAGTTCATTAAAAGTGTGCGTTATTTTCTCCTTGTGGCTAAGGAAAACAAGCGGAATGGTTTTATGTGTTGTCCATGTGATGTCTGTCGGAATCAGAAGGAATACTCTTCCTCAATAGTCCTTCACGGCCACGTGTTTCGGTCAAATTTTATGTCCAGCTATAATTGTTGGACGAAGCACGGAGAAAGAGGGGTTATGATAGAAGACAATGAAGAAAAAGAGAATGATAAAAACTATCCTATGTACCCCGAAAACGGTGGTACTACAATGGAAGACAATGAGAAGAAGAAGCTGAAGAACGGGCATCAGATGAGCCCGCGGATGATCTTGTTCAGGTCATTGCTGCTGCAAAGGGAGAAAATGAAAGTGAAAGGGAGAGGCTAAAGTTCGAGCAGATGTTAGAGGATCACAACAAATTGTTGTACCCGAATTGCGAAGATGGCCACAAAAAGCTGGGTAGCTCACTAGAATTGCTACAATGGAAGGGAGAAAATGGTGTGACTGGCAATGGATTTGAAAAGTTGCTAAAAATAATGAAAAAGCTGCTTCCAAAGAATAATGGACTGCCTGCAAGTACATACGGAGCAAAGAAGGTTGTCTGCCCTCTAGAATTAGAGGTGTAGAAGATACCGCAGTGAGGAGTATGAGAGTTTGTGTATATGCCTGATATGTACTGCATTGCGGTATAAGATCAGATGAGATGACCCTAGTGTTGTTGAGGGAGAGCGCCCCATGAAGAGGGTTTCTTCCAAGATGATGTGGTATGCTCCTATAATACCACAGTTGAAATGTTTGTTCAAAAATAAAGAGCATGCCAAGTTATTGTGATGGCACATGGAAGACCATAAGAAAGAAGAGATGTTGAGACATCCCGTTGATGGGTCACAGTGGAAAAAAATCGAGAGAGAGTTCCCGAACTTTGCAGGTAACGTGAGAAACTTATGGTTTGGTCTAAGTATAAATGACATGAATCCTTTTGGGGAGCAGAGCTGTAGTCATAGAACCTAGCCTATGACTCTATGTATCTATAACCTTCCTCCTTGGTTGTGCGTGAACATTATGATGCCAGTGGTTATCCAAGGTCCAAAGAAACCCGGCAACAATATTGATGTGTATCTAAGGACATTAGTTGAAGAAATTTTACCGTTGTGGCATGGACAAGGTGTACGTGTGTGGGATGAGCACAAATAGGATGAATTTGACCTACGAGCGTTGCTATTTGTAGCCATCAATGATTGGCGTGCTCTTAGTAACATTTCAGGACAGACAAACAAGGGATAAAATGCATGCACTTATTGTTTAGGTGAGACCAAAAGTATTTATTTGGATAAATATAAGAAGAACATGTACCCGGGAAATCGTCGTTTTTTTCCTCCCACGCATTTCCTAAGAAAGAAAGGCAAGCCTATATGTCGTACTAGTGATGTTGTATTTGATATGGTGAAGGATTTAAAAGTAATCTTTGGAAAGGGTCCTGGCAGACAATCTGTTCTGAATGACGCTAGCGAATACGCACTCATCTGGAAGAAGAAATCTGTATTTTGGGAGTTACCCTAATGGAAAGTCCTAGAGGTCCGCTCTGCAATCCACGTGAGGCACCTGACGAAGAATCTTTGTGTGGTACTGCTAGGCTTCTTGAGTGTGTATGGGAAGAATAAAGATACATCGGAAGCACGGGAGGACCAGCAACGTATGAAATACCGAGACGACATGCATCCAAAGCTGTTCCAAGGTAGTTCCAGCTACGCTCTTACAAAAGAAGAGAAGGAAATCTTTTTTGAACGCTTAAGCATTATCAAGGTCCCGTCTGGCTTCTCGTCGAATATAAAAGGAATAATAAATATGGCAAAGAAAAAATACAAAACCTAAAGTCTCATGACTGCCACATGCTTATGACGCAGTTGCTTCCGGTTGCACTGAGGGGGCTTCTGCTGGAAAATGTTCGAGTACCCATTGTGAAGCTATGTGCGTTCCTCAATGCAATTTCTTAGAAGGTAATCATTCCAGAAAGTCTACCAAGGTTATAGAAAGATGTGGTCCAATGTCTTGTCAGCGTCGAGTTGGTGTTCCCACCATCCTTCTTCAATATTATGACGTGCCTCGTAGTTCACCTAGTCGAGGAGATTAACATTCTCGGTCCTATATTTCTACACAATATGTTCCCCTTTGAGAGGTTCATGGGAGTATTAAAGAAATATGTTTATAACCATGCTAGGATAGAAGGAAACATCTCCAAGGGCTATGAAACAGACGAGGTCATTGAGTTTTGTGTTCACTTTATTCCTGACCTTAAGCCGATCGGTGTTCCTGAATCACGGCATGGGGGAAGACTGAGTGGAAAAGGAGATCTAGCAAAGAAAACAAGGATATGTATGGACGGACATTCTTTCACTCAAGCACACTACACAATTCTACAAAATTCCACCTTGGTGGCTCCGTATATCGAGGAACACCAGAATATCATACGCTCCAAAAACCCAGGGCAGTCTAACTCCTGGGTTAAGCTTGAACACATGTCGACTTCTAGTGGTTGGTTGAAGACACATCTCATGAATGACACCACTGTTGGATATCAGTTGTACTTGTTGGCCAGGTCACCATCTTCGAATATGTTGACTTTCCAAGGGTACGAGATAAATGACAATACAATTTACACGATCGCCCAAGATAAAAAGAACACCAACCAAAACAGTGGTGTCCGCTTTGATGCATCAGACGACAATGGGCAAAAGAACATATATTATGGTTACATAGGAGATATGGGTACTTGACTATGGACCTTATTTTAAGGTCCCTTTGTTTCGATGCAAACTGATAAAGCTGACAGGAGGTGGGGTAAAGGTAGACCAGCAGTACAGAATGACAACATTGAATCTCAACAATCTTGCATATAGAGACAAACCATTTGTCCTAGCCAATGATGTGGCTCAGGTTTTCTATGTAAAGGACATGTCTACCAAACCGAGAAAAAGAAAAGATAAGCAAAAGAATACATCATACGATGAGACAAAGCGCCACATAGTTCTTTCAGGGAAAAGAAACATCGGGAGAGTGTAGGACAAGACGAACGTTTCAGAAGATTATAATAATTATTTTAGAAATCAGAAAATGGTTTTGGATTATTTATTCAAATTCAAACACTTTTCGATGCACCACTGTAGGGGTTCCGCGTATAAAAACAATAAATTTTAATCTACGCCCGGAACCCCTGAAGCTGCCAGGACCTATCTATTAGTAATACAGTAACGGGACAGGATTTTTGCGAACTTACCTTGAAGACTGAAAAGCGTTGTCAATGCTCAGGAGAGCGTGGTTGATGTAGACGAGCTGAAGCCAGCCTCAAGGTCGTGATGAAGTCCTTGCGCTCCTTGGCTCCAACGACTTGAGTGCCTCAAGTGCGACACCTCGCGGGGAGTTACACACGTCCGGTGCCGGACGATAACTCCCGATTCCCCGATCCAGCAGCAGTTGCGGAAGTAGAGCTCTTGGATCCAAATCCCGCAGCGCAACGACGCTCTGCGGTAAAGATGTCTCTCGTTCGCGCAGTCCAAACTTGGGACCACGGTCACGAGAGAGAGGTAGAGAGAAAATATCAATTAGAGGTCATCCCAAAACTAAGAAGACCTTTATTGATTATTGGTGTATTTAATTTGGCCAAATACCCCCACTATATATAGGGGGAGGGGAGGTACTACCTCCGTCAAAGTCCCGGGGTGGGACTAAAGGAGAGGAGGGGGGAGGGGTGGCCGCCGGCCACCCTAGTGGGCCCCGCGGGGGGGGGGGGCTAGGCCCAGTCGGCCAGCCCCCTTGCCCCTTCTCTCTCTCTCCTTTTCCCCTAATGGGCCCTCTCCCTCCGGAAATTGGCCCATTAAGGCTTTGACCATTTAAATTGATTTTCTCTTTATTAAATATTTATGAATAAATGATTAAATCAACATTTAACATTCATTCACACATTATTCAATCTCCGTGGCCATGGAACACCTTCCACCTCCACTCCGGACATCCTCCGGACTTACAGAAACCCTTCCAGTTTTCTCTCTACTATTCTTCGGTGATTCCACTGATCCTATAAACACTCTCTAAGCATCATCAAGCCCTTAAGCGTGATACCCCATGGTACGGGAACACTCCAGACATGGTTGGGACACTCCCGCACCAATGATTGACATAGGGACCTGGCTGGCCATGTGACTCCTGTGCGTTCCATGAAGATCTTCGTCGTTTGAACCGGGACAGTCGTGTCTTATTCCCTTTGTATCTCGATACTTGCATTGCCCGAGATCGGATCAATGACATTACCATGTCGTGTTCAATCTCGTTACCGAACAACGCTACTTGACTCGTTCCGACAAGTGATATCCCCATGATCAAATCACACGCTACGCAGCTATTGGATATGACCTCTCCGAGTGGGCCCTTGAGTATCTTCCCGTCAAATGGACGGACAAATACCGCTCTTGACATATATTGCCTCTACAGTTTCCTATGAGTACCTGAACACACCTTTATAACCACCGTATTACCAGATGGCGTTTGATGCTATCTAAGCACTCTCGGGAGACAGTGATTGATATAGCCTCACGGTCTAAGGAATACTCTACGCGGATCCATTTCTAATCATCATAACTTGAACTTCGGGACATGATCGGGTCACGATGTTTAGGTTGGGTATTGGTTCATCATCTCATTCTCAGAATGAGATGACTCCATTTCCATTTGGCATAAATGCCACATGATCAGGAAACATGATCATCTGTTGACCAATGAACCAGTGACTAGAGTTTCACTAGGATCCCCTGGTTGTTTGTATATCACACGTGTATTGATGTTTTCTACTCAATACAGTTATAGCATGATATAAAACTTAATCATAAACTATATGAAATATGATAATAGTCCTTACTACTATTTGTCTCTAGGGCATATTTCCAACAGTCTCCCACTTGCACTAGAGTACAAATACACTAGCTACATTTGTTCTTAATCTTTGGCACCATATATCCGGTACCCTGAACATGCTTGCTCATGGAAGAGGTTGAGTCTTGGGTCTGTACTTTACAGTGCCAAATCCTTTGCAACTTACTAATGTCACCTTGATTGACATTAATACTCTGTCATCACATGCCAACATCTATGTGTATGCATCATCGCTATGGCAGCAGAACCAGGCCTGATTCTAGGAGCCTACAGTGACGTCAGATCAACCTCGAGGGCTTTATCATGGGCATTGTGCCCTAGGACACATCATTCTATGTTAAAAGCGAATTAGCCCCGCCATAACATTATACAACACTTTAGATGGTACCCTTATCTATTATTATAAATGTATTCATCGAAACACCAGTGCACTCGGTGCAACTTTCGATGTTTTGCTTTCATTTGGGAAAATTCAAGTAACTCCTTTTACTTGTGAGATTGAGCAACGAATTGTTTTCGAATCTCAAGTGAATTTTGCTTTGGGATTTTTCATAATTTTAGTTTACCATTATTTCCTTAGTAGTTCGTAGGTATGTCATATTCCAAGAATCATGACAAATGATTCACAAATGTGTCCATACTAGATATGGATTACATTTTGAATCCTACTTCATGTAGTGAAAACACTAGTGGGGAAAACATAATGATCAATATCATTGATCCTTTCCTTCTGTGAAGAGAATCGTCCAGGAACGTTGTCTGTTGCGCTTCTCAACACTCTGATGTAGGGTTTTGAATCCTCATCATGTTTTACACTAATTTCCATTTGCTTCATAATCGAAAAATATCACTAAAAGTGAGCTTTCTCAATAATGCACCAAAATCTAAGCAATACAAATCTTGCTTTCCTTTTGGTTTCATCTATGGGTTTCGTATTCAAAGTTTCCAATGAATACGCTACAAGGACTTATTCGCTATTGTTTTATATCAAATAACCTCAAAACTTTGACGAATTCAAATGGTTCACTACATTGTAATTGAGTGCTAACTATTTCTAACTAAGGGTCTCTACATCTATACTACAACGATTTATTTGGTGCCTTCTATTCACCCATTTTGATATCTAATATCAGATTGTGATGCTTTGCATTTTGACGTTTCAAAACGCTTTGCATTCCACAATTTCTTTTATGCCATTCTTATAAAGTTGAATTTCATTACTATTGATCAAATCATAGTAATTAGATTCTCTTTTATCTTTATAGCCTTTGTTGATGAAACATTTTGATCATATCAAATAATTTCATATTCACGTTTCCTTTGGTAAACTACTTTACACGTTTAAACAATCATTTAATGATAATTACCATTTTCGTTAAAACACAATACATCGAATATGTATTAACTTTCAACAATTCATTAAACACTTTGTATTCAAGTAATACACGGTGTTCAAGTTATTTTGCCAAACTTAGGCATGATTTATATGTGATAAGAAATCGAATGACTTTCACATATTATCATTATAAATTTGAATTTAAACAATGGTTTTCATTCATTAATGAACATATCATTTAAATTGGGTATTTAAAGGCATTTCAATATTTTACAAATGTTCATGCATTATCAATTAGTTTCAAACAACAAGGATAATTCAGACATAATCAAACAAGATATGAACACGAATAGAAATCATTCATCAAAGTGGAACAACTTTTTGTTACAAACTGATATGAATAACCGTCTCACGAAGTGTGAGACACACTAAAGAAGTTCACAATCCCTTGATTAGAGGAATCATCCTAAAACATAAACTAAATGATAAATGTCGAGGGAGAGTGTCGTCAGCCGTCATCATCATGCTCGCCATCAACACGCAACGTCACCTCCTCTCTAGCAAGCACCTCTCATGCAGAAGACCTGTTTTCAGCAAAACAGAACAAGTATCAGATATACTTAACACTACAAATGTGTTTGCAATATTATAACATTTATAAAACTGTATATCAAATATATACCTTTGTCATCAATGACTCCAGCGATGTTGGGTTCATCCACCTCATTTCTGAAATGTGATATGAACTCAAGGAAATCCAGTGTTTCCATGTCGCCTCTCATAATGCATATCCTGACCTGTGCTTGGAAGCTTGGTGGAAGCGACCGCAGCACAACTCCCATCGCAAATGATCTTGAGAACCAGTTGTCCAGGTAGTATGCCAGACTCATGTATGCATCGTAGATGCTCAGTAAGTGCTTGTCCAGTGAGGAGCCCTCCTCCATCTTTATGGAGAGGAAGTCCCGCATCAGCTCATACTCCCACATGCGCACTTGTTCCACGAAATGCGATCTCAGATGTGCCAATACCACTCAGGGTTTAAGACTTACCACCATTGGCCATAGCCCATCCTCCATTCCGAGGCGCGTTGTCACTGATATGAATGTGGCCATCCCATGACGACGACAGCATAGATCCCGCTGCTCCTGGGTCTCATGAGAATAGGGTGGCTCCAAATACATCTCGCAGGTCATGTAGTCAGCTACATTGTTCTCACCAAGGTGATCAAACATGCGTATGACCCATGCATAAAAGTTGGATCCATCTAACTTGAGCTTTTCTACTTTTAACCAATTGTCGATAGGGAAGGTAATCTTGGGGAGAACCATTTTCTATATTTATAATAGCAAAAGGAATTTAGACTAAGTTTATAATTAAATGAGTTAATAATAACTCCACTCAGAAACACCTATCCCCAAAAGGGTTCCTAGTGATAACACGACCCCTATCAGCCACATCTCCCCCGATCGTCACTGCCATCAATGTGGGTTCAAGGGTGGACGCTAAACATCGGTCACATCATTCATGCGACTCGTGCTCGATATTTCGACCATCCGCGTTCCGAGGCCATGTCTGCACATGCTAGGCTCACTAACTCAACCTTAGTGTATTCGCTGTGCAACATGGCTTACACCCACTCTATGCGAACGTAGATATGTCTGACACCCAGGCCTGTACCCTGGATCGCCTCATACCGAAGACCTTTCTTGGTGGTGCACACTAAGGGGGAACACAATCGTTGGTAATTTTAACAGGGATCATCTTATTAGGCTACCATCGAGTATCCAATACTAGCACACAATAAGACATACAAACAATAACATTGAATGTAAATGCGATGTCATATGGTCCTTCACGTCGTGATCTCCATCCGTTGTCACCGGATTCCGGCGCCAGGGTTTTGGCGCCGTAGACACCAGGGTACCGGTGTCACTCCGGCGTGGTAGACCGTCACCTACGTGACTATCTACTACTGTGTAACATAAGGTAATTACTTTACCTTTGCCACAACCATATCACAAAGCAACACCCCCCTGCAAAACAAAGTTAGACGCCTCTACTTTATCTGTGCATGTTTTACGTGGCTGAATGGGCTTTCGCACAAGGACCGTTCTTACCTACGAACTTTCAGTACAATGCTGATCAAGTAGTTGTCTCTACTACACCCCTTTCGGGGCCCTCCGTTGCAAATGGTATACCAACTAATGCGAGAGGGACAAACACCCCCCCTAAGCCACTTTATACGGTACAAGCCGTATGTCAAGCGTGGACAAGTCTCGCGAATGAACGCGTAAAGTCGGTTGGGGGCCGCTTCATCAAGCATTACTGCGGTATACACAAGTACACATGAGAGGGTAACAACTAAAATATCAACGCCCACACGTCACATCTCGTGTGTTCTATCCGTACTAGCATTACTACGCATAGATCTAGCTCTAATACCACTGTAGGGGTTCCGCGTATAAAAACAATAAATTTTACTCTACGCCCCTGAACCCCTGAAGCTGCCAGGACCTATCTATTAGTAATAAAGTAATGGGAGGGGCTTTTTGTGAACTTACCCTTGAAGACCGAAAAGTGTTCTCAACGCTCAGGAGAGCGTGGTTGATGTAGACGAGCTGAAGCCGACCTCAAGGTCGTGATGAAGTCCTTGCGCTCCTTGGCTCCAATGACTTGAGTGCCTCAAGTGCGACACCTCGCGTGGAGTTACACACATCCGGTTCCTGACGATGACTCCCGCTTCCCCGATCCAGCAGCAGTTGCAGAAGTAGAGCTCCCGGATCCGAATCCCGCAACACGACGGCGCTCTGCGGTGAAGATGTCTCTCATTCGCACAGTCCAGACTTGGGACCACGGTCACGAGAGAGAGGGGGAGAGAGAAAATATCAATTAGAGGTCCTCCCAAAAGTGAGAAGACCTTTATTGATTATTGGTGTATTTACTTTGGCCAAATACCCCCACTATATATAGGGGGAGGGGAGGTACTACCTCCCTCAAAGTCCCGGGGTGGGACTAAAGGAGAGGAGGGGGGAGGGGTGGCCGCCGGCCACCCTAGTGGACCCTGCGCAGGGGGCTAGGCCTAGCCGGCAAGCCCCCTTGCCTCTTCTCCCTCTCTCCTTTTCTCCTAATGGGCCCTCTCCCTGCGGAAATTGGCCCATTAAGCCTTTGACCATTTAAATTGATTTTCTCTTTATTAAATATTTATGAATAAATGATTAAATCAACATTAACATTCATTCACGCATTATTCAATCTCCGTGGCCATGGAACACCTTCCACCTCCACTCCGGACATCCTCCGGACTTACCAAAATCCTTCCGGTTTTCTCTCTACTATTCTTCGGTGATTCCACCGATCCTATAAACACTCTCTAAGCATCATCAAGCTCTTAAGCGTGATACCCCACGGTTCGGGAACACTCCAGACATGGTTGGGACACTCCTGCACCAATGATCGACAGAGGGACCTGGATGGCCATGTGACCCCTATGCGTTCCACGCAGATCTTTCGTCGTTTGAACCGGGACAATCGTGTCTTATTCCCTTTGTATCTCGATACTTGCATTGCCCAAGATCTGATCAATGACATCACCATGTCGTGTTCAATCTCGTTAACGAACAACGCTACTTGACTCGTTCCGACAAGTGATATCCCCGTGATCAAATCACACGCTGCGCAGCTATTGGATATGACCTCTCCGAGTGGGCCCTTGAGTATCTTCCCGTCACATGGACGGACAAATCCTGCTCTTGACATATATTGCCTCTACGGTTTCCTATGAGTACCTGAACACACCTTTATAACTACCGTATTACCAGATGGCGTTTGATGCTATCTAAGCACTCCCGGGAGACAGTGATTGATATAGCCTCACGGTGTAAGGAATAGTCTACGAGGATCCATTTCTAATCATCGTAACTTGAACTTCGTGACATGATCGGGTCACGATGTTTAGGTTGGGTATTGGTTCATCATCTCATTCTCAGAATGAGATGACTCCATTTCCATTTGGCATAATTGCCACATGATCAGGAAACATGATCATCTGTTGACCAATGAACCAGTGACTAGAGTTTCACTGGGAACCCCTGGTTGTTTGTATATCACACGTGTATTGATGTTTTCTACTCAATACAGTTATAGCATGATATAAAACTTAATCATAAACTATATGAAATATGATAATAGTCCTTACTACTATTTGTCTATAGGGCATATTTCCAACAGTCTCCCACTTGCACTAGAGTACAAATACACTAGCTGCATTTGTTCTTAATCTTTGGCACCATATATCCGGTACCCTGAACATGCTTGCTCATGGAAGAGGTTGAGTCTTGGGTCCATACTTTATAGTCCAAATCCTTTGCAACTTACTAATGTCACCTTAATTGACATTAATACTTTGTCATCACATGCCAACATCTATGTGTATGCATCATCGCTATGGCAGCAGAACGAGGCCTGATTCTAGGAGCCTACAGTGACGTTAGATCAACCTCGAGGGCTTTATCATGGGCACTGTGCCGTGGGATACATCATTCTATGTTAAAAGCGAATTAGCCCCACCATAACATTATACAACACTTTAGATGGTACCCTTATCTATTATTATAAATGTATTCATCGAAACACCAGTGCACTCGGTGCAACTTTTGATGTTTTGTTCACCTCTCTTCCTACTTGACTTCAATCGGTATTTACGGGAGTTTCCAACATGTTCCCTTATAACATAACCCTTTATGATTTAAGATATGTCATCCTTTATGGATTTGGAAAACATGTCTATAGTTCTCTATTAGACACTACGGACAAACTTAGCTCAACGTTTTGTGATTCGAACTTGATCACTCTTAAACGTTCCTTAATTGGATCACATATTATGCTAAGTTACCATCATGGTTTACTAGGACAGAACGTATGTCTTAACATAGTGGATGATGATCATCCTTTTCTTTCTTTCAACCATCGATGTTAAACTTAATACTATTCCTAATTTGAGTCATTAAGGACTAGTTCCTGAACCAACTTCTATTCTAAAAACCCTTTCCAGAATCCTTTAAGGAATACTACATAATATCATAATATACCTATTATCAACTTCTACATCTTATAAATCATTATTTATAAGTATTTGCGCCTTTATTCTTAACACCCTTAAGAATCACTGTATAAGCTCCCACTCAAAAATATGTTGCCAACATATCGTTTTAGGAAGACTTTCATTGCTCCCACTCAATTTTATGCAAATTGCATATCTACTCAGTATTTTGAACAATTTCAAAATCCTTTGATCAAATATCAAATTTGGAGTTTTACTATGAGATACTAGTACTTTTACTAGTTTTCAATCCACTAGACATTTAGCACATTTGAATCAAATTCATTAGAATTCGTCCAATGCTTGAGAAATTGTGCTTTTGTCATTCACCCCCTTTTCCACTATGGCTTTGCAGTCATTTGGGAAAATTCAAGTAACTCCTTTTACACGCTACGCAGCTATTGGATATGACCTCTCCGAGTGGGCCCTTGAGTATCTTCCCATCACATGGACGGACAAATCCCGCTCTTGATATATATTGCCTCTACAGTTTCCTCTGAGTACCTAAACACACCTTTGTAACCACCGTATTACCAGATGGCGTTTGATGCTATCTAAGAACTCTCAGGAGACAGTGATTGATATAGTCTCACGGTCTAAGGAATAGTCTACGAGGATCCATTTCTAATCATCGTAACTTGAACTTGGTGACATGATCGGGTCACGATGTTTAGGTTGGGTATTGGTTCATCATCTCATTCTCAGAATGAGATGACTCCATTTCCAACTAGTATAAATGCCACATGATCAGGAAACATGATCATCTCTTGACCAATGAACTAGTGACTAGAGTTTCACTGGGAACCCCTAGTTATTTGTATATCACACGTGTATTGATGTTTTCCACTCAATACAGTTATAGCATGATATAAAACTTAATCATAAACTATATGAAATATGATAATAGTCCTTACTACTATTTGTCTCTAGGGCATATTTCCAACAGTTCAGCCGCCCCTTAGTCTCCCGTGCTACCCCTGCAGCGCCGCCCCCGTAGTCTCCCACCGCGTCACCCTGGCCCGCAGTCTCCCGGCCACGTACCGCTCCCGTAATCTCCTAGTCACACTGCCCCCATAGTCCTCCCACCTGCGCCGCCCCTGCAGGTGACCTCCTCGTCCGCCGTTTTAATTAATGTTTAATTTAGGATTATTTATTGTTTAGGTTTAATTTAAGATTGTTTAGTGTTTAGTGTTTAGGCTTAGGATTATTTAGAATTAGGATTATTTAGTGTTTAGGTTTAGGATTATTTAGGATTAGGATTAGGTTTGGATTATTTAGTGTTTAGGTTTAGATTATTTAGTATTTAGGTTTATGATTATTTAGGATTAGGATGATTAGTTAATTAGGTTTAGGGTTTAGGGTTTTAGGATCGTCATCACAAGGAGGAGGAACTGCCAGCCTCGATGTCCAAGGGTTTAGGGTTTTAGGGTCATCATCGCAAGGAGGAGGAACTGCAAGCGTTGAGGTCCAAAGGTTTTAGGGGCGTCATCGCAAGAAGGAGGAACTACCGTCCTCGAGGTCTGAGGGTTTAGGGTTTTAGGGTCATCATCACAAAGAGGAGAAACTGTCGGCCTTGAGGTCCGAGGGTTTAGGATTTAGGGTTCAGGGTTTTAGAGTTTAGGGTTTTAGGGTTTATGGGTATTCGTTGCAAGGAGGAGGAACTGCCGGCCTTGAGATTCCAGGGTTTAGGGTTTTAGGGTCGTCATCGCAAGGATGAAGAACTGTCGGCATTAGATAGATGAATTCTAATAAATAGATTATTTTATTTGTTATAAATGATTTCACTTTAATAGATAGATGTATTAACTTGTATAATTCATAGAATATTCTCTGTTTATCAGAAATTGTAATATTCTTTTATTTTAATGCAAAATTGTTTTATCTTTCTTCTGTATTAGTTAAGCTATGGACGGTAGAGACGGTGAAGAGCAGTTGTTAGACATGATAGATGAGGGTGTAGGTTATTATTACGACAGAGCAGACAACTGTGATGTTAGTACTAATGTTACAAGAAATAGATCACTGTAGCCGGACTTTTTATAATTTTTCTTCATCTTTTGTCCGTGTGCATCCGTAATGCCACTAGGGCAATGTGTTGATGCATAGGCTAGGTGTGATTGGTATTTTTGCAATATTAATATATGCTCTTTATAGAAAAATGTGGGCACACATGCTCTTTCACACACCCACTTAGTAAATGACAGACCGTATGAAGATTTGTGCATCTTCATCTATCACCTGAACACAAATGTTTGCCCGGCCAGGAGAAAGACAACCAAGGCCAAGGAAGCGGCTGAACCTGCGGAGACCATCAAGGTACTATCCAACTACATGATGTTCCTGCTGGTGGATCCCCCTACATGTTCCCAGGTCAACCCCAAAATAGTTTGTACCAACACACCGCCGTGAAACCTATAACATGATATTGGTTAACCATAAGTACTTGAGAAGACACAATAGTACTAAGATAAAGGATCGGTGTGTGTGCACGAAGGCCTAGTAGGGCCGTGATGACCCACAAGTATAGGGGGTGTATCACAGTATTTTCGATAAGTAAGAGTGTCGAGCCCAACGAGGAGCAGAAGGTGTTGGCTAGTGGTATGGATCAGGAATTCTCTACAAATACTTAGCAAACGGATTTTTAGGGGTTTTTGATATAGCAAGTAAACAAAGTACGAGTAAATAAAAGACAGTAAGAATGAATGCAGCAAGTGGCCCAATCCTTTATGCAGCAAAGGACAAGCCGGTTGTATCACTTAAGATGACCAAACGTTCTCGAGGACACATGGGAAGACAGTCAAGTGCTTTCGCTTCATATAGTTGATTAATCTTCTTTAGCTTGCTAAGTGTTGTGTGGGTGAACCTGTGCTAATGTACCGACCTTCCTAGGACTAATACATACTTGTGATTATATCCCTTGTAAACATTCGTAAGTACAAGAAAGTAATT
This sequence comes from Avena eriantha, assembly GCA_910589775.1. NCBI lineage: Eukaryota > Viridiplantae > Streptophyta > Magnoliopsida > Poales > Poaceae > Avena > Avena eriantha. The sequence continues at coordinate 21,236,034 of OU342741.1, read as the reverse complement.
AAGGTAGAAACCTAACCACAGCTTTAAACTCTAAGACCCTTACGTGCCTTGTGCAATGGTTTTCTAACGGAGGTTCAGGTTTCTGTCACTCCGGCAACCCCTATGATTAGTAGCCAAATACACAATGCATTCCCCTAGGCCCATGTAGCATCCCAAAACTTTAATCCAAGATTATCAAGAGCCAAATCATCAAAATTAGGGTTAACAAAAACTTTTCCAAAGTAAAAATGAAAGCATTCATATGTGTGCATTTAAAATAGGAGTTGATTTGAAGTGCCTTGTTTAAGTGATCCAATGCTTGTAAAATGTTTCTTAGGTGAAATAAACATCATCTAAGTCATTTCCAAACTTTTTCCAAAGAAGAACAACTCAAAATAAATATTTGAAGTGAATGGTCATTTTGGCAAAATTAACTCCCATGCCTACTTTGGCTATTCCTAGCACTCTTTTCTTAACAGAAACAATTCTTGATCTTTGTACCCCTTGATAGTACACATAATGAGGTACCAAGGCCCACTTTGTGATTTGTTTAAAACATTCAAATGCTAATTTTAAATGACAGTTTAAAATTGAATCTAATGCATATGGGAAGATCCCATTATTTCAAAAACCACTCAAACAAGCTCAATTTTCAAAACCCAAGCACCCACGGAGTCTCAAGCTTATTCCTAGCAAACCCACCAAAAATCTTTTCAAAATTCAAAACTAAATCTCATGCGGCTATTTCATCAAACACTTGGCGCATAATTTACACCCTAATCCTAGCTCACTGTTTTGAACAGGGTTTTGCCCCCAAATGATCTACATTTAACTCCTATGTCCCCTCTTGGTCTAACCAGGCCCTTAACACCCCTCTCCCTTGTCCCTAGCCCCCATGCCATGCCAACCCGAGGGCATGGTCGCCGGCCAAACCTTGCCCCGCTGCAGCAGACCACTCCCCCTTCCCTCGCCTTGTCTAGGAGGTAGCCAGGAGCTCACCGCCACCTCTGTCCCCTGCCCGAGCCAGGCCTCGCCGTGGACCACCGAGGAAAGCCCGCGCCCAGTGCCACCGCACCATGCCGAGCACGCGCCAGAGCACCGCACCCGGCACGCGTGCACCGACCACCGCTCGACCACAGCTCGCTCCCACCGCTTCGCCACGACCTCGGGAACACCCTAGACACCCCCGTTTGCCGTCCCTCGCCTCACAGCCACCGCTCGCCGTGGACGTTGCCGCTTCTGCCGCTCAGAGTGCCACCTCGCCCAGACCGCATGCCACCGCCCCTACGGCCGCATTCATTTCCTAGAGCATCGCCAGGAGACCGCCTGACGATCGCCATCCTCCGCCATTCCTCTAGCCGGCCGTAGCCATGTCGCCACCGTCGCCCGCCCATACCCTTCGGTCTCACCGTCGGGCCTATAAAAGGAGGCCTCCCCAGCCTCTTCTCTCCACACCACTCCACTCCCCTCACCTCACTGAACCTCACCCACCTCTAGCCGGAGCAATGGGAGCAGCAGCTCGCCGGAAATGGAGCCGGAGCCGCCGCCTCTAGAGGAGAAGGGCATCGCTGATTGCGACCACCCCCGGAGCTACTTCGACCATCCCTGAGCTCGTCGTCGTCTCCCAGTTCGTTTGCCCGCCTCGCCGTCGTCACTGGAGCCCTGGTATGTCCCCAGCAGACCCCCACCGAGCCGCTAGGGTTCGAGCTCGCCGGCGACCTGTTCGTCGTCGACGACGACACTCAGCCGTAGATTCCCCTTCTAATCCTACGGCCCACAGCGCGCGTACCGTTTCGCGTGTTAAGACCCACTGACAAGCGGGACCCCCTGTCAGCTGAGCCCCGCGCCGCGGAGTGCCACTGGGCCGGCCCAAGTTCTTTCCCGTGCTAGCCCACCCGTTCAAATCTGGATTTTTCTTTTTAGTTAAATCTAGTTTTTATCCACTATTTTAAAATTCAATTCTGGGAGTTTTACAAATCCAAATTGCATGAAACTAATTTTGCCTGAAAGGTATTAAGATGATCTATCCAAGCCCGTTGGATTTAATTCAATTAAAGTTATAGATCTATCCTAATAAAAATAAGAAAACAGAAGCATTTGCAACTTGCAACATTTTTATAAAATCAACCAAGTTAGCTTTTGAGTTGATTCCAACTCTCAAAAATCACATTTCATCATATCTATCCAAATATGTAATAATATTAAGGTTTACATGCAGTGACTTTGGACTAGTACCAAAATAATGTTATATAGGCATTTCTAGTCAGTTTGAATCATTAAATAATGAACTTAAACCAAAGTAATGTTGATCCAACCTTTAAATATCATTCCCACATGTTAGAATATGTGGGGAGGATATGTGTCCACATGATACCATATTTTGGTGGTGAATATTAAATTTTAGTTAATTTTTCAATAAGTAGAAATTACTTTTCTAAAATAAAAAGGATGAAACTATTGAATTAAACTTGTGATGCTTGTGATGATAATAGATCATCAAATGTGTGTCTTAGAATGCTACTTAGCCTAGTTAAGTATTGTTTGGTGATTGTGTACTCCGTATGTATTTATAGACGATAGTACTGACCAAGCTTTCGAGGAGGAGGAGTTCTACCAAGAAGAAGAAGAAAACTTCCACCACTGCACCAACCAAGGCAAGCCACCTTTAATAGTGCAAGCTAACCCTTGCAAGTTTAGTACTTAGCAAGTTAGGACCAAACTAGATGGTTTAGCAAATATGCCTTAAGCATGCTTTGATCACACCCCTTTTACTAGTACTACCCCAAGTTCTATTTACAAGTTTTACTCCCTTTAGTTTACACCAAGTTCTTTACTTAGTTTGAAGGTAGCATAAAAAGTATAAAACTTGTCCTAATTAGAACCCTTTAGATGTCATTCTATGGCATGAGATTGAATCCATCTTTTCCACCTTAGTGAACACTCTTAACTTGGTATTTTAGAGTAGATCAAAAGCTTGAGTCACTTTAGATGGGAATACTTGGTGAAAATGAATTATGAAAACCTTGGAATGATGAGTCATTCTACTGAGATGTTTTGACATGTGTTGAGAAACACAAATGGTTGATGATGATGAAAATGTTGAGGCATGAGCCTTAACCCTTTTATAAAACTGATGGTTAGATTCGGATGCGATACCATTCCAAATTTACCGTACAACCACATTACCTGAATTGGGTAAGGCTTAGCTGGAAATTTATATGCATTAGTATTAGTTCCCTCACGGGAGAGGTCTGAGCTGAGGCTACCTTTCAATGTTGTCCACCTATGCAGTGCCCAAGATGACCGATGGTCATGGTTGGGAGGCCATGCTCATAGGAGAGGTGCTTATACTAGGTGTGTAAAGGGAAGGTTATGTTTGATTATCTGCATACTAAGTATGATGATTCAGGGTTATCCCTGACAGACGTATCGAATCTTGTGGTGAAAGTGTACCACCTCTGCAGAGTGTCAAACTATTCGAATAGCCGCGTCTGCGGTTATGGACAGTTGGAATGGCCATACTGTTTCGTTGTCAGATGTTTTCTAAATACTTTGAAATGAATGATGAATCTTGACTTGACCACAACAGGGTTGTGTTTATGACAATAGATTCCCAACTTAAGTGATTCTAGAACTTTACTTTATCTTTCTTTGCTTCTGAACTCAGCTTAGGTTTCAAACTTAACTTTATAGTTAAACATAGAGTTAGCACTTTAACTTAGAACTCTACTACTTGTTAGTGGTAGTTTGCGAGTACTTAAAGAGTACTCATGGCTTTTGTCCCTGGATATTATCATGGCCAGACTATGAAGGAGACTATCAAGATGATGGCCAACAGGACGGCTATGATAACTAGGACTATCTGCCTTCGTCAGCATTGCCTGTGCCCCTGAAGATGGACCCCACCGCTACGCTTATCTTTTAATTCCGCTGCTTGTTGTATTAAGACTGGATCATGAGATCCTTATTTGTGTAAGACCTTATGTAGGGTTTGTAATGGATGATGTACTGTGATATCCAATCCGTTATGTCTCACAAAAATGGTAATCCTAGGATTGCGAGGTATGGCATAACGGGCATCTGGGATTAAAAATCCGGGTGTTGACAGCCCATATAGGTGAAGTGTCATGTAGTCGACGTTCACATGACACCACTAGAAGAAGTACACCACAACTTAAGTATCAAACCATTGAATCTTTCTCAACACAGTTCCACTACTAACAACATGACTTCTCCCATGTCCTCAAGAACAAAACAAACTACTCACAAGACATCATATGGATCATGATCAGAGATGGAATAATGATGTATAACAATCTGAACATAAACAATAATTCCATGGTTCACTCAATAGCATCAACTACAAGGAGTAATCAACACCGGGAAAGTTTCCCCTATGAACTATGCAAGATTCAACCCAATTGTTACAGCAATATGGAGATGGTGATGAGGGTGCTGATGGTGATGATGATGATGATCCCGATGAAGTCCATCTTGATGGTGGTGTTGATGCCGACGATCTCCCCTCTCCGGGAAGGAATTCCCCTGGCAGAAATCTGTCTGCCGGAGAGATCTTTCTCTCTCGGTGTTTTCTGCCCCGCAGAGGCGACAGAATCTTTCTATGGTTTCTCCCTGAGTCTTAGGGTTTCGGGAGGACAATATACGCCAGAGGGGAGTGCCAGGGGTGGACTAGGGTGGCCACAGCACCTGGTGGCGTGGCCTAGGGTGGCCCGTGCCAGGGGGTGGTGTGGGCCCCCTGTGGCCCATTTCCAGCCCCCTTCTGGCTTCCTTCGTCTTCTGGAAAAATAGGATTTTCCGTATATTTTCCCGGATTTTCTGATCTTTGCGAATTTTGCCTCCAAACAGCACCTTTTCCATCAGAATCCTGACTGCAGCGGTCCATGCTCCAAAAGTCAACCATGCAAAAACAGATGAAATAACATAAGTATCACCTCTCAATACAAAATATATCAATGAATAACAATGAATTATGACATAGAATAGTGATGCAAAATGGACGTATCAACCCCCCAAGCTTAGACTTCGCTTGTCCCCAAGCGGAACTGAGCTCAATAAACATGGCCTCAGGTTTATGGAGTGAAGAGTCGATAAAATAATACGGACAAGAAGCATCACATTCATCAAATACATAGATCATAATAGAAGGCAACTCACTATTATATAACTCAACTTGCAATAAGTAAAGCAAACACAATAGAGATACATAAAGTGAATCATAATTGGTAATGGCAAACTTAGCGCTTGGTCAAAGAATAGTTGATAATTTGCTGGAGCTCACAAATAACTGGTTTTCAATGATAGCTTTCAAAGTACTAAACATCAAGATAAGAGCAATGCGCAAAACAAGGAACATAAAACATGATTGAATAAATCATCATATGAATGAATGAAACACAACAACTCAAAATACTTGCTGAGATAGAAAGGAGTAGGTTTACCGACTCTACTACAAAGTAAAAGAAAGGCCCTTCAAAGAGGGAAGCAGGGATTGCAAGTCTCATAAAGAGCTCCCAAAAATTATGATACTTACTAGCTTTCAGCTCTCATTGCTCCTATCATAGGCATCTTTAGGTGATTAAGGTTAAAATGATAAAATATGAGGATATGCATTGACAAGTTGTAAATTGAGAATCTCATGTCCCTTGAATACGAGGGCCGCTCCTCGTGCTACTCAAGTTTAGTCACTAGTAAGTTCTTGTCATCGTAAGCATATGTGTATCATAGAGAACCGCCAACGGGGTACCCCTTGCCCGATGATACGGAAGAATCCCCATATCAAAATGACAAGGCAAGCAGACAACAAGCATCTCAGCAATATTCTTATTTACCATGGGAATGTGGTGCTTTTTCTCTCTTTCCTCTTCTCATAATCTCTTTTTTTTCCATTTTCTCTTTTTTTTCAATACTGGACTCTTTTTTTATAAGAAGAATGCTTCATAGATACTCGTTATGGTTACGCTGCAGGTTTCCACCATGTCAGCATGGATTAGACCAACAGCCTAGGCGTTTCTCTAACACACATGCATAACTCCATGGACTTACAAGCTCCCCTTTCATTTCACACCGATGACATCCATAGACAAAAGAACATGATATCAACTTGGTACAAAGTACCAGTGCAATGTTGAAAGCGTTCCCCATGACAACATGGTTCTGCTAACTCCCAACTTACAAAGCGCAAGCATATACGCAACATAGGTGAGCACAATGGTTCAAGTTTATTAAGTGTGAGAAAGTAAAGTGTGCCATCAAGTTCGTGAGAGCTTTAATCACTACTTTTCACATAACAAGTTTAATTTGGGAGGTAGATAAAACAAGAATTTACTTGGAATAGCAATAATGCTAATAGGTAGGTATGGTGGACACAAATGGCATAGGTTTTGGTTTAAGGAAGTGGATGCACGAGAAGAATACCCTCTCAGTACAGGTTTTTTGGCTAGCAAGGCTGTGTAGCAAGTACAAGAGTTGAAGGAAACAAACAAACATACAAGTGATAAAAACAAACATGCAATCTTCCTCGAAAGCACAAAATATCTTAACTAGAGAATACTAGACTTATGAGCAATTCAAGAAAGAAAGAAGATGAAATTATTTTTTCTTTAGAGTACTTTTATCTTTCTCTTTCAACTCTCAAAAATAGTGTGCTACTGACCGAGCCAGGTTTGCCAAAACCAACTAAATTAACTCAATGATCCCAAAGTGATACCAATACTAACAACAAGATCAATCATACAAACACGAATTGAAAACTAATATAAGCTATGAAAAAGAGTGAATGATAGAACTTATCATTAATATTCCATAACGGCAACTCACACCAAGGGATACATATCTAACGAGAGAGGGGACACTTCCATAATGCAAACCATCCTACATAATAACTTCTCTATTCATGATATGACTCTACTAATAAGGTAAAAAGATAGAAGATAGTGATGTGATACCGCGGCACTCCCCCAAGCTTGGAACAAACCAAGGGGATGCCAAACCTGATGACGAATTACTCCTTAGGTGGTGGCGATGAGCTCTCTGATAAGTTTCCCCAAGTCCTCAATCTCGAAGGTGAGATTACGAATCAGCTGTGAGTTTTGCTCAATGCAGCTCATGATCATGTCAGGTTGAGAATTCCAGCTCTTGTTATTCTTTCCCCACTCTTTATCCTTGAAGTCTTCTTTTCCTACATGGATAGAACGAGGAAAATCCCAGTTGGAGGGTAATTTCGCCTTGGGCATATTCTGGTATTGATGCTCATGGATAAGGGTATGGAAAGGATTCTTGGTGCGTGGAGGAAGTGACCGTGGAGCCAAGCAGTGACGAGGAGCTTTCCCCCAGTCTGCATCCGTGCAGTCCTTCTAACCCTGGCAGGTTTTTTCACCACTCCAATGCTTGCAATGGTAGTGCCGGTGTGCGGATGTTGGCCTTGCTCCTCTTCACCTTCACTCTTGATCTCCTTCTCCTTCCCGGGGTCTTGGAGGTCTTCCTCCATAGGCTCCTTCCCTTTATCCTTGGCAGACACCATTGTGCTTCTAAACTTTCAAAGAGTATGTCCTGGCAGAAACAGATCGATACGAAAACACGATATACAAACCTCGGGAGATCCGGGGGATTATATATTACGAAGTTTCATGTCAAAAGGAAGGTACTGGGAGAAAACGAGTCGGAGGCGGAGTCCGGGGTGGACTCACCACCTGGTGGTGCGGCCAGGGGAGGGCCCGCGCCACAGGGTGGTGTGAGCCACCCTGGATCCGTTTCCGTCCCTCTTTCTCTTCGTAGCTTTCCTTATTGACTAAAAACTGCAAAAATATAGTTGGATTGTATTTTCGCGGAACTTTTCTTACCAGAACTGTTACCTATTTGAAAACAGACTCTGCAGGTCTCTGAATTTGGTATTTTGTAGATTCTTCTGGAGTCACCACTTGAATAACATAAATATCTTCATCTTCATGCACTTACTACTTGAGTCGTAAAAACCTTTCTCTTCCTCATTACACCATTATCTCCACTACCTGGAAATTTCTTTCACACAAAACTTCACACAGTTCTCATTAGCAACATTAATATAAGTGAAGTGATATAAACTTTCGAGTCCAACTTCAACTGAAAACCATCAAAACATAAGCTGCTGTAGCAACTCCTTCCGAAAACCCAAAAATAATTCAAAAAGGAAATCGAATAAAGAAGCAAATGCAAGATTGGCAAAATCTATCAAAACAGACCAGCAGGTAAAGATCAATTTTTTCGAAAATCTTATGTTGCTCAAATCAAAAAGTACAAAATTAACGAAAGTTAAATAACAACCTGGGGCAGAAGCACAAAAAATTACAGCTCAATCCGACATACAGAGATCTCTCACGAATTTTTACCGTGAAACACAAAAATCTGTTTCGGGACAGCAACTTTCCCAAATATTACTTCTCTCTCATTAGAGGTTGATCTTGACACAAAAACCAAACAAAACGGATAAGGAGAGGTTATTACCGAAGTAATAACTTCCAATACTGAAAGAAACAAAAACAAACTGAAAGCAAAAATAAATTGGGTTGTCTCCCAAAAAGCTCTTTCTTTATAGCCATTAAGATGGGCATGATAATTTTGAAGATGCTCACTCAGGAATATGAATTGAAGTGAAAGAGAGCATTAAGAAGCAAAAATATACAAGTTTAAGTCTAACCCACTTCCTATGCAAGGGAATTTTGTAAACAAACAAGTTGTTGAAACCAGAGGCTACAAGCATAGGAAGGCAAAAGAAGTGCAACATAAAAACTTTCATCATAAAACGAGGAAACTTGATATTATTGAGATGCAGAAGAACACTTTTCCCTCTCTCATAGTAACTTTCAGTATCATGCATAAACTTAACAATATAACTATCACAAGGACCATCATAACAATGATCACTTATTCTAATAGAAAACACAGGAATACTAGCTCTCACAACACTACTATGTGAAACAATATTAGAGGTATCCTTGCAAAGGATAGTGTGTCCCTCTTTTTCATATTTAGTAACAAAGTCTTTCACATTTGCTATAATAGGTTCATCAACCTTTTGTTTATCAGGTTCAGCAGCTTTACTTGTACTTTCATTAAACATACTAGCTATCATAGAATGTTCCTTTATCTTAACCGGAAAAGGCACTTTCTCAATATAAGGTTCAGGTAAAACATGATTAGCAGTATATACTTCAGTATTTCTTGCAGGAACACTCTTAGCAACATCTTTATAAGGTTCATGATACTTATTCCACTTCTTTTTAGGCACTTCAATATAGGAAGCAAAAGCCTTAAAATAAGAAGCAATAGCTTGAGAGTCTAGACCACAAGCATTTTTAATATTTTGAAAATCGTCAGTTCCCATAAAAGATTCAATGCATTCATAATCATAATTTATACCTGACTTTCTACCTTTGTCATTCTCCCAAGCTTCAGCATTGTCTTGAATACGATCCAGAAGATCCCATTTAGCTTCTTCTTCCATGTGAGTGAATGATCCAGCACACGAAGCATCCAATAAATCCTTGTCATGAAGAGAAAGCCTTGCATAAAAGTTATTGATAATAATATTGTTGGGGAGCTCATGAATGGGATATTTGAGCATTAGTAACTTCAATCTCCCCCAAGCTTGAGCTGTACTCTCTCCATCAAGAGGCCAAAAGTTGTATATTTGATTCCGATCTTTATGAATCTCACTAGGAGGATAAAACTTTGAATAAAAGAGAGGCACTATTTCCTCCCATTCCAGAGCTTGACCATTCTTCAGCAGCTTATACCAATCCTCAGCTCTTCCTTTCAATGATAATGAGAATAACTTCTTCTTAACTTGATCTGTAGTAATACCTGCACACTTGAACAACCCGCATAATTCGTGTATAAAGAGCAAATGATCACCGTGATGGACTGTTTCATCCCCAACATAATAGTTATGCATAACACGATCAATAATTCTTGTAGGTATTTTAAAAACATCATTCTCAGAAGGTGGTCGCTTATCTACTACCTTAGCAGTGGTAGTAGCATTACCAAATAAGAAACTCAGCGAATTATCCATAACGAAAATAAAGCAACTAGCAGAAGTAAAGAATACTCACAGTAGAAGTTTCCTTTACCAGTTCCACTCTCCAATAGCGCTTCACTCCCCGACGACGGTGCCAGAAAATAGTCTTGATGACCCACAAGTATAGGGGGTGTATCACAGTATTTTCGATAAGTAAGAGTGTCGAACCCAACGAGGAGCAGAAGGTGCTGGCTAGTGGTATGGATCAGGAATTCTCTACAAATACTTAGCAAACGGATTTTTAGGGGTTTTTGATATAGCAAGTAAACAAAGTACGAGTAAATGAAAGACAGTAAGAATGAATGCAGCAAGTGGCCCAATCCTTTATGCAGCAAAGGACAAGCCGGTTGTATCACTTAAGATGACCAAACGTTCTCGAGGACACATGGGAAGACAGTCAAGTGCTTTCGCTTCATATAGTTGATTAATCTTCTTTAGCTTGCTAAGTGTTGTGTGGGTGAACCTGTGCTAATGTACCGACCTTCCTAGGACTAATACATACTTGTGATTATACCCCTTGCAAACATCTGTAAGTACAAGAAAGTAATTAAGGTAGTAACCTAACCACAGCTTTAAACTCTAAGACCCTTACGTCCCTTGTGCAATGGTTTCCTAACGGGGGTTCAGGTTTCTGTCACTCCGGTAACCCCTACGATTAGTAGCCAAATACACAATGCATTCCCCTAGGCCCATATAGGTTAAGTGTCATGTAGTCGACGTTCACATGACACCACTAGAAGAAGTACACCACAACTTAAATATCAAACCATTGAATCTTTCTCAACACAATTCCACTACTAACAACATGACTTCTCCCATGTCCTCAAGAACAAAACGAACTACTCACAAGAAATCATATGGATCATGATCAGAGATGGAATAATTATGTATAACAATCTGAACATAAACAATAATTCAATGGTTCACTCAATAGCATCAACTACAAGGAGTAATCAACACCGAGGAAGTTGCTCCTATGAACTATGCAAGATTCAACCCAATTGTTACATAAATATGGAGATGGTGATGAGGGTGCTGATGGTAATGATGATGGTGATGATGATGATCCCGATGAAGTCCAGCTTGATGGTGGTGTTGATGGCGATGATCTCCCCTCTCCGGGAAGGAATTCCCCCGGCAGAAATCTGTCTACCAGAGAGATCTTTCTCTCGGTGTTTTCCACCCTGCAGAGGCGGCGGAATGTTTTTATGGTTGCTCCCCGAGTCTTAGGGTTTCGGGAGGATAATATACGCCAGAGGGCAGTGCCAGGGGTGGACCAGGGTGGCCACACCACCTGGTGGCGCGGCCCAGGGCGGCCCGCGCCAGGGGATGGTGTGGGCCCCCTGTGGCCCATCTCTAGCCCGCCTTCTGGCTTCCTTCATCTTCTGGAAAAATAAGATTTTTCGTATATTTTCCCGGATTTTCTGATCTTCGTGAATTTTGCCTCCAAACAGCACATTTTCCATCAGAATCCTGGCTGCAGCGGTCCATGCTCCAAAAGTCACCAACCATGCAAAAACAGATGAAATAACATAAGTATCACCTCTCAATACGAAATATATCAATGAATAACAATGAATTATGACATAGAATAGTGATGCAAAATGGACGTATCAGGCCACCGAGAGAGATGAGCTTGCAAATAACTTGTAAGCTATGTTGCTACTCGTCTCTCTCGCATGGCAAGAATCGGCAAGCAGCTGCTAGAGAAAGAGAGAGATGGCACGACCGACACGTTGGATCTTGTACTTGAGGTGTGGATGGAGATTCTCACATACAGAAGCAACAAGTGTAGTAGGAATTCTCATGCCTAGATGCTTGATGGTGGTGACGAGATGACTACCATAATGTGGCTAGTGGTGACCGCAAAAAATTGTAAGATGGTCCTTGTGGAGAACTAGCGGTGGTTACGACTTACGAGGGGTGTAATGACCGATACTTTTGGGCACACCATTACGTGGGGCTGTATAAGTCAAAAATAAAAGTACTCTTTTTAAACTTCAGTTAACAGGAGACAACCACCACTTGCTAGGGCCCATTGTCTAGCCTCAACCTTGATTTCGGTAATGTTTTGTTGAATGGGTTTGAACCTGATTTCAAACGCACGACAATTTCTTTCCTTCTAGATCATCCAGCTGGTCATCACGAGCAGAGAGATAAGCTTGTTTTTGTTGGAGTTCTGAATGTTTTCTATTGCAAGTTGCCACCATGAATGAAGGGTTTGATCCATGGTTGGGACTACATGTGTGAACCCTACCAACATAGAACCGATCCCCATATTATTTTGACCATGGCACACCCCATAAATAGGTGATGATGATTCTCCTCCGCTGCATTACCGAACATACATTTATCATTGTGTGGCAAGCCACACTTGGTCAATATGTCTGTAGTGCACACCTTTCCTGTGATGAAAAGACAACAAGCAATCTTGCAACCTAGGGGTGCTCATGAGCCCTAGATTTCCTTGGCTATGCTGCACACCATCGATGTTGCAGAGTACGCAAGGTAATATAACTTTATTGTTATATTTCCTTTCGGATCTCAAGTCCGTGTCCAAGTGTCTTCCATATTTCCCTTGTCTAGTCTTTTGATTCGTCCTCCCTAAGAATTTGGGTGGCAAACTAAATTCTGATTCACGAGGCAATGTCCTCCTTGAACTATTTATACCTTTCCATATAAAGGTATTTTCGATTTTGTCTATAGCTTCGAAGACCCAAGGAGGCGGGTCTAGTGACATCTGATGAAAGATCACCGTGGCGCTGATCGAGAACTGATTACACTAGAATTAGCCTCACTAGTAGAAATCAAGGCTTCCGTCGGACTGCCCGAAAGCGACTAGTCCCGGTTTCCTTACAAACAGGGACTAATACATGATTAATACCGGTTCGTTTGGAACCTTTAGTCCCGGTTCATGGCACGAACTGGGACTAAAGGGGTTATGCGCCTGCCTCTAGCCCTTTAGTTCTGGTTCGTGGTACATGTTCCTGTATATATACACCCCAGCACCACATGCTTGTGTCTGAGCTGGTTTGTTTTTCCCCTCTCATGCACAAGTGGTGTATGTTGCTTTCTTTTTCCCATCTATGCACAAGAGGTGCTCGATGAAATGCGTGAGAGCACGATGCCACTTGAATTCATAGAAAACAAACATGATATCAAGTGCATGAGCCACACTTAAGCTTTCTCCTCTTTCTTTCCTTCTTGATCGAGGTTATCAAATTTATCCTTTTATCTGTCATTGATACAATGCATTTGTCGATGTACAGTGGTCATTTCTCTAGATGTTCTATAATGGTTTTTATAAACTTAATTATATAATGCATATGAGTCGGAAATGGATGTGCGGTGACCGACGCACTGTGGAGTTCATTACGGGCTTGCATAATTTTATCCGTGTGGCTAAGGCAAACAGTTTGAATGGTTTTATGTGTTGTCTATGTGTTGCCTATCAGAATAAGGAGAATTACTCTTCCTCGAGAACCCTTCACACCCACCTGCTTCGGTCCGGTTTCATGCCCATCTATAATTGTTGGACCAAGCACGGAGAAAGAGGGGTTATGATGGAACATAATGAAGAAAAAGAGGATGATGACAACTATCCTATGTTCCCTGAATATGGTGATACTGCAACGGGGGAAGCTGAAGATGAAGAGGCACCAGATGAGCTCATTGATGATCTTCACCGGGCCATTGTGGATGCACAGAGAGAATGCAAAAGTGAAAAAGAGAAGTTGAACTTGAAGCGCATGTTACATGATCACAAAACAAGGTTGTACCCAAATTGCGAAGATCGGAACATAAAGCTCGGTACCACAATGGAATTGATGCAATGGAAGGCAGAGAATGGTTTATCTAACAAGGGATTTGAGAAGCTACTGAAAATAATGAAGAAGAAGCTTCCAAAGGATAACGAATTGCCTGTCAGTACGTACGAAGCAAAGAAAGTTGTCTGCCCTCTAGGATTAGAGGTGCATAAGATACATGTATGCATTAATGACTACATCCTCTACCGCGGTGAGGAGTACGAGAATAAGAATGAATGCCCGGTATGCAGTGCATTGAGGTATAAGATTAGACGAGATGATACTGGTGATGTTGAGGGCGAGCACCCTAGAAAGAGGTTTCCTGTCAAGATTATGTGGTATGATCCTATAATACCACCATTAAGACGTTTATTCAGAAACAAAGAGCATGCCAAGTTGTTGTGATGGCACAAAGAAGATCGCAATAAAGACACGATGTCGTTGTATTGGGAACGGCAGTACCTGAGAAGGTTAGCTAGAGGTGTTGGGACTAGCAGGGAAGCTATCGACGGCGTCCGCAGGCGGGATTGGATACAAGCAAGCGTAACTGGACGCAGGAAGTACTCAGGTTCGGAGCCCTCGTGATGAGGTAAAACTCCTACTCCTGCCAGATCTGACTATGGGGGATATACGAACTACAAGTGCTCCTTGAGCTGTATTCTCTAGCTACTGCCTTAAATGCAATGAGACCAACCCTTTCTACTGAGGCCTTGCCTCTTCTTATATAGGCAGAGAGGCAACAGACTCATTGGCCAGTCCGACTGGCGGGCCCACAGGCGGGTCCCAGCCGGCTTGTCATCTACAGTATCCGGTACGGTATGTCCCATTGGAGTATGAGCAGTATGGCTGTCGTAGGCACAATGGACGTCGTGCGAGCTGTCGTCATCATCGGGCCACTGTTCCTGCGTCATCCTCACAAAGTCTTCGGTATGGCCGAGTAGTGGCCGGTCTTGTCATCGTACAGGGCGTACCGTGCACTGATATGCACGTCGTCCTGTCTCCTTGATTGGTTCCGGCTACGACGATATAGCCGGTTGCTTCTTGTCGAACCGACTACAGTGAGATAGCCGGCCTGGCTTGCTTTGTCCGGCTGCATCTAGCCAGCCGGACGCTATCCGACTGCCCTGTATCTTGTCCGGTTGGGGTATCTGGGGATCATCTCCCCGACACATGATGTTGAGACACCCCGTTGATGGGTCGTAGTGTAGAAAAATCGAGAGAGAGTACTTGGGCTTTGCAGATGACGCAAGGAACTTAATGTTTGGTCTAAGTATAGATGGAATGAATCCTTTTGGGGAGCAGAGATGCAGTCATAGAACCTAGCATGTAACTCTATGTATCTATAACCTTCCTCCTTGGTTGTGCATGAAGCGTAAGTTCATTATGATGTCAGTGCTCATCCAAGGATCTAAGCAACCCGGCAACGGCAACGATATTAATATGTACCAAAGGCCATTTGTTGAATAACTTTTATAGTTGTGGCACGGACAAGGTGTACGTGTGTGTGATGAGAACAAATAGTAGGAATTTGATCTACAAGCGTTGCTTTTCGTAACCATCAATGATTGACCTGATCTTAGTAACCTTTTAGGACAGTCAACAAGGGATACAATGCATGCACACACTATTTAGATGAGACTGAAGGTACATACTTGCATAAATATAAGAATGTTGTGTACCTAGGAAATCGTTAATTTCTTCCGACCAAGCATATCGTAAAAAAGAAAGGTAAGCATTTCAAAGGTGAGGCATATCCCCGGAATAAGCCCGTCCCCCGTACTAGTGATGATGTATTTGGTATGGTTAAGGATCTAGAAGTAATCTTTTGAAAGGGTCCTGGCGGTCAATCTATTTAGACTGACGCTATCAGACACGTGCCCATGTGGAAGAAGAAATATATATTTTGGGAGTTGCCCTATTGGTAAGTCCTAGAGGTATGCTCTTCAATCGACATGATGCACATGACAAAGAATCTTCGCATGAACCTGCTAGTATTCTTGGGCATGTATGGGAAGTCAAAAGATACACCGGAAGCACGGCAGGACCATCAACATATGAACAAACAAGATGGCCTGCATCCAGAGAAGTATCAAGGTCCTCCTAGCTACACTCTTACCAAAAAAGAGTAGAAAATCTTTTTTGAATGCCTGAGCAGTATGAAGGTCCTGTCTAGCTTCTCGTCGAATATAAAGGAAATAATAAATATGGAAGAGAAAAAAATTCCAGAACCTAAAGTCTCATGACTGCCACGTTATTATGATGCAATTGCTTCTGGTTGCATTGAGTGGAATTCTACCGGAAAATGTTCAAGTACCCATTGTGAAGCTATGTGCATTCCTCAATGTCTTGTTAGTTTTGAGTTGGTATTCCCACCATCCTTCTTTAATATTATGACGCATCTCCTGGTTCACCTAGTTGAAGAGATTGACATTCTTGGTCATGTATTTCAACACAATATGTTCCCCTTTGAGAGGTTCATGGGATTCTTAAAGAAATATGTTCATAATCGTGCTAGGACAGAAGGAAGCATCTCCAAGGACTATGGAATATAGGTGGTCATTGAGTTCTGTGTTGACTTTATTCCCTGACCTTAAGCCGATTGGTGTCCTCAATCGTGGCACGAGGGGAGACTGAGTGGTAAAGGCACGCTAGGAAATAAAGCAATAATAAGTAGAGACAGGTATTCTTTCACTCAAGCACACTACATAGTTCTACAAAGTTCCACCTTGATGACTCCATATATCAATGAACACAACAATATTCTATGCTCCCAATACTCGGGGCAGTCTAACGACTCGATTACATGTGCACACATGGTGACTTTGGATAAATGGGAATAACACTACTATTGAAGATCAGATGTACTTGTTGGCCAGGACACCATCTTCGACTGTATTGAATTTTCAAGGGTACAAGATAAATGGGAATACATTTTACACGATCGCCCAAGATAAAAAGAGCACCAATCAAAACAGTGGTGTCGGCATTGATGCAACAAACAACAATGGGCAAAAGGACACATATTATGGTAGCATAGAGGAGATATGGGAGCTTGACTATGGACCTTCTTTTAAGGTCCCTCTGTTTCGGTGAAAATGGGTCAAACTGACAGGAGGCAGGGTTCAGGTAGATAAGAAGTACAGAATGATAACAGTGGATCTCAACAATCTTGGGTACACAGACGAACCATTCGTCCTAGCCAATGACGTGGCTCAGGTTTTCTATGTGAAGGACATGTCTACCAAACTGATAAAAAGAAAACAAATAAGAAGTGGATACATCATACGATGAGCCAAAGCGCCACATAGTTCTTTCAGGGAAAATAAACATCAAGAGTGGATGACAAGATAGATATCTCAGAAAGATTATAATAAGTTTGATAAAATTTCGCCCTTCATAGTGAACACTGACCCAAGCATCATGTTAAATGATGAAGATACTCCATGGTTACGGTCGATGCGATCATAAGCAAGGCATTTTAGGAAACAAGTGACTATATGTATTTTGAATTATGCCTTTGGTGGTTTTTAAGATGCCATCAATATGTATTTTGAATTATGCCTCGATTGTGGCTATAACATTGGTCATTTAGACCGAAAGCCATGAAACCTCGAACATGATAGCTCATTTTGAGAAGGATTTATCGAGATGCAATCAATATACCAAGTTTGGTATTTTTCCTTGCAACTATGTCACATAATATGACACCACACAAAGGATTTACATTGTTCGGACCGCTTTTTGAATTTCTTATGCCCATTTCTAAATTTTCCCGTTTCAAACTATGCTCAAAACGGCAGACATGAAGATAGGGGATGAGCCTCTCTAAAACTTGCGTTGGATCTCTGGAGAAACATCGTATTGTGAGTCTAAAAATGATTTTTTTAAAAGTCGTGAGCACTAGATCATGTACCTGTAGTTCTAACCGGACCCACTTCCTACCAAGTTTTCCTTTTTTAAAAAAAAATCATGAGCATTAGATCATGTGTATCTCAACATAGCAATCAATGTCTTGGAGGCCAGAAATTATTACTCTTTATTTAAAATGATTTACCATTTAAAACCCCTTTTATGATTTACCATTTAAAAACCCTTTTAAAAATAAATTATATTTTTATTAGGTAGATATTTCTTTTATGAATATTTTGATATGCTATATATATTTTTATTAGATGTATATTCTCTACTTCTTTTATTAACATTTTAATATACAATAAGGTAGGAACTAGAATTTATACAACAAAATTCAAATATAATTTTCGAAATGCCATTTAGTCTTGGGTCATGCCACGACCCGGGACTAAAGAGTTTTGGCAGTAGCCCAAAGGCCACACGCCAACCGTCCACCTTTAGTCCCTTTAGCCCTGGGTCATGCCAAGGCCTAGGACTAAAGGATATTTAGTCCCGGGTCGTGGCATGACCCGGGGATAAAGGTTCAACTATATGCTAAGTTATTCGGCTGTCAGTAGGGGCAATTTCCAATCAATTATTTGGGAATTTCGATACATTATCAGTATCTCAGAAATGCTAAATGGAAACTTGTTGAGGAAAGACTCCAAAATGTCTTAATAGTTGGAAAGGTAAATTATTATCTCTAGGGGAAGACTTGTTCTCATAAATTTAGTACTTACTAATATGATACTATATATTATCTTGTTTTTCAATTACCGAAAGGTGTCTTGAATAAAGTGAATTACTTCCATTCAAGATTCTTTTGGCAGGAAGATAGCAAAAAAATAAATATCAACTAGCCAGGTGGAATGTGGTTTTCCACCCGAAGGAATATGGTGGACTTGGCATTCATGATTTGCAAATTAAAAATACTACGCTTATGGGAAAATGGCTTTTTAAGCTACTCACAGAAGACGGTATTTGGCAAACCATTCTATGGAGAAAATATGTTGGTTCGAATTCTATGTCTCAAGTGGTATGGAAACCCAGTGATTCACACTTTTGGGTTGTACTAATAGCGTGCAAAAAAACATTCTTTTGATTTAGTGTTTTTAATATCAAGGATGAATGACAGATTAGATTCTGGGAAAATAGATAGCTTAGCCGCACTACTCTTTGGGAACAATATCTAGCTTTATATTCAATTGTGAGACACAAAGGGGATACACTTTTCACAGTAATGAAATCTAATCCTATGTGACTTTCAGAAAAGATCTCATCGGTCCTCGATTGGCATCTTGGAATAATCCAATATCACGATTATCCACGATTCAGTTGTCGGATGGTGTAGATGATTTTAAATGGAAATTACTAGAGAGTGGTAAATTTTCTGTGGACTCAATGTGTAGAGTTTTGATACAACCTGATATTCTAGTCGATGATAATAGTAAAATTTGAAAGATGAAGATACCACTAAAGATGAAGATATTCGCACTGTACCTTCATAAAGAGGTTGTTCTAACAAAAGGTAATCTTGTAGAGGAATTGACACGGAAGTACAAAATGATTTTTTGTAACCATGAGGAGACAATTCGGTATTTATTCTTCCACTGTAAATTCGCTCGTTCTATATGGTCAATCATTCAAGTAGCCTCTGATTTATCTTCTCTACATTCGGTTGCCAGTGTATTTGGTTACTGGTTGTATGTAATTGATGATAAATACAGGACATTGTTTAGGGTAAGAGCGCTTGCCATTATTTGATCACTATTGCTATGTAGAAATGACAAGATTTTCAATAATAAATTATGTTCTAACTTGCACGTTATTTATCGGGGCACGACTACTCTCTATGTATGGACTACTCTACAACGAGTGGAGTTTTGAGACTTGTTTGCGAAGGGGTGTAAGCGATTGGAGGATACGGTGAGGGATATTTTCTCCCGACATGGATGGCCGCGTGATTTGCGTCTTGATTCTCCATAGCTCTAGGCCATTTACTAGAACAATGCTTGTTGTAATGTTGGTCTAGTTTCTTTGATGTTTACTTTTGTGGTTAATCGGATGTGTGCATCCTAGCTATGCAGAGGTCGGATGTATTCGTTACTTTAATAAGTAATAAAACGTCCGTTTTCAAAAAAAAAAGTGGAACGGAGGATGTAGCTTTGCAAAGAACAGTCTTTTGATTTTCTGTTACCGAGTATTTGCACCACAGCTCCTTCTCGGTACAACCAGATAGCTGGTTACATTTTGAAGCATGACTTAAACACGAACAACGCCACTAGTATCTAGTACATTTTATTAGTTCTCTGCAATTTATCTCTTCTTTTTGTATTATGCAACTATTTTTTCCTACTACAGCAGGCAACGCTAAAGATATGGATGCGGCAGTAGTGCGAGAAGGACCAGGTACACATAATACTGCAGGATATATAGTGGCAAAAGAGTTGAACGAATTGAGCAAGAAGCTGGAGAAAAACAGATATCAAAAGTAGTGAAAAGACATATTTGGTATATAATCATTATATAAGCTGCACATCACACGAATAATACAACTCAGTACATACTAGGATATCATCCGAGGGACGTAGGAGTATCATCAACTGAATCTTGGTTTTCATCGAGATTGGCAACAGAATCTTGTTCATCCCACCCCATAAGATTCCAAAGTTGGTCACCGAGAGCGTCATCCAACTTCTGCGGGATCCCTGTCATAACACGAGAGCCACGGTTAATATTTATTATGACAGTAGCAAATGGAAAATTTTCAAGTGAAGACAAGCTTGTGTAAACTAAAGAATCTCGACAACCGTCATGAATTTCCACCTAACTTTGCAGTCATAAGCTCGTCCAAACTTGAGAGTAGAGTTGCAAAACATCACTACAATCTCTTTGTTTTTTCTTTACAAGCAGAAGCAGCAGCATTACATACACTAGAGTGTAATTTTGTTTTACCAAACTATGATAGATCTTCAGACAATTGCTAACATGCTGGCTAATCAGTGAGTAAAGTCATTAGGTCGTGGGTGTAATTTGCCTACCAAAGGTAATACTTCCTAGGATGCCGCAGATTTGTTAATATTCGAATGTATATGAGCACTATTTAGTATTTAGTATACAAATACATCTAAAATTAGAAAAAAATTGCGACATCCTTTTTAAAACGGAGGGAGTAGATAAAGAAGATGGGAGATCGGGATATCACTAGGTAGTGTATAATACATGTCTCCAGTTAAACCAACAGTCAGTTCACCTGTAGCCGGATCAGTTGGTGGAGTATTTTCGAGAGGAACACCTAACGCAGAGAGCCTGCAAAAACTATACAAATTAGTATGTGAAGACACACGAGCAGCGACTAAGATTTTCCTACTAGGCAATTACCATCCTCGATCCACCCAGGAGAGATCGGCTTCGTGGGGCAGCTCAACGAACAAGGCCTCGTCTCTGCCATCGGCCGGCCGGTGGTCGCCTCCCAAGAGGCTAGGCTTTGTCCCATCACGCAGCGATATTTTTTCAGTAATACCGTAATATTAATACAGAATCCATAAAACAGAGGGTTTTTTCATCAGGATAGAAAACAGAGGAATTAGGAGAGAACCGTTTCATAGTGGCGATCAGCCATGCGGGGTCGCCGGGCCGTAGATGAGCTGGAGGTTGCAGGCACAGAGGAAATGGAGAGAAGAGGGGAGAGGAGGGGAGGGTGCAGTATGGACAGTGGATGCTAGTCGGGGAGCGCCTCTGGATCACCATTGTTTTATTATTCGATCAATTATTGTGGCGACAAGTCAGACGAAAACACTGGTTGTTGGGACTGGACAGGTTTTGGACTTATGTACGTGACCAACTTAGATTATACAAAGTCAAATGTTCTTGTACCATGCGAATCTTGCTCGGCGTAGTTAGATGCACATCACAAAAAAATTATAATTATTCTTTAGATCATCACAAGATAAGATGCGAGTAGGTATAGCCTCTAGATTGATTTTAACATTAGATGTGATCATACCAGCACTGAAACACCGGATCCCATCAGAAATCCGAAGTTAATCGTGCTTAGATGAGAGTAGTACTAGGATGAATGACCTTCCGAGAAGTTCTCGTGTTGCATCCCTCTTTTGGGGAGTGGTTAAGAGAAATATGAAGGGCATTAGTTGCTAGACAGGAAAAAAACACCCCTTGTCCCGAGTCGCCCCCGTGCGGGCCATCGGGCGACCCCCAACCCTAGCCGCCGCCGGCCGCTCCCTCGCTCTCCCCTCTCCTGGAGGCCGTAGGGAAAAGCCCCTGCGGTGGCCGGTGGTGAGGGGCCTCCTTCCTGGTGGCGGGGGCGCCCTGTGCTGGTGGGAGATTGGGTGGCGGCGACTCTCAAGGGCTGCGGTGAAGGGGTGGCGTCAGCGTCGATCTAGCCAGAACGACGGCCTGCTATGCCCCGGGTGGCGCGGTGAGGTGCGGCAGGACGACGTTCTCCGGTGCTCAAACGGCGGCACAACCAAGGCGTAGCAGTGGGGCTGATCTCGGCCCAGTCTCGACCTGATCTGGGCCTGATCCTGGCTGATCGGCCCTGCCGCTGTGTCAGGACAGCGACCGCTTCGGGTGGATGTGGGTAGTACCCCGCACCTTGGTGGCTGCATGGCCTGGCAGCTACATGATATAGTGCCTGAACACCCTACCCAATTCGACGGCCTTTTGGGTGTGATGTTGGCGGTGGTATGGACTCGAGTTCATGGACGTTGGGGCGGTAGCCTTGGAAGGCAGACTACTACGACGTCCCTCGGGCAGAGGAGGCTCTGGGAGGCAACGTGCGATCCTCAGACCGCCGGCAGTCTGGAAGGCCCGGGTGAGCTTAGTGGCAACGACGTTGTTGCTTGGTGGCCGGGATTTGCCGTGGTGGGCGGAGGAGTAAGGCCTAGTGCAGCGGTTGGCGTGTACAGTGGTACCCTTGATGCAGGAGGCGGTAGGAATTCACAAGCCTCTTCGGGCTCGGCCGGGCCAGGAGGGCATGGTTTGTCTTGCTGCTGTATCCAGTCGGCTACCGCCTGCTGATGGCATGCCGATCCTCACCGAAGTGTCCGCTCTCTCGGCTTACCGGCCTTGTTATGTGGCTCTTCGTGTGACGGCATTGGCGACTTCAAGACCGGGGTGGCGCATGCTCGTGGGTGACGAGATTGGTGGAGCTTTACAAAGTGCTCGGGAGTGTGGTTCTGGAGGGGTCGAGAGAAATCCTTGTCCACTTGACACTAACACGGTGACGCATGTGGGTATCACCGTTCTTCTTGAAGGGTGTCGGGTGTATCCCCTCCCCCCCCCCACCTCCTGTTGTGTACCGGGGGAAACCCAAGGTCCATGTCGGGCAATAGTGTCATCATCGTCACTCCCCTTATTCGAGGTGTTGTTTGATACGAGGTGCTTTGGACTGCTAGACGTGTGGTGGTACTTCTGTGGAGGGCGCGCAACAGTTGCGAGTTGTCTCTGTTTTCATTGCACTACCGTTATCGGCTTTATTATTCTTTTCTTTATTCTTTCTTTCTTCTTGCTTTTCGTCTTGGGCTTGGCTTGTGATGTTCTGCCTAGCAGTGTTCGGAACTTGTATCGGTCGTTTGCTATATTAATATAGCGGGGCGTAAAGCCTGTTTCGAGAGATTTTACTATCGAAGCAGACAACTTTGTATGCACTTGAACTATACTGGTTACTGTTGACATATCCTAGAAATTGCAAAGTGAAAATCTGAGTTGCTTTTTACAGGGTAGAAAACAGAGAAATTCTCGGTCTGAGGACGCCGGGTACAGAACTGTTTCTGCGGCGATGGTGACTACTGCATAGTCCGTACACCCCCCTCCCACCTCCCGTGTCGAAGCATAACGGCAGTTGTGACGAAGGTCTGGAAGGAAAATCCGACAGAGAGTCATTGCTACACATCCTCTCTCGGGGGAGTTAAGTAAGTGTTCTCTGTTTGCCATGCCTGATGCCATTTCAATATATTTCGATCTGGATTTGGCTGCTAGGGTTTGACTATTTTCTAGCTTAACCCCAAAAAAATGTAATTCTTTGTAGCTTAGACGAAGAGATATAAGACATCAGATTACTCTTTGACAGCATTGATAATCTTGAAAAAACGTTAGGCATATCAGATATTGTATATATGAATATGTTAGCACTAATAAAGAAAGAGGGATATTTCATATGTGAGAAGATGTTTTATGTGAAGAGGGTACAGGTTTGGCTAGGATGGCATGTCAATGCATGAGCTGCCTAGAAGTGTGGATGGATTACATCCTAGGGTTGCAGTAGAGAAAGCTATGTATCAAGGTTTGTTACCCACCGTGCAAAATATGTCCCGTCTAACATGGTGCCCCAAGATTGGTTCGTGAGTTGAAGGCAACTAGTGCTTTGTGCAAAATAAAGAACAGATTTCAGTATGTGTTCAACATCATCAAAAATGGGAAGAATGAGAAGAAGGTGAAATTTCCTTCTAACCAAATATCTGCTAATATGTAGCTTTTGCAGTTTAGTTATCCAGTGTAAGATGTTGAGACTTGCAACATTCAATGAAAACTTACACTAAATATGTCTACTGTAATAGTTTTATTATTAGCACTGAATATGTCACTACTATTCTAGGACATGTCGTTGGCGTGTAAGAAAAGTAGTGCGCCACTAATGTCTACTATAGTAGTTTTATTACTAGTGTTACATGCAATGAACCAAGTATTTTCTAGCTGTCCAACAAATATACTTCCTAAGGCACATTTATGCAAACTTCGAATCTACTGGGTTTTAGAGGACAAGAATTGAAAACCTGGACTTTGCTAGCTGCTCAACACTAAAAATGGCTTTGACATAGGAATGCAAAATAGATGGATGTGAGGAAGCATAGGATTAGCTTAGCGAAATACTGGTAGAATGTTGGTCTGGGCATGCAATGGACTACAATTGCAAAACCGATCTGGTTGTGAACAATCTCAGTTCAATAAAATGATTCTTGATGTCATAGGTAAACCAGTAAAAACTATGTTTGATGGAACCAGGACTAAGCTCATGATTGGATATGAAATTAAGAGAATGGGTTGCAACAACTTCTAGGTGGCAGATCACACCCACCTACTATGAGTATTAAGAAGAATTGAAGAAATGCTCCAAACCTTGCAAAGTTGTAAAGTCTAGAGGTGATCTAGGGTAAGTAACTAGTAGTAAAGAAAATATTTATGTTGTTGACCAAAAGAGAACATGCGGGTGCAAAAAATGGAATATCAGTGGATTACCTTGTAACATATATAGTGGTGGTGTTCAACTAGGATCAAACACCACTAATATAATTTCGAAATTAAAAACATGCAACAATTATTGAATATAGCAACGACATCAAATAACACAACTGTAGGATAAAACATAACAATAAAATGCAGTAGCTAGCTAACACATTGTTTGTGCCAAATCATTATTGAATTTAACTAATTACATAGCTAGCTATTTTTACCATCTCGAATTAAGGTGTGATCTTCAAAGTCAGATCTGTTCGAGTTGTCAGGAATCTCGTATGAGAAATATATGACATTATAAGCATTGTTAAGGTAGATCTTAAACCTCATCCTGACATCTATGTCATATAGTTCCATAAGTTTTGTCCAACAAGGGCCACCAAAATATGGCTCGCCTCATTGATGGCTTGAATCTTGTAGGTCTTAGCAACACTGCTTTGTGGACCAATGTGACCCCAAATTGTCCCTCGTAATTGATGTGTCTCTTGACATGGTCTAGAAAGTACCACGTTGCACAGCAAAGGATGATATCAGTATTAAAAACAATAGTTATCTTCTCATAATATCCTAGTTTCAATCAAAATGCATGCAAGGACGAAAATCACAATTAGGTTTAACATACCATCATAGTCTCCAAGTTCTTAGAAGAACTATGATAAGATTCTTATAATTGCAACTTTAGTGGCCACGGTTGATGCAGGGATCCATTTGCTACATGCTCATTTGCATATATAAACATATTAAACTAATCATGGTGCCATATCCTCTACAGGAAAACATAAATATAGTTAGAACAATCATTATTCAAAATAAGGCCAAATTTGTTGCATTTCTTTAGACTATTAGCTTGTGATTTCATTTATTTATAATGTTTTGGCTCCAAAATACTATCATCTTCATATTTATATTGTTGGCTATTCTTAGCTTACAAAATGGAGGGGGAGGAGGTCTCTCAGGTAATATATATCATGACATTTCAAGTTTATAGAAGGATGCCCACTGGTTCAAGAGAGTAGAGGAGGTCTACTAGCTCATGTGAGCTAGTGTACGCAAGGAGGAATGAGCAGGAGAGGGAGGAGACATTTGAGCTTGTAGCAGCTAGGGGACTCGGGAAGCTAGGAGAAGAAGTGGTATATTCATCTGTGATGGCTCTGTCTGCACTAACAACTCCACCCAAGCTAGGTATATATTCCGCTTATGCATGAGCTGCCTAGAAGTGTGGATGGATTACATCCTAGGGTTGCAGTAGAGAAAGCTATGTATCAAGGCTTGTTACCTACCATGCAAAATATATCCTGCCTAACATGGTGCCTCCAAGATTGGTTCCTGAGTGAAGGCAACTAGTGTTTTGTGCAAAATAAATAAGCGATTTCATTACGTGTCCAACATGATAAAAAATGGGAAGAATGTGAAGAAGGTGAAATTTCGTTCTAACCGAATATCTGCTAATGTGTACCTTTTGTATTTTAGTTATTCGGTGTAAGATGTTGAGACTTGCAACATTCAATGAAAACTTACACTAAATATGTCTACTATAATAGTTTTATTATTAGCATTGAATATGTCACTACTATTTTAGGACATACCGGTGGCGTGTAAGAAAAGTAGCGCGCCACTAACACTATGTCTACTATAATAGTTTTATTACTAGTGTTACATGCAATAAACCAAGTATTTTCTAGTTGTTGACAAATATACTTCCTAAGGCATACTTATGCAAAATAAATGGATGTGAGAAAGCATAGGCTTATATTAGCAAAATACCGGTGGAATGTTGGTCTTGGCATGCAATGGACTAAATTTGCAAAACCGATCTGGTTGTGAACAATCTCAGTTCAATAGAATGATTCTTGATGTCATAGGTAAAACCAGTAAAAACTATGTTTAATGGAATCAGGATTAAGCTCATGATTGGATATGAAATTAAGGGAACAGGGTGCAACAACTTCTATGTGGCAGATCACACCCACCTACTATGAGTATTTAGAAGAATTGAAGAAATGTTTCAGACCTTGCAAAGTTGTAAAGTCTAGAGGTGATCTAGGGTAAGCAACCAGTAGTCAATAAAAAATTATGTTGTTGACCAAATAAAGAGAACACGTGGGTGCAAAAAATGGGATATCAATGGATTGCCTTTATGTTGGTCTATCTGGAAATGTCGAAATGATATTATTTTTAACAAGGCTCGAGTTCAATCTTTTTTGCAGGTTATTACTACGGCGGCTCACTGGATCCAACTCTGGGTTTGTTCACTCCCAGAGTCTCAACGGGATATGATGGTCTCTGGGTGCAACCGTCTAGTGATGGTTACTCAGGATATCTACTACCTGGTTATGTGGTGTCATACTAGTAGATTAAGAGACGAATAGCTTTTTGTAGGCTTTTCGCTGTCAGTTTCCTAGTGATTTTCAAATGGTTGGTATATGTATCAACCATCTTTGTTCTAACTGATCTTTGATCGGTAACTTTTGTACTTTTGACTTTTTATTAATAAATAAGGTTGTGTGCATCCGAGAATGCAGAGGCCGGGGTACATCCCCATTTCAAAAAAAACATGCTATTTCTACTATCTACAGGTCAAAGAAGTACCATGGAGATTTTTTGCATCAATTCTTCTAAAGCCAATGTATGTGGAAGCCTACAATCCTCCTATCTACCATGTTCCCGAGGAAGATTCATAGAAAAAGACTGACACCTCAGACATACGCTTGTATTCAAGATTAAAAAGGGCAGAATGCAAACCAAAAGGAGGAAAGGGAAGTTTGAAGTGCCTCACCCCAAGATGACTTCAAGAATGGAAACTATCACATGTAGAAAGTGTGTTAGTTGGGCATTTGTACACTAGCTAGCAAGTACCACCGAAACTAACCATACACATGAGGATAAATTATCACCAAGTAACAATTATTTGCAATTTATATGCTTTTATCATGAATTGCTTGTCTCGTGCATCTATTTTTATGTATATGTGAGCAAAATAGAGCTTCAAGTTAGAGTGCATTTTCTGCAGTGCCTCAACAGCTAGTTCATCTATTGGAGTTACTTCATCAGCTTCAATTGCAGCACGAAGACCTACTTCCTCAGCTCTAACACTAGTTGTAAGGCCACCAGTAACTACCGCACCATCACCTACAACAACAACTACTTCTATTGTTCCAACTCCACTTGCAACAAAGTCACCACAAGCTACATTAACAACTGCTCATTCAGTTGCAATGCCAACAACACAACCTAATAAGGCACCAAGAGTTGCAACATTTGCACTAAGGGTTATATTCATAGCACCTAGGAGGAACAACAATGTCGCACATGGATCTTCAAATGTTGGTGGTAGGCCTTTTAGAGCCAGAAAGCAAAAGAAGAGGCTCAAATGCTATTTGACTGCTAGTAGAATTGATGAAAAAGTAGTTGGGGACCTAAATAATGAAGGCAAATAAACCATGGCATTTGATTTGTTGCCCATGAAACTGTTTATTTTGTGATCTTCCTGGAACTATTTGTCTTGTAATGATTATGCACTTACCAGTACTATTTGTCATCAAAATTTGGTGGTATGCCTACAACTTGAACTATGTAGTGGTTATGCACATCATAGCATTTGAACTTTTTTTTGAGAGGGTATTTGGGCTATTAAGTATTGTTATCTGTTATCAATATTTGTGATCTCTAATGTAGACTGGTGGCTCCGGTATTTTTCTGCTCAAAACTAGTGGTATTTACCTTTTGGAAAAAAAAACTGAATATCACAACTAGGTTCTGAATATTCATTAACTTCGGTGTTATTAGTAAGTTCAGAATTTTATCGAGCAAATGACATGCACAATCAGGTTTAGAAATAACTAATAACAGATCTGTATAATCAATACTACACAACATTATACGGACATATGTTCAAATGCTTACAGATTGATTCACACTAGTCTTTAAAACCTAATATATATGATCTGTACTGCATATACAGAACAATGTCTTTAAATTCCTACACACTGAAATACAAATAATTTTATTATTCATCCTATATTTCCTTCATCTTCTTCAGCTTTTCCTTGTTCACCTCGCATGCCTTCAACTCAGGAATGTAGTACTCACGTTTTTTCTTCTCTTGCTTCAGCTTACCCCTCTGCTTCTCTGCCTTCCCCCTCAGCAACTTATGCAGATCTAAAAAGTTTTGTGAAACAGCTGCCACTTGGCTATCACTGATTGCCTTGCCCAAATCAATCTGCATTTTTCGTTTATTTCCTCTCGCTCCTTCTCTTGATTTAGCTTGTAATATGCTGTAGCTTGGTCAAAAACATCCTTTATGCTCCCAGAACTTCCTGATTCATACAATTCATATATCCTATCCAAACATTTCTTAAGATTGTCAGGCCACTCTGCATCCACATGCAGGACAACAGGAGCATACAGTTCAGTATTTATATCTAAGTAGAAAATGAGATCACGGACGTGATGCAGCTCCAGCAGGCTCTGGCCAAACGGATCCCACCGGGTAGCATCTTCCTCAACCTAATCTTGATTTGGAAATGCAACTTTTGTCTAATCTACAAGCTAGTGTCTCTTTGTATATTGGGTCCTGCCAGCTTAGCAGTAAGTTATGGCTGCATCCATCTACATCTACAACTACAAACAACGAAGGTTCCTTAATTATCCCTTTCTTTACTAGGAGATCCAGCGAGCATCCGATGGACTTGTCATGTCTGCTCGTCAGTGGTGCCACTGATCCACTGCACCTCCGTGCCTTTTTCGCCGTAAATTTGCTGCTTCCCCGCCGGCCGTCCTGCCGCCGTCTCATCTTGGCGACAAGGTTGACTCATTTCGGACCTGTGTGTGGTGCTATCTGCAACATTACTCCTGCCCGGCCGGTATGCATAAATTTACATCATCGCTTATCAATTGCAAAATTATACTCTCGAGATCTATGTGCTTATTGAACATGGAAATGCACTATAATCCATGCATTCAAGCTTTCTATTCGGTTATTTCTGTTCACCAAATCATGTACTATCTGATATGAAACAGAGTAGTGAAAATTCATTCATTCCAGGCAGTGTAGAAGTGCAAACAGGAGCAGATTAGAACATGGCCGGAGGGCCACTGGGGCTGTGGAACCACGGGTCGATGCAGATCCTGGTCCTCCTTAGCCTCGCGCTCCAGTTCGTCCTCTTCGTTTTCGCGGGGATCCGGCGGCGTGAAGACGCCCCTGTTCGAAGGTTCCTCCTCTGGCTTGCGTATCTCATGGCTGACTCCACTGCTGTATATGCCCTTGGGCACCTGTCGTTCACCACCACCGTGCAGGAGCATCAGCTCGTCACGTTCTGGGCGCCATTCCTCCTGCTGCACCTCGGCGGCCCGGATAACATCACCGCCTACGCGCTCCAGGACAACCTGCTCTGGCTTCGCCACCTCCAGATCATGGTCGTGCAGGTCCTCGGAGCAGCCTACGTCCTCAAGAAGAACAACCCCGGCGACACCCTGCTCCGCATCGCCGCCTTCTTAATGTTCGCCACCGGCGTCGTCAAGTACGCGGAGAGGACATGGGCGCTCAAGTGTGGCACACTGGAAAGCATCGGCGTCTCCGTCAAGACGCAGCCACCCGCAATCCACAACCATTTCCACCCTCAGGACGAAGTGCTGGAGGAGGAGTTCCACGTGCGACGAGCGCACTCGCTGTTCCACATCTGCAAGCGCGCCATCGTCGATTCTTCCGTGATCGAGAAGGACGCCGTGGAAGGCCACGAAGAGTACACCACCAAGATGATGGACAGAGTCGAGCTATGGGCGCTGATGGAGATTGAGCTCTCCCTGATGTACGACATCATGTACACCAAGGCGGCCGTAGCCCATACCGTGCCGGGCTACCTTGTCCGTGCTGTATCACCGCTCACCGCCGCTGCCTCGCTGGTACTGTTCCAGTTTGCAGGGAAGAAGGGCTACGACAGAGCCGACGTCGCCATCACCTACGTCTTGCTGGGTGGTGCCGTGTTCATGGAGACGACATCACTCCTGAACGCTCTCGGGTCGTCATGGACGTTTGCGTTCCTGAGCACCACCACGTGGCGATGGCTTCGGTACGCAGCCCTGTGCAACGGGAGATGGGACAGGCTTCGGCGTGCCGTGGTCTCACTTCAGCATCTTGCCAAGGGAGGTGGTAGCAGCAGCTGGTACAAACGAAGGAGGTGGTCATACAACATCGGGCAGTACAACATGCTGCACTTCTGCACTCGCCCCGCCGGCACGCCCTTCAGCAGCCCTCTCCTGGGGAGGCTGGCCAAGAGGTTTGGACCCAACGAGTGGTGGAACAGGAAGCATTTCTCTGGGAGCACTAAGCTGCCGGTCTTTATCAGGCGTTCCATCTCTAATTATATGAAACGGCTGTACACCAAGGGACAGTTCAACACGGGCCTGCTCAGGAAGAAGTGGGGCGAGGACCCACTGTACCGTCATGGATTGTACCAAGAGGGTAGCATCCTCAAGGATTCCCTCGGCGTCGAGTTTCAGGAGGGCATCATCATCTGGCACATCGGCACCGAGGTTTTCCTGGCAAAGAGCGACAGAGCCAAGGCCAAGGATGCCGCCGACCGAGTGCAGGCCATCAGGGTGCTGTCCGACTACATGATGTTCTTGCTGGTGGATCGCCCCTACATGCTGCCAGGCCAGCCCCAGAAGAGGCTGTACCAGCGGATCTGCGACAAGCTGGTGGTCATGCGAGCAGCAGCTAATCCTAAGTACTACCATCTTCACCACCATGCTAGGATCAAAAACATGTTCCGCTTGCACGACGGTCCAGACTCCAGGAAGTACAGGGTCGCCGAGAGAGAGGAGCTCGCCAACAACTTGTACGATCAGTACGAGAACCGGGAGTTCAGCCACATTGCCCCTCGTCTCACTCACGTGGCCAGACTCGCCAAGGAGTTGCTCGACAAGGAGAGGGATGGCATGATCGACACGCTGGACCTTGTCCTTGAGGTGTGGATGGACATTATCGTCTACGCGGGCAATAAGTGCAGCAGGAATTCCCACGCACAGAAGCTCAACAGTGGCGGCGAGATGACAACCATCCTATGGCTTATGGCAGAACACCTCTACCAAGCATCTCTCTAGGCATCAGTGGCGCAATTATATTAGGAGATCATGTAATATAATCCATTGTATTATTTTTTTTGTCTATCTAACATCCTGACATTTTTCTAGGCTAAGTTTATTTTGGAAAACTTAACTTCATTATAGTGAGAAAAAAATAATCAGATTTTCTAAATCAATCTTCACCTGGATTTCATTATTAGTGGACTATTTATGTACTTCATCTAACATCAAAGTGGACTCAAATTTAGCTAGGCATAGGTTTATTTGGAAAAACGCAACTTTACTATATTGTGAAAAAACTTAACTACTTTTTGATTAAGTTACACCTTATACAGAAAAAGATCCCCCTGTCTTAGAATTTGTGGTTTCCTTTTCAGATTTTATAGATCTATCTTGACCAGGATTTTATCGGAACCGCCTTGAGCCGTGCGATGTCTGTATTGAGGTTCACCTAATGCTGGAGAGAATCAAGATAGATCTCTAGGCTAGCACTTTAACGCCATCATTTAGACGTAAAAGAGTCACAGACATATTCCTATTTTTGTAAATGGAAATCACGTTAACAGCTACTCCCTCCGTTTCAAAATATAAGATGTTTTAGCTTTGTGAATGAAGTGTATCTAGACCTCTTTTATATTTAGGTTCATCTAGGTTTGGAGTGAACCTAGACACTAAAAGGAGTCTAGATACACTCCTTTCACAAAGCTAAAACATCTTATATTTTGAAACGGAGGGAGTACTAGTATCTTGTAGCGCTTGTTGAATAAAAATCTCAGTCTATGGCTTTTGTTGATTAAATACGTTGTTGTGCCATTTTCTCCGGGATATTTTATCATTCGCCACACTTTACTTCAAAATTTTATAATTTACCACATTGATCACCAGATGTCAGTGACACGTGGTGTGGCAAATAATAAAACTGAAAAGTACAGTGTGGCAAATTATAAAATCCACCCCATTTTCTCCTCCCATCAACACCTCCTGCTCACTATTGAATCACTCACCATCGTTAGGGACAATGTATTGGACCATTGGCTCTACTCACATGTGTGCGATTATATTTATCTGCCTAGCTACCGGCCTATAACCCCACATTCCAGATTGAGTATGGTGAAGCTAGCTCAAAATTAATGAGTTGGTTTACCTAGGTCCAAATTAAAGATGCTCTTTGTTTTCCGTTCTTGGCTTCTTGGTATCTATGTATGTGATCCTGTTTTACTTGGTCTCAGTTTGTGATTGCTGAAATGTGTTAAGCTTTGCTTCACATAGAATCTGTAGTTGAAAATCAGCCACAAAATAATGCAAAAGCGAGTCAAACAGTAAGTATAGGCATAAACAGGTCGGATAAAACGAGATTTCGACTAGTAGGTACAAATCAAGGAGGTGGGTCATATACCATCAGGGAGCGGCGGGTCCAGGATTTGGATGCAGGGTGGTTCATCTCTGTATAATTTTTAATAACATAAATTAGACATGCGAGAATACTAGTTTTGAATTTAACAATAACACTATGGTCTTACGAATATATTAGAATTCAGAATTAAACTGAATTTGGCCTAACTACCTTCAAAATGTCAAACAAGATTATTATCATTCCATGAAAGTATTATTTACATCATATTCATAGAAAGTATCCCACTCAGAGTATGCGACTAGAAAATCATTCAAAAACTACCCCTATTGTTTCTCTACTTTAGAGGTATTCAAACTATCGATAATCAATTCTACATTTAATCTATGAATATACAGATTTGGAGAATTAGATGGACATGTGCCTTACGACTATGCTTACGCCCTTACCTAATTTGCTAGGCTAACATGAACGAACAATCTTGCTATGTTGGAGTGGGGCGCTTGCTTGCTTGCTTGCGCCTGCTGCACAACGCCGGGGACGGGCAGGAACGGAGTGCCGCCGGGCGTCGGGTGCCTGTCGCGCCTCCCTGCTCTCGTCAAGGTCTACGGCATGTCTGGGTGGGGGAAGCCAGAACGGGGCAGCGCCAGTGAGGGACGCGGCCATGGCAGAGATTCTCGCCGGGAGAGGCAGCGTTGGCCTAGGGCGAGTCGCCGGCGGCGGGAGGATGGCTGGATGGGACTGGACGGGGAACGGTGGAAGAAAACGTGACTGCCTCTGTCGAACAGAAGCAATGACCGGGAGACTAATTGGGCCTTTTATCTTTTGGCAGCTATATATATGGGCCGATCCACAATTACAGGTGGTACACGGCCCATCCTGGCCACCCCCGTGGATCCGCCGCATCGGGCAGTACAACATGTTGCACTTGTGCACTCGCCCTGGCCCTGCCAACACACTGCACACCAGCCCTCTGCCGGGAAGGCTTTCAAAGATGGTTTGGACCAATTGAGTGCTGGAACATGAAGCAGTACTCATGGAGCACTAACGATCTAAGATGTCAGGTTCCATCCAAGCGTTATGTTTTATCAATCTTTAATTATTTATATTATACTCCCTCCGTTTTAAAATATAAGATGTTTTAGCTTTGTAAAAGGAGTGTATGTAAATCATTTTTAGTGTGTAGGTTCGCTCCAAATCTAAATGAACCTATACACTAAAAAGGCCTATATACACTTCTTTCACAAAGCTAAAGCATCTTATATTATGAAACGGAGGGAGTAGGAGGCGATTGTGACTACTAACCGAGCGAAGCGAATCTTTTTCTCACCAGGTTCTGCCGCATGACCTAAGAAATCTCTTACTTTTTTTTATACTCCCTCCGCGGTTTGTCTAGATTTGGATGTATCTAGCACTAAAACATGTCTAGATATATCCGAATCTAGACAAATCCAAGTCAAATAATTTGGATCGGAGGGAGTAGTTTATATAGGTGGTGGTGGTGGAATGCAACAGGATATATACGTGGTGGTGGAATTCACGCGGACGTTTCGGCGAGGGGATCTGGAATGGATGCGGAGGGAGACCTTGGCACCGGCCGGCACCGCGAGTCAAGGTAGATAGTCAAGCGCCCAGAATGCGTCGCATGCATCACGAAGGACGGTTTAGTCGCGCACTGTTGTGGCCGCGCGTCAGACGCTGAAACAACGGCCCCAAAAGTCTACTACCATTCTGCGTACGCATTTCCTTTGCTTATAGTAGAAGAAAAAAGCATCTAAGGTATGTATGGTGTGCCACCTTAGTTCGGAGATCACAAATAGGTGGTGTAACAGAAGAGGAGTTGGTTGTTATTCCGTGTGTCTATCATCCAAATTTAGAGGGATGGCTTGCGTACAGAGACCTGCCAATTAAGAGGAGGAAGCTTCCCAACCATTTCCACGCGCCTTCCTTTCCTTCTCGATCGAATCGAAGCCTATATAACCGCAGCCCGATCTCAAGCCCCAGACCGCCGGAACGATCGAGCCTCAAAACTTTCACCACCCGCAGCTAGCCGCACGCACCATTCGAACGACCACAGGAATCATCACAGGATCGTGCTGTGCAAAGGTTATCTCAAGATCTATACTATACTATTGTGTGGATCATTGCTAGCTTGCCCTATTTACAGCTTATGTCCTCGTCTTACCAAGATTTTTTGTTTTCAGGCGACCTCGTCGGTGCCGGTATATATGGACGACCTAGCGCCGCCATCCTCTGCCAGATGGGATCCGGAGTCTCGGGACAATGAGCCCGATACTGTGGATGATACAGATCCGGAGGGAGAAGATCTGGGCGAGGAACCTGATACTGCTGATTAGAACCATACGGTTGTTGTCCCCGAGGGGGAACTGACCTTCTTCCTCGGTCATTTGCTATACATCTTAAGTTTCAAGTTGGTATGCAAATTGCTACTACTATGTCGTAATCAGTTTCTTTGCTTCATATCGGCTGCCATACCACACCACGCACAGTAGTACCTTTTTTATGGTATAAAATTTTGTGTGAACCCAAGGCCGCCATTACCTGGTTCGATGGGGATCTTGATTTGATCACCCCGGATGATCGGGGTTCGAGATCGCACCATACGGGTCAATCTGAGCTTACAGCCCAACGTGCCCGATCTATACAAACACTAACAATTATTTCTGTATTATTGACAGGACAAGAGCAGATGTAGGCCTGCCATGGATGGTAAGGAACGTGCTGATGCGTTCCTGCCATACCGCGTTCAAGCCTCCATGCTTAGCAACTGATGGCCACATGTATAAGTAGTGTGCAAGTGGTGGATGGTCTAAAGAAACAAATATTGTATGTTTCTTTAGCTAGTGACGGAATGTTCTTGTGATGTACATATATTGCTTATGCAAGATTGGATCCTAGTGTATCTTATTCTTCTGATGTGTATATTGCTTATGCAAGATAAGAGCCTAGTGCCCTAGTGTATTTTATTCATGTGCGGCAGCCACGTCCATCAAGTCCAAGCATCCGTGCGATCGAAGAAGGCCAACCTGTGCGCGCATGACAAGCTAACATCCGATCTGTGCACGGCCATCCCGATCGTACAGCTCCACGACGCCCACGACTTGGCCGGCTACACACGTGCCGGAATCTTCATCGACTATGCACCGAATATCACCCCGCGCGTGATTACACCGACAAACAAGGTCTGCACACCGCCACCAAGATCTGCATTGCTCCGAGACACTACACATCGGCACTAAGATCTGCACTGCATCGAGCCGGACTACATCGACCCGAAATCTACGTTAAGCTGTACGACTACACCAAGATCTTCGTCGAGTTCTATATCACCAACACAAATAATCGCCAAGATCTACATCACGTGGTTTAAAATCGCCGTCGCCGCCGCATCCCGGCGCTCTGCTAGAGCGATCACACAATCGCCTCGCTCGCCTAGTCAAAAACCCACTGCCGCCGCCGATCCTATGCGATCCGCCGCCGCTGCTATAAAAACCTTGTCACTGCCACTTGCCTTGTGCCCCGGCTGCCGCCTCAAAAACCCTACAACCAAAAACCTGCCGCCGCAGATCTCTGCCGCCGCCGCACAAAAACCCGCCGGCAGAGTTGTTGCCGGTGGCCATGTACGTGGAAACTTGCCACTAGTGTTAACTGTTAACGCGCTGACCTTCGTGCATGTGGGTGGGTGCTCCAGGCCGGGTGATGAGCTAGTTTGTCAAGTCGCCAAGCAGACAAAAGAAAGAACCTAGGAAGGTTACCAGGAAGCTCCACCCTAAGAGCATGACTAACAGAGCCCGTAAACAGGCCAAATCTGAATTTTCCCGACGAGTATACAGCTAACAGAGCCTGTATAGGACCCAGCCCGTAAAGAAAATTGGCAGGGCCCTGTTAACGGCCCGTGCCAACCCCTACTAGTACCGTTCTAGGCCACCGACACGGGTCAGCACCCATATCCCTCTGCCGCTTCCAAACCCTACCCCTCGCCGCCGCCGCTCACATCCATCTCCGGCGAGCGATTCCGGCGGCTCCGGTGGCAGATCGGCACGGTCGACGAGCGGATGCCATCCCTGCGCCATGAATGCGGCCTGGGGGGTGGCCCCAGCGGCGGGGAAGGAGGCGATTGTCGGCCGCCTAGGAGGGCCTCGCCGCATCCGTGCGGCGACAAGGCGGCGAAGGTGCTGGTGCGATCAATCGGGGCCAAGCGGCACACGGCCCAACGCTGGACCAACTGGGGCCTCCGTCCCTCGCCATCGCTCGCCCCTATGTGGACGGAGCCCACACTACGCCGTCGCCGCGAGCTCCTACTCCGTGAGCTCCCACTCCGCCACTCACCATGGGCAAGGCCTCGCCCTCGTCCTCACGTCGGCGCCGCGGTGACGATGAGGAGATGGAGGAGCTCCGCAAGGCGCTCGCCGCATCCGCGGCCAACGTGGAGGAGAAGAGGCGCCGCGAGAAGGAGGAGATAGCGGCCGTCGTCGCTGCGGTGGAGACGGCCAAGCGGCAGGAGGAGCTGGAGGAGTCCATCGTGGCGATTCACGCCGCGGAGGAGGAGGCGACCGGACCCTACGACATGGAGCTGGACATCGTCGTCCTTGACGACTAGGTCGATGGCGAGACACTCCGGCGAGTCGCTAAAGAGCTTGGATTTTGGCCATTTGAGGACGCGACGGAGTCCTCCTGCGAGCTCTCCCCTTCTATTTTCGTATTGTATGTATGGACGAAGATGGTCAACAATCGCACGAGTTCGATTTTCCCGGGGATTTCTTTTAGTGTGTTGATTCACTTCAAACTCAGTGAAACTACATACTAAAACAAGTCTAGATACATTTGCTTTAACAAAGCTAAAACATCTTATATTATGAAACGGAAGGAGTACATGGCGATCCGAGGATATACCTGATACGTGGCACATCACGTGAAATGAGTACTTCCTCCGGTTTAAAATATAAGATGTAGATACACTTTATTTACAAAGCTAAAAGCATCTTATATTTTAAAACGGAAGAGTAGTAGATAACCTAAGGTCTCAAGCGGCCCAGATCGTGGCGGAACGGTGCGAGGAACCAGTCGTTTGGGCTCTTGGGGGGACAATTCCCAACAAGTCTCGACGTGTATCCTTGGCCGGAAGAAAAAGCCTGTGCTAATCCAGAGCGCACAGGATGGATTACTACTCCTAGTACCCAGGATTAGGGTAACATGCATGGCGTTCTTATCCCATTCTGGTTCTGGAGGCGTAACGTGCACACTTTGCCACAGCAGAAACGCTTATATATATAATCCCCTGTTCAGGCCCCAAGGGCAACGACGAGCATCAAAACTCTCTGTCCCTCCCAATCTTTCTCCACCTACAGCCGCAAGCAACATCCATCAGACTAGCTAGAGCATCCAGCTCTGTCCCTCTGCTAGCTGACTGCCTGTATCCCTAAATCTTACCTAGATTTTTCTGTTCTTAGTCAAGATCATCGTCCCGGCCGCGCTATGAGGACGACTCCGCCGCCGACCGCCGGATACCGTCCGGACGACGAACCGGATGTGAGCGACACGGTTGTCGATGTCAAGGGTGGCATCACCTTCATCCGTGGTGGAGCGAACCGACAATAAAACACTGGTGAGACATGCTAACTTTGTCTGCTTTCATTTACTGTAAGTAGTATAAGTTGACGTTGGTACTAGGCAAGTTGCTGTGTGTGAGTATTTCGTATCGGTTATTTCATACCGCCGGCCGGTTGCATACCACGCACTCGTATGGTCCGGATGGATCACGCCACCGTGGTCCGAGTTCGCAACCCACGCACGTTGATTACGTAGCGCTACAAGCTTTCCTCGGAAAAGAAAAAGGAAAAAAAAAAGTAGCGCTACACGCAAGACTGTACAGTACTCCGTAGTATTCTATTCTGAACCGTCTTAGGTACGGTTGCTTTGCTTAGGTGTGAGAAATCTTTCAGCCTAGCTACAAGACTTGGCTCGGTTTACAAAATTTGTTTCGCTGCTATCGAGAACTCTAACCAGTCCTTTTTGTGTTATTATGGCAGGGCAACTTACCCATGCATATGGCAAAGGCGAAATAAGAGCAAAACCGAACCCTGTCGCGGATGTTGAAAATGCGCTCGTGTGCTCGAACGCGGACGCGACAATCTTCGACAACAACTGCTGGTCAATCTTCGTCATCATTCCTAATATAAAGGCAGATGGGGCTGTTAATCCTTGGGCGTGGTCACAGAAGCAGTAGTAACCTTACGTACAGGTGAATGTTGGATGGTCTGAAGAAACACATATATATGTTTCTCTATTTAGTGACAAAATGTTTAAACAACGCTCGTGTGTGTCTATGGTACGGTGTGATCAGATACAGTAAAATGTAGTTGGTCTAACTCGGACATGGGACTGTCGGGCGAGAGCGACATTTGTGGGATGTATATTGCCTGTATCTAGTAAGATGCGAGGCTAATGTATATGTTATTCGTGTGATGTATTGCTTATTATGTAAGAGAAAAGGTTGGGGATAATCAAGTATATTTCTTACTTTCACTGCTAGCTGATGTATGAATAGTAGACACGCCCTTTGGACGCTTAGTGGCTAAGTAGTTAGTACTCCCTCTGTTTCAAAATATATAAGATGTTTTAATTTTATGAAAGAAGTACATCTATACTCTTTTTAGTGTGTAGGTTCACTCTAAACTTAGATGAATCTACGTACTAAAAGACTCATAAAGCTAAAACATCTTATATTTTAGAACGGATAGAATAGTAGATACGACAACGTCAGTATAATCCACAGGAGCGCGGCGTTTGAAAGTTTGACCACGCTAGCAATTTGTTATTTGTGTACACGACGGACCCACGTATACATACGTAGGATAAAGTGGGTGCGTGGCGTCGGTATCCAAACGGTCGCAGTTCCCAGGTGTCTAAGCTGACTCAAGAAATAAATATTTATTCCATCCGATTCAAATTAATGTTCTCAAATTTTTCGAGATACTTAGTACTAAAATATAACTAGATATATTCAAATCTAGACAAATTTGAGAACAATAATTTGCATCGGAAGGAGTAGCAGATTAGCGCCGCACAGGGCGAAAGTCCTGTTGGGCCGGCCCAGTTCGTGTTAGGCTTTTCATTTTCCTTTTACGATTTTTTTTTTCTGTTTTCTGTTTTCCTTTTTGATGGGTTCGTAGCATAGAAAACAAAAAATTTCTACCGCAAGAACGAATAAAACCCAGATCTAATCTAGATAAAAGCCAAGATCTAATCTATTAGACATGAGCAACGAGATAGACAGGAACTAACCCTCGTAGATCCGAAAGCGTTAACGAGATTAGATCTCGTGGTTGATGTAGTCGATCACTTGCCGATCTCAAGATCGTGTGGACGATCCTTCTGGCGTCGCGTTCCAGCAGCGCTTCCGCAGTCGGTCAAGTGGACGATCCTTCCGGCGCCGCGATTCGGCCGCGCTTCCGCAGTCGGTCAAGTGGACGATCCTTCCGGCGCCGCGATTCGGCCGCGCTTCCGCAGTCGGTCACACGTGCGGAGTCGAAGCAGACCTTCCTCTCCCCGTTCCAGCGAGCAGCGGAGGTAGTAGATCTTCTCCACGGAATCCCAGCAGCACGACAGCGTGGTGGTGGTGGTGGAGTAGAGAATTCTGCAGGGCTTCGCCTATGCCTGTGCAGAAGAAAGGTGGAGGAGAGAGGCGGCAGAGATTGAGTGTTATTGGAGCAGGGGTGGAGGGGGCGCCCCTGCCCCTCTATTTAAGGGGGGTGAGGCGCCATGGGAGGGGGAGTCCTACAAGGACTCCCCTTCCTCTAGGCCGGCGGATTGGGGAGTGGGGGGAGGAGTCCTCCTCCCCCACGACTCCTAGTCTTGACCCACCAGGACTCCTTGATCCCTTCCTTGGTTTTCAAGCAAACTCCAAGAAACCTTCCAGAACATTCCGGAACATTCCGAAACCTTCTAGAACCCTCATATAAATATTACAGAACATTTCCTAACTCAGAAAATGATCTCCAATATATGAATCTTATTCTCCGGACCATTCCGGATCTCCTCGTGATGTCCCGAATCCAATCTGAGACTCCGAACAACATTCGGTCTCCAACGCATATTCCATATCTACTTAAAACAACTTCGAACCTTAAGTGTGTCACCCTACGGTTCGTGAATATGTAGACATGATAGAGACACATCTCCTATCAATAACCATCAGCGGGACCTGGAGATCCATAATGGCTCCCACATACTCAACGATAACTTCGTGATCGATTGAACCATTTACATACGAAACCAATTCCCTTTGTCACGCGATACTATACTTATCCGAAGTTTGATCGTCGGCATCTCCATACCTAATTCTACCTCGTTACCGATAAGTACTCTTTACTCGTTCTGTGATATGTCATCCCTTGTGACCCAGTCACATGCTTGCAAGCTAACTAGATGACATTCCACCGAGAGGGCCCAGAGCATATCTATCCGTCATATGGATGGACAAATCCCAATCTTGGTCCATGCGCTTCAACACATACTTTCAAAATACCCAATGACACCTTTATGACCACCCAGTTACGAAGCGGTGTTTGATGTCATCAAAGTACCCATCCGGTGATGGTGATTAACACAACCTCATGGTCAAAGGATTAGGTTACTATGCATTTAAAAGCTTACAGCAATACAAACTTAATGACTTGATCTTTACGCTACGCTTACTATGGGTGTGTGTCCATTACATTATTCTCCTAATGATATAACCTTGTTATTAATCACATCCTAATGTCCATGATCAGGAAACCATGATCATCAATTAATCAACAAGCTAGTTCAACAAGAGGCTTACTAGGGACTCTCTTATGTTTACAAAACACACAAGTATTAATGTTTTCGGTTAATACAATTATAGCATGAGATGTAAACATTTATCATAAACATAAAGATATAATAATAACCACTTTATTATTGCCTCTTGGGCATATCTCCAACACTTTTTCTGTTTCTTTTTGGTTTTCTTTTTTGTTTATGTTTTTTAGAAACATATTTTTTTTAAGATGTACATTTTTTTTTGTAAAACTATTATGTTTTTTCGAATTTTGGTCCATGATTTCTAAAATTGGTTCATGTTTTTATTTTTTGGTTAATAGTTTTTGTAATTGATTTATGAATTTTCTAAAATTGGTTTATGATTTTCAAAAATGGTTCATGAATTTTTTCAAATTGATTCATATTTTTCGAAATTGGTTCATAATTTTCGAATATTTGTTCATGAATTTTGTTAAAAAATAATAATTTTGTAAATTTATTCATAATATTGAAAATATCTTCAAAATTATTCACAGTTCTTAAATCATTATTATAGAAATGCTCATAGTTTAAACAAAATACAGCAAAAAGAAACAGAA
This sequence comes from Avena eriantha, assembly GCA_910589775.1. NCBI lineage: Eukaryota > Viridiplantae > Streptophyta > Magnoliopsida > Poales > Poaceae > Avena > Avena eriantha. Next base: position 21,193,191 of record OU342741.1, on the reverse strand, counting down.
AAAAGAAGAAGAAAATAAGAAATCCGTCAACTGGGCCGGCCCGCTTAGCGGCCTGTCCACGGGGTTTTGGCCTAATGAGGAAGTTGCCCTATAAATTTAAATTTAAATATTTATTTAGTATATATTAATTCATAATTAATATATAATAAATGCATATTATCCGAAACACCTTTCGGTCATTTTTCCTTTCTCTTTCTCCGAGCAATTTCAGATCTTTTTCTCTTCGGAATAATTCTAGCTTTTTCTTTCTCTATGATTCTTCTTATAGAAGATCTCTAGCTCATCGTACACTTAATTGTATTTCCCCGACGGTCCGAGGAACGTCACAGACATGATCGAGACCTCTCATATCAATATTCATTAGCGGTACCAGGATGCCCATAATGACCCATGTGCATTCCACGAAGATGATATCGTTTGAACCGTACACGTCGAGTCCAATTCCCTTAGTTTTTTTGATACGATTTGTCCGATATCTGATCATCAGTATCATATATACCTTGTTCAATCTCGTTACCGACAAGTTCTGTTTGACTTTCTTCCGTGATATTCTATCCCTTTGATCACATGTTGTAATATTATGGATGTAATCTCACCAAGTCGACCGTGTGTGGCAGATTGTAAGATCAGATCGTATTACAACTGGTCTCTACCCAACTGGCGTGCGTATGGCTGTATTGCTAATAGTGACATATTCATAATTTCTGCTTTACTCTTATGTTTTACAACTGTTGGTGATCTAATAGCTTGGTAAAATTTTACGTGCTTTAAAAAAAGATAACTACGTGTGCCCTGCGATGTAATCCACACGCACGTGTATACGCGATGAGTTTGGAATCGGTAGAGGAGGAAGAAAGTACACATGGCGCGCACGGTGAGTGATGCTAGCAACCTGTTGCTTGGCAGGCAAGGGAGCCTGCACCGTCCACGACCTGTGGGACGTCAGACTTTCAAGATTTTACCCCAAAAGTCCATATACGAGATTATTCGGTTCAGTATAGAAACCTCGGGATAAGGCAGGTTCAGAATATGTGGAGCAATTTCCAAAAGTAATTAGCTGTGGATAACGTGTTTATTCGTTTCAGAAGAGGAGGATGTGGGCATGACGTGTAAGGTTTGCCAAGAGGCAGCCGGCAGCTGACGGTCGGTGCTACGGGGTCGGTCCGTCGTGTGCAGGGGAACGGCTGCTCCTATTTAAGAGAGTCTCCCTTCTCTTCCATGGCATAGTAGCCGCACGATCGAGCACGACCTCCGTCGCATTAGACCAAAAAACGAAGGTGTTCTTCTCTCAGAATTTATTTATTTACGTCTGTTACTTGTCCCCAGTTGCCCGCTGCTATGGGCGCCGTCTTCTCACCTGGATGCCATTCTTTTGTGTTTCAGGCGCTGCTATGGTTGAGCTAACGCCGCCGCCGCCGCCGTCGTCCGCCGGATACGGTGGTGCGGCAAAGGAACCTGAGACTGCGAGCGATGTCGTCGTTGGTGACGATGGTGGCCTGACCTTCATCCGCGGCGGTGGTGCAGCCAAGCCATGATATGATGGCTGAATGGTGATACACCCAAACTCGCTCTGTTTTTCGCATGGTTACCGGTCACAGCCGACGAAAAAAAAACAGAGGCTGCATTAGTACAAAGAAAACGCGACCCGCGCACGCAACGACTCCCATCTCTTCACCCCCCCCCCCCCCCCCCCCCCCCCCCCCCCCCCAGCCGCTGAGCGCTGACCCCTCCCAGTCCCAGAAGATCCGTTCCTCTCTGCCTCTGCGCCGCCCCAATTACCGTGTCTTGTACTAGTAAGTAGTAGTAATCACCGATCGAAGCGATCTTCTTGCCCCGGCTCTCATGGAAGCCAGCGATGGAGTTTCAAGTAGGGCCGTTCAGGGAGGGAGCCACGGCGGTCTGGCGGTGCTCGCGCTCCTGGCCGGTGGCGCCCGGGGCACCTGGGCCTTGGACGGGATCCTCGGCGAGATAGTCTCCCTCGTGGCACGTCGTGCTCGGCGCCTCGGCGGGTGGGAGCCCTTCAACAAGCTTCTGCTGCCAGCTGCCTTTCTGATCACGCTGAGCCTGACTACATGCTTCCTTCGATTCCATCTAAATTGGTCTTCTTTTGTTTTTTCAGTTCAAGCTACTTCTATATGCACATATTTCTTTTTGGAGCGATCCCATGATTTATACTATTTCTAAAAAGTTTTTTGAGAAGTTGTGTATCTCCGTGCCTAGAGTCCGTGACAGGTCTGCTTCTGCCAAAATCCCCTCATAAAACTATTTTTTTTTACCCATCTCGCCTCTGAATATATATATGTATGTTTTTCTTGGATCCCAATTTTGCAGCAGTGCCTATTTACTTCTCTTAATAATAATTTTAGCAAGAAGGAAATAACTACCTTCTGCTGCTTATTATGACATAGAACAACAACGGTCAGATGATTGATGTGCTTCTTAAGCGAAGAGGTTAGAAATTCATACTCTCATTTTTTTATTACACACGGTTCCCTTTGCAAAGGGTTCGTACGCTATGGACATGATTTTTTAGGCCATGTCTTTCTTCACTATGAAAATGGTAGATTTGCTTGATGTCAGAAAAGTGGGGTGCAGAAAATATTCTCTTTGCATCGCTCCATATGTTTTCTCTCTGTAGTTTGTTCTTAGCTATTTCTGTTGATCACCCTTCTGCTTTTCATTGGTGTAGGTGTTAACATTGTACTAAGTTATGTTTAATACATGCAGGCAGAATAAGATTCGGTGGACCTGATCGTTGCAGGAATGTCATGGGTGTTCAGTAGCAAATTTTTTTAATTATTCTTTGGTTTTTCTGTACAGTTGCAACTCTTGTTTTAGTAAGTGAAGTTTTATTTTAACGAGTTATGTAAATATATTTTTCATTTCAGTGTTAACTATACAAGTGATATTTGTGGCTCGTTTAAATTACTAACATGAATGATATGACATCTCTGTAGCTCATGCTCACGGTCATTCACCTGATATCGATGTTGACTTTATTTCATATACGTAGTAATAACTAACTAACTATGGACATGCACAGAGAGGGAGCACATGTAAGAATAAGACAGCTCGTTGAGGTGCATTAGTGATGGCAAATGTAGGATTGAGGTTTTTTTTTCCAGCATGTACAGATTATTAAGGTGATATGGAAACTAGATGCTGGCTAGTGTTTACAACATTTTTGTGCCATCTAAAACTGATTAGATAGACTTGACATCAACAAAGTGATAACCAGCAACATTTAGACGGAGAACAGAGTGGGTATATCGCCACTGAAGGGTAAAGAGAATAATCTGTAACCTGGAAGTCATGACCTCGACAGATACTACTATTAAGATGGGTTATATGAGCATCAATTTAAGTCCTATGAGTGAAATCAGATGGCTTACAAAAAAGGGCAAAACGAAAATGAGATGTTCATCATCTTCATGTTTGCCATGTATCTGCAAATATATACTCAAAACATACAGTGTTCACCATTGTGCGTGTATGCACATGTTGTGGACTCCCTTTTGACTCTATTTTTTAAGCTGGATAGGGTTTTAGCACCTTGCCCCTCTACTGTCAGACACGCTGCTGAACCTGTGGACAGGATATACCAGAGGACAGTACCGGCAAAGGTTCGAAGTGGGTTTAGTTCTTTGGCTATCTACGCCATGGAATCATTTTGGTTAGAACGCAATAGCAGAGTTTTCAAATCGAAGATGTCCTCCCCTTGGCTTGTGGAAAACGAGGTTTTTTTTTACAGAAGCCGAACAAGATTAAGAGTGTAGGAAATGGAAGCTAGTAGGTAGCGGTAGGTTAGCAAGCTTAATGCGCTAGCCTACCAGGTGGTGTTCATCCATCGTCCGATTGTGGCACTGATAATTGGTAAACTACTCTATTATTTTAGTACTTGCTCCGTCCAGAAATAACTGAGGATACATACGAATCGATACAAATCCAAGTTAGTTATTTTTTGACAAAGAGAGCGCATAGCCATGCAGTTTATAAGAAAGAAAACAGTATGAGTATAAGGCATACAAAGGCCTTTGTAGTGGACGGTACGACCTTCATAATCATCCGAACAGTAATCCTTGTGAACTTGAACGGCAAGTATTTGTATGAATTCCTTATGCATGTTATTATTGTACATTTACAACAAATAACTGAGGGACAAATTTACATTTAAAAGGTAAGTGTGACAGAATGACAGAACACATTGCACTCCTACTTTTCACCAATGCCTGATTGCAACCAAAATCCGAACAAAACGTATGTGTAGAGAGGCCCGCAAAACCAACACCAGCACCAAAGAGAACGGAACGGAAAATGAAAATAAAGCAGTCGCTTATTAAGCTAAACAGGGACGTCATGCACTGCGAACTGCTTCCATAGAAAGAAAAAAGAAAAAACAAACAGGTGAAAAACAAAAAAAAAATATGAAAAGCCTTATCGGCATGGCCGTCTCCTCCTATTTAACTTTACATGATTGCCTTCCTCAACGCAGTTTGACCGTTAGGGCATATATAGGGAAGACTAACCTTCTCTTAACCCTCCACATCATCTAGAGAAGGCAATACGAATAAGTCATACAACGCATTATCTCTTGCTAACCTCCTTAGCAATTAATGAGAATAAATTAATTTTTAGTAGAAAATTATATAGCTAAGAGAAGGCATGTGCTACAATGGTGAAAATATTCTTCTCTTATTTTTTAAGAGATCATCCCTTAACTAAGGGAAGACAATCTTTTTTTTATTCTCTCTCTTCCAACTAAACAAAAATATGATGTGGCATGTTTAAAGTTAGGCTGATGTCACCGTATTGTGCCCTTAGAGACATCTAGAATCAAAACTGAAGCCAGTAGACCAATCAAAAGGCTGCAATCCAACGAGTCACTATGTTGCTACGTTTGGAAATAAGTTTGGCAGGAATAGTATAATAAAAGCATTGTGAGGGACAAGCTTGATAATCTCTCTCGTAAAAAGGCAAGTTTACACAATTATACTCCGGTCACTATAGGAATGAACCGAGGCGTCGATAGCCAGAAGTCGCCGGCGTAGCCGCCATAACTGCCGGCGTACGCTATGCCGAGGGCAACCGTTAGGGTAGGCTCATCAGGCTAGCCTTCCCCTCGGCGCAGACACGGGGGCCATCGGCGTATGACCATGACGTCGGTATAGGTTATGCCGACGGCTTTGCCCTCGACATAGTCTAACGGCCGGTTGTTAAAATCAATTTTTTAAAAAATCAATTTTTTCAATGTTTGACTCGTTAATCTTTCACTTGGAACATTTTAACACTAATTATACTTATTTTTTTTATCAAATTGCAGTCTTGATCACTTGAAACATTTTTAACACTAATTACACTTAATTTTTTTTTATCAAATTACAGTATTGGTCAAACTTCCCGGTCGGTCACTCATCCTCACTACTCCCACCTCCAGCACGTTTAACTTCTTTGTTTATTTAGAATCTGTTTCCGCGAAGCAATTTGTCCCTTATTGTAAATACTATGACGTCAATCTACTTATATCATTATGTCACACGTTTTTATTTTTTGAAATTACAAACAATTATTTAATTAAACAACAATGAAGAAGTAAAAATATTATTGAATTCAAATAAAAATATAATGATTTTATTTTTTTATATTTTTCTATTTAATATGCAATAATTAATATCTTTAAATCTGTAAATCAGAATTCGACAAATAATATGTCGAAATTGATCATAAAAATGAGAGGAATCCAAATATGATATCTATATCAACTTATCACAAGCTATGTCGTGATTCTAGTTATAATTTTATTTGCCCGTTTAAAACAACATGCATAAAGATTCTTAGCTAGGGGTTGAGACTCGCTAAATTTGAAGTGGACCTCTAATGAAGTAGCATATTGTGAACCTAAAAATAATTTTTTGTAAAAACTCATGAGCATCAGATCATGTACCTGTAGGTCATATCTGACCCACTTCCTATCAATTCGGCAGGAATTTGTCTTTTCACTAGGGATAAACTGAAAGGTTTGAGATCCCCCTGTTGGGACATTGTCCATGTAAGGTGGTCTAGTATTTTTGAAAATATGGGGTGGTAGAATTTTGAATTAGTCATTTAGTGGTTGCTTCACAAAACCCCTGTTTTTTGCGTTCAGAAAATGGCTTTTCGGTGCGACGAAAAGAAAAAATTCCTCATGCAACATTATTCGTCGTCCCATGATGCACATGAATGCACAATATGAGCATATTATCATAATTATGCCTTGATTGTAGCCATAACATTGGTCATTTGACCCGAAAGGCAGGAAACCTCAAATGATATAGGTCATTTTGTGAAGGTTTTTTGAGACATAATCAATATACCAAGTTGGATATTTTTCTTTCCAACTATGTCACATAATATGACACCACGCGAAGGTTTCACATTGTTTGGATCGTTTTTAATTTCTTATACCCGTTTTAAACTATCGTCAAACTTTGTCGAACCGCGGGCATGAAGATTCTTAGCTAGGGGCTGAGCCTTGCTAAACTTGCACTGGATCTCTGATGAAATAGTGAACCTAAAAATGATTTTTATAAAAAAATCATGAGCATCAGATCATGTACTGGTAGGTCATATCTGACCCACTTCCTACCGATTCGATAGAAATTTGTCTTTTTCACTAGGGATAGACGGGAGGTTTGAGATCCCCCTATTAGGATATTGTCTATGTATAAGGTGATCTAGTATTTTTGAAAAATGGGGTGGCAGCATTTTGAATTAGCCATTTGGTGGTTGCTTCATAAAACCCCCTGTTTTTTTGCGCTCGAAAAATGGAAAATAACTTTTTAGTGCGACGAAAAGGAAAACTTCCTCCTGCAACATTGTTTGGCATCCCATGATGTACATACATGCACAATATAGGCACATTATCATAAACTATGCCTTGATTCTAGCCATAATATTGGTCATTTGACCTGAAAGTCAGTAAACCTCAAATGAGATAAGTCATTTAGTGAAGGTTTTTTTGAGAAATAATCAATATACCAAGTTTTATATTTTTCCTTGCAACTATATCACATTTAAAAATAAGTGTCTCGACTTTCTAAATATGAAGTACCTGACATGTTTTAGTATGTAGTTAGATATATTTGAATTTAAATAAATTTGAGACACTTATTTTAAACAGAAGGAGTAGATAACTCGGACGGGCAGGATAACTGCTGTGGACATGCGAGAATCACGAGAACTATCCCATTCACGCGTTCCCCAAGATTGCACGTAGAGAAGCCGTGCTATCAGAATCTCTTAAGATTTGTTATAGTGGTGCTTGTCCAATTTCAAAAGATGGCGTGCAAACTTGCGAAAAAGGAAGCTTCCGTAGACTCCTAAAAGTAAAAGATTCCACACGCGTTCCTTTCAACCGGAAGCCTTAAATGGATCCTGAGTCATGCTCCAGATATCAGAACCTCCGTCGAACTTCCTTCACCCGCATCCTCAACCTCCAAAGGTTCTCTCGTCTTGCCCATTATTATTGGTAACCTCGTCTGAAGTTCTGAACTTATTTCGTGGATTTTTTAAATTCTTTATGCAAGAACTTCACTTCCGCTATATATGGGCAAGCTGACGCCGCCGCCGTCTGCCGGACATCGTCCCGACGACGAACCTGGTTCTGGGAATGACGTGGTGGAGCCAACCGACAATAACTGGCGACTTGTCAACTCGATCTGTTCTTCATTTACAATCCTATTCTCTTAGGTGGTGTACTTCTTTTACAGTGCTTCATTTACTATATTGGTTAAGTTTGAAATTGGTATGCAAGTTGCTGTCTGACGGTCTGAGTAGTTATTTAGTAGTATTTCGTGCCGGATGCCACACCACGCAGTAGTACCTTCTTAGTCCCGATTGATCACGCCACATCGGTCGTCCGAATTCGCAGCCCGACGCCCTGATCAGCGAATGAAAATAAACAAATAAATAAAACCGCTCGGCTATTAGCTAGCGCGATACGCAAGACTAGGCGAAATGGTCATAATAATAAGAGCAGCATTGGAACGAACTGTATTTCTACTCCTCTGGACCATCTTACGGTCAGAAATTCTTGGGAGTTTACCAAGATCTGTTTCAGTTCACAATTTTGTTTTGCTGCTATCCTAAGTGTACAAAACCATGGTTTCTGTGTTACGGCTTGTATGACAAGGGACATAAGAACCGACCGAGGCCTGTCCGGATGGTAAAGCTGCGCTCATGTGTTCAACCTCCAAGATCGCAACTGCTGGTTGCTCTTGGTCAACATATCATACGGAGTAATATAAAGATAAATGGGATGTTCATCCTTTGGCGTCATTGTGTTGTTGTAAAATTCAGTTGATGGAGCTCGCTCGGACCTGTGATTGGTTGCTGCTTATGTTAACAAATCCTTGAGAGTGTTTGACAACGTCCGTTTGATTCAGGTGTTTGGTCTTGTTCAGTTCATTCAATTCTTTGGCGTGCTATACATATCCAGCTGCATTTATGTGCTCTTGCTCGTTCTGCATTGTGTGTAAGCCTGCAGCTTGGTAGGAACCTTCCTGGAGGTTGTCGTTGTTCCGTCTTGTTTGCTCGGTGACCAAAAACTACACCATGGCCGGCCAGCTGGAGCACCCACGCAACGTCAGCGGCAGCGTGGCACCGATGGCCACCAGTTATCGATCTATCATAAGTACGTTCGACGGATGCACTCACTGTAGTCGTAGGTCGCCATGACCCCACGACCGAGGACAGCCCAGCTAGCATGATGGACGATGTCCGGCCCGGCCCCTCGAGTCCGCCGCCGTGGCCGTACCAGTGCCCGCCGGCAGCAAAACCTAGCTCCGGGCGCATCCAAGACACAGGTACGTGCACATCAGCAAGGAGAGATTATTGATGTGCTCCGGAGATCAACGGGACGACCGCGGCGCGTCAAGGGGTGAGCTAGCGGATGTCAACGCGTGATCTACGACGCGATACACAACTAGCTTGGTTGAATACACGGTTGCGTGAGCCTTTTTTTTATTTAGGCCGGTACCTAGTACACTGCATCTAAATCTGTATCTAGATTTTTCTTTGAGGGTATAATCTGCATCTAGATCTACCTGCATTTTCTTTTATATCAACACTGTTTACCTACTTTAAAAATGTTTTATTCAACGTCCCCGAAGAGACCGTGGGTTGGTTTCCAAAATCCTTGCAAAGAGCATGACATGGAATTCTTCCCCGCGATGACCAAGGTTACTATCGGCAACGGGAATAAGGCTTGTATTTGGAAGGCTCCTTGGGCGGGTAGGCTTAGTTCCAAGTCCATTGCACCTTCGCTATACAGTATCCAAGAGGAAAAACTGGACCTTTAGGCAAAAGCTAGAAAGGGTTGCATACCCGGGTCTGCTTGAGCCATTAGCAGTCCCTAAACAAGCTTGGCAGGTAATTTCCATGGACTTCACTACAGGCCTACCCATGTCCAACAATTAAAACGTGATCTTGGGTTGTGGTGGATACCCTCTCGACGCATCCGCTCATTTTATTCCTTTGAGCCACCCGTTCAATGCTTCAACTGTTGCACTGAAATTCATGGAACAAGTATACCGCCTTCACAGTCTACTAGAAGCTACCATTTCTTATAGGGACCCATATTTACGAGCAAGTTCAGGTAAGAGTTTGACTAAGACTGAACTTAAGCTTAGCACAACTAGTCATCCGGTAACTGATGGGCAGACAAAACGCGTCAATCCGTGTCTAGAGATCTACCTCTGGTGTTTTGTTCATGCATGTCCCAGGAAGTGGAAGGGGGTGTTAGCAGCCCAACTAGCAGGGCCTCGTCCACTCCAGCCTAGTCCACGACGAGTCGAGGCCGAAGAGACAGACCAAGCTAAACCCCAAGTTCACATGAGACAAGTGGCTGGACCAGCTCTATATACTGCCTGGCGTGCAACTACTTGAGCGAGACAAGCAGAAACAGGCACTGGCTTGAATCCCTCCCGACGGCACCCTGGCGTCCTCAACTACCCCTTTCTCTCTACTTCTCAGTCCTTGTATCACAAGACAAAGACAATCCCTGTAATCGCCACAATTGTGTCTGATTCATGTGAAATCAAGATCGAGAGTAGATAAATCCTAACACAGCTTCAAAGCCGAGACGGTGACATAGGTTTGCTAGGTACACCAGCTTAAGATTACAAACCAAGCCCCAATAGGGGCCAAAATCGAATTAGCGCTTAATTTTTTCTTAATTTTAACGCGTGATCTACGATGCGATACACAGCGGTTGGGCATTTCTTTCTTAGTTCTTTCTGCTCCATTTTTCCAATGGAAAGCTAGCTCGCTTTTCCAGCAGTATAGTGTAATTAACTTGGCTGAATACACGGTTGCGTGAGCCTTTTTTATATTTAGGCCGTTATCTAAGTACACTGCATCTTAATCTGTATCTAGATCTACCTGCATTTTCTTTTATATCAACACTGTTTACCATCTTTAAAAAATGTTTTATTCAATACTACAGTACTAATCTATAGTATTATGTGGTCAACAGTGCTGCATTCTTACACATTATTACATTATTAAATCCTGATACTCATGAGGACTAGTCTTGATGCTTAACCAAGATTAAAAATCATATACTCGTGTTCAATGAGTGTGTGCATATCACTAGTTGGTCCAGAGGTCGAGCCTGAAATTTTTTCCTAATTTTTTCTATCCCAATTATTCAAGGCTACTTCCAAAATACAAAGGCATGAGATCGGGAATTATCAAGCACCACCAACGGACACGCTACTGCAGTGGAATTGGAAGAATATATAAGCCGGTCATCATTGACGAAGGCTCCTGGCTTGACTAAGCAGTCTTATTGCACTTCCGTGTTTGAGTCGATCTGGGGTACCAAGTCAATCATCCTTGACCCAATTCACCCTAAGCAAATAACGTCCGTCCATCCACACGGGCCTGAGAGAAGATTATGCATGAAACATGCTCATCAGCTTCGATCGAGAGAATCAGGACATGTTTGCATGAAAATCCTTGGACAAATCAGTTAGCGCCCTATGAACAAGTGTGAGATGGTTTCAGGCTCCTGATTAAGAGAGCAAGCAGCAGAGCGGGTCCACCACACGTTTCTCAAGCTGGTCCACAATCCGACATTTATGCCTCGCGGTCCACCAATTGGAAATTTTGTATTGGAAGGGTGCCCCAAATTTGTAGCCAGAAGGGTGCGTCAGCGGTGCCCAGCTTTAAAGCGGAGACAGTAACATATGTTTGCTAGGTATTGTAAGCGATAGCGATCCGTTGACAAGAAATCACTTAGATTAATAAGGTTTTGTGACTACAAGTTGCAGATACCAGCTTAAGATTACAAACCAAGCTCCAATAGAGGGCAAAAGCAAATTAGCGCTTAATACATCAGTACTACTTTGTAGCCAAAACGGTGCGTCAGCAGTTTCACAGCGCTTCAAAGCCGAGACGTTGACATAGTTTTGGTAGAGGTATACCAGCTTAAGATTACAAACCAAGCCCCAATAGGGGCCAAGATCAAATTAGCGCTTAATACAGTACTAGCACTTTGTTCATTACAGCTCAAATCAAATAAGATATGCGCTACATCTACGAAGGGAGGGATCCCGGCCAGTAGTCGCTGCGAGATAAGATGCGCCTAAAGAGCGCGACCAATTCGTCCAGCAGCGCCAGAACCTTGTGCTTCAGAAGAGGTCTCCATTGCTGCTGTAATGCATCTCGTCCGGCCCTCATGCAGTTCATCAGCGCTAGAATAATCAATATATATAATGCAAATTTTGTTAGTTCAAAAATTCTAGAAAAGAAATTATTGATAAATTAACCTTGATAGCCAGCAAGGAAACTGCAACATTTTTTGGAAAATCATGTTCCGGCGGACCAAGCAAAAGCATAACGATGGCAGTAGCAGAAATGGAATAATTGGCTGCCGGCTCGAATGAAGTAGAAGATTAAAACAAAGAGACCCAGAGAGAGATGGAAGCGTACCATTGACGTGGCTCAGTCTGAACATACACCCCGCCACTCGAATCCACTCTCACGATGATAAGAACCCCGTCGGGTTCGTAGTCGGGAGACGCCGGCGGCGGGGTTTCATAGCAGCAGCCTGCCGGAGGCGCCATATATGGCTCGTCTGCAGATATAAAACCAGGTCGGTCGATCATCACCGTATGAGAAGTTGAGAACCAAAGAGGCGATCGATAAGCATGCTATAGGTAGGAGAGGTAACGTCGTCTGCAGTAAGCAGTCCACGGAGCAACCAAGGGATCATGGTAGGAGATAACGTACCGTTGGTATGGGACGGAGATCGCCTCTGCGATCGTGGCTGCGGTGCTGTTGCTTGATGAGGTCGAAGTCAAGAGAGGAGAAGAGAAGGAGATCGGCGAGATGTGCGTAGCGTGAGGAGAGACGAGGCTGGAGGTACAAGGTTTTATATATGCCCGGCCGGGGAGGTCCCGATCCCCACCGTACCCCCACGCGGGCACGGCACCGCGTCGCCTCGATCGGCATATGTTAATCGTCTCTCGACTCTCGTGCAGCTGCCGCGTGTAAAGGTGACGCATCTGAAAAAACCAAAACCTGAGAAACGGTCACCTCGCGTGCCAAAGTTGCGTGTACGTGGTGCTCCTGCTTGCACATGCCACCGGATCCGGCAACGTCGAAGGGCGCACCGGTAGAAACATGGCCTCTTGTCCCAATTTGTAACAGGGGCTTTAGTCCCGCTTGCACAATCGGAACGGGGCAATCGGGACTAAAGCCCCAACCCTTTAGTCCATGCGAATCGGGATGAAAGAGCGGCCCACGTAGCCGATGGCTGACCCAGGGGAGGGGCGTTTATCCCGGTTCGTAATACGAACCGGGATCTAAGGGTCTCTGCCACGGCAGTATTTTGGGCACTTTTTGTGCCGCGGCAGAGAATTTATTTTGTATATTTATATTTATTTTGTTTCCCTTTATTTATTTTATTTTTGTGTTTTGGGCATCATTTTGGGCAGCATTTATTTTCTGGTTTGCACTGAGCAATGAAGGAACCATTATATTACAAAACATCTCCCGATTATATTAAACAGCAAGTATCAAATATATTACATTCATACATATATACAATATAAAGTCTTTTATGATCCCTATTACATTATCATAATCTTCAGATAGTATTCTCCTTTTGGATCTAGGACCTCTGTATCTAAGAATCCTGCAATTTCCTCTTGGATTGCTTGTATGCGATCCTTTGGTAGAAGATGGTCCCACAACCGTTCGATGTAATTTAAAAGGAGTCAACGTATATGAATGAAACTAAACACACTTGATGGTAATAAAACAAAATTATGAATATTGTTTACATACTTGAAGTTGTTCTAAATTTCTGCCCGTCTCACAGGTCGTCTGACGAATGGACTCGCAAACATAGTATCCACATAAGTTATTTCCATCTGCCTGCCTCAGACACTTTACGAGAACAAAGTTCAATCAAAATAATAATAATTAAGCATGATAATGATATCGAAACTAAAAGAGATGTGCGGATCTAGCTAGTAGTACTTACATTTAGTGGTTTAAATGTAAGGTTCTCTTTTCAGGCACCCTTAGCCTTGTTGGTGAACCGTTTCCAAGCGCTGCCCAGCAAAAAAAAATGAACGAAATAAGTTATTAATTACTTGATATAAGTAAATGAACGAAAGTTGCCGATATAGTGTCATAATGACTGAAATTACCGTTGGAGCATATCTTGCATGGGGGCCCAATCCTCAAGGGGTTTACGTTTAGAGTACATGACTTGTACTACTCCATTGCCAGGTTGAATGATTAGCAGAATATAATGGAATCTACGCACGCATAACTCATCAATTATACATTTAACACCGAATAAGCGAAATAGAATGTGTACAAGACAATAACACTCACTTGAAGTTGTAAATTAATAATATTTCCCTTTTGGTTTCTTAAAACCTTAACGCCATTACAATTTTATCCTCTGTGTCCTTGGGACTTAATTTCATAGTAAGTTTATGAACCCAATATGGGTCAATGAACCCAATGTCATAGATATGTCCTCTTCTGCATTCGAAAATCTCTAGTCTGCATAATATAGTGAGTATGATTATACATGCGATATAAACGAGGTGAGCTAACTAGAGACTCAATTATTAGAGAAATAATAATACTTACAGACAGTAGGCACCGACGATCGATTTGTCGAGGGCGTCTTGATTGAAAAACTGATGTAGTTCAGGAAATTCTGGGCATCTCCATACTCGTAATGATCGTTTCGAACTCCGATCACTATCCAGTTTGCCTCTTCCTTTGTGGCTTTAATGTACTAATTATGCAATCTTTACATTTTTGTTGGTAGATACTTGACGTCCTCAGGTCTGACGAGAGGTTTCCCGTACTTGTATTTGTATGCTTCCTCAGCCACGGGGAAATCTAACTGGTCTAAGTACTGAGCAATAGTCATACCTTGAGCAGCGGCTGCTTCTCCATGCAGTGCAACAATTTCTGGATCATACTGCTCGTTCGCACCTTTGCTCGACTCCACCCTGGTATCGAAAATCACTTTGAGCGGAGGGCATTCCTTGTTTTTCTGTAAACCGAGCTGGGGAGCTAAATTCCCGCTTGCACTAGTGCTCTTCGACCACACCATTGACTGATGTGACTTGACAATAGAGCGGTCATAGTCTGATGACAGCCTTGGCTCGGGTTGATGAAGGGTCTTCAAGATTTTTTGCACTTTGGCCTTTTCTTCTTTAGTGCTGGGGAACTGTGGCTCTTTCTGCCGCTTGAGGCTATCAAACCACCGTTGTGTTTGGTCCTTTGCGATCACCATATTCTCCTCTTTAGTATAGTCGTAAGCTCTCTTGGGAGCAACCTTTTATACTTTTGGGAGGGGCTCCGGTAGACGCTTCGATGATCGGTTACTCTTTCGCTTTTGGCCCTGACCCTTTTGTACTTTTGGGAAGGGCTGAGACGGCTGACACGGCGGCGAAGATGGCCATGCTGGAGACGGCTGACACGGTGGCGAAGCCGGCCGTGCTGGAGACGACTGACACGGCGGCGAAGACGGCCGTGCTAGAGACCGCTGACGCGGTGGCGGAGACGGCGCCTGTCGCGGTGATGTCTACGCACTTCTATTCTTATAGATAGTTGTTGGGCCTCCAAGTGCAGAGGTTTGTAGAACAGCAGCAAGTTTTCCCTTAAGTGGATCACCCAAGGTTTATCGAACTCAGGGAGGAAGTGGTCAAAGGTATTCCCTCTCAAGCAACCCTGCAATCAAGATACAAGAAGTCTCTTGTGTGCCCAACACACCCAATACACTTGTCAGGTGTATAGGTGCACTAGTTCGGCGAAGAGATAGTGAAATACAAGTGGTATGGATAATTATAAGTGGTAACGGTGATAGAAAATAGCTTGATGGCGTGGAAGAGACTAAAAGCAAACTGAAATAAAGATGGAAACAAGCAAACATGTAACAGATCTAGTTGCAAATGGTGTATCAATGCTTAGAAACAAGGTCTAGGGATCATACTTTCACTAGTGAACACTCATATAAATATCTTCTCTTGATGATACTACTCTTGACTACTCTCCGGTTGGACACTCTAATTGATGGTAGGGCTATAACAACACACCTCAAAGTAAGCCTTTCCCATCTAGAAAACCCCACATTGTCACCTTGAGCACTAGATGGTTCCAACAAACACCACAATTTCATAAAGACATCCAACTCCAAATATAACTCATAAAAAGTATTTGTAATCTCTAGCCTAAGTGCCACCATGGTGAGCACGCTGTCACTTTCACACACATGGGGAGAGCAGAGATCTATTAAGCACTTGAGTAGCAAGGTAGATCTACTAGATTACAAAGCTCATGACCACAACAAGATCATGCATAGATAGAGAGATGAACACATAGCTACCGGTAGAACCCTTAGCCTCGAGGAAGAACTACTCCCTCCTCATCATGGGAATCAGCAATGGTGATGGAGATGGTGATGGAGATCGATGGAGATGGCTCCGGGGGCACTTCCCCGTCCCGGCAGGGTGCCGGAACAGAGACTTTCTGTCCCCCGAATCTCCCCTTCGGTGGCGGCGGCGCTGCGGAACTTTTCGTGGCTGAAGGCTTG
Organism: Avena eriantha; assembly: GCA_910589775.1. Classification (NCBI taxonomy): domain Eukaryota; kingdom Viridiplantae; phylum Streptophyta; class Magnoliopsida; order Poales; family Poaceae; genus Avena; species Avena eriantha. The sequence goes on along the minus strand of OU342741.1, from coordinate 21,177,083 downwards.
ATTCTTTAGGGTTTTGGTATCGGGGGGCTCTTATAGGCGAAGGACGCAAGGTCGTGTTGGGTCCGCAGAATAGAAAACAAAAATTTTCCTACGATGAGAACTATACGCCAAGATCTATCTACTAGATATAGAGCAACGGGTGGACATACATCCATGGAGAACTTACCCTCGAAGACAACGAGTTTTGTTAACGAGTAGGAACTCGTGGTTGATGTAGTCGTATGCTTGCCGATCTCAAGATCGTGTGGAAGTCCGAGCGCCGCAAATCAGCAGCGCATCCGTCCTCGCACACACGTTCAAGCCACCGGACAACCTCCACCTCCTCGCTCCAGCGAATCAGCGGAAGCAGCAACTCCTTCCAGACACAAGGCCACCGGGAACATGTATCTCGCTAATCCGAGACCATGGGGGAATATCTAGAGGGGGAGAGAGATCCTTCACGAGGAGGTGTAGGGATGAAGGAGGGAATGGGTGGCCTTTTATAGGAGGAGGGGGGGTGCCCCCTCTCTCCATGGCCGGCGCATGGGGGGTGACCCCTCACCTCCCCCATTCATGTGGTGGTAACCCCTCCACATTAAAATGCCCCTTAACATTCTCTTTTAAAGTCTCCACTTTAAATGCATTAAATTTCTCCAAATTTAATGCTCTCTCATTTAATAAAACTATTTTATTTATTTTATTCAGAATTTTGTTAATTACTTTAATTAACAAACATTCACATAAAACCCCTTGCAACATTTCAATATCACATGCAGAACCACTTTCTGCAATTTCCCCGAAACAATTTCGGTTTCTATCGAAACAATTCCTGTTTCTATCGAAACATTTCCTGCGCTTTGCAAACCTTTTTTCTGGAACATATGTGCTCCTAAATGGTGTCCGGTAACCCTTAAGTGTGTCACCCTACGGTTCGCGAATAATGCAGACATGATTGAGACTCCTCTCAGATCAATAATCAGAAGCGGGACCTGAAGATCCATACTGACTCCTGCATATTCAACGATGACTTCTGTGATCGTGAGAACCTTTAACGTCAGCAATTTAATCCCTTTGTCTCATGATATAAAACATGTCCGAGATTCGATCATCGGTATCCAAATACCTATTTTGATCTCGTTACCGACATGCACTCTTTTCTCGTTCCCGTGATACAACATTCTAGTGATCACATCACTTGCTTGCAAGCTATCTTAATGTGATATCACTGAGAGGGCCCAGAGTATATCTATCCGTCATCTGGATTGACAAATTCCACTCTTGATCCATGAGCCTCAACATAACACCTTCGTAGTACTGAACCCATCTTTATAGTCACCCTGTTACGGTGTGACGTTTGATGTTATCAAGATACTCTTCCGGTGTTAGCAATTAACATGATCTCATGGTCTAAGGACTAAGACTACTTTGTCTGATGTTATAGCAATATAAACATAATGACTTGATCGTAATGCTATACTTCGGATGAATGTTCATCACATCATTTTACAAATGCTGTGACCTTGTTATTAACAACATCAAATGTCCATGATCAGGAAACTTTGATCATCTTGTTAATCAACAAGCTAGTCTATAAGAGAGGCATAACTAGGAACCCTTTTTGTTTATTAAACACACATGTAGTGATGTTTCCTATCAATACAATTATAGCATGCAAAATAAACATCTATCATATACAAGAAATATATAATAACAACTTTATTATTGCCTCTCAGGGCATATTTCCTTCAGTCTCCCACTTGCACTAGAGACAATAATCTAGTTTACATAGTGATAAATCTAACACCCATGGAGTTCTGGTGTTGATCATGTTTTGCCCTAGGGAGTACTTTAGTCAACGGATCTGCTACATTTAGGTCCGTGTGCAATTTACAAATCTTTATATATCCATCCTTGACATGCTCGCGGATGGAGTGAAACCGGCACTTAATATGTTTGGAATTCTTGTGAGACCTTGGTTCCTTTGCGTTGGCTATGGCTCCATTGTTGTCACAATAGATCACCATCGGGTCCAATGCACTGGGAACCACACCCAATTCTGTAATGAACTCTTTCATCCAAACTGCCTCCTGCGCCGCTTCTGAAGCAGCAACATATTCCGCCTCCGTTGTTGATCCAGCCACCACAGGTTGTTTGGAACTCCTCCAACTAACCGCTGCTCCGTTCAAGAGAAATGCGTATCCGGATTGAGACTTAGAGTCATCCGGGTCGGTGTCAAAGCTAGCATCGACATAACACTTAGCGACTAGCTCTTCTTCACCTCCGTATATAAGAAACATATCCTTAGTTCTTCTCAAGTACTTGAGGATGTTCTTTACCACTATCCAGTGTTCCGAACCTGGATCAGATTGGTACCTACTAGTCAAACTAATAGCATGTGCCACATCCGGTCTTGTACATAGCATGGCATACATAATAGAGCCTATGGCCGAGGCATAGGGGGTATTATCCATCATCTCTCTTTCTTCCGCCGTAGCCGGACTTTGAGTCTTACTCAATGTCTTGCCTTGCAACATAGGTAAGAACCCCTTCTTACTTTCGTCCATATTAAACTTCTTTAATATCTTATCAAGGTATGTACTCTGCGATAGCCCAATTAGGCGTCTTGATCTATCTCTATAGATTTTAATGCCTAATATATATGAAGCTTCACAAAGGTCCTTCATCGAAAATTTGCTGTTTAGATAACTTTTAACACTGTTTAAAAGATCTATATCATTTCCAATCAATAATATGTCATCCACATATAATATTAGAAATGCCACATTGCTCCCACTCACTTTCTTGTAAATACAAGCCTCTCCATAAGTTTGGACAAATCCAAACTCTTTGATCACCTCATCAAAGCGAAGATTCCAACTCCGTGATGCTTGCTTCAGTCCATAGATGGATCGCTGAAGTTTGCACACCTTATTAGCATCCTTAGGATCGACAAAACCCTTTAGTTGTATCATATACAACTCTTCTTCAATATTACCATTGAGGAACGCAGTTTTGACATCCATCTGCCATATTTCATAATCGAAATATGCAGCAATTTCTAACATAATCCTAACCGACTTAAGCATCGCTACGGGAGAGAATGTCTCATCGTAGTCAACTCCTTGAATTTGTCGAAACCCCTTTGCGACAAGTCGAGCCTTATAGATGGTTACATTACCATCGGCATCAGTTTTTCTTTTGAAAATCCATTTATTCTCAACGGCCTTTCGATCGTGAGGTAAGTCCACCAAGGTCCAAACCTGGTTTTCGTACATGGATTCCATCTCGGATTTCATGGCTTCTAGCCATTTGTTGGAATTAGGGCTCATCATCGCTTCTTCATATGTCACAGGGTCATCTATTTCATCAATCATGAAATTCATAACAGGATTGCCGTACAGTTCAGGAGCTGCACGTGTCCTGCTTGACCTACGAGGTTCGGTAGTGTCCTCTTTCGGAGTTTCATGATCAATATCATTAGCTCTCTCTTCATTAGGTGAAGTAAACTCCGAAACAACTTCCAGTGCTGCGCTACTCGCCATTTCATGAAGAGAAGGTTCAATAACCTCTTCGAGTTCTACCTTCCGACTACTCACACCTTTCGCGAGAAACTCCTTCTCAAGAAAGGATCCATTCTTGGCAACAAAGACCTTGCCTTCGGATCTGTGATAGAAGGTATACCCAATCATTTCCTTAGGGTGTCCTATGAAGACGCATTTTTCTGCTTTGGGTTCGAGTTTATCCGGTTGAAGTTTCTTCACATAAACATCACATCCCCAAACTTTAAGAAATGACAGCTTAGGTTTGTTTCCAAACCATAATTCATACGGTGTCTTTTCAACAGATTTAGATGGTGCCCTATTTAAAGTGAATGTAGCGGTTTTCAGTGCATAACCCCAAAATGATAGTGGCAAGTCAGTCAGAGACATCATAGATCGAACCATATCCAATAAAGTATGATTACGACGTTCTGACACACCATTACGTTGTGGTGTTCCGGTAGGCGTGAGTTGTGAAACTATTCCACACTCTTTCATATGTGTGCTAAACTCGTAACTAAGATACTCTCCTCCACGGCCGGACCGCAGAAATTTGATCTTTCTATTACGATGATTTTCCACTTCATTCTGAAATTCTTTGAACTTTTCAAAAGTTTCAGACTTGTGTTTCATCAAATAGATATACCCGTACCTACTCAAATCATCCGTGAAAGTAACAAAATAACGATATCCACCTCGCGCCGACACACTCATTGGTGCACACACATCAGTATGTATGATGTCCAATAAATCTGTCACCCGTTCCATTGAACCGGAAAACGGCGTTCTAGTCATCTTGCCCATAAGGCATGGCTCACATGTATCAAATGATTCAAAATCAAGTGATTCCAAAAGTCAATCAGAATGGAGTTTCTTCATGCGTTTAACACCAATATGACCTAGACGGCAGTGCCACATATATGCAGATATATCATTATCAAGTTTAATCCTTTTAGCATCAACATTATGAATATGCGTAATACTACTATCGAGATCCAATAGAAATAAACCATTCAACATAGGTGCATGACCATAAAAGATATTATTCATATAAATCGAACAACCATTGTTTTCAGATTTAAACGAATAACCACTTTGCATCAAACATGATCCGGATACAATGTTCATGCTCAGTGTAGGCACCAAATAACAATTATTCAGGTTTATAACTAATCCCGACGGCATATGGAGAGGCAGCGTTCCGACGGCGATCACATCAACTCTTGATCCATTGCTGACCCGCATCATGACCTCATCCCTTGCTAGTTGTCGCTTGTTCCGCAGCCCCTAAACCGAGTTATATATATTAGCAACCGATCCCGTATCAAATACCCAGGTGCTACTGCGAGTACTAGTCAAGTACACATCAATAACATGTATATCACATATACCTTTGTTGGCCTTGCCGGCCTTTTTGTCCGCCAAATACTTGGGGCAGTTGCGCTTCCAATGGCCAGTCCCCTTGCAATAGTAGGACTCGGTGTCAGACTTAGGGCCAGCTCGGGGTTTCTTTTCAGGTGCGGCAACAGATTTGCCGCCCTTCTTTCCCTTCTGCTTGCCTTTCTTGTCCTTCTTGAAACCGGTGGTCTTATTGATCATCAACACTTGATGTTCTTTCCTAATCTCCACTTCTGCAGTCTTAAGCATTGATAGAAGCTCGGGAAGAGACTTCTTCATGCCCTGCATATTATAGTTCATCACGAAGCTCTTGTAGCTAGGTGGCAGAGATTGGAGAACATGATGTATGCCTAAGTCAATGGGAATCGTTATTCCCAAGGACACAAGCTTATCGGCGTACCCAGACATTTTGAGTACGTGCTCACTAACAGAGCTGTTCTCTTCCATCATGCAGCTAAAGAACTTTTCAGAAGCATTATAACTCTCTACGGCAGCATGGGTATCGAAAATCATTTTCAATTCTCCCATGGTATCAAAGGCATTGCCATTTTCAAAACGTTTTCGAAGTTTTGGTTCTAGTCCATACAGTATGCCGCAATGAACTAAGTTGTGGTCCTCCTGACGAGTTATATAGACGTTCTTTTCCTCGTCAGGGGCATTAGGAGCTGGTGGGGGGCCTAGCGGCGCCTCTAGCACATATTGCTTTTGTCCAGCAGTGAGGAGAATCCTCAAATTCATAGCCTAGTTGGTGAAGTTGCTACCATTTGCAGCAAGCTTCTCTTTCTCCATGAACACATTGAAATTAAAAGCAGGTGGTGCCATCTACAACAGAATTTGTAAAATATATTTAGACTAAGTTTATGATAGATTGAGTTCAACTAATCCAAATTACTAATGAACTCCCACTCAAAAACGACATCCCTCGTGTCCTTTTGGTGATGACATGAACCAAATCCACTACACCAAGTCCGATCATCACGTGAGTCGGTATAGCTTCAAAGGCGAGTATCTATATAGGCATCATATCAACTATATGACTCATGCTTAACCTTTCGGTCCGTGTTCCGAGGCCATGTCTGTACATGCTAGGCTCGTCAAGTAAGAACCTTAGTATTCGCGTGTGTAAAACTGTCTTACACCCGTTGTATGAAAGCGTAGAGTCGAGAACACCCGATCATCACGTGATGCCTCAAAACACGATCCACAAAACGGTGCATACTTAAGGAAAAACACATTTTATCTTGATATCTAAATGAGGGATCATCTTATAATGCTACCAAAAGCGCCAAACTAGCAATATAAGATGCTAACATCTAATGTGTGAAGTGAGGTGATACGGTCCATGCATTTGATCTCTATCATTTGCATCGTGGTATGATCTCTATCATTCCTTTGTGTGTAAGGCCAAGGTCTATGGAACTTACATGTTAAGTGAGTTGTAAGAGTATCTATCATACATCTACTTACAACAATACCATATCAAGACACTAGCCCAGCAACGATCTAAACTAGACGCCTCTAATTTATCAATTGCAAGTTTTACGTGGCTTAGGGCTTTCAGAGATAGAACCGGTCTTACCTACGAACATGAACCACAACGAGGATAACCAAGTTATTAGCAACTCGTTGTAAATCAGATATTGACTATAGTAACACCCGCCAGCCACTTATGGAAAACAAGTTGCATGTCAGTCGTGGAACCGGTCTCATGTACGATGACATGTAAGGTTGGTCCGGGCCGCTTCATCCCACTATGCCACCAATATCCAAAGTACATAGAAGATGCAATAACATGATCATCATCGCCCACATATAAACATATGTGTACTACCGGTGCAAAGCACCTACGCATAGACCTGACTCTGATACCACTGTTGGGTCCGCAGCATAGAAAACAAAAAATTTCCTACGATGAGAACTATACGCCAAGATCTATCTACTAGATACAGAGCAACGGGTGGACATACATCCATGGAGAACTTACCCTCGAAGACAACGAGTTTTGTTAACGAGTAGGAACTCGTGGTTGATGTAGTTGTATGCTTGCCGATCTCAAGATCGTGTGGAAGTCCGAGCGCCGCAAATCAGCAGTGCATCCGTCCTCGCACACACGTTCAAGCCACCGAACAACCTCCACCTCCTCGCTCCAGCGAATCAGCGGAAGCAGCAACTCCTTCCAGACGCAAGGCCACCGGGAACATGTATCTCGCTAATCCGAGACCATGGGGGAATATCTAGAGGGGGAGAGAGATCCTTCACGAGGAGGTGTAAGGATGAAGGAGGGAATGGGTGGCCTTTTATAGGAGGAGGGGGGTGCCCCCTCTCTCCATGGCCGGCGCATGGGGGGGGTGACCCCTCACCTCCCCCATTCATGTGGTGGTAACCCCTCCACATTAAAATGCCCCTTAACATTCTCTTTTAAAGTCTCCACTTTAAATGCATTAAATTTCTCCAAATTTAATGCTCTCTCATTTAATAAAACTCTTTTATTTATTTTATTCAGAATTTTGTTAATTACTTTAATTAAAAACATTCACATAAAACCCCTTGCAACATTTCAATATCACATGCAGAATCACTTTCTGCAATTTCACCTGAAACAATTCCGGTTTCTATCGAAACAATTCCTGTTTCTATCGAAACAATTCCTGTTTCTATCGAAACATTTCCTGCGCTTTGCAAACCTTTTTTCTGAAACATATGTGCTCCTAAATGGTGTTCGGCAACCCTTAAGTGTGTCACCCTACGGTTCGCGAATAATGCAGACATGATTGAGACTCCTCTCAGATCAATAATCAGAAGCGGGACCTGTAGATCCATACTGACTCCTGCATATTCAACGATGACTTCTGTGATCGTGAGAACCTTTAACGTCAGCAATTTAATCCCTTTGTCTCATGATATAATACATGTCCGAGATTCGATCATCGGTATCCAAATACCTATTTTGATCTCGTTGCCGACATGCACTCTTTTCTCGTTCCCGTGATACAACATTCTTGTGATCACATCACTTGCTTGCAAGCTATCTTAATGTGATATCGCCGAGAGGGCCCAGAGTATATCTATCCGTCATATGGATTGACAAATTCCACTCTTGATCCATGAGCCTCAACATAACACCTTCGTAGTACTGAACCCATCTTTATAGTCACCCTGTTACGGTGTGACGTTTGATGTTATCAAGATACTCTTCCGGTGTTAGCAATTAACATGATCTCATGGTCTAAGGACTAAGACTACTTTGTATGATGTTATAGCAATATAAACATAATGACTTGATCGTAATGCTATACTTCGGATGAATGTTCATCACATCATTTCACAAATGCTGTGACCTTGTTATTAACAACATCCAATGTCCATGATCAGGAAACTTTGATCATCTTGTTAATCAACAAGCTAGTCTATAAGAGAGGCATAACTAGGAACCCTTTTTGTTTATTAAACACACATGTATTGATGTTTCCTATCAATACAATTATAGCATGCAAAATAAACATCTATCATATACAAGAAATATATAATAACAACTTTATTATTGCCTCTCAGGGCATATTTCCTTTAGGTCGGTGAGTGCTAGGGGGCCCACACCACCTGGTGGCGCGGGTAGGGCTAGCCCGCGCCTGGGGGGGGGAGGGGGGTGGCCAGGACCTGGCCCTCCTCCGTCTCGTATTCTGGCTCCGTGAGTCTTCCGGTAAAATAGGAACTTTGGCTTTTGTCCCGTCCAATTCTGAGAATATTTATTTTCTGACTTTCCTAGAACCAAAAAACAGCAGAAAACAGGCAACTGGCACTGTGGCATCTTGTTAATAGGTTAGTCCAAGAAATCATATGAAAAGTACTCCAAAGTTGGAACAAAACACAAGAAAGTAGATAAAACCAAGCATGGAACATCAAAAATTATAGATACATTTGCAATGTATCAACATCCCCAAGCTTAACTCCTTCTCGTCCTCGAGTAGGTAAGTGATAAAAAGAAAGAATAATTTTTGAGGTGACATGCACCATCAAAGACTTGATCAAAGTATTTGTAAAACATTCGAAGCTGGGATCATAGTACTTCAATCATAACATGAAAGACAAAGTTCTAGCAATAAGACAAAGAAACTGTGATGCAACATGAAAAGGCACAAACAAAAGATTCATGAATAACAATGCTTTTCAAGACGTTTGTTTGTTTCACATAAAGAAAACATAGCATAATATTATTCAGCTTGTCCCTCAATAGAGTAGCAAATATAAATGCATAGGACAGCTTCAAAGTTCATAAGAGTGACTAGATACAATAGTTTAAAACAAGCAATATCAAGTTATGCATCAATCAACAAGTCTTGGGACAATGCACATATAACTAAGAATGGCCACTATGCTATCAAAGTAGGTGCATAAAGATAGAAGGTGGAGACTCAATATAATGGTGGAAGAAAAGCCTTTGTAAAAGGAAGTAGGGATTCAAGTCTCATAAAGAGCTTCCAAAAATTATGGTACTTATAGCTTTCAGCTCTCATTGCCCCTATCATAAGCATCTTGAAGTGATTAAGGTTAAAGTGAACAAACTATGGTGTACATGCTTGACGAAGTATAAGTTAGAAATCTCATGTCCCTTGTATACGAGGGTCGCTCCTCATGCTACTCAAGTTTAGTCACCGGTAAGTTCTTGTCATTGTAAGTATATGCGTATCATAGAGAACTGCCAACGGGGTACCCCTTGCCCGATGATACAGAAGAATTCCCATATCAAAATGACAAGGCAAGTAGACAGCGAGCATCTCAGCATTCTACTTATTTACCATGGGAATATGGTGCTTTTTTCTCTCTTTCCTCTTTTCATAGTATCTCTTTTTTTCTCTTTTTTCTCAACATAGGACTCTTTTTTTATAAGAATGCTTCATAGACAGCTCATTATGGTTACGCTGTAGGTTTCCACCATGTCAGCATGGATTAGACCAGCGGCCCAGGCGTTTCTCTAACACATATACATAACTCCATGGACTTACAAGCTCCCCTTTCATTTCACACCGACGACATCCATATACAAAAGAGCATGATATCAACTAGGTACAAGTACCAAGTGCAATGTTGAAAGCGTTCCCCATGAAAGCATGGTTCTGCTAATTCCCAACAAATAAGTGCAAGCATATACAACATAGAAGACACAATGGTTCAAGTTTACTAAGGACAAGTAAAGTAAAGTGTGCCATCAAGTTCGTGAGAGCTTTAATCACTAGTTTTCTCATAACAAGTTTAATTTGGAAGGTAAACAAAAGCATGAATATACTTGGAATAGCATAAGCTAGTAGGTAGGTATGGTGGACTCTTTGGAATAACTTGGTTTAGGGAGTTGGATGCATGAGTGGAACTCATACTTGGTTGTGGAGGCTAGCAAAAGACTGGGAGCGACAAACTGAGAGAGCAATAATGGCCATAATCATGCAGAGCGACACAACATCATTGATCAAAGCAGAAAGTGATACTACAAGTTGAAAACTAAAGGATCATAAAGGCTATGGTGACTTGAGATAGTCATAACATGGTGTGAGCATGCGCCAAGTCAACCCAAATAAAGCATCAAAGGAGAATACCACTATATTATGCTTTAATATGCTAAAACAACGTATTGTGTGGAAGATAGTAATAGCTTGCAGAAAGTAAAAAAGAAAACCGTAAATAGTAGATTGTTTATTGATAGTAAAAGAAAGGACCGGGGTCCATAGTTCACTAGTGGTGATTCTCCTTAAGATAGATGACATGTTGGGTTAACAAATTACAGCGGGGCAATTGACAAACATCGAGAAAGCATACATGCATATACTAATCATCTTAACTCATATGAGATTTGATTGGGCATTACAACATTATACATAGACCGTAATCCAACTTCATCTATGACTAATAATCCACCTTCAAATTATCATCCGAACCCCCTCCAGTATTAAGTTGTAAGCAACAGATAATTGCATTAAGCATTGTGTGTAAAGTAAAAATTATGATTGTTCTATGAACAAAGGATTGTTGTTTTCTCCCTAGTAGCAACATCACATCTAGTACCTTAGAGATTTCTATCACTTCCCCAGATTCCTAGAGGCATGAACCCACTATCGAGCATAAATACTCCCTCTTGGAGTGGCTAGCATCTACTCAGCCAAGATAGCTACTAACAACGGAGAGCATGCACGATCACAAATAACAAAGACATGATAGAATCAATAATCAATCTGAAATAGCATCTCAATATACATCGGATCCCTGCAAACACATGTAGGATTACAAATAGATGATTCTGATCATGAACGGAGCTCACAAGATCTAAACATGGTGGCACAAAGGAGGAGAACCAACCATCTAGCTACTACATGGACCTATAGTCCAGGGATGAACTACTCACGTATCATGATGTCTACGCACTTCTATTCTTGTAGACAATTGTTGGGCCCCCAAGTGCAGAGGTTTGTAGAACAGCAGCAAGTTTTCCCTTAAGTGGATCACCCAAGGTTTATCGAACTCAGGGAGGAAGTGTTCAATGGTATTCCCTCTCAAGCAACCCTGCAATCAAGATACAAGAAGTCTCTTGTGTCCCCAACACACCCAATACACTTGTCAGGTGTATAGGTGCACTAGTTCGGCGAAGAGATAGTGAAATACAAGTGGTATAGATAATTATAAGTGGTAACGGTGATAGAAAATAGCTTGATGACATGGAAAAGACTAAAGGCAAACTGAAATAAAGATGGAAGCAAGCAAACATGTAACAGATCTAGTAGCAAACGGTGTTTTAGTGCTTAGAAACAAGGCCTAGGGATCATACTTTCACTAGTGAACACTCTCATATAAATATCTTCTCTTTATGATACTACTCTTAACTACTCTCCGGTTGGACACTCTAATCCATGGTAGGGCTATAACAGTATACCTCAAAGTAAGCCTTTCCCATCTAGATAACCCCACACTGTCACCTTCAGCACTAGATGGTTCCAACAAACACCACAAATTTCATAAAGACATCCAACTCCAAATATAACGCATAACAAGTATTTGTAATCTCTAGCCTAAGTGCCACCATGGTGAGCACGCTATCACTTTCACACACATGGGGAGAGCAGAGATCTATTAAAGCACTTGAGTACCAAGGTAGATCTACTTGATTAGAAAGCTCATGATCACAATATGATCATGCATAGAGAGAGAGATGAACACATAGCTACCGGTAGAACCCTTAGCCTCGATGAAGAACTACTCCCTCCGCATCATGGGAATCAGCAATGGTGATGGAGATGGTGGTGGAGATCGATGGAGATAGCTCCAGGGGCACTTCCCCGTCCCGGCAGGGTGCCAGAACAGAGACTTTATGTCCCTCGAATCTTCCCTTCGGTGGCGGTGGTGCTGTTGAACTTTTTGTGGCTGGAGGCAGGATGATTTAGGGTTTATGCATCGGGAGGCTCTTATAGGCGTGAGGGGAGACCGAGGGGTGCCGGAGGGGCCCACACCACCCCCTGGCGCGGCCTAGCCTGGACCGCGCCACCAGGTGGTGTGGCTAGCCCCTGGCCCCTCTCCGTCTCATCTTCTGGCTCCGTGAGTCTTCCAGTAAAATATCGACTTTGGCTTTTGTCCCGTCCAATTCCGAGAATATTCATTTTCTGACTTTCCTGGAACCAAAAACAGCAGAAAACAAGCAACTGGCACTGTGGCATCTTGTTAATAGGTTAGTCGAAAAAATCATATGAAAAGTACTCCAAAGTATGGGCAAAACATAAGAAAGTAGATAAAACCAAGCATGGAACATCAAAAATTATAGATACATTTGCAATGTATCAACATACCCAAGCTTAACTCCTGCACGTCCTCGAGCAGGTAAGTGATAAAAAGAAAGAATAATTTTTGAGGTGACATGCACCATCATAAACTTGATCAAAGTATTTGTAAAACATTCAAAGCTGGGATCATAGTACTTCACTCATAACATGAAAGACAAAGTTCTAGCAATAAGACAAAGAAAATATGTTGCAACATGAAAAGGCACAAACAAAATATTCATGAATAACAATGCTTTGCAAGAAGTTTGTTTGTTTCACATAAAGAAAACATAGCATAATAGTATTCAGATTGTCCCTCATAGAGTAGCAAATATAAATGCATAGGACACCTTCAAAGTTCATAAGAGTGACTAGATACAAATAGTTTAAAGCAAGCAATATCAAGGTATGCATCAATCAACTAGTCTTCGGACAATGCACATAGAACTAAGAATGTCCACTATGCTCTCAAAGTAGGTGCATAAAGGTAGAAGGTGGAGACTCGATATAATGGTGAAAGAAAGGCCTTCATAGAAGGAAGTAGAGATTCAAGTCTCATAAAGAGCTTCCAAAAATTATGGTACTTATAGCTTTCAACTCTCATTGCCCCTATCATAAGCATCTTGAAGGTGATTAAGGTTAAAGTGAACAAACTATGGTGTACATTCTTGACGAAGTATAAGTTAGAAATCTCATGTCCCTTGTATACGAGGGTCGCTCCTCATGCTACTAAAGTTTAGTCACCGGTAAATTCTTGTCATCGTAAGTACATGTGTATCATGGAGAACCGCCAACGGGGTACCCCTTGCCCGATGATACGGAAGAATCCCCATATCAAAATGACAAGGCAAGCAGACAACGAGCATATCAACAATCTTCTTATTTACCATGGGAATATGGTGTTTTTTCTCTCTTTCCTCTTTTCATATATGTTTTTTTTTCTTTTTCTCCTTTTCACAATATAGGACTCTTTTTTTATAATAAGAATGCTTCATAGACAGCTCATTATGGTTGTGCTGCAGGTTTCCACCATGTCAGCATGGATTAGACCAGCGGCCCAGGCATTTCTCTAACACATATACACAACTCCTCTGTAACACCCTCGAATCGGCCCTATGCAGATTTTAGCGCTTCCCGCCAAACCCGCATAGAAACGATTCAAGGACGCCCACCAGGCACTTTCATGCTGGTGGAAAACAAAGTAATACCATTACACAATAGTCCACGATGGAACCCACAGAACATATATATACAACAACGACTCCATGAGTCCAAAGTACAGATATACAATACAAAGATCCAAATCACCTTGAAATGATACAACATCCGAGTACAAATAAGATGCAAATGGGGCTAAGAGCCCTGAAGAATAACCAATGGCGTCCATAACCCTGCCCAGGCCAAGCCGGAAGGGTAACCCTGCTAATGACGTCGAACTCGTACCTGCTAAACAAAAGGGGTGCTGACAAAGGGCGAAGGGAAAAAGAGGAGCGTCAGGACTGAGGCCAGTACACGGCGAGGCTAGAATACGGCGCTCTCGCCTACATAGGTATGGTGGACTGAAGCGGCAGCGAAGCGTGCACTAAACAACCTATAGAGACTCGATTCATCTGTCGGCTATTAGAGAGGGATAAGAGAGACCTATTCGGATCCCACCTGATACTAACACCAATCATACCCATCCTGGTATTCCCCCTCGAGACCAAACGAGGAAGTCAAACCAAGGAACTCACACAGTTGGCAGTTTTATTCATTCCATTATAGTTGCAGCACTTACTAGTCAGATATAGATATCATGAGTCATCCTGCTAGCATAAGTAGTGGGCAGTTTTAGTTAACCATTCAGTTGTAGTTGCAGTAGTTACTAGTCAGATACAATTAGCATGTGACATCCCAAACCCAGCACTTGTTGGCACTTTTATTTCATTCCATTGGAGTTGCGATACTTACTAGGCAGGTATAACAGGACGAGATACACCCCAGTTCCACCAGTTGTTGGCACTTTAATTATCCATTCCATTGTAGTGAAGCTGATTACTAGTCAAATATTAAGTCAAATTTATAGCACTACTTTAGTTATGCTTGTCTATGATCGAGATACTGTGCTCCAAGTCGTCCATAACCGCGGACACGGCTTTCAGAAAGATTTACCCTGCAGGGGTGCACAAATAGTAACACACACGATCAACCTCGAAAAAACTAAATCAAAACCCAACAAGGCTTTCACGACAAAGCAATCACGGGATTCATAAATCATTTCAGGGGGCCACCCCATTAAGCTACCCGCAACGAAGTTGGCCGGCTCCGAGACGGACCCAAGGTTTGTGCCAATGGCTGTAAACGACTGGGAACCCGAAAGTGTGACTGGGCTTGTCGATACCGCGAAAACATTCCACATTCCTAAACAGTACAGGTGCTCCACGCACAATCGTAAATAAAGCAGTAAAGCATGGCATAAGTACATGATAGTAATAAAGCCCCAAACTAGTTTGTGGCCCCAAGGAATAAGAAATGAATCAAGCTCTGGCTAAGGGGGATCCATAGGGTCTCCCAGATGTGGATAGTGCGAATAGTCAAGGAACAGGTATCAAGTACTCGGGGCCTACGGGACACAAGTGGACATGAAAAACCAAATAGCAGATATTGCCCACCGGTGCCTCTTTCATTAGTTGTCCCAACAATTTAATAGTTGTATTTAAAGTCATGATCCTCTCCACCGTAAAGCATATGACAACATTCCAACAACTATGTGGTACTTTACGACACGGGATCGCACCTGAGCAAGCGACTACGACTCGCAAGACCATCTATCTACCAAACAACAGGTAATAGGAGGTGTCCAAGGCAATATAAAGGCTGCTCGGAATATATCTGGTACGGAACACTAAAGCATCGCGACACGGATAGCAATAGATCAACAGGAGGAAATAAAGACTATAAATGCAAAATAGGTAGAAAGGGGGAGAATGCTCGCCTGGGAAACATAGCCAAAGATACACCGAAGAACTTGTCGATACTCGCATCAACTCAGCGGCCTAATCCGTGAAGAAGCAAAACACTAAAAGAAACACCGGATGCACTATTTAATACTACGGTAGAAGAATCATCATGTTTATGATATGATGCATGACATGGCAAAGATGCGGTGCAATCGGACAATATTAAGCGGAACCGGGGTCCCGACAATTAATTAATAGGTTCATATTGTTTAACTACCCCGTAAATTAAATGTGGAATTAACAAGGCAAAGCATGGCATCGGTTCGCTACACAAATTTAAATGGAGCCAATATAAGACTAGAAAATCCCGCATATAGCCTCCATATTTAATTATTAGGTGAGTCAACCAAATACCCCCAAATGATAGAGTATGTATGCAAGCATGTACAATTTATATGCAACAAGTTGTATATCATATTATAAAAATAGAGGTCACAGATAAGGGGATCACACATTGGGGTTCGAAGATCTTGGGTGCTGAGGGTCTTGGGGTTCAGGCGCGCCGGGATCGGTCTTCGGATCCTCGGGATCGGGGCTTGGCATTCGGATCCATTACTAAGATCTTGATGGCCCAACAGGGTTCAGACTCGGACTCCAGGATCAGTCTTCGGTGAGGATGAAGAAAAGCGTCGAGGCTCAGTCTTCGGGTCCGGTTCGGGGTCTTCGGGGTTCGTGTAGCTGATCTTGTCATTGATGGCGAACTTGGGGAACACTACTTGTCTTTGATTGCGTGTCGCTGGGGGAGAACTTGTGGACATCCCCTTGTCTGGGTGTTGGTCGGAGGTCTCGCTATTTACGAGTAGCACTAAATATCTCGCGGAAGATTTCTGATCAACACCTGGAGATACAAACATGCAGCAACGCAGAGAAGCACCTACTCACTGGATCGAACAACAGACAAAGGCAGGACAAGAGGATGTGCTTGCCACGGGACGAAGCATAGGGAACAACCCACGATGGTGGCGGCCGCCGGAGGGAGGCGGAGATCCAGGAGGCTCCGTAGGGCGGTGGCCATAGGGGCTTCGAGGCAGAGCTCGGCCGTGCTTGCAGGTAGGGGCAGCGAGCGACAGGGAGAAGCAGGGCCTAGGTCAAGGGAGGGCCGGGCGGACAGAGGGGTGGCCGAAGCTGGGAAGCAGGGTCGCCGGGCTCGCTGGCAACGACCGTTGGGGTTGGTGGTGCTAGAGAGGGGCGACAAGCTCCGCACGCGGGGACGGGGCCGCGCTGCTCGCGGGACAGAGGCGGGGATGACGGGCGGCTCCCTGGTGTAGCGGGCAGGTCGCACGCGAGGAGGCATGCGGTATCAGAGGCGGGACCGACGGCGAGCTTGGTGATGCGGGCGAGGGAGGCGGCCGTCCGCGGCGAAGATTAGGGGCGTGATGCGAGGTAGCAGAGGCCCGCTCGGCTCACAGAGGCGCGGCCGGCGGTGCGGAGGGTCGACGCGACCGGAGATAGCGAGGGATCGAGATCGGGCTCTAGGGAGGCCTTCCTGGTGTCGGGGCTTGCAGGTTAGGGAGGGAAGAGAGAGGGAGCGGACCGCACGGAACCGGGGAGGACTCGAGATGGCTTCGTGGCAACGACGGTGCAGGGAGATGGCGGGCGACGAGCTTAGCAGCAGCGGCCATAGGAGGGTCGCCGGCGGCGCCGCATGGCTTGGAGAAGACAGGGTCCCGTGGAGCGGGTCGGTGGCGATGGGGGCTCGCCGGCAGCGGTTCCTACCGGGTCGAGGAGGCGGAGCGGAGCATCTGGCGGCGGCCTGCAGGGGAGCTGGGCTAGAGGCACCCGGGGCCGACGAGGGCTCGCAGGAGGTGTCGGGCTTGGCGGTCGGAAGCAGCGGCACAGCAAGGCAGAGGAGGCGGCCGCGCGGAGGAGAACCAAGGGAGCGGGGGTTGCGTGCGGGATGAAGCGAGGATGAGGGAGTGACACGATGGGGACGGGATCAGCAGGGTGGGGCCAGGCTCGCAGCGTGCGGTGCCTGCGTGACGTGCCGGGCGAGATGGAGTTGCATCGCTGCGGCCGTGCCTGCGGTGCGACACGGCAGGGCCAGGAGCATGTGTCCGTTACGGTGCAACGAGGCGCATGGGAACGAGCGGCGAGTGTAGGGCTGGGTCGCTCGTGGTGGCTGCTGCTTAGCGCGTGGGGACGGGTGGGGCCAGGCGCGAGACAAGGGGAGCGCTGCGATGTGGCGCATCGCGTTGCACACGGGGCTGGGCGGGGTAGAGCGACGTGGGTGTGTTGGCTCACACGTGTAGGTGTAGCTGGGCTGGGTATGGGGTGTACCGTGATGGGCGGGTGCATGTGTGGCGGCGGCGGCAGGGGCCGATTGGTGTGGTAGGGATCTAGGGTTTGGGTAGGTGTGGGTTAGGGTTTGATCTGGAGGTGGCCGGCTGGACTTTTGGGCCTAGCTAGCTGCCTCCCAAACAATATAAATTTTTATTTATTATTTACAAGACTTTTTTAATTAGTTTTGAGACAAAATAAATATTTCTAGGAAGACCTGGGGTTTAGGTTTAAAATAAAAGAGGGGATATTTGGAAAACGAAAATAGGTTTTTGCAAAATAGTCTTAGACAAACATATGCAGGATGATGACGATGCTCAAATGCAATGTGACATGATGACATGAGCATGCGGTCATGATGATGCACAAACAGAAATAACAAGCGATTTTCTAGTAGTGGTTTTACCGCGGTGCTACATCCATGGACTTACAAGCTCCCCTTTAATTTCACACCGACGACATCCATAGACAAAAGAGCATGATATCAACTAGGTACAAAGTACCAAGTGCAATGTTGAAAGTACCAAGGCACATTAAGCAATCTCAATTGTTTATAACAAGTCATGCTACAACAAAGAATACTAAGCATAAAGCCAAAACAATATCAAGCATGGCATAACAAAGCATAGGCCACAGTCAGAAACAAGCTCTCTTTACCACTTAAGCATGAACTTTCCTACTATTTTCCAAACCAAACCAAACTATTTGAAAACCAATGTATGAAAGAGGGGGTCCAACCAAATTTATTCAGAAAACTAAGCAAACCAAGAAAACGAAAAACCAAAATGAAAACGAAAAAGAAGACGCTCCAAGAACAACACAACTGTGCATGAAACAATAAAAATGAAGCGTTTGGAAGAAACCTGGGATTTTTATTGATGAAGAAGGGGATGCCTTGGGCATCCCCAAGCTTTGACGCTTGTAATTCTTGGATATTTCTTGGGGTGACATGTGTGGCATCCCCAAGCTTGAGCTTTAGTACATCCTTCATCTCATTACTCATTCCTTTCATACACCTGAAATTTTTCCTTCATACAAAACTTCACACAATCTTTATTAGCAACATTAGTGCACTCAAGATAATAAGTCTTAAGGTTCAGTTCTAACACCAATAAACTTTCATTAGAACACTAGCTACTGCAGCACTTCCCTCAAAAAGCTCAATTCCCCAAAAGAACTCACAAAGGAACCAACAAGAAGCAAATGCAGAAAATGGCAGAAATCTGTCAAAACAGACCAGCAGGTAAAGACGAATTTTTTCGAACACCTTCTGTTGCTCAAATCGAAAAGTGTTGAACTAACAAAAGTTAGATAACAACCTGGGGAAGAAACAAAAAAATTCACGCCTCAAAAGGACGTACAGATATTTTACACGAATTTTTACGGTGAAGCACAGAAATCTGTTTCGGGACAGCAACTTTCCCAATCATTATTTCTCTCTCATTAGAGGTTACTCTTGGCACAAAAAATAAATAAAAAGGATAAGGAGCGGTTATTACAGAGGTAATAACTTCCAAGACTCATCTAAAACTTTTGGGTTATCTCCCAATAAGTACTTTTCTTTAACGCCTTTAAGTTAGGCATGATAGTTTGAGAAGATGCTCAAATAAGAAATATGAATTGAGAATAAAAGAGAGCATCAAGAAGCAAATATAAAACACATTTAAGTCTAACCCAATTCCTATGCATAGGAATCTTGTAAAGAAACAAGTCATGAAAGCACAAAGCAACAAGCATAGTAAAGCAAAACAAGTGCAACTTCAAGACTTTTAACATAAAGAGGGGAAACTTAATATTGTTGAGACACATAAAACCATGTTTCCCTCTCTCATAATAACTTTCAGTAGCATCATGAATAAAATTAACAATATAACTATCACATGAAACATTCTTATCATGAGCCACATGCATATAATTCTAGTTATAATCTTAGCAGGAGGATAGTATTTTCCAATGAAAGCATCTTTGCATTTAGTCCAAGAATCAATACTATTTCTAGTTAGGGATTGCAACCATTCTTTAGCTTTTCCTCTCAAAGAGAAAGGAAACAATTTAAGCTTAATAATATCTCCATCTATATCCCTATGCTTTTGCATCTCACAAAGTTCAACAAAGTTATTTAGATGAGCAGCAACATCTTCAGTACTAATTCTAGAAAAATATTCTCTCATAACAAGGTTGAGTAAAGTAGGTTTAATTTCAAAGAAAGTAGCTTCAGGAACAGGTGGAGCAATAGGTGTACACATGAAATCATTGTTGTTGGTGCTAGTGAAGTCACACAACTTAGTCTTTTCAAGAGTAGTCATGTTTTTGTGTTTTTAATAAAGAAAGCAAACTAGTACAACTATTTTTTTGTGTTTTTAATAAAGAAACAAGCAAACAAAGCAAAGATAAACTAAGCAAAACAAAAATAAAAAAGTAAAGAGATTGGTTATGAGGGACTCCCCTTGTGAATATGTCCTTGACTCCCCGGCAACGGCGCCAGAAAAATAGCTTGATGGCCCAAAATATATCGAGCTCGGTTGGGAACCCAAGAGGAAGGTGATACATTGCTAACGTATCCATAATTTTTGATATTCCATGATTGGTTTTTATCTACTTTCTTATGTCTTGTCCACACTTTGGAGTACCTTTTATACACTTTCTTGGACTAACCTATTAACAAGATGCCACAGTGCCAGCTGCATGTTTTCTGCTGTTTTTGGTTCCAGGAAAGTCAGAAAATGAATATTCTCAGAATTGGACGGGACAAAAGCCAAAGTCAGTTTTTCACCGAGGGGGACATGGAGCCAAAATACAAGATGGAGAGGGGCCAGAGGGCCGCCACACCACCTGGCCGCACGGTAAGGCCTGGCCCATGCCAGGGGGTGGTGTGGCCGCCTAGGGCACCCCCTCGGCCTCCCCTTTTGCCTATAAGATGCCTCCAATACAGAAACCCTAAGGACCCGACCAAAATTCCATGAAAGTGTCTATAGCCACCGTCATCTCCATCCCTAGATCGGGATGGATCTTAAGCTCTTCCTGGCACCCTACCAGAGCGGAGAATTCACCCTGGAGGCCTTCTTCATCACCATGCAAGCCTCTGGTGTGATGCGTGAGTAGTTCATCCTTGGACTACGGGTCCATGTAGTAGCTAGATGGTTGGTTCTTCTCCTTTGTGCTATCATGTCTAGATCTTGTAAGCTCCGTTCATGATCAAGATCATCTATTTGTAATCATACATGTTGTGTTTGCGGGGATCTGATGGATATTGAGATGCTATTTCAGATTGATTATTGATTCTATCATGTCTTTATTATTTGTGATCTTGCATGCTCTCCGTTGTTAGTACATATCTTGGCCAAGTAGATGCTAGCAACTCCAAGAGGGAGTATTTATGCTCGATAGTGGGTTCATGCCTCTGGTAATCTAGGGAAGTGACAGAAATCTCTAAGGTACTAGATGTGTTGTTGCTACTAGGGAGAAAACAACAATCCTTTGTTCATAGAACAATCGTATTGTTTACTTTACACGCAATGCGTAATGCAATTATCTGTTGCTTGCAACTTAATACTGGAGGGGGTTCGGATGATAACCTGAAGGTGGATTATTAGTCATAGATGCAGTTGGATAACGGTCTATGTATAATGTTGTAATGCCCAATCAAATCTCATAGGAGTCAAGATGATTAGTATATGCATGTATGCTTTCTCGATGTTTATCAATTGCCTCGATGTAATTTGTTCACCCAACATGTCATCTATCTTAAGGAGAGCCACCACTAGTGAACTATGGACCCCGGTCCTTTCTTTTACCATCAATCTACAAATTTTTACTGCTTTCTGTTTACTTTCTACAGGCTTTTACTTTCTTCCACACAATACGTTTAATCCTTTGTTTTTAGCAAAACCGGTGAGATTAACAACCTCACTGTAAGTTGGGGCAAAGTTCTGTGGTTGTGTTGTGCAGGATTCCAAGTTGGCAACAACACCTTGGAGGTGATTCCTTGCTCCTACTGGTTCGATAACCTTAGTTTCATAACTGAGGGAAAACTTGTTGTTGGGCTCATCATACCTTCCTCTTGGGGTTCCCCAACAAGCTCGATATATTTTGGGCCATCAAGCTCTTTTTCTGGCGCTGTTGCCGAGGAGTCAAGGACATCTTCACAAGGGGAGTCCCTCATAACCAATCTCTTTACTTTGTTTTATTTGTTTTGCTTAGTTTATTCTTGCTTTGTTTGCTTGTTTCTTTATCAAAAACACAAAAAACAATTAGTTGTACTAGTTTGCTTTCTTTATTAAAAACAAAAAAATAGTCTTTATGTAGTTGCTACCTCTTCTTAGCTCACCATGTTGATCCCTAAGTTAACCCTGAAAGACCTTTCAATAGGTAGTGGCTCTATAATTGGAAGATAATATTAAAGAATTCTTTAATCATGTTAGTAAGCATGAGGATATTGAGGATAGATCCTTTGCAGAACTTGCTCCAAATTATGAAATTGCTGCAATTTCTTTAGTTCACATGTTGGAAGCTAGGTTTGTTAACCATAACCCCTTAATGCAAGTAATGTTTCTTAAACTTAAAGAAATTGAGGACCCTGAAAAGAGGGATTTTATTCTGGAAACTTTTCTTAAGGAATTCTATGATGTTGCCAAGGAAGCTAGAAAAGTCTTTGAATGATTTAATATGCTAGGCTCATGCATTGATGTTATTGGTACATGATAAAAGATGAACAAAACCAATGCATGCAGCCATAGAAAAGAATCTCGATTGGATCGTTCCTGAAAACCCGTTTGATGAAAGTAGTGAACCCAAAAGCATTGAGAGAGGATCCTCTAGAACTTATTTGGATAAGATACCTTGCCTTGTTGAAGATATTTCTAGTATTAATCTTAATGCTTCTTCATTTGAGAACACTTGATTCTTTTTCTTGCTTCTTATGCCTAACTTAAAGGCGTTAAAGAAAAGTACTTATTGGGAGATAACCCAAAAGTTTTAGATGAGTCTTGGAAGTTATTACCTCTTTAATAACCGTTCCTTATCCTTTTTATTTTATTTTTGTGCCAAGAGTAACCTCTAATGAGAGAGAAGTAATGCTTGGGAAAGTTGTTGTCCCGAAATAGATTTTTGTGCTTCACCGTAAAAAATCATGACAAATCTCTGTACGTTGTTTTGAGGCGTGAATTTTTGTGCTTCTACCCAGGTTGTTATATAACTTTCATTAGTTCAACAGTTTTTGATTTGAGCAACATACGGTCTTCGAAAAAATTGGTTTTTACCTGCTGGTCTATTTTGACAGATTTCTACCATTATTTACATTTGCTTCTTGTTGGTTCCTTTTTGAGTTCTCTTTGGGGAACTGAGCTTTTTGAGGGAAGTGCTACAGTAGCTTGTGTTTTAATGGAAGTTTTATTGGTGTTGAAACTGAACCCAAAGACTTAATATCTTGAGTGCACTAATGTTGCTAATAAAGATTGTGTGAAGGAAAAATTTCAGGTTTATGGAGAGAATGATGTAATGAGATGAAGAATGGACTAAAGCTCAAGCTTGGGGATGCCACCCCGTGTCACCCGAAGAAATATTCAAGAGGTACAAGCGTTAAAGCTTGGGGATGTCGAAGGCATCCCCTTCTTCATCAATAAAAATCCCAGATTTCTTCCAAACACTTCATTTTTATTGTTTCATGCACAGTTGTGTTGTTCTTGGAGCGTCTTTGTTTTCGTTTTTGGTTTTTTGTTTGCTTGGTTTTCTTAGTTTGCTGAATAAATTGGTTGGACCCCCTCTTTCATGCATTGGTTTTCAAATAGTTTGGTTTGGATTGGAAAAGAGTAGGAAAGTTCATGCTTAAGTGGTAAAGAGAGCTTGTTTTTAACGGTGGCCTATGCTTTGTCATGCCATGCTTGATATTGTTTTGGCTTTATGCTTAGTGATCTTTGTTGTAGCATGACATGTTATAAACAATTGAGATTGCTTAATGTGCCTTCGAAGAATCATGCGTTGTTTAAAATATTAAAGCATAGTATTGTGGTATTCTCCTTTGATGCTTTATTTGGGTTGACTTGGCACATGCTCACACCATGTTATGACTATACCAAGTCACCATAAGCCTTTATGATCCTTTAGTTTTCGACTTGTAGTATCACTTTATTCTTTGATTAATGATGTTTTGTCGCTTTGCATGATTATGGCCATTATTGCTCTCTTAGTTGGTCGCTCTTAGTCTTTTGCTAGCCTCCATAACCAAGTATGAGTTCCACTCATGCATCCAACTCCTAAAACCAAGTTATTCCAAAGAGTCCACCATACCTACCTATTAGCATTTGCTATTCCAAGTATATTCATGTTTTTATCTACCTTCTGAATTAAACTTGTTATGTGAAAATTAGTTATTAAAGCTCTCACAAACTTGATGGCACACTTTACTTTCTTGCATTTAATAAACTTGAACCATTGTGTCCATCTTTGTTGCGTATATGCTTGCACTTTATAAGTTCATGTTAGCAGAACCATGTATCATGGGGAACGCTTTCAACATTGCACTTGTACATTGTACCCTGTTGATATCATGTTCTTTTGCTTATGGATCCTGGCGGTGTGCAATAAAAGGGGAACTTGTAAGATCATGGAGTTTGTATGTGTGTTAGCGAAACACCTAGGCCGCTAGCCTAAGCCATGCCTAATCATGGTGGAAACTTGCAGCATCACCATAATGAGCACTCGATGAAGCATCCTCAATAAAAACCTATGCAAACAGCAAATAAAAAGATCGTTGAGAAGCTCATTGTCCGCTTGCCTTGTCATTTTGATTATGGGATAACTCATGTATCATGGGCAAGGGGTACCTTGTTGGCGGTTCTCTATGATACATATGTACTTACAATGACAAGAGCTTACTTGTGACTGAAGTTGAGTAGCATGAGGTTCGGTCTTCGTAAGTAAGGGGCATGAGATTTCGGCTTATAACTTGTCAAGCATATCCACTTAGTTATGTCACTTTAACCTTAATCACCTAAAGATGCTTATGATAGGGGCAATGAGAGCTGAAAGCTAATAAGTACCATAATTTTTGGAAGCTCTTTATGAAACTTGAATCTCTACTTCCTTCTATGAAGGCCTTTTTTTACTTTTATGTTGAGTCTCCACCTTCTATCTTTATGCACCTATTTTGAGAGCATAGTGGCCATTCTTAGTTCTATGTACATTGTCCCAAGACTTGTTGATTGATGCATAACTTTGATATTGCTTGTTCTTAAACTATTTGTATCTAGTCACCCTTATGAACTTTGAAGGTGTCATATGCATTTATGTTTGCTACTCTATGAGGGACAAGCTGAATGCGACTATGCTATGTTTTCTTTATGTGAAACAAACAAACATCTTGCAAAGTATTGTTATTCATGAATCTTTTGTTTGTGCCTTTTCATGTTGCAACATAGTTGTTATGTCTTATTGTTAGAACTTTATCTTTCATGTTATGTTGAAGTACTATGATCCCAGCTATCAATGTTTTACGAATACTTTGATCAAGTTTATGATGGTGCATGTCACCTAAAAAATTATTCTTTCTTTTTATCACTTACCTACTCGAGGACGGGCAGGAGTTACGCTTGGGGATGTTGATACGTTGCTAACGTATCCATAATTTTTGATGTTCCATGCTTGGTTTTTATCTACTTTCTTATGTCATGTCCACACTTTGGAGTACTTTTTATACACTTTCTTGGACTAACCTATTAACAAGATGCCACAGTGCTAGCTGCTTGTTTTCTGCTGTTTTGGGTTTCAGGAAAGTCAGAAAATGAATATTCTCGGAATTGGACGGGACAAAAGCCAAAGTCAGTTTTTCACCGAGGGGGACACGGAGCTAGAATACAAGACAGAGAGGGTCCAGAGGGCCGCCACACAACCCGGCCGCGCGGCCAGGCCTGGCCTGCGCCAGGGGGTGGTGTGGCCACCTAGGGCACCCCCTCGCCCCCCTTTCTCCTATAATATGCCTCCGATACAAAAACCCTAAGGACCCAATCAAAATTCCACGAAAGAGTCTGTAGCCGCCATCATCTCCATCCCTAGATCGGGAGGGATCTGAAGCTCTTCATGACACCCTGTCGGAGGGGAGAATTCACCCTGGAAGCCTTCTTCATCACCATGCAAGCCTCCGGTGTGATGCGTGAGTAGTTCATCCTTGGACTACGGGTCCATGTAGTAGCTAGATGGTTGGTTCTTCTCCTTTGTGCTATCATGTCTAGATCTTATGAGCTCCATTCATGATCAAGATCATCTATTTGTAATCCTACATGTTGTGTTTGCAGGGATCCGATGGATATTGAGATGCTATTTCAGATTGATTATTGATTCTATCATGTCTTTGTTATTTGTGATCTTGCATGATTCTATCATGTCTTTGTTATTTGTGAACTTGCATGCTCTCAACGGGAGCATGCAAGATCACAAATAACAAAGACATGATACAATCAATAATCAATCTGAAATAGCATCTCAATATCCATCGGATCCCCGCAAACACAACATGTATGATTACAAATAGATGATCTTGATCATGAACGGAGCTCACAAGATCTAAACATGGTGGCACAAAGGAGGAGAACCAACCATCTAGCTACTACATGGACCCGTAGTCTAGGGATGAACTACTCATGCATCACACCGGAGGCTTGCATGGTGATGAAGAATGCCTCCAGGGTGAATTCTCCCCTCCGGCAGGGTGCTGGGAAGAGCTTCAGATCCGTCCTGATCTAGGGATGGAGATGACAGCAGCTACAGACTCTTTCATGGAATTTTGATCAGGGTACTTAGGATTTCTGTATTAGAGGCATCTTATAGGCAAAAGGAGAGGCCGAGGGGGTGCCCTAGGCGGCCACACCACCCCCTGGCGTGGGCCAGGCCTGGCCGCGCGACTAGGTGGTGTGGCCAGCCCCTGGCCCCTCTCTGTCTCGTATTCTGGCTCTGCGTCCCCCTCGGTGAAATATTGACTTTGGCTTTTGTCCCGTCCAATTCTGAGAATATTCATTTTCTGACTTTCCTGGAACCAAAAATAGCAGAAAACAGGCAGTTGGCACTGTGGCATCTTGTTAATACTTTAGTCCAATAAAGTGTATAAAAATACTCCAAAGTGTGGACAAAACATAAGAAAGTAGATATAAAACAAGCATGGAACATCAAAAAATATAGATATGTTAGCATCGTATCAGAACACCAACTCAAAACTAACAAGACATTGGACCACATCCTTTTGTAACCTTATCAGAATATCTTGATTGATCAACTTTTGAGATATTGCATTGAGGAAGGCACATAGCTTCACAATGGGTACTCGAAAATTTTCTGGTGGAAGCCCCCTCAATGCAATCGGAAGCAACTGCATTATAATCACGTGACAGTCATGAGACTTCAGGTTTTGGAATTTTTTCTCTACCATATTTATTATCCCCTTTATGTTAGATGACAATCCATACAGCACCTTGATACTATAAAGGTCTTCAAAAATTATTTCCTTCTTTGCTTTCGTAAGAGCGTAGCTGGCAGGACTTAAGTGATGCCCTTTATCCGCCTTGTTCTATGGATGCATATTTTGTGGGTCTTTGATACATTGCAAATGTATCTATAATTTTTGATGTTCCATGCTTGGTTTTATCCACTTTCTTGTGTTTTGTCCACACTTTGGAGTACTTTTCATATGATTTCCTGGACTAACCTATTAACAAGAGCCATAGTGCCAGCTGCCTGTTTTCTGCTTTTTTGGTTCTAGGAAAGTCAGAAAATGAATATTCTCGGAATTGGACAGGACAAAAGATAAAGTGCCGATTTTTCCGGAAGTCATGAGATGCCAGAATACGAGACGGAGAGGAGCCAGGGGGCCACCACACCACCTGGCCACGGCAGGGGGTGGTGTGGCCAGCCCATGCACCCCCTCGGCCTCTCCTTCCGCATATATATTGCCCTCGGGACGAAAACCCTAAGTACCCGATCAAAAATCCACGAAAGAGTCTATAGCCGCCATCATCTCCATCCCTAGATTGGGAGGGATCTGAAGCTCTTCTCGGCACCCTGCCGGAGAGGGGAATTCACCCTGGAGGCCTTCTTCATCACCATGCAAGCCTCCGGTGTGATGCGTGAGTAGTTCATCCTTGGACTACGGATCCATGTAGTAGCTAGATGGATGGTTCTCCTCCTTTGTGCTTTCATGTTTAGATCTTGTGAGCTCCGTTCATGATCAAGATCATCTATTTGTAATTATACATGTTGTGTTTGCGGGGATCCGATGGATATTGAGATGCTATTTTAGATTGATTATTGATTCTATCATGTCTTTGTTATTTGTGATCTTGCATGATTTCCGTTGTTAGTAGCTATCTTGGCCAAGTAGATGCTAGCAACTCCAAGAGTTAGTATTTATGCTCGATAGTGGGTTCATGCCTCTACTAATTTGGGGAAGTGACAGAAATCTCTAAGGTACTAGATGTGATGTTGCTACTAGGGAGAAAGCAACAATCCTTTGTTCATAGAATAATCGTATTGTTTACATTACACGCAATTTGTAAAGCAATAATTTGTTGCTTGCAACTTAATACTGGAGGGGGTTCAGATGATAACCTGAAGGTGGATTATTAGTCATAGATGCAGTTGGATGGCGGTCTATGTATAATGTTGTAATGCCCAATCAAGTTCCAAAGGAGTCAAGATGATTAGTATATGCATGTATTGCTTTCTCGATGTTTGTCAATTGCCTCGCTGTAATTTGTTCACCCAGCATGTTATCTATCTTAAGGAGAGCCACCTCTAGTGAACTATGGATCCCGGTCCTTTTCTTTACATACAATCTATAAACTCTTTACTGCTTTGTGTTTACTTTTTGCAAACTATTACTTCCTTCCATTCGATACGTTTAATCCATTGTTTTCAGCAAAACACGGTGAGATTGACAACCTAATCGCAAGTTGGGGACAGAGTTCTGTGGTTGTGTTGTGCAGGTCTCCACGTTACTACTAGCACCAGTAGTGCGCCCTGCCAAGGCTCAGCTAGCAACACCTTTGGGGTGTTTCCTTGCTCCTACTGGTTCGATTAAACCTTGGTTTCATAACTGACGGAAACTTGTTGCTGTGCTCATCATACCTTCCTCTTGGGGTTCCCCAACGAGCTTGTTAATACACGAGCCATCAAGCAATTTTCTGGCACCGTTGCCGCGGAGTCAAGGACATCTTCACAAGGGGAGTCCCTCATAACCAATCTCTTTACTTTGTTATTTTTGTTTTGCTTTGTTTCTTTTTTCTTTGTTTGCTTGTTTCTTTTTCAAAAACACAAAAAAATTAGTTTTACAAGTTTGCTTTCTTTATCAAAAACACAAAAAAATTAAGTCTCCTTTAGTTGTCACCTCTTCCTTAGCTCACCATGTTGATCCCCAAATTCACCCTGAAAGACCTTTCAATTTGTAGTGGCTCTATAATTAGGAAAGATAATATTGAAGAATTCTTTAATCATGTTAGTAAACATGAGGATACTGGGGATATATCCCTTGCAAAACTTGCCCCAAACTATGAGATTGCTGTAGCTTCTTTAATTCACATTTTAGAAGCTAGGTTTATTAACCTCAACCCCTTAATGCAAGTAATGTTTCTTCAGCTTAAAGAAATCGAGGACCCTTAAAAGAGGGATTTTATTCTAGAAACTTTATTTAAGGAGTTATATGATGTTGCCAAGGTGTTGGGTTCGCAGCATAGAAAACAAAAAAATTCCTACGATGGGAACTATACGCCAAGATCTATCTACTAGATACAAGCAACGGGTGGATATACATCCATAGAGAACTTACCCTCAAACACAACAAAGCTTTGTTAACGAGTTGGAACTCGTGGATGATGTAGTCGTACACTTGCCGATCTCAAGATCATGATGAAGTCCAGCAGGTCCGGCTCCAGCACGTCCATCAGATCCAGCTCCAGCAAGTCCAGGACCACCAAGTCCAACACCGCAAAGCAGCGGTGCATCCGTGATCGCACACACGTCCGGTACCCCGACAACCTCCGTCCCTCGCTCTAGCAAAGCAGCGGAAGCAGCAACTCCTTTCCAGATAAAGCCACCGGGAACATGTATCTCGCTAATCCGAGACCATGGGGAAATAATACTAGAGGGGGAGAGAGATCCTTCACGAGGAGGTGTGAGGAAGAAGGAGTGACAGGGGGGCCTTTTATAGGAGGAGGGGAGGGTGTCCTTTCACCTCCCCCATTCATGTGGTGGTAACCCCCTCCACATTAAAATGCCCCTTCACATTCTCTTTTAAAGTCTCCACTTTAAATGCATTAAATTTCTCCAAATTAATGCTCTCTCGTTTAATAAAACCCTTTTATTATTTTTATTCAGAATTTTGTTAATTACTTTAATTAACAAACATTCACATAAAACCCCCTGCAACATTTCAATATTACATGCAGAACCAATTTCAGCAATTTCACCCGAAACAGTTTCGGTGTCTATTGAAATAATCCCTACGCTTTCTTAAATCTTTATCTGAAACATATTTGCTCCAGATGGTGTCGGTATCCCTTAAGTGTGTTGTTGGAGATATGCCCAAGAGGCAATAATAAAAGTGGTTATTATTATACCTTTGTGTTTATGATGAATGTTTACATCCCATGCTATAATTGTATTATTAGGAAACACTAATACATGTGTGTTTTGTAAACATAAGAGAGTCCCTAGTAAGCCTCTTGTTGAACTAGCTTGCTGATTAATTGATGATCATGGTTTGCTGATCATGGACATTAGGATGTGATTAATAACAAGGTTATATCATTAGGAGAATGATGTGATGGACACACACCCATAGTAAGCGTAGCATAAGATCAAGTCATTAAGTTTGTATTGCTGTAAGCTTTTAAATGCATAGTAACCTAATCCTTCGACCATGAGGTTGTGTTAATCACCATCACCGGATGGGTACTTTGATGACATCAAACACCGCTTCATAACTGGGTGGTCATAAAGGTGTCATTGGGTATTCTGAAAGTATGTGTTGAAGCGCATGGACCAAGATTGGGATTTATCCATCCATATGACGGATATATATGCTCTAGGCCCTCTCGGTTGAATGTCATCTAGTTAGCTTGCAAGCATGTGACTGGGTCACAAGGGATGACATATCACGGAACGAGTAAAGAGTACTTATCAGTAACGAGGTAGAACTAGGTATTGAGATGCCGACGATCAAACCTCGGATAAGTATAGTATCGCGTGACAAAGGGAATTGGTTTCGTATGTAAATGGTTCAATCGATCACGAAGTCATCGTTGCGTATGTGGGAGCCATTATGGATCTCCAGGTCCCGCTGATGGTTAGTGATAGGAGATGTGTCTCTGTCATGTCTACATATTCACGAACCGTAGGGTGACACACTTAAGGTTCGAAGTTGTTTTAAGTAGATATGGAATGTGCGTTGGAGACCGAATGTTGTTCGGAGTCTCGGAATGGATCCGGGACATCACGAGGAGATCCGGAATTGTCCGGAGAATAAGATTCATATATTGGGGATCATTTTCTGAGTTAGGAAATGTTCCGGAGTATTTGTATGAGGATTCTAGAAGGATTCGGAATGTTCCGGAAGGTTCTGGAAGGTTTCTTAGAGTTTGCTTGAAAACCAAGGAAGGGATCAAGGAGTCCTGGTGGGTCAAGACAAGGAGTCGTGGGGGAGGAGGACTCCTCCCTCCCTCCCCAATCCGCCGGCCCTAGGAGGAGGGGAGTCCTACTAGGACTCCCCCTCCCCAGGCGCCCTCCCTCCTTTAAATAGAAGGGGGAGGCGCCACCCCTTGCCTCTCCTCCATAACTCCCAATCTCTGCCGCCTCTCTCCTCCTCCTTTCTTCTGCACAGGCATAGGCGAAGCCCTGCAGAATTCTCTACTCCACCACCACCACCACCACGTCGTCGTGCTGCTGTGATTCCGTGGAGAAGATCTACTACCTCCGCTGCTCACTGGAACGAGGAGAGGAAGGTCTGCTTCGACTCCGCACGTGTGACCGACTGCGCAAGCGCTACCGAAACGTGGCACTGGAAGGATCGTCCACTTGACCGACTGCGGAAGCGTTGCCGGAACGCGACGCCGTAAGGATCGTCCACACGATCTTGAGATCGGCAAGTGATCGACTACATCAACCACGAGATCTAATCTCATTAACGCTTTCGGATCTACGAGGGTTAGTTCCTATCTTTCTCGTTGCACATGTCTAATAGATTAGATCTTGGCTTTTATCTAGATTAGATCTGGGTTTTGTTCGTTCTTGCGGTAGAATTTTTTTGTTTTCCATGCTACGAACCCATCAGTGGTATCAGAGCCGTATCTATGCGTAGATCTGTTGCACAAGTAGAACACAATGTTTTTGTGGGCGTTGATGCTTTTGTTGTCTGTGTCTTAGCGTGTACTTTGCATCTTGCGGCATGGTGGGATGAAGCGGCTCGGGCTAACATTACATGTCATCGCACATGAGACTTGCTCCACGCTTGACGTGCAACTTGCTTTGCACAAGTGGCTTTGCGGGTGTCTGTCTCTCCCACCATAGTTAAGATTCAATTTACAATGAGCATCTGACAACACTTGTATCAACGTTGTGGTCCTTGTTCGTAGGTAAGATCCGTCTTATGCGAAAGCCCCAAACCACGTAAAACATGCAAAGAAAATTAGAGGCGTCTAACTTGTTTTTGCAGGGTTTTTGTGATGTGATATGGCCATCATGTGATTGTGATTGTATTTGATATATGCAATGATCCTTGTTGTAATATGGCAACCGGCAGGAGCCTAATGGTTGTCTTTAATTCTGTTAAGACCTGCGTGTCTATTCATCTTGTAATAGCTTTATTCCAAGTAGTTGTAATAGTTGCTGGTGATGATGGACAACCATGAAGCGGCGCCACTGACATTGACGCAATGCTGGTGATGATGGAGATCATGTTCGTGCTTTGGAGATGGAGATCAAAGGCGCAAGAAGAAAATGCCATATCATATCACACTAATTATGAATTGCCTGTGATGTTTATCCTTTATGCATCTTGTATTGCTTAGATCGCGACGGTAGCATTATAAGATGATCCCTCTCACTAAATATCAAGTAATAAAGTGTTCACCCTTAGTTGGCACCATTGCTAAGACTCATCGTTTCGAAGCATCTCGTGATGATCGGATGTGATAGATTCTACGTGTGCATACAACGGGTGCAAGCCAGATTTGCACATGCGGAAACTAAGGTTATCTTGACGAGCCTAGCATGTACAAACATGGTCTCGGAACACAGAATACCGAAAGGTAGAGCATGAGTCATATAAATGATATGATGAACATGAAGATTGTTCGCCGATGAAACTACATCTTCTCTCGTGAAGATCGGACTTGGTGTAGTGGACTTGGTTCGTGTAATCACTAAGACAATGTGAGGGATGTTGTTTTGAGTGGGAGTTCACCTATTTAGTTTAAGAATTAAATTTGAACTCAATTTATCATAAACTTAGTCTAAACTACTTGCAAATTGTTGTAGATTATGGCGACCCCCTCCATCAATTTCAATGCGTTCCTAGAGAAAGAAAAGCTTAAGAACAATGGAAGCAATTTCACGGACTGGTTCCGTGGACTGAAGATCATCCTCAGGGCTGGTCAGTTGACCTATGTGCTCGAAGCACCGCTAGGTGACCCACCTGCAGATGATGCTACCGATGACGTAAAGAATGTTTACGCCACTTGGAAAAATCATTACTCCATAGTTCAGTGTGCCATCCTGTACGGTTTAGAAGCGAAGCTCCAAAAGCGTTTTGAGCACCACGACCCGTTCGAGATCATTAAGGAGCTCAGGCTAATTTTTGAGACTCGCGCGGCCATGGAGAGCTATGAGGCCTCCGAAAAGTTCTTTAACTGTAAGATGGAAGAGGGAAGCTCCGTTAGCGAGCACATGCTCACCATGTCTGGGTACGCAAAAAAGCTCCAAGAGTTGGGAATATCGATTCCTAATGAGTTGGGGATTCACCGTCTCCTCCAATCACTGCCACCAAGTTACAAGAACTTTGTGATGAACTACAACATGCACTGCATGAACAAGACGTTGCCTGAACTATCGTCCATGCTGAAAACTGCTGAAGTGGAGATCAAGAAGGAGCACCAAGTGTTGATGGTCAATAAGACCACCAATTTCAAGAGACAGGGCAAGCCTAAGAACAAGGGCAACTTCAAGAAGAACGGCAAGAAAGCTGCCGCACCTGCTAAGAAGCCCAAGGCTGGTCCTAACCCTGAAACTGAGTGCTTCTACTGCAAGGGTGCTGGTCACTAGAAGCGTAACTGCCCAAAGTACCTGGCGGATCTGAAGAACGGCAACATCAAGAAGAAAGGTATATTTTATATATGTGTTATAGATGTGTATCTCACTAGTAATCGTAGTAGTGCCTAGGTATTTGATACTAGTTCGGTTCCTCATATTTGTAACTCAAAACAGGAGCTGCGGAATAAACGAAGACTGGCAAGAGACAAGGTGACAATGCGCGTTGGAAATGGCTCCAAGGTTGATGTGATCGCCGTCGGCACGCTCCCTCTACATCTACCTTCGGGATTAGTTTTAAATTTGAATAATTGTTATTTGGTGCCTGCGTTAAGCATGAACATTATATCTGGATCCTGTTTATTGCGAGACGGTTACTCTTTTAAATCCAAGAATAAAGGTTGTTCGATTTATATGAGTAATATCTTTTATGGTAATGCACCTGAGATGAATGGTTTATTCTTACTGAATCTCGATAGTAGTGATACACATGTTCACAACATAGATGCTAAACGAATAAAATTGAATGATAATTCTACATACATGTGGCACTGTCGTCTTGGTCACATTGGAGTGAAGCGTATGAAGAAACTCCATTCAGATGGAATTCTTGAATCACTTGATTTTGAATCACTTGAAAGATGCGAAGCATGTCTAATGGGAAAAATGACTAAGACTCCATTCTCTGGAATAATGGAGCGAGCTACAGACTTATTGGAAATAATACATACCGATGTGTGCGGTCCAATGAGTGTAGCATCGCGTGGTGGATATCATTATGTTCTCACTTTCACGGATGACTTAAGTAGATATGGTATGTCTACTTTATGAAACATAAATCCGAAACTTTCGAGAAGTTTAAGGAATTTCAAAGTGAAGTGGAAAATCATTGTAACAAGAAGATTAAGTTTCTGCATTCTGATCGCGGAGGTGAATATCTGAGTTATGAGTTTGTCATGCATTTAAAGAAATGTGGAATACTTTCGCAGTTGACACCGCCGGGAACACCATAGCGTAATGGTGTGTCCGAACGTCGTAATCGAACTCTCTTAGATATGGTTCGGTCTATGATGTCTCTTACAGATTTACCGTTATCATTTTGGGGCTATGCATTAGAGACAGCCGCATTCACTTTAAATAGGGCACCATCTAAATCCGTTGAAACGACACCGTATGAATTGTGGTTTGGTAAGAAACCTAAGTTGTCGTTCCTTAAAGTTTGGGGTTGCGAAGCATATGTAAAGAAGTTACAACCTGATAAGCTAGAACCCAAAGCGGAGAAATGCATCTTCATAGGATACCCTAAAGAAACAATTGGGTATACCTTCTATCATAGATCCGAAGGCAAAGTTTTCATTGCAAAGAATGGATCCTTTCTTGAGAAGGAGTTTCTCTCGAAGGAGGTGACTGGAAGGAAAGTAGAACTCGATGAGGTTATTGAACCTTCTCTCGGATTTGAGAGTAGCGCAGCACCGGAAGATGTTTTTGTGCCTCCTGCACCGATTGAAGAGGAAGCTAATGATAATGATCATGAAACTTCAAATGAAGTTACTGCTGAACCTCGCAGGTCAACGAGGGTTCGTACCACTCCTGATTGGTATGACTCTGCCTTGAACGTCATGTTGGTGGACAACGCTGATGACCCTGCGACGTATGAAGAAGCTATGGTGAGCCCAGATTCCGACAAATGGCTAGAAGCCATGAAATCCAAAATGGGATCCATGTACGAAAACCAAGTGTGGACTTTGGTGGACTTACCGGATGGCCGTAAGGCTGTCGAGAACAAATGGATTTTCAAGAGAAAAACAGATGGTGATGGTAATGTTACCGTCTATAAAGCTCGACTTGTCGCGAAAGGGTTCCGACAAATTCAAGGAGTTGACTATGATGAGACTTTCTCACCAGTAGTGAAGCTAAAGTCTGTGAGGATTTTGTTAGCAATTGCTGCACATTTCGATTATGAGATTTGGCAGATGGATGTCAAAACGGCGTTCCTTAATGGTGACATTGAGGAAGAGTTGTATATGGTACAACCCAAGGGTTTTGTCGATCCTAAAGATGCTAACAAGGTATGCAAGCTTCAGCGCTCCATTTATGGACTGAAGCAAGCATCCCGGAGTTGGAATCAACGTTTTGATAAAGTAATCAAAAACTTTGGATTTATACAAACTTATGGAGAAGCTTGTATTTACAAGAAAGTGAGTGGGAGCTCTGTAGCATTCCTAGTACTATATGTAGATGACATATTGTTGATTGGGAATGATATAGAACTTCTTAATAGCGTCAAAACCTATTTGAATAATAGTTTTTCAATGAAGGGTCTTGGCGAAGCGGCATACATTCTAGGCATCAAGATTTATAGAGATAGATCAAGACGCCTAATAGCGCTTTCACAAAGTACATACTTGGACAAAGTTCTAAAGAAGTTTAGAATGGAAGATAGCAAGAAAGGGTCAGTGCCCATGTTGTCAGGTAAGACCTTGAGTAAGACTCAAAGTCCAGCTACGGCAGAAGATAGAGTAAAAATGAATAATATTCCCTATGCCTCGGCCATAGGTTCTATCATGTATGCCATGCTGTGTACAAGACCGGATATAGCACATGCTGTTAGTTTGACCAGCAGATATCAAAGTGATCCTGGAATGGAACACTGGACAGCGGTCAAGAATATCCTAAAGTACCTAAATAGGACTAAGGATATGGTTCTTTCTTATGGAGGTGATGAACAGCTTGTTGTAAACGGTTACACCGATGCTAGTTGGAACACCGATCCGGATGACTCAAAGTCACAGTCGGGATACGTATTTATTTTGAATGGTGCTGCAGTGAGCTGGAGGAGTGCGAAGCAAAGCGTTGTGGCGAAATCTTCAACTGAATCGGAATACATAGCTGCTTCGGAGGCTGCACAAGAAGCCATTTGGATGAAAGAATTCATTACTGAACTTGGCGTGGTTCCTAGTGCGCTGGACCCGATGGCCATCTACTGTGACAACACAGGTGCCATAGCTAATGCATAGGAGCCAAGGTCACATAGCAAGCTGAAGCACATCAAGCTACGTTTCCACGCTATTCACGAGTATGTCCGAGATGGTGACATAAAGATTTGAAAAGTACACACTGATCTGAATGTGGCAGATCCGTTGACTAAACCTCTCCCTAGGGCAAAGCATGACCAACACCAGAACGCCATGGGTGTTCGGTATATTACCATGTAATCTAGATTATTGACTCTAGTGCAAGTGGGAGACTGTTGGAGATATGCCCAAGAGGCAATAATAAAAGTGGTTATTATTATATCTTTGTGTTTATGATGAATGTTTACATCCCATGCTATAATTGTATTATTAGGAAACACTAATACATGTGTGTTTTGTAAACATAAGAGAGTCCCTAGTAAGCCTCTTGTTGAACTAGCTTGTTGATTAATTGATGATCATGGTTTCCTGATCATGGACATTAGGATGTGATTAATAACAAGGTTATATCATTAGGAGAATGATGTGATGGACACACACCCATAGTAAGCGTAGCATGAGATCAAGTCATTAAGTTCGTATTGCTGTAAGCTTTTAAATGCATAGTAACCTAATCCTTCGACCATGAGGTTGTGTTAATCACCATCATCGGATGGGTACTTTGATGACATCAAACACCACTTCGTAACTGGGTGGTCATAAAGGTGTCATTGGGTATTCTGAAAGTATGTGTTGAAGCGCATGGACCAAGATTGGGATTTGTCCATCCATATGACGGATAGATATGCTCTGGGCCCTCTCGGTGGAATGTCATCTAGTTAGCTTGCAAGCATGTGACTGGGTCACAAGGGATGACATATCACAGAACGAGTAAAGAGTACTTATCAGTAACGAGGAAGAACTAGGTATTGAGATGCCGACGATCAAACCTCGGATAAGTATAGTATCGCGTGACAAAGGGAATTGGTTTCGTATGTAAATGGTTCAATCGATCACAAAGTCATCTTTGAGTATGTGGGAGCCATTATGGATCTCCAGGTCCCGCTGATGGTTATTGATAGGAGATGTGTCTCTGTAATGTCTACATATTCACGAACCGTAGGGTGACACACTTAAGGTTCGAAGTTGTTTTAAGTAGATATGGAATGTGCGTTGGAGACCGAATGTTGTTCGGAGTCTCGGAATGGATCCGGGACATCATGAGGAGATCCGGAATTATCCGGAGAATAAGATTCATATATTGGGGATCATTTTCTGAGTTAGGAAATGTTCCGGAGTATTTGTATGAGGATTCTAGAAGGTTTCGGAATGTTCCGGAAGGTTCTGGAAGGTTTCTTGGAGTTTGCTTGAAAACCAAGGAAGGGATCAAGGAGTCCTGGTGGGTCAAGACAAGGAGTCGTGGGGGAGGAGGACTCCTCCCCCCTCCCCAATCCGCCGGCCCTAGGAGGAGGGGAGTCCTACTAGGACTCCCCCTCCCCAGGCGCCCTCCCTCCTTTAAATAGAAGGGGGAGGCGCCACCCCTTCCCTCTCCTCCATAACTCCCAATCTCTGCCGCCTCTCTGCTCCTCCTTTCTTCTGCACAGGCATAGGCGAAGCCCTGTAGAATTCTCTACTCCACCACCACCACGCCGTCGTGCTGCTGTGATTCCGTGGAGAAGATCTACTACCTCCGCTACTCGCTGGAACGAGGAGAGGAAGGTCTGCTTCAACTCCGCACGTGTGACCGACTGCGCAAGCGCTGCCGAAACGCGGCGCCGGAAGGATCGTCCACTTGACCGACTGCGGAAGCGCTGCCGGAACGCGACGCCGGAAGGATCGTCCACACGATCTTGAGATCGGCAAGTGATCGACTACATCAACCACGAGATCTAATCTCGTTAACGCTTTCGGATCTACGAGGGTTAGTTCCTATCTTTCTCGTTGCACATGTCTAATAGATTAGATCTTGGCTTTTATCTAGATTAGATCTGGGTTTTGTTCATTCTTGCGGTAGAAATTTTTTGTTTTCCATGCTACGAACCCATCATGTGTCACCCTACGGTTCACGAATAATGCAGACATGATCGAGACCCCTCTTAGATCAATAACCAGAAGTGGGACCTGGAGATCCATACTGACTCCTACACATTCAACGATGACTTCTGTGATCGTGAGAACATTTAATGCTAGTAACTAAATCCCTTTATCTCGCGATATATTACATGTCCGAGATTCGATCATCGGTATCTCCATACATAGTTTGATCTCGTTGGCGACATGCACTCTTTTCTCGTTCCCGTGATATAACATTCTAGTGATCACATCACTTTCTTGCAAGCTATCTTAATGTGATATCACCGAGAGGGCCCAGAGTATATCTATCTGTCATCGGGATGGACAAATCCCTCTCTTGATCCAGGAGCCTCAACATAACACCTTTGTAGCACTGAACCCACCTTTATAGTCACCCTGTTACGGTGTGACGTTTGATGTTATCAAGATACTCTTCCGGTGTCAGCAATTAACATGATCTCATGGTCTAAGGACTAAGATTACTTCGTATGATGTTATAGAAATATAAACATAATGAATTTGATCGTAATGTTATACTTCGGATGAATGTTCATCACATCATTCCACCAATGTTGTGACCTCGTTATTAACAACATCCAATGTCCATGATCAGGAAACCTTGATCATCTTGTTAATCAACAAGCTAGTTTATATGAGAGGTAGTACTAGGAACTTTGTATCTTGTTTACTAAACACACATGTATTAACATTTCCAATTAATACAATTATAGCATGCAAAATAAACATTTATCATAAACATGGAATAAGATAATAACCACTTTATTATTGCCTCTCGGACATATTCCCTTCACAAGGAAGCTAGGAAAGTCTTTGAACGTTTCAATATGCTAGGCTCATGTGTAGATGTTGTTGGTACATGAGAAAAGATGAACAAAACCGAACCTAATGGGGAGGAACCTAAGATACCAATACCCTTTAAACTAGCAGCAATACATGAAGCCATAGAAAAGAATCTTGATTGGATTGTTCCTGAAAACCCTTTTGATGAAAATAGTGAACCTAAGAGCATTGAGAGAGTGTTCTCTAGAAATTATTTGGATGATATATCTTGCCTTGTTGAAGATATTTCTGGTATTAATCTTAATGCTTCTTCATTTGAGAACACTTGATTCTTTCTTGCTTCTTATGCCTAACTTAAAGGCGTTAAAGAAAAGTACTTATTGGGAGATAACCCAAAAGTTCTAGATGAGTCTTGGAAGTTATTACTTCAGTAATAACTGCTCCTTATCCTTTTTATTTGCTTTTTGTGCCAAGAGTAACCTCTAATGAGAGAGAAGTGATGATTGGGAAAGTTGTTGTCCCGAAACAGATTTCTGTGCTTCACCGTA
The DNA here is from genome assembly GCA_910589775.1 of Avena eriantha. Lineage (NCBI taxonomy): Eukaryota > Viridiplantae > Streptophyta > Magnoliopsida > Poales > Poaceae > Avena > Avena eriantha. The sequence continues at coordinate 21,136,441 of OU342741.1, read as the reverse complement.
AAAAATCGTGTAAAATATCTGAACGTCTTTTTGAAGCGTGATTTTTTGTGCTTATGACCCAGGTTGTTATATAACTTTCATTAGTTCAACACTTTTTGATTTGACCAACATAAGGTCTTCGAAAAAATTCGTCTTTATCTGCTGGTCTGTTTTGACAGATTTTTGCCATTTTCTGCATTTGCTTCTTGTTGGTTCCTTTTTGAGTTCTTTTGGAAAATTGAGCTTTTTGAGGGAAGTGCTTCAGTAGCTAGTGTTCTAATGGAAGTTTATTTGGTGTTAGAACTGAATCTTAAGACCTATTATCTTGAGTGCACTAATGTTGCTAATGAAGGAAAAATTTCAGGTGTATGGAAGGAATGAGAAATGAGATGAAGGACGGACTAAAGCTCAAGCTTGGGGATGCCACGCGTGTCACCCCAGGAAATATCCAAGAAGTACAAGCGTCAAAGCTTGGGTATGCCCAAGGCATCCCCTTCTTCATCAATAAAAATCCTAGGTTTCTTCCAAACGCTTCATTTTTATTGTTTCATGCACAGTTGTGTTGTTCTTGTAGCGTCTTTTTTTTGTTTTCGTTTTAGTTTTTCGTTTGCTTGGTTTGCTTAGTTTTCTGAATAAATTGGTTAGACCCCCTCTTTCATACATTGGTTTGCAAATACTTTGGTTTGGTTTGGAAAAGAGTAGGAAAGTTCATGCTTATGTCGTAAAAAGAGCTCATTTTGACTGTGGCCTATGCTTTGTCATGCCATGCTTGATACTGTTTTGTCTTTATGCTTAGTATTCTTTGTTGTAGCACGAATTGTTATAAACAATTGAGATTACTTAATGTGCCTTGGATGAATCATGCGTTGTTTTAGCATATTAAAGCATAGTATAGTGGTATTCTCCATCGATGCTTTATTTGGGTTGACTTGGCGCATGCTCACACCATGTTATGACTATCTCAAGTCACCATAGCCTTTATGGTCCTTAGTTTTCAACTTTTAGTATCACTTTATGCTTTGATCAATGATGTTTTGACGCTCTGCATGATTATGGCCATTATTGCTCTCTTAGTTTGTCGCTTCCAGTCTTTTGCTAGCCTCCACAACCAAGTATGAGTTCCACTCATGCATCCAACTCCCTAAACCAAGTTATTCCAAAGAGTCCACCATACCTACCTACTAGCTTATGCTATTCCAAGTATATTCATGCTTTTTTATCTTCCAAATTAAACTTGTTATGAGAAAACTAGTGATTAAAGCTCTCACGAACTTGATGGCACACTTTACTTTTCTGCATTTAATAAACTTGAACCATTGGGTCCTTCTTTGTTGCGTATATGCTTGCGCTTTATAAGTTGAAATTAGCAGAACCATGTATCATGGGGAACGCTTTCAACATTGCACTTGTACTTTGTACCCCGTTGATATCATGTTCTTTTGCTTATGGATCCCGGCAGTGTGAAATAAAAGTGGAACTTGTAAGATCATGGAGTTTGTATGTGTGTTAGAGAAACGCCTGGGCCGCTAGCCTAATCCATGCCTAATCATGGTGGAAACTTGCAGCAAACCATAATGAGCACTCTATGAAGCATCCTCAATAAAAACCTATGCAAATAGCAAATAAAAAGATCGTTGAGATGCTCATTGTCTGCTTGCCTTGTCATTTTGATTATGGGATAGCTCATGTATCATGTGCAAGGGGTACCCCGTTGGCGGTTCTTCATGATACACATGTACTTACAATGACAAGAGCTTACTTGTGACTAAAGTTGACTAGCATGAGATTCGGTCTTTGTAAGTAAGGGGCATGAGATTTCGGTTTATAACTTGTCAAGCATATCCTCTTAGTTGTGTCACTTTAACCTTAATCACCTTCAAGATGCTTATGATAGGGGCAATGAGAGCTGAAAGCTATAAGTACCATAATTTTTGGAAGCTCTTTATGAGACTTGAATCCCTACTTGCTTCTATGAAGGCCTTTCTTCCACCATTATATTGAGTCTCCACCTTCTACCTTTATGCACCTACTTTGAGAGCATAGTGGCCATTCTTAGTTCTATGTGCATTGTCCCAAGACTAGTTGATTGATGCATAACTTGATATTGCTTGTTTTAAACTATTTGTATCTAGTCACTCTTATGAACTTTGAAGGTGTCCTATGCATTTATATTTGCTACTCTATGAGGGACAAGCTGAATACTATTATGCTATGTTTTCTTTATGTGAAACAAACAAACGTCTTGCAAAGCGTTGTTATTCATGAATCTTTTGATTGTGCCTTTTCATGTTGCATCATAGTTTCTGTCTTATTGCTAGAACTTTGTCTTTGATGTTATGATTGAAGTACTATGATCCCGGCTTTGAATGTTTTACAAATACTTTGATCAAGTCTTTGATGGTGCATGTCACCTCAAAAATTATTCTTTCCTTTTTCACTTACCTGCTCGAGGACGAGCAATCGTTAAGCTTGGGGATGTTGATACATTGCAAATGTATCTATAATATTTGATGTTCCATGCTTGGTTTTATCCACTTTCTTGTGTTTTGTCCACACTTTGGAGTACTTTTCATATGATTTCTTGGACTAACCTATTAACAAGAGCCACTGTGCCAGCTGCCGGTTTTCGGTTGTTTTTGGTTCCAGAAAGTCAGAAAATGAATATTCTCGGAATTGGACGGGACAAAAGCCAAAGTGCCTATTTTTCCGGAAGTCATCAGATGCCAAAAAACGAGGCGGAGAGGAGCCAGGGGGCCACCACACCACCTGGCTGTGCGGGCCAAGCCTGGCCGCGCCAGGGGGTGGTGTGGCCAGCCCAGGCACCCCCTCGGCTTCTCCTTCCGCCTATATATTGCCTTCGGGAAGAAAACCCTAAGTACCCGATGAAAAATCCACGAAAGAGTCTGTAGTCGCCGTCATCTCCATCCCTAGATCGGGAGGGATCTGAAGCTCTTCCCGGCACCCTGCCAGAGAGGGGAATTCACCCTGGAGGCCTTCTTCATCACCATGCAAGCCTCCGGTGTGATGCGTGAGTAGTTCATCCTTGGACTACGGATCCATGTAGTAGCTAGATGGCTGGTTCTCCTCCTTTGTGCTTTCATGTTTAGATCTTGTGAGCTCCGTTCATGATCAAGATCATCTATTTGTAATTCTGCATGTTGTGTTTGCGGGGATCCGATGGATATTGAGATGCTATTTCAGATTGATTATTGATTCTATCATGTCTTTGTTATTTGTGATCTTGCATGCTTTCCGTTGTTAGTAGCTATCTTGGCCAAGTAGATGCTAGCAACTCCAAGAGTTAGTATTTATGCTCGATAGTGGGTTCATGCCTCTACTAATTTGGGGAAGTGACAGAAATCTCTAAGGTACTAGATGTGATGTTGCTACTAGGGAGAAAGCAACAATCCTTTGTTCATAGAATAATCGTATTGTTTACATTACACGCAATTTGTAAAGCAATAATTTGTTGCTTGCAACTTAATACTGGAGGGGGTTCAGATGATAACCTGAAGGTGGATTATTAGTCATAGATGCAGTTGGATGGCGGTCTATGTATAATGTTGTAATGCCCAATCAAGTTCCAAAGGAGTCAAGATGATTAGTATATGCATGTATTGCTTTCTCGATGTTTGTCAATTGCCTCGCTGTAATTTGTTCACCCAGCATGTTATCTATCTTAAGGAGAGCCACCTCTAGTGAACTATGGATCCCGGTCCTTTTCTTTACATACAATCTATAAACTGTTTACTGCTTTGTGTTTACTTTCTGCAAACTATTACTTCCTTCCATTCGATACATTTAATCCTTTGTTTTCAGCAAAACATGGTGAGATTGACAACCTCATCACAAGTTGGGGACAGAGTTCTGTGGTTGTGTTGTGCAGGTCTCCACGTTGCTACTAGCACCGATAGTGCGCCCTGCCAAGGCTCAGCTAGCTACACCTTTGGGGTGTTTCCTTGCTCCTACTGGTTCGATTAAACCTTGGTTTCATAACTAAGGAAAACTTGTTGCTGTGCTCATCATACCTTCCTCTTGGGGTTCCCCAACGAGCTTGTTAATACATGAGCCATTAGTATTTCATACGTTGTTGGTCCTCCCATGCTTCTGGTGTATATGTTGTCTTCCCACACACGCCCAGGAAGCCTAGCAGGTTCAGGCATAGATTCTTCGTCACGTGCATCCCGTCGATTGAAGAGCGGACACGTAGGACTTTCCAATAGGGTAGCTCCCAAAATATTGATTTCTTCTTCCACATGGGCACGTGTACGGTAGCAACGTCGTTCGGAACAGGTTGACTGCCAGGACCCTTTCCAAAGATTACTTCTATGTCCTTGACGATACCAAATACATCATCACCAGTAGGGAGGTTGGGCCTTTTCCGGTAATCTGCCTCACCTTTGAAATGCTTCCTTTCTTTCTTACTTGATGATTGGTCGGAAGAAATCGACGATTCCCTAGGTACACAACCTTCTTACATTTAGGCAAATATGTAGCTTCAGTATCATCTAAACAGTGTGTGCATGCCTCGTATCCCTTTTATGTCTATCCTGAAAGGTTACTAAGAGCATGCCAATCATTGATGGTTACGAAAAGCAGCACTCGTAGGTCAAATGGCTCCTGTTTGTGCTCATCCCACACACATACACCTAGTTTTCCCCACAACTATAAGAGTTCTTCAACTAATGGCCTTAGGTACACATCAATGTCGTTGTCGGGTTGCTTCGGGCCTTGGATAAGCACTGGCATCATAATGAACTTACGCTTCATGCACAGCCAAGGAGGAAGGTTGTAGATACATAGAGTCATAGGCCAGGTGATGTGACTACAGATCTGCTCCCCAAAAGGATTCATGCCATCTGTACTTAGACCAAACCATAATTTCCTCGTGTCACCTACAAAGTCTAGGAACTCTCTCTCGATTTTTCTCCACTGCGACCCATTAGCGAGGTAATTCAACTTCCCGTCTTTCTTACGGTCTTCATTGTGCTATCGCAACAACCTGGCATGCTCTTTGTTTCTAAACAGACGTTTCAACCTTGGTATTATAGGAGCATACCACATAACCTTAGTAGGAACCCTCTTCCTAGGGGGCTCGTCATCGCCATCAACATCACCAGGGTCATCTCGTCTGATCTTATACCGCAGTGCATACCATACATTTATATAAATTCTCGTACTCCTCACCGTGGTAGAGGATGCAGTCATTAATGCATGCATGTATCTTCTACACATCTAATCCTAGAGGCAGAGAATCTTCTTTGCTTCGTAAGTACTCTCGGGCAATTTGTTATCATTTGGAAGCTTCGGCTTCATTATTTTCAGTGACTTCTCAAATCCCTTGTCAGATAAACCAGTCTCTGCCTTCCATTTTAGCAATTCCAGTGTGGTACCGAGCTTGGTGCTGCCATCTTTGCAATTTGGGTACAACAATTTTTATGATCCTCTAACATGCCCTCCAACTTCAACTTCTCCTTCGTTGTTTCACAGTCTCGCTTTGCATCAGAAATGACTCAACCAAGATCATCAACAGGCTCATCTGATGCCCATTCTTCACCTCCTTCTTCATTCTCTTCCATTGTAGTATCATCGTATTTAGGGAACATATGAAAATAGTTGTCATCATACTCTTCTTCTTCATTATATTCCATCATAACCCCTCTTTCTCTGTCCTTGGTCCAGCAATTATAGCTGGGCATGAAACCTCTCCGAACCAGGTGGACACGAATGATTTTCGAGGAAGAGTACTCCTTGATGTTCCGACATTGAACACATGGACAACACATAAATCCATTCTCTTTGTTTGCCTTAGCCACATCGATAAATTTATCCACGCCTTGAATGTACACAGGTTCACATCGGTCACCGTACATCCATCCCCGCCAATTCATCTGCATCATTACAGAACATCATGAATAGTGACATGACCACTTTACGTCGACACATGCATTATTATATCAATGATAGATGAAGGATAAGGTTGGTAATTAACCTCGATCAAGAAGGAAAGAGAGAGTAGAAAGGCTTAAGTGTGGCTCGGGAACCTCATATCATTTTTGTTTTGTGTAAATCAAGCGGTATCATTCTCTCAGACATTCTGTTGAACACCTAATGTGCATAGGAAAAAAACTAGCACACACACCTCACTCCTTCCACCAAGAGAAAAAACAGAGGGAGGGCTGGCTAGGCTGGCGCATTTATAGGCGGACTATTCATCCCAGTTCGTAATACGAACCGGGACTAAAGGTGTGCGGCGGGCCATGTGTCTAGGGCCCGACCTTTAGTCCCGGTTCGTATTACAAACCAGGACGAATAGACCCTTACGATCCAGGACGTATGCCCCTGGCTCCCGTGCGTCGCTCGGGTCCCTCGAACTGGGACAAATGCGACCATTAGTCCCGATTCGTGGAGGAACCGGGATAAAAGCTCTAGGAGGCTACGAACGAAAGGCAGTTTTTCTACTAGTGGCGGTAAGTGTGCATCAGGCTCGGGATGCCGCCTGCCCTGTCAACGGCATTCAGTGGGACTTGAAGAGGCTGGGAAAGAGGCCAAGTGGCCTACCAGAGCCAGGAACAATGCGATGTACGATGAAGCTGTGAGATCAGGTGGATGAGCACATACGGTGGCGGGCAATGACATGGCACACTCTGGTGATGCATGTCCGGCAATGGCAGGGACGACATGCTACCATGGCCACGGAGAAAGAGGGTGGCCCACATATATTGGGTACTAGTACTTACTAGCTATTGGGCAAAGGTTTGGATGAATTTTTGGTACCCAAAGTTGGATGACTTTGAATCAGTGACATGTAGGCCGACATATACATATGATCCACAAGTCACTAAAAAGTCAGTGTAGCAAAGTCAGCTAACAGTTTTATTTTGCGGTTTTGCTAGTTCTCAGGCGTTTGAGAACTTCTTAGGTCTCAGTCGTCTTTTTCACCGTTCAATTTACCTCGTGATTCGTGCAAAGTGAAAGTTATATATGAGTTGCAACTTGGGTGTAATTGAGAATTTAATGAGTAAACTCTAGGAAGCTGGAGCAACACCCCCACGCATAGATCCCACCGCCGACCACCTCGGCCCCGCCGTCCCCTCTCCGCTGGCTCCTCCGGCCCCAGCCTCCTCTCCCCCGTAGAACTCCTTCCACCCTGCCGCCAGCATGGTGTCTTCCTCATACTCCCAGCCCCCAGGCTTCTCCTAGAGCTGGCAACGCGCGGGCAGCACCGAGTCGGTCTCGTCGGTGCATCCTTAGGTGAAATACCACGTCTTCGGCCTAGGGATTTCCTCTAGCTCCTCGCAGGGGGACAGTCGCGAGGTCGTGCAACCTCAGGTGGCGACGGCTACTCCACCGGCGGCGAGAGGCCGCGTCCAGGACTGTTTGGGATGGGAGAAACCTCGGCCTTCTGGCAAGGAGAAATGGCAGCGGCGCGTGGAGCTCAGGCAGTGGGGCAGGCCGCAGTCGAGGGGAGATGTGGAGCGAGAGATGGAGGGGCTCTGTTTCAATTGCTACAAGGAAGGTCACAGGAAGCAGGATTGCACGAACGATATGGTGTGCAAGAAGTGTAAGCAGGAAGGTCATGAGGCCAAGGACTACAAGCAACGGCCACAAAGCCCGTCCATGGAGGAGGAGCTCCGATCCTTAGCGCTCACCAAGATGGCCCACCGTACCTCGCCGGGCATGGCGCAGCCCTGCGCCACGAGGCGTGAGCCAGCAAGAGAGGGGCTCGAGGCCCAGCGCACTGTGAGCCCGCCACCGCCGCCGCCACCGAGTTCGCGTTTCCCAGCCATGGAGTCATGGCCGCAGTTGAGTGATGTGTCTGCGGCAAGCGCCGCAGGTGGCATGGGAGACAGACGAGGTGTTGGCTCCGGTTTGTGTAGTTTGGCGCACGGCATCCATGAACACATAGGAGCAGAGGCTCCGGTTCGCCATGGTTGCTTATATTAGGGGAAATAGGCCTGAGGTCTCGTGTCAGCTGGTGATGGAGACGCTGGCGACTATGGGTGTGCCGGCCAGGGCGGTCTCAGTGCACTATTTAGCACCGGAGGATTTTCTGGTGGTTTTTGCAAACAGGGAGATGAGGGATTTGGTGGCGGCGCTCCCATCAGTCAATCACACTGGGATTTCGTTGTTCTTTAGGCAGTGGACACGTCAGGCCCAGGCGTCCATGGGCGAGATGCGCTCCAAGGTTCAGCTGGTTATCGAAGGTATTCCACCGCATGCCTGGGACCTGGAGGTGGTGGAGGACCTGCTCGGGACGTCCTGCGTTGTGGAGGAAGTCGTGCCGGAGACAAGAACGAGGGCTGATCTCTTGCTCTTCAAGTTGATAGCTTGGTCCTTGGACCTAGAGTCGATCCCTGTGGCACATACGCTGGTGGTGCCGGAGCGACATCGTCCTGCTCTGGAGCAAGCCCCGAGGGACGGAAGCTCTGGCATCAAGACCCTGAAGTACAAGGTGCTCGTCCATCTATCGAGGGTAGAGGAATACATGCCGGATGCCTGGCGTATGCAGCATGATTCTGGCAGTGGGCCAAGCGGTGCCCCGGACTTGGACCCCGGCAATGGCGGAGGCGCCAGCACCGGTCGCGGAGGCGCATGGCGACAGGTGCACAACATCCCTTGGCAATGGGGCTCCCTAACCGGCGTGGTGGGCCTGGAGGGTGGGGCCAGCAGCAACGGATCTGGAAAATGCAGGCGCTCGTGGCACCTTCAGAGTGGCTACTGCCGCCCTTGGCCGGGCCCGTTCCTTTGGTGATTCAATCCAGCAACGCAGGCATTACCCTAGTCATGGACAAAGCTAGCGAAGGAGAGACAACTGACAAAGCTTATACGCGGTTGCCAGTCTGGGTAGAGACAAGTGGTCGGTCGGGGCGACCAGGTCAAAAGGTCTACTTTTTTGGTGGACAAGGCGGCCACAGCCAATGAGGAGGGGACATGCAGAGCAGAAAATGAAGGGTCGGATCCTCCGCGGGTACAAACGGTCGTTGAGGAGTCAGAACTGACCAAAGTTTAGCTGCCGCGTGGGGAGGATTCATTGGATCCTCTAGCAAGCATGGAGGATCCCGAGGAGTTAGGGCCAGGCCAGAACCAAAGGGAGCCGGAGGGAGGCACTATAGGGTCGGGCCCAGGCAATAAAGTCCCCTACAACATGGATCTTGAGAGCTTTCCAGGTGGTGGGGGTAGTACCCCGAGACAGGACCAGAGGGATGCCCCCCTTCACCACTCCTTGCATGGCTGGAAGTGGGTGGGCCCCAACGGAGGAGGTGCATGCAAAAGAGTACGTGAAGGTTTCCCTGTCTGTTGCTTGTGGATCCGGAATGTTTATCGCAGAGGATACTGCAGTACTAGGGCGGCAAGTGCAGCTGGAGCCCAATGAGCACTGTGATTTGCCATGTTGGTCTTACACAGGCCCGGATAGCAACATGCAGATGGTTCCGCGTGGGGCTCTACATGAGGAGAGCAAGGTTGCTAATTCTGGAATGTCACCACAAGAGACGGAAGCATTCGTGCATATTAAAGCCTTCTGTACAATAATCCTTAAGAAGATTGCACCACCGCTACTCCGAGAGATTGAGTCATCATCTAGTCTGCGGGCGGAGGCAGAGCCTTTCACACTGAGGAGAGTGACGAGAAGCACATCGACTGGTCCAACTAGGCGTAAAGATAAAACAGTGAAGCAGCCATCTGCCGCAAAAACGGTGCTGCTAAAACCCTTAGGGATCACACCTGTGGACCTGTCTGCGAGCGAAGAGGACATGCAGCGCTTCAGGGATTTGTTCAACTCGCATTTGCACGAACAGCACCTCAGGGCGGTGGCGACCATCTTCGGCAAGGTGATGCTGGCATCTTTTGAGCAGAGTGAGGCCTACCAGCTGGCAGTCCCGGCCCATTAAGGGGCCAACATGGAGGAGCGATCCCACTAAAGGGGATCCGCAGCAGAAAAAAAATTCCTACGTTGGAATGCCCTAAACTGCCTAGGATCTATCTATGTAGTAATGCGGTAACGGTCGGGCGTATAGAATGCATACCCTTGTAGACCATACGCGGTTAACATTCCGAGGGGAACATGGTTGATGTAGTCATACTCGTGGTCGACCTCAAGGTCGCGAAGTTCCTCGTAGGTCACCCCTTGCTCCTTCTTCATCGTGTAGCAGCTCCGGCTCACAACATTTAAGCGCCCCAAGTGTTGCGCCTCGTGTCTTTGTACACATCCGGTGTATGATGAGACCTCCGGCTCCCCGATCGCGCCGGGAGTGCGGAAGTTGATATCTGGCTAGGAACCCCTGGAGCAGGTGTGCTTCGTTCACACAGCCCAAACTTGGGGCCATGGTCACAAGGTATAGAGAGAGGGAAGGAGAAAGTTAACCAAAGGACTTCTCCAAAAATTGTTTGTTTCATCCCACCCAAGGGGACCCCTTTATATCGGCGGAGGGGGGTGTGCCCTCCCCATTAGGTTAGCCATGTGGGACTAATAGACAAAGGAAAAACCAGGGATTTTTGTCCCCAGTTGGATGGGCTGATTTTAACCAGCCCAACAAGCAGAGGCAAGCCAGCCCACAGCAGCTTGGAAGCACAGCCGGCCGGGTGGGATGACCCTCCCTACCGTGGCCCAGCTAGCTGCCGCCAGGAGGTGTTGCCCCATCCGGGTGGGCCGGAAGCCCCGATGGCCCAGCAGGCGAGCCTGCCCGCCAGGCTGCTCCCCGCAAGCCCCATTGGGTCGGGTTGAGCTGGACTGGCTCCGGCGGTGACCAGCTGGTTCCCGCCCTATGCGGCGGCCTTTATCCGCCGCTCGCCCACGACTGCAGCCCAGCTGCGCGTTGCCTCGTGCGGTGGATATTATCCGCCGCCCACATGGGCTGGGCTGTTTTTCTTTTTCCCTTTTCTTTTCCTACAGCTTTTCTTCTAGGCTATTTCCCTCCGGGGATTTGGCCTAATATAAAAGTTGCTTTTATAAATCTTAATTGAAATATTATTTAGAATATATTAATTCATAATTAACATAAATATATATTCAAATTCCCATTTACCCGAAAACACTTTTCCGGTCTTTTCCTTTATTCTTTCTCCGAACAACTTCGGATCTCTCCGCGGAACAATTCCGGCTTTCTCTTTCTCTACTGTGATTCCAGCTTACGAATGATCGCTCTCATCATACCCTTAATTGTATCCCCTCACAGCTCGGGAATGCTCTAGACATGATCTTTATCAATGATCAACAGAGGGACCAGGGATGTCCATGTGACCCCTATGCATTCCTGATGACAATGTCATTTGAACCGATAAATGTAGCATCCAATTTCCTTTTGCTTCTTGATACGACTTGTTCGAGATCCGATCATTGGTATCACATACCTTGTTCAATCTCGTTAACAACAAGTTCTGTTTTACTTGTTACCGTGATATTACATCCCCGTGACCAAGTCACATGTTGCAACATTTATGGATGTAATCTCACCAAGCCAGCCGTATGTATATTTACCCATCATGTGGGTGAACAAATCCCGGTCTTGCAGTCAAATGTCATCTACTATTCCTTTGGAATACCCAACGTACACCTTTATGGTCACCGTATTACCAGATGACGTTTGATGCAGTCAAAGCAGCCTTGGGAAACAGTGAGTAATATGAGCTCACGGCCTAAGGAAAAGGAGTCTAGATTTAGCTGTTGCAACAATGAACTATATGACTTGATCGTGTCGCGATCCTTCGAGGAATGTCCATCACGTCATTCTCCAATGATATGTCCCCGTTGTCAATTGGCATAAATGCCCATGATCTTGAAACCTAGATCATCCTCATGACCAACGAACTAGTATGAATAGAGGCTACTAGGGACTTGGTTGTTTCATACCACACGTGTACCAATGTTTCTATTTGATACAGTTATAGCACAATATGAAACTATTATAAACTAATTGAGATATGACAATAAAAACCTATTTATTATTTGCCTCTAGGGCATATCTCCTTCAGTCTCCCACTTGCACTAGAGTACAAATAACCTAGCTTGCATTTTACTCATATAAACCATATAACATATGCGTTTATTGATCATGCATGCTCACGTGAAACGTCATGTCCATGTTCTGTTTTACCAGATCATTATGTCTTTTGCAAATCGTTAATGTCTTCCTAATCTTGACATTCACACCATTATCGTATAATGGGTCGAAGCATTTGTTTGGCAACAAAGTGAGACTTTGTTTCTAGTGTTTATAATGACAGTTGTTTTCACTATTGTCATCTAAACTTCGAGACACACTTTGCTATCCTTTGTCTATATACTATAGTTATGGCAGCAGAACGAGGCTGATTTCCAGGAGCCTACAGTGACTTTAGATCAACCTCGAGGGATTTCTCATGGGCATTGTGCCCTGGGACTCATCATTCTACGTTAAAAGCGAACTAGCCCGCCATAACTGTAGGGTTTCCGCGCATGAAAACAATAAAATTTTACCCTACGCCCCTGAACCCCTGAAGCTGCCAGGACCTATTTATTAGTAATACAGTAACGGGAGGGGCTTTTCGCGAACTTACCCTTGAAGACCGAAAAGCGTTGTCAATGCTCAGGAGAGCGTGGTTGATGTAGACGAGCCGAAGCCGACCTCAAGGTCGTGATGAAGTCCTTGTGCTCCTTGGATCCAACGACTTGAGTGCCTCAAGTGCGACACCTCGTGGGGAGTTACACACGTCTGGTGCCTGACAATGACTCCCGCTTCCCCGATCCAGCAGCAGTTGGCGGAAGTAGAGCTCCCGGATCTGAATCCCTTTATTGAGTATTGGTGTATTTTATTTGGCCAAATACCCCCACTATATATAGGGGGAGGGGAGGTACTACCTCCCTCAAAGTCCTGGGGTGGGACTAAAGGAGAGGAGGGGGAGGGATGGCCGCCGGCCACCTAGTGGGCCCCGCGCGGGGGGGGGGGGCAAGGCCTAGCTAGCCTTCTCCTTGGCCCCTTCTCCCTCTCTCCTTTCCCTAATGGGCCCTCTCCCTCCGGAAATTGGCCCATTAAGCCTTTAACCATTTAAAAATGATTTTCTCTTTATTAAATAATTATGAATAAATGATTAAATCAACATATAACATTCATTCACATATTATTCAACATCCGTGGCCATGGAACACCTTCCACCTCCACTCCAGACATCCTCCGGACTTACCGAAACCCTTCCGGTTTTCTCCCTACTCTTCTTCGGTGATTCCACCGATCCTATAAACACTCTCTAAGCATCATCAAGCCCTTAAGCGTGATACCCCATGGTTCGGGAACACTCCAGACATGGTCGGGACACTCCCGCACCAATGATCGACAGAGGGACCTGGATGGCCATGTGACCCCTGTGCGTTCCACGAAGATCTTTCGTCGTTTGAACCGGGACAGTCGTGTCTTATTCCCTTTGTCACTCGATACTTGCATTGCCCGAGATCTGATCAATGACATCACCATGTCGTGTTCAATCTTGTTACCGAACAATGCTACTTGACTCGTTCCGACAAGTTATATCCTCGTGATCAAATCACACGTTGCGCAACTATTGGATATAACTTCTCCGAGTGGGCCCTTGAGTATCTTCCCATCACATGGACGGACAAATCCCTCTCTTGACATATATTGCCTCAACGGTTTCCTCCGAGTACCTGAACATACCTTTATAACCACCGTATTACCAAGTGGCGCTTGATGCTATCAAAGCACTCTTGGGAGACAGTGATTGATATAGCCTCACAGTCTAAGGAATAGTCTACGAGGATCCATTTCTAATCATCGTAACTTGAACTTCGTGACATGATCGGGTCACGATGTTTAGGTTGGGTATTGGTTCATCATCTCATTCTCAGAATGAGATGACTCCATTTACAACTGGCATAAATGCCACATGATCAGGAAACTTGATCATCTGTTGACCAATGAACCAGTGACTAGAGTTTCACTAGGAACCCCTGGTTATTTGTATATCACACGTGTATTGATGTTTCCTCTCAATACAAATATAGCATGATATAAAACTTAATCATAAACTATATGAAATATGATAATAGTCCTTACTACTATTTGTCTCTAGGGCATATTTCCAACAATAACATTATACATCACATCAGATGGAGCCTTTATACTTCTATATCTATGTAGATCCTAGTGCATGAAATGCAACTATGCCACTTTCTTTACTTCTTGCCATTTAAGTACAAACTTAATTCTAGTTCAGTAATCAACTTAGGAATCACTTCAAGACATGTTCTTACAGTTAAGAGCTAGTCCTTCCAACCAAAACTTCGGGTCACATTACGTCGAGTATACAACATGGTTGTACGGAAGAACCTATGACTGAGGTATAGGACATGCAACACATCTCTCTCTTTCTTTAAACCATAGTTGCAATACCAACTCAATGCTTCATATAGTAAGAACTTCTTTCTTACCTTGTTCAATTCGGAGCTTCTTCAGAATCTTGTCTTAGGACATTCGGAACATCTTTCAGAATCAAGTCCAGGAAGCATTCAACATTTGACTTTTATTGAACTTACAAATCTATCTCGATAGATCTTATTGTTTAATAACTTCAACTTCATCCTTGTTTATATACTTAAATGTTATTAACACTAATCACATCATTCACCTATATCGTCCACATATCCTAGAATGATTTCACGCTCCCACTCAAATACGACATTCATATTTGAGATCTAGGGATTTCACTTAGCTCCTACTCAAAATATGTCAGCTACATATTATGATTTAGCCAAGCTGATTTGCTCCCACTCAAATCCAGGTCATCTCGATAAGCTTGGACACTCCAAACTTCTTTGATCACCATCAAATCGAGAATTCTACTAACAAGATTCAATGACCATTCATTTCTCGTACTTAGGTCCATCACGCTTCTTTGTTGTTCGACGTGATTTTGTACCAAATAACAGTTTAAACACTGTGCATGGTATTTAAAAAAGCGTGGAGACGAGTACCACTTCCGTATGCATACATGTATGTCTCTTTGATTTATTATACAGGTACACGGACCAGCTCCTCACGTATTGGTGCCGCAACCATGCACGTACCAGTGATGGACTCCAAAGATCGAGATAGGCACGTATGAGACTAGCTGGCTAGCGTCCGGGTCGTATACTCGTACGTGTCCATAACAACCTAGCTGGCTAAACATAGGAAGAGATAAGTATGTCTTAAACGGGTCGGCACACCCGGGAACATCATGCCTCAGACGGGAGAGCAGGTCCACACGCAGCCGTGCAACCATATTATATGTACATGTGAGATTGTCTTTCCTCGTTTATTTTTCCTGTGCAGACTTGGGGATCAAGAAGAGCCAGGGAAGAGATAAGAGTCCGAAGGTTTTCATCGCTATCTACTCCAAGAAAATCGGAACGGCTGAGCGGCCGATGCCTCGCGCAGTGCTGGCCCCGACTATATATACTCGATCAGAGAGAGAGCAGACGGAAAAAGAAACGAGGAGAGCACAGCCGGGAGATTGCATCTGGCCGCAGCTAGCGCAGACGCAGGAACAGCAAAGACCAGCTAGCTACACCGGAGCAGATCAAGGATCAAGAGGAGAAGGACGGACGACCATGGACGCGAGTACCACCTTCGCCACAGGTAGAGTACATGTTTAAATTGTTTCTTCTCTTCCTCTCACAGCTAGCATGCCCAAGGTCCAGCACGTGGACGCCGCGAGCTCGCCTTGTCCGGCCCGCGTCGCATCCGCTGGGAGCCGGAGTCGACGAAGACAACGCTGTCGGAGCTCGCCGAGACGCCGTCCGCCATCGGAGATCGATGGCGCCTGCCGATGGAGCTCACCACGTCAAGACGCCGCCTGCCGTCGAAGCTCGCCATGCCAACGCCGCCCACCGATGGAGCTCGCGGCGCCAGGACGCCACATGCCGTCGGAGCCCGCCGTGCCTAGGAGCAGCCCGTCGGCCGGTGTGTTCGACACACCGACGAAGCTCGAGTCCGCCACCGAAGCTGTTGGAAGAGTGGAGCTCGATGGTGAGGAAGCCCGACGCTTCCGGAGCGCGCCAAGGAGCAGCCCGTTGGCCGGTGCGCCGTCCACGTTGTCAGCTCGCCACCGCCGGAGCTTGTCTACGTGCAGCCCGCCGCACTGGACGCCACACCGACGAAGCTAGCCATCGCCGTCGGTGGCCGGAGGCATGGACCAGCCCACGCCCTGCGGAAGCCGGAGTTGATGGAGCACGATGGCAGGGAAGCCTCGACGCTGCCGGAGCGCGCCAAGGAGCAATCCGTTGGCTGGTGCGCTGCCCACGCCGTCGGAGCTCGCCATGCCAGGACGCCGCTCACCGCCGTGGAGCTCGCCAAGATGCTGCCCGCTGAGGAGCTCGCCATGCCAAGACGCTGCCCGCCGACGGAGCCCGCCAGGACGCTGCCCGCCGACGGAGCTCGCCACGCCAACCGAGCTCGCCAGGACGCCGCCCGCCGTTGGAGCATGTCAGGAGGCCGCCCGCCATTGAGTTCGCCAAGACGTCACCGGAGCTGCCGAAGACGCCGCCACGGAGCCGTCAACATGCAGCCTCCCGTGCACTCCATCACGCATGGTCTCAGGCTTCGGCGGACAGGAGCAATAATCCGGTGTACAGGCATGGAAACAACTCGACGGTGTACAGGTCCGAATCCAAGTGCAACTGGCAGCCCGGCCAGTGGACATGCAGCACAGCTTGGCGTACAGGTCCAAGACGGCCGGGCGGACGGACGCGGTTCGGACCAGCGTACAACTCAGGCGTACAGGTCCAAGATGGCTGGTCTGGAGGTCCATGCGAAGCTATGATCGCATGACAAAGAAAATCAACAGTAGCAATACAAGTAGCAGTATATGCAGGGCTGCAGGGCCTATGTGATGGGTTTTCCGCATGTGCGTGTGGCCACTCGTGCATGCTTCATGCACATGGATGAATGTGCGCGCACCATGTATGTGGAGACGAGATGAACGCCTTTGACACCGACCCGTGACCCCGTGAGATGGTGCCTTCGGCCAGGCCGGCTGCCGTAAACTCGGCGCCACGCCGAGACGAAGGGGTCGTCCACACCGGCCATGCCGACACGAGCACGCGTTGGTCTTTACACCAATACCGCTTTTCTGATAAAATTACTCCCGACGCATACCCCTTGCACACCCCGACGAAGCCACAAAGTCGTCAAGAAGTCCTAGCCGAGTGTACTGCATCCACTTACACCAACATCTCTTCATCGCCGTTCAAGACCGACGAGGCACAACGGCGAGGGCGGGCGAGGCCGGAGCGAAGGCCACGTTTTCAGCGGCGCGTGTACCGACGAGGACACAGGCTCTGCCGCTGCCCACACACACTACCACAATCTCTATGCATGCAGGATATGAAGCGAAGAAGACGAAGACGACCACACGGCTTAATCGGAGGTATCTCGCGGCGTAACCCGCGGGAGTAATTAACCGGGAGCCTTCCGAGGCCCCGGGAACCAGGAGATCGCACAATCGTCATTGTCAGGCTGGCCGCGCTAGTAGGCCACGGAGCGTAATCTCGGGAATTGTATTTGTTATCTTATGTGATTAATAAAATACCTTTCCCGCATCTTTTGTTTTCTTCGTGTATGTATTATACACTGGCACGCCCGCACCCCTTTATTTCTTTTACTGTACCCCGGTGCGTTTGAGAGAACTACCCGCTACCGCATATACTCGCGGAGGCGTCTCGTACGTTTTTCTCGTGTCAAACATTTGTATTTTGTAGGTATGTCTTGTTCAAAACATGACAAGTGAATCAACAATATAAATCCACAAACTCGTAGAATATATAGTTGAATCCTACTTTTTTTAGTAAAAGTATCCGCTGAAACTTTATGATCATTATCATTGGTTTCTCCTCTATATGTAGAGTTTGATCCGCATACCAAATTCTGCTACGCCACTCAACAATCCGGATGTAAGGTCAAATACCTTGTTTTGATCTTTTACTTTCTTCCACATGTATCTTCATCAAGCCACGTCAACTTTGGACAACATCAGGTTTGCCCCTTGTGGAAGATGCATTCATAGCTTCCTAAGAATGCTCTACAAAGACTTGTTTATTCGCCACGATTTCGACTTATTGAAATCTCCAGAAACTCGAACGTGCCATAACTCTTGTGGTGTTGTTTCCACGAATCTTTAGATGTTCCTTTGTATATCAAATGAGTGTTTACTTATTTTGATCTGTAACTTTAAAAGACAAAATAACCCCGATAAGAGACAATGTTATACCATATGGTATCAAATAAAAAATGATTATGATGTTTTAGACATTTAAACAAAGTTTGAATTCGTCCAATTATCATAATTTGTGAAACATCTTTCACATGTCCTTTTATGCCAAAATTAACTTAAATACTTTAGTCATGTCGATCAAATCAAAGAGAATTTATATTTATGTTAATTCAATATCCCTCTTTGTTGTGAACTCATTTGAACAATTCAAATCGTTTCAAACTTGTGTTTCATTAAGTAAATACACTTATTCACTTAAGTCCATAATTAACTAATGATTTCCACTACTTGTTGAAAATATGATACATCACTATGTATAAGATTCAACATTTCTTCGCATATCACCATTTTACCAGAATGCGGAGTTTTAGCCATTTTGCCTAACAAGGCAAGGTTTTGCAAAGTCTCTAGATTAAGCATCTAGGACCCTGGTCTTTATTAAGAATGAAGAACATGCAATAACCAAAATGACTTAAACTATAGTGTCATTTCATTATTAAACTTTGGATATCTTTTAGCATTCTAATCCTTTATAAATGCTTGAACTATTATCATTAACATAGTGATGAGAATAACTTATTTATAATCGTAATGTGACCACAACAGTATTGTTCATAAGAATAGTACAAACTAGCTTGTAACTTGTTCATATGAATAATCGTCTCGCCAAAAGCAAGACACACAAACAAGGATTACAAATTATCTTCAAGTCCACTAATCCAAATGACAAACTTTGAGGAAAGGGGTGATGTCGGCCATAAACTGTTTTACTTGCCATCATCAAGTCACGTTGCCTCAAATCCAGCAATTCTCAAGCAGATCATCCTATTTTTCACAAAGCAGGACAAGTATCAAATACTTTGCAAACTGCAACGAGTTTTTACAAGAATTACACTTATAACAATGTATATCTTACATATACCCTTTTCATTCATGACCTCCTATTACAATCAAGTCCTTCTAAGAGTTCTTGACTCTAATGCAAGATTGCTAAGTGTTTCTCCAACCAGCCTTTTTCATCCATGATGGAGGAAAACTCATCCAACAGCTCATCCTTTATGTGCCAGATCTTGCATAATACAAAATTGTAGTTCAACTCTCCATCGAATGGAGAATATCTTATTGGATGATTATGGAGAAAACACAAACTTTGCGGAGTCATCGAATTATCTCCTAATTGTTATTGTATCAAGAAGAGAAGATCACCTTTTACGAGGATATCCCTCAAGCGTGGGTATTAATCTATGAAGTTGGACCCTTTTGCTAAGTTCCACATCAAGCAATATATTCCCATGGTCGCAAAGGACCTCAATGGGATAGGCCATTATCTATTAAGATATTTGCAAATAGACATCTAGACTAAGTTCATAATAAGAGTTCAATTTATAATTGATCTCCACTAAAATTGGCATCCCCTGGATGATTTTAGTGATCACATGATCTCAATCCTCTACACCTCCCCCGATCATCACGACCATCAATGCAGCCTCAAAGGTAGACATTCCCTAATGTCAATCACATCATCCATGTGACTCATGATCGATCCTTCGATCTCTTGTGTTCCGAGGCCATGTCTGCTACATGCTAGGCTCGCCAAATCTAACTTGTGTGTATTCGCTGTGCAACCTGGCATACACCCACTATATGTGAACGTAGATATGCCTGACCCCCGACCATCACGGCCGACCTCATAACGAAGAACTTTCTTAGTGGTGCACACACAAGGGGAACACGATCATTGGAATTAAATAGGGATTATCTTATTTGCTATCATTGAGTATCTAATACTAGCACACAATAAGATGTAAAACAGGTATCAACATCATATGTATATTGTGATATGATATGGTCCTTCTTGTGCCTTGATCTCCGTCGAGCGCTCCGGCATGATCTCCATCTTGCCATCGGTTTGACGCCAAGTCCACGACGCCACCACTAGGTCGTTCATCAGAACGATGACTATTACTATACTACTTAGTAACAGAAAAGTAAACCACTTTACCTTCGTAACGACCAATGCCATATCATAATCACATGCCCTCCTACAAAATAAAGTTAGACGCCTCTACTTTATCTATTGCAAGTTTTACGTGGTTGTTAGGGCTTTCGCAATAGAATCGTTTCTAATCTACGAAATTTCCAACCACAACATAGATCCAATAGTTGTCTATACTACACCCCTTTCGTGGCCCTCCGTTGTAAATGATATATCAACTATTGAATGAGAGACAAACACCTGCTAGCCACTTATACGGTACAGGTTGTATGTTGAGCGTGGAACCAGTCTCGCATACGAATACGCGTAAGGTCGGTCCGGGCCGCTTCATCAAACAATATCGCGATATAAACAAGTACACG
Source organism: Avena eriantha (assembly GCA_910589775.1). Classification (NCBI taxonomy): domain Eukaryota; kingdom Viridiplantae; phylum Streptophyta; class Magnoliopsida; order Poales; family Poaceae; genus Avena; species Avena eriantha. The sequence continues at coordinate 21,115,861 of OU342741.1, read as the reverse complement.
TTAGAGGGTAACAACTAATGGATCAATGCCCGCACAATACTTGTGCTTACTGGCCGTACAGCACTCCTACGCATAGATCGACTCTGATACCACTGAAGGGGATTCGTAGCAGAAAACAAAAAAATTCCAACATTGGAACACCCTAAACTGCCTAGGATCTATCTATGTAGTAATGCGGTAACGGTCGAGCGTATAGAATACATACCCTTGTAGACCGTACGCGGTTAACATTCCGAGGGGAACATGGTTGATGTAGTCGTACTCGTAGCCGACCTCAAGGTCACGAAGCTCCTCGCAGGTCACCTCTTGCGCCTTCTTCATCGTACAGCAGCTCCGGCTCACGAAATTTAAGTGCCCCAAGTGTTTTGCCTCGTGTCTTAGTACACATCTGGTGTACGATGAGACCTCCGGCTCCACGATCCCGCCGGAAGTGTGGAAGTTGATATCCGGCTAGGAATCCCTGTAGCACAACGGCGTGTTGCAGGTGTACCTTGTTCACACAGCCCAAACTTGGGGGCCATGGTCACAAGGTATAGAGAGAGAGGGAAGGAGAAAGTCAACCAAATGACTTCTCCAAAAATTGTGTGTTTCATCCCACCCATGGGCACCCCTTTATATAGGCGAAGGAGGGTGTGCCCTCCCTATTAGGTTAGCCATGTGGGACTAATAGACAAAGGAAAAAACCAGGGATTTTCGTCCCCAGCTGGATGGGCTGATTTTAACTAGCCCAACAAGCAGAGGGAAGCCAGCCTGCAGCAGCTTGGGAGCACAGTCGGCCGAGTGGGTCGACCCTCCCCACCGTGGCCCGGCTAGCTGGTGCCAGGAGCTGCTGTCCCGTACGGATGGGCCGGAAGCCCCGGCAGCCCAGCAGGCGAGCCTGCCCGCTAGGCTGCTCCCCGCAAGCCCCATTGGGCCGGGTTGAGCTGGCCTGGCTACGGGGGCGACCCGCTGGTGCCTACCCTATGCGGCGGCCTTTATCCGCCGCTCGCCCACGAGGACAGCCCAGCTGTGCGTTGCCTCGTGCGGTGGATATTATCCGCCGCCCACGTGGGTTGGGTTGTTTTTCTTTTTTCCTTTTCTTTTCCTGTAGCTTTTCTTCTAGGCTATTTCCCTCCGGGATTTGGCCAAATATAAAAGTTGTTTTTATAAATCTTAATTGAAATATTATTTAGAATATATTAATTCATAATTAACATATAATAAATATATATTCAAATTTCCATTTACCCGAAAACACTTTTCCAGACTTTTCCTTTATTCTTTCTCCGGACAACTTCGGATCTCTCCACGGAACAATTCCGGCTTTCTCTTTCTCTACTGTGATTCCGACTTACGAATGATCGCTCTCATCATACCCTTAAGTGTATCCCCTCACGGCTCGGGAATGCTCTAGACATGATCTTTATCAATGACCAACAGAGGGACCAGGGATGTCCATGTGACCCCTATGCATTCCTGATGACAATGTCGTTTGAACCGATAAATGTAGCATCCAATTTCCTTTTGTTTCTTGATACGACTTGTCCGAGATACGATCATTGGTATCACATACCTTGTTCAATCTCGTTAACAACAAGTTATGTTTTACTTGTTACCGTGATATTACATCCCCGTGACCGAGTCACATGTTGCAACATTTATGGATGTAATCTCACCAAGCCGGTCGTATGTATCTTTACCCGTCATGTGGGTGAACAAATCCTAGTCTTGCAGTCACATGTCATCTACTATTCCTTTGGAATACCCAACATACACATTTATGGTCACCGTATTACCAGATGACGTTTGATGAAGTCAAAGCAGCATCGGGAAACAATTAGTAATATGAGCTCACGGTCTAAGGAAAAGGAGTCTAGATTTAGTTGTTGCGACAATGAACTATATGACTTGATCGGGTCACAATCCTTCGAGGAATGTCCATCACATCATTCTCCAATGATATGACCCCATTGTCAATTGGCATAAATGCCCATGATCTTGAAACCCAGATCATCCTCATGACCAACAAACTAGTATGAATAGAGGCTACTAGGGATTTGGTTGTTTCATACCACACAAGTACCAATGTTTCTAATTGATACAGTTATAGCACAACATGAAACTATTATAAACTAATTGAGATATGACAATAAACACCTATTTATTATTTGCCTGTAGGGCATATCTCCTTCACCCACATCCATGGATATAAACCCAGAGTTGCTTATCTAGAATGTTTGAGGTTTGAACGATCCAGCCAAGAGGAGTGCGATTAGGGAGTTCGTTTTATCGCTGAGAGTTAACCTGGTGTGCTTCCAGGAGACAAAACTGAGTGTAATAGATAGGTTCCTGGTTTTGGACTGTTTGGGCCCATCCTTCGATGGGTTTGCTTATCTCCCGGCCCAAGGTACCAGAGGGGGAGTGTTGTTGGCTTGGGACACGACAGTTCTAGAGGTGTCTAGCATCAGCATGGATACGTAAACTATTACAGGGGAGGTTTGCACGAGAGACAACAAATGATGGTGGATCATGATGGTGTATGCGCTGCAGGACGCATGCGGCAGAATTGCTTTCCTTAACGGGCTATCTGAGAGGAGATCCCTGTGCCCGGGACCGTGGATAGTGGTTGAGGATTTCAATATGATCCTTAATGCCTCTGAGAAGAATAATTCGAACCTGGACTGCAATCTGATGGCCAGGTTCCAAGGTTTCGTAAACGAACATGAGCTAGAGGATATTTATATGCATGGGCGCCTGTACACCTGGAGCAACGAGAGAGACACCCCATGCTCACGAGGATTGACCGAGCGCTGGTTTCGATTGACTGGGTTATTCTAAACCCAGACGCAGTGCTACATGCCCTGTCCTCTTCAATATCGGATCATGTGCCTCTACATCTCTCGCTTTGCGCAGCGTTTAGGCCCAAGAGGAGGTTTAAGTTTGAGTTGTTCTAGTTAAAACTAGAGTGTTTTGAGGAGGCTGTTAAGGAAGCCTGGCGCTGTGATCCTGAGATCGTGGACCCTTTTAAATGCCTCGATGCCCTATTTCGGAACGCCGCCACGTCTCTACAAGCGTGGGGTCAGTGCAAGGTGGGCAACATGAAACTGCAGATTGCCATTGCCAACACATTGATATTCAGACTCGATGTGGCTCAGGAGAGAAGGGTTCTATCCCCAGGAAAGTTGTGGCTGCGTAGATTCCTCAAACACGCGGTTCTAGGGTTAGCTTCGCTAGAGAGGACAACCGCACGACAGAGGTCGCATTTGAGATGGCTGAGAGAAGGGGACGCCAACACCAGGCTTTTTCATGCTGTGGCTAATGCCAGACGAACAAAGAACGTCATCCCAGTTGTTCGGATCGAAGAGGAGCTAGTGACAGATCAAGAAGGAAAAGTTAAGGCATTTATAGATGCGTATGTGGGTCTATTAGGCATGGTCCAAAATAGGGAGCATAGTCTCGACGTAGAGGAGTTGGGGCTGCAACAGCTAGAGCTTCATGATATAGCTGGACTCTTCATAGAGCATGAGGTTTGGAACGTAGTCAAGGAGATGCCACCGGATCGTGCACCTGGGCCAAATGGCTTCATAGGGGCCTTTTATCAAAAAGCTTGGCCCATCATCAAGAACGATATCATGGCGACATTGCTCAAACTGGCTGTGGGAGATGGCCGAGGTTTCGGAAGGCTAAATAAGGCTCTGATTACGCACATTCCCAAGAAATAGGATGCGTAGGAGATTGGGGCTATCGCCCCATTAGTCTAGTTCATAGCTTTGCGAAGTTATTCTCCAAGATTCTGGCTAACCGCCTAAGGCCCAAGCTGGGGGAGCTGGTGAGCAAAAATCAATCGGCCTTTATAAAAGGGAGGTGCCTATACACGACAATTTTGTTTTGGTTAGAAAGGTGGCCAGGAAGATACACACCTAGAGACAGAAGGGGGTACTAATCAAACTGGACATTTCGAGAGCCTTTGACTTGATCATGGGCCTTCCTGTTCGAGGTGTTGAGGAGAATGAGCTTCAATGACCTATTTCTAAAATGGCTATCCATCTTACTATCTTCGGCCACCACTCGAGTTACTGTAAATGGAGTGCCAGGCAGCGAAATAAGACACGTGTGTGGTCTGCGGCAGGGAGATCCTACATCCCCAATGATGTTCGTGATGGGGATGGAAGTGCTGACGGTGATAGTGGTTAAAGCCATGGAGGCTGGGAATTTTAGGAGCCTGGCAAGTATTGAGGCGCTTCAAAGGATCTTGATTTATGCGGATGATGTGGTCATCTTCTCTAGACCAGAGGAGAGCGAGTTAACAGCAGAGATGAGCATCTTGGAGGCATTCAGTGAAGCATCCGGGTTGCGGATAAACTACAGGAAATCCACAACCACCTTGATTAGAGGGGCGGAGGACGACAAGGAGAGAGTTATTTTGGTGCTGATATGTGATCTTGCTAATTTCCCGATCAAGTATTTGTGCATGCAGCTGGCCTTGCGGCCTTTAACTAGAGCAGAGTGGCGGCATGTGCTCAACAAGGCGATTGATTTCATCCTAGCATGGCAGCGAGGCCTAATTTCTAGACCTGGTAGGCTCACTTTGGTGAAGGCAGTCATAGCATCAAAGCCCATTCATCATCTCCTAGTCACCGAGGCACCAACATGGGCCATAGAAGAACTTGAGAAGTGGAAGCGTGTCTTTTTTTGGGCGGGGAAGAAGAAGACTAATGGAGGGCTCTGCTTAGTGGCATGGGAGACAGTCTGCAAGCCGACGTGCTTCAGAGGACTTGGGGTCAAGGACCTCCACCTGCAGGGGCTAGCGCTGTGTGTGGGATGGGAATGGCTATGCCTCACAGACCCCTCGAGGCCATGGGTCGGGCTGCCTATGCCCAAAGACGACGCCGCGATACAAGTTTTCCAGAGTCTGGCCGTGGGCCAAGTAGGGGATGGTAGGAGAGTGTTGTTTTGGAAGGATCGATGGGTGAAGGGCCTAACAGTGGCGGATATTGCACCCGAGGTGGTTGAGAGTGTGAGCACCCGGATCCGTAATAGCCGGCGAGTTAGAGATGGGCTGCATGAGAACAAGTGGATGTTGGATGTTAGCAGCAAGCTGGATGAGCATGGGTACATGCAATGGGTGAGGCTCTGGCTTGCGATTAGTGAGATCTAGTTGAGGAATCAGGAACAGGATAGCTTCCTTTGGACAGGCTTGAGATTGGGACAGTATTCAACCAAGGAGACATATGAGTTGTTCTGCCACGGACAAGAGAGATCTAGCATCGCAACCCCATCTGGAGATCCCATGCGCCCCTAAAGTGTAAAAAAAATTCTTGGCTGGCCACCAGATACCGGTTGCGGACATCGGACAGGCGCAAGAGGCATGGCCTACAGGAACAGTCTTCGGAGTGCTACGCTTACCTACAAGAGGAAGACACTGTGGACCACATCCTGATCCAGTGTGTGTATGCGCGAGAGGTATGGATGGGCTGTTTGCAACAAGCAGGCCTGGAGATCATGCAGCTGCAACAAGGGGGAAACCTGGAGTCCTGGTAGTTGGAGGCGAGAGAGAATATACAGAGCTCGGACAAGCGCAAGTTCGACACGATGGTGATTCTCACTGCGTGGATGCTGTGGAAACAACGCAACGCGAGAGCGTTCGGCAATCTTAGAGAGCAGTGCAGTACGCCACAACTGCTTGAGCGTATATGTGAGGAGTTCCGGAGTTGGCTGTTAGCGGTGAGAGGAGAGAGGTTAATCATGCCGCAAGAGTAGGCTTTAGATTCTAGAGGTAGAGTTAGAGTTCACTGTGTGTGAGGGTTGGCCGAGGCCTTTATTCTCAAAGTAACCTTGACCTCTTGTAAATTTTTTGCTGCCTTCTATAAAAATATGGTACGCCATTGGCGTACTCTCAAAAAAAAGAATTTAATGAGTTACAACTAGGTTGCAACTAAGAATTACTACAAATCTTATGAGTTTCAACTAGATTGCAACTGAGAATTAGCACAAATATTAGGTTGACATCAGCGACTTGGACATAATAAGTTCTCATACGCCTGAGATCTAGGCACTCTCTTTATTTTGTGCAATCTGACAAACTAGCTCATGGCTCTGGTACACCCACAAAGCACGCATATGCTCCTCCGTTAGCTTGGAACACCCCACATGTGCGTACATCGTCATGACTAATTTATCGCGGCATTGCCGTGTGGCTAAGAGAAACAGGCTTCATGCGCGCACATGGACATGGCCGCCACTAGGTGCTCCTAAATTACTAACGACACATTTGGTAGTCTGCATGAAGCCATGGAGAGATGAAAACAAGCCTGATTGGTTACCTGCACACGATGTTGGGTTGCGCCAACACGAACTTTGAAGTAACTGATGTAGCTCAGATCACTGTAGAGCTTCGTTGGGGAACCCCAAGAGGAAGGTATGATGAGCACAGCAGCAAGTTTTCCCTCAGTTATGAAACCAAGGTTATCAAACCAGTAGGAGCAAGGAAACACCTCCAAGGTGTTGTTTCCAACTTGGAATCCTGCACAACACAACCACAGAACTTTGCCACCAAATTACAGTGAGGTTGTCAATCTCACCGGTTTTGCTGAAAACAAAGGATTAAACGTATTGTGTGGAAGAAAGTAAAATCTTGCAGAAAGTAAATAGAAAACAGTAAACAGTTGTAGATTGATGGTAAAAGAAAGGACCGGGGTCCATAGTTCACTAGTGGTGGTTCTCCTTAAGATAGATGACATGTTGGGTGAACAAATTACAGCGGGGCAATTGACAAACATCGAGAAAGCAAATATGCATATACTAATCATCTTGACTCCTATGAGATTTGATTGGGCATTACAACATTATACATAAACCGTAATCCAACTACATCTATGACTAATAATCCACCTTCAGGTTATCAATCCGAACCCCCTCCAGTATTAAGTTGCAAGCAACAGATAATTCCATTACGCATTGCGTGTAAAGTAAACAATATGATTATTCTATGAACAAAGGATTGATGTTTTCTGCCTAGTAGCAACAGCACATCTAGTACCTTTGGAGATTTCTGTCACTTCCCTAGATTACCAGAGGCATGAACCCACTATCGAGCATAAATACTCCCTCTTGGAGTTGCTAGCATCTACTTGGCCAAGATAGCTACTAACAACGGAAAGCATGCAAGATCACAAATAACAAAGACATGATAGAATCAATAATCAATCTGAAATAGCATCTCAATATCCATCGGATCCCCACAAACACAACATGTATGATTACAAATAGATGATCTTGATCATGAAGGGAGCTCACAAGATCTAGACATGATAGCACAAAGGAGAAGAACAAACTATCTAGCTACTACATGGACCCGTAGTCCAAGGATGAACTACTCACGCATCACGCCGAAGGCTTGCATGGTGATGAAGAAGGCCTCCAGGGTGAATTCTCCCCTCCGGCAGGGTGCTGGGAAGAGCTTTAGATCCTTCCCGATCTAGGGATGGAGATGACGGCGGCTAGAGATTCTTTTGTGGAATTTTGATCGGGTACTTAGGGTTTCTGTATTGGAGGCATCTTATAGGCGAAAGGAGAGGCCGAGGGGGTGCCTGATACGTTGCAAACGTATCTATAATTTTTGATGTTCCATGCTTGGTTTATATCTACTTTCTTATGTTTTGTCCACACTTTGGAGTATTTCTATACACTTTCTGGGACTAACCTATTAACAAGATGCCATAGTGCTAGTTGCCCATTTTCTGCTGTTTTTGGTTCCAGAAAAGTCAGAAAATGAATATTCTTGGAATTGGACCGGACAAAAGCCAAAGTCGTTATTTTCTCGGACGAATCACAGAGCCAGAAGGAGAGACGAAGGGGGGCCACAGGGTGGCCACACCACCCCTTGGTGCGGGTCCCCCTGGCTGCGCCAAGGCATGGTGTGGCCCCCCTGGCTAGCCACCGACCTTGCCTCTTCGCCTATAAGATGCCTCCCGATGCAAAACCCTAGGTAGTCAAGCCTCCAGCCACGAAAAGTTCTGCAACGCCGCCGCCTCCGAAGGGGAGATTCGGGGGACAGAAAGTCTCTGTTCTGGCACCCAGCCGGGACGGGGAAGTGCCCCCGAAGCCATCTCCATCGATCACCACCACCATCTCCATCGCCGTTGCTGATTCCCATGATGATGAGGGAGTAGTTCTTCCTCGAGGCTAAGGGTTCTACCGGTAGCTATGTGTTCATCTCTCTATCTATGCATGATCATATTGTAATCAAGTAGATCTACCTTGCTACTCAAGTGCTTTAATATATCTCTGCTCTCCCCATGTGTGTGAAAGTGACAGCGTGCACACCATGGTGGCACTTAGGCTAGAGATTACAAATACTTAATATGAGTTATATTTTGAGTTGGTTGTCTCTATGAAATTGTGGTGTTTGTTCGAACCATCTAGCGCTCAAGGTGACAGTGTGGGGTTACCTAAATGGGAAAAGCGAACTTTGAGGAGTGCTGTTATAGCCCTACCATGGATTAGAGTGTCCAACCGGAGAGTAGTTAAGAGTAGTATCATAAAGAGAAGATATTTATATGAGAGTGTTCACTAGTGAAAGTATGATCCCTAGGCCTTATTTCTAAGCATTGAAACATCGTTTGCAACTAGATCTGTTACATGTTTGCTTGCTTCCAGCTTTATTTCAGTTTTCCTTTAGTCTCTTCCGCGCTATCAAAGCTATTTTCTGGCACTGTTACCACTTATAATTATCCATACCACTTGTATTTCACTATCTCTTCGCCGAACTAGTGCACCTATACACCTGACAAGTGTATTGGGTGTGTTGGGGACACAAGGGACTTCTTGTATCTTGATTGCAGGGTTGCTTGAGAGGGGATACCTTTGACCACTTCCTTCCTGAGTTCAATAAACCTTGGGTGATCCACTTGAGGACCCACAAGTATAGGGGGTGTATCGCAGTATTTTCGAGGGAAGTGAAACCCAATTTATTGATTCGACACAAGGGGAGCCAAAGAATATTTATCAGCCTTAACAACTGAGATGTCCATTCAGCTACACCTGGAAACAATCTTGCTCACAGCAGTTTATCAGTAGCAACAGTTTTGTAGTAGGAATAGTAAAGTAACAGCAGTAGCAAAGCAAAGACAGTAGTAACAAAAGCAGTAACAGTGGGATTCGAGTGCGGTAGGCATAGGGATGGATGGGCGGACGTTGCATGGACAAGACAATTCACATAGCAATCAGGACATAGGGCAATTGCACACAAATAAGATAAAGCACCCAAGTACTAGACAATCCTAGGCATGTGGTCCATATATAGTCATACGTGCT